>JAVJAQ010005920.1:5420000-6659915 GCA_032362365.1 Zygogramma bicolorata
AGTGTCAAACATTTAAGAAGGTGATTCCGCATCGGAAACAAGATAGGATCTTTAATATAAAGTAACTTCATTGAAGCATCCCTTGTTGAGACACAGTCCCTTGAAGGGGCTACATAAAATTTGTATGACAATTTTTTTCACAAGCGCTGAAAAAGTTACAATATCGAAATTAACCTGACGTTTTGTACTACCAAAAAGACACTTAGCCAGTAATTTATTTGGTTTAGCCCATTGTTGAGAGGGGTGGAAAACGCAACCACTAAAATTTATTTCCAATGTAACTTTTTGTCTTATTATTTGTTTACCATTTAAAAATTTATTGTTGATAGCCTGTTTCATTCTAAACAAAAAATGTCTCCTGGGTTCTTTGCCCAAAAAAAAACCAGTTCGCAGAAAAAAATTATTGTACGAACAACTACAGAGGTATATCGTCATGATGGCGAAAATACGAAACTAATCTATCAAGTAGGTCGTTATTAACGATGGTGAAAATTGAACGCTGTCAGTTTGAATTTTCGAAATTGAATCAATACTAATTGTGTGTTGTTGTTCTGTTCTTAATTTGTTACTTTAATAATTATGTATCTTAACAAGGGATGCTCCAATCAAGTTTCTTTATATGAAAGATCCTATCTTTTTTTCGATGAGGAATCACCTCCTTGAATGTTTAACACTTATTCAGTTACACCCTGTATTATTTACTCTATTGAAACCTGTAGCTAAGAACGGAAAGGATCAAAATACGAATCAAGTGAGAATATCAAAATCAATTTTTTTTGTCGATAATGAATACGAGATTGATTGATTGATTGATTTTTTGACTCATATTTCATATTAGATATCTCGATTTTTTTGTAACAACAGTATTTTTCTTTGATCAATCAATTCCTTATTTCATTATTGACCAAAAAAATTTGATTTTGATTTTCTCACCTTACTTCAATAGACAATGGAAGTCCGGACCATTACCATTCAACAATGGGGTTGTTGGTGCATTTCTGAGGTCTGTTAAGGAGTTCTTATGCGATTTTGAACCCTATACTATCGATGACTTCTTTCTTTCCTCCAGATGAATCAATTTCATTTTTGATATTTGATAAATGTCAGTTTTAATTGTTACATAAATGTATATTTTTAACTCGTCAATGTGACCAAAAATGTATTTATTTATTTTTTCACTATTGAATTATGAGATTGCATTTGATCAGCTATTTCGACGTATTTCTCAGACAAAATGATCCGTATATATTTTCACATGTTTACGTATACTCTGTGAACTGAAGATCTATGTTGGTAGCCTGCGCTGTATAGTGGATGACCGGCGGCCCAAGACCGTCGAAGAAGAGGTGTCCGCAACCCCAATAATCTGCGTGAAGGCCCGCCTCCACTCGTACCTGACAAAGGCCCGCCATTGCACCACTCTTCGTGTTATTATGATTATTAGGACCACACGCGCCGATTCTTTCATTAACCGTTTTCTCGCAGCTCTTCTCATGGCTGACTTTGATTTTGTATACGGCCACTTTGGGCGCATTCCACGCTTTTGTTGGCGGTTTTGGTTCGGTGCATGGGTGGCGAGTGGATTTTTCCTACGACCATATAGGAATAGACATTTATCGCACTCTCTACTCCCATCGAAAATGATCTTCATTCTCTCTCGTGCGAATAAAGCAATAAGCCCCCAAATCCGTGAATTCTGTAAAATTTTCAGATGCAATTATTAATTGCTTCTCCCTATTGTTATAATTCATAGGAAAACTGGACTGATGAGTGATTAATTATTCATAAAAAATCAAGAAAAGAAAACGAAGTGTTGTATTTATTATAAGTGGTCTCGGTAGTGTAGTGGTTAGCATATCTGCCTATCAAGCGGAAGGCCGGGGTTCGAATCCTCGCCGGGCCACCGTGCTGGGTAATCGCACGTTAAAAGGTAAGGCCTCGTTGATCCATTGCTCGCACAAGTTTCGACTTCTGAGGGTTGACGTTCGTCAGCTGGTTAACGAAAACGAACAATTTTTTAGAACGAACAACATAGACAGACACAAAAAACTTGTGATTAGTCACGCAATTCAACATTGTAATTGTGTATTCACAATTCACACAACAATAATGTCCATTCAACAGTTACATTATGAATTATAAGTATTTATTACAAAAATCATTACATTGTAGCAACGATTGTGGCCAACGCCATTAAATCTAAATTCATCGATAGTCAATGGCAAATTGCATGTAGTAGGTAAGGGCTGTCAGCTGTCATGTTGCTATTAAGGTGAATTCATATTGTAGCGTATATTACATATATACGATCTGATATTTACATATTGTTTAATAAAATAGGTTATCTATCGTAGGAGAAATAGTGTACATTATTTGTGAATCTGTTAAATTTCAAAAATGAGTGATGAATACAAGGAAACCAGTTCAGTTTCCGTTTGACACAATTCATCTCGAAAACGGTTCGAAATCAAAATAGTATTATCTGAACGAAGACTATCTAATGTAAAGCTCGAAAATTTTGAAAAATAAAGGGTGTTTCATTTGAAAAACTACCACTTATTTTTTCATGTGATCAAAGTGTCTGCATTTTTGAAGACCCTGTATGAGGCAAATGAAATGGAAATTTGATCATTTTAGTGTAAAAGAATTCAAGATTATTAGCGTTTATAGAAGTTCATGTTTGGTAAATGAAAATAAAGAAATTAATATAAATTTCTGAACATTACATAAATTTGTTGACAAAGTGATAATAAATCACAATATGATATTATATACGGGGTGTTCCTTTTGAAAAATCAAAGTAGCCGCTACTTTATAGTAGAAACGACAACGCCACATCGTCTCAGATATTTTAGGCGTGTAGGTCATATCGATTCATGTATACTGTGGAATTTTCAGGTTGATCCGTTGTATAGTTTGTCAGAAACGGGAAATCAACGCTCATCATGAAAAGCCCTGGTTACGTGATTCATTTCCATGTACCTATGTGTTTCGTGAAGTATATTGGACAGGCTAACAGCAATGTCTTGTATCATTTCTATATGTGTCACCTTGTAGATTTTGAAGATTTTTGAAAACAAGCAATAGAAAATGCTGGACTGGTGGATGAGTCTGGATGGGTACCAGCTGAGATTCAATAATATATTGAATTGAAATGAATTTCATAATATTCGTAAGTACCAGGATGAATCGCCGTGTTCGATTTGTACAAATATTCTTTTTCCCTTTCTCTCTCTCTACTCCCTTCTGATATAATTCGTTTTATCATTTTCTCGAAATTTGACATCCAATGATAATAAAGAAGTGGTGTGTCCATGAGAGAGATTTTTTGGGACCTGAAGCCTCCCATTGAAAGATGCCTTCGGAAAAAATGTATAAAAACAATGCTAGATAACCCAGTCACACTAGGTGATATTATCTCATCATTCCACCAAGGTTGAAATATTTTTTCTCAATGAATAACGTTTATTCCATCCTCAAATAGACATATTTTGTGATTTGTTTCAAAGTATCGTCTATTACTTTTTTTTGGCAACGAATCTATGGAAACAGTTATATAAGCAACATTCACTTGTATCTTTCAGCACGAATTCTGTATTCAAACGGCGTGCTGTAATTTGTTTGAGTCAACGAAGGATGAATAATGTGCTTAAATTAGCATACCAAATTATGTTAACCTATTTTCAACAGAACATAGTGAGAAACTTATTTGAGGTTTCTCAACATGACGCTGACTAATCAATTGAAGTCATTCCAAAATGATCGCAGTGAAATGACATTATTTCTTCAACTCAATCATCTATAGTAAAACTTCTTTTTCATATCCTTGTTATTTCAGGAATAGTTCATAATCGTAGGAAACTCATCTGCATGTCTGAGATTGCTTATATTACATTCTGAATTGTTCTAAAATTGTTCGTTTCCGTTAACCAGTTGACGAACGTCAACCTTCAGAATTCGAAACGTGTACGAGCAGTGAATCAACGAGGCCTTACCTTTCAACGTGCAATTACCCAGCACGGTAGCCCGGCGGTGAATCGAACCTCGGTCTTCCCCTTGAAAAGCGAATGTGCTAACCTCTACACTACCGGGAACCACATTCTATTTATTATAATCACATAAAAATATATATATTTTTTCCAAAAAGTTGTGATCTCGATATCATGACAGTCATCAATATTGTTCAATTGAATTTTAATCAAATATATATTTGAAAGCCTCGTAGTCACAAAAAATAATCTTCGAAAGAACGATAATAACTGTTCTGATGGTTTCTATTTGTTTTTGGGCTAATGTCACTGTTGAATTCATGCGTAATCATTGACGCTTTTCACTTACATCGTTCTCCTCCTCAAGATTTTCCAAAATATTTCTATAATATCCATTTTTATTATAGAACAATTTTCGAAGCAATTCGAATTAGTTGAAAAATTGGTGAAGTCGCAGGGAAAAGAAGTACCTCGATGGACAGTTTCACAATATCAACATGATTATGTGTTTCGCATTCGAACATTTAACTGAATAGAAAATTTAACCAGAAAGTTTTCGATGGAGTAACCATAAAGATCAACCTACTTTGTGAAACTAGCCCTAATATTCTGAATACTTGGCCATCTCTAGTGAAACGTGCTGATATCTACGCCACGGTATAGATCTAACCAATGGCTGTCCAGATATTGAAAAAGTGGCCCTCAGGAATGTAGCAAATGAAGTGAGATGATTTCAACTTTCAGGGTTTAGAGTGTCATTGATCAAGCAACAATCAATATGGTTTCATTGACCAATAATGACCTCAGTATAATTGCTAGGCGATTCACAGACATCTAATCATCTGATGAAGATTCGATATTTTGAAAATTGAGTATATTTCACTGGAGCCTAAGATGCCTAGGAAACCCTGGTGTATCTAGTGATTCGATATTGTTTAGAATTTCTTGGCGAAAAACAATCGACGATTACAAAAGCTTTCTAATTTTTGTATAGGGGGCGTTATATGGACATTTTCGAAAATCTGTCAGTCAAATGTCGGTTTTGTCAGATTGACGTAACTTTGAGGTTTATTGTTGTCAATGAATACTGAAATTATTTCTTCGCATCCAACAGTGTTAGAATATTCGGTTGCACATTCCTCTCTACTGAAAATTAAGCTTCACATGGTACGTATATGACTGATCGCCATCTACAATAGCGATCTGAAGCTTTCGCGATCTCAGAAATCAAGCAATCGGTTTTCGCCAAGTTTATCCCAAAATTATTCAGGTATAAGTAGATACACCAGGGTTACCGGAGCCTTTCTCGCGGTGAACTTGAGTTATATCAATGTCAAAGCATTCTGAAAATATCCAATATTCATCTATACTCATTTTAAGTTTAAGAAACAGATAAACATATTGACTGGTATTTCGTATCATCAATTAAGGCCTTCATTGATTTCGAAATCTGAATCATAACCTCGAATTTTCCTCACCTGGCATACATGAGCATCTTTATGATAGTAATACTATTGAAATTTCCTGTGTAAATCTCACTACACCAAGGTTCACATAACGGTGACACATGTTTCTTTGTACAATAAGCTCCCTCAATTTCAATAGAAAGTTTGGTCCGACAAGAGACCGATCAACTTTACTTTTTTTTTTGAGTGCTTAATGTTTCTGTTTAAAAATCGCAATAAATTTGAAGTGCACAAGATACAACATAGTCTTAACACACGAAACCATAACACTGACTATAACATTCCAATACACAGACTGTCATCAACAGAAAGGACTCCAGAATATGCGTGTATTAGGTTCTTCAATAAACTACCAACAGCAGTTAAACAAGAGTATAACATGAAGGTATTCAAGAGGCTTATAACTAATATTATAGTGGATCTAGAGCCATACTCTATTAAAGAATATCTGAGAGAATAGATTTTCTTACAGGGAGAGCCTGCAATGGGAAGACAAATGCGTTTTTTAGACAACTAAATTTAGTATTTTGATTCATACAAAAGTTTTTAATATTTTAACTCATACAAATAATTGTTTCAAGTTCCTATATTGAATTGAGAATAGATTTTCTTACAGGGATATCCTGCAATGAGAAGACAAATGCTCTTTTTTTGTACAACTCATTTATTTTAGTATTTTAATTCATACAAATGTTTTTAATATTTTAACTCGTACAAATAATTTCAAGTCCTATATTGATTCAATCAATTGTACCTGACACCATTTTCATTAATTTCGATGACTGGGAGATACTCTTAGAGCTATTGTAACTGTGATTGTCATTCTTGAAAATAAAGCTATATTCTATTCTATTCTATTCTCTTGAAGCAATACAAAATTGTTATGAACCATAAATCCTGAAAATCTGCTGAAAAAACTGACTGACTGACTTTCAATATCCCCACTCGCGCCTCCAACAATTTTTCAACTGTTTCGAATAGGCTTTTCGGTTTTTCTGTTACCCAGCTGATGATCGTCAGCCACCTGAATTCGAAACTTATGTGGGCAATAGACTAATGGGGCCTCACCTTTTAACGTATGAATCCCAACACGATGGTCGGGTGGGAAATTTAACCCCTGTGTCCCCCTTGATAGGCGGATGTGCTTACTGAGATCTCAAAATCACTCAAAAGTGATATTTTTTGTACGATTCACCTGATAGTGATAGTATTGGGTTCCAGATATAAAAAATTATCATCATTTACCGTGCAAAAACATTATATCGATTTCAATCGTCCAGTAAGAGTTTACTTTCAATTACTTCAAAATTCTCAAACAGGTATTCACGGTGTTATTGTACGTTTTCTACCAGTAAAACAATTAATTCAATATAAAATTTTTTCACGGAATTTGAGATATACGAGTGTTATACCAATTACGCCTGGAACAGAATATTTTAGAAAACAGTGTAGTATGTAAAATTTCTATATTTGCAATTGCCTATTGATGTTGAAATATTTTGAAAAAATTGCGTTTTTTACATCATTTCACAGTTTTCAATTTCCCTGCATGAGATGTATATTCATATATTGACATGGACCACACTTGGCGATCCCTCTTAAAGAAACAGCAAATTGCAAGTCCTATTTCGAACTTTTGATAGACACATGAAAATTTACAGCTTCTTCGAAATATTTTAATTCAATTGTCGAATAATTTTCGAAACGTAAATAGATGTGGTGAAGTTGGAAAACAGCAACTGGCGACACTCCGCCTTTTCTTACGAATATATTCTATTTATTATTAAAAAAAATTTGTTCGTTCCCGTTAACCAGCTGACGAACGTCAACCCTTAGAAGTCGAAACTTGTGCGAGCAATGTATCAACGAGGCCTTACCTTTTAACGTGCAATTACCCAGCACGGTGGCCAGGCGGGGAATCGAACCCCGGTCTTCCGCTTGAAAGGCGAATGTGCTAACCACTACACTACCGAGGCCACTTATTATTTGGCTTCTGAAGTGTACATGGAGCAGATAAAAACGCAATTCATTTCGATGTGCAATCCGAATAAAATAAGTGGCTGATTTGTCTTTTCGTCAATGAGAAGGAATACTATATTCACACTCGTGTAAAAAATATCACTTTCCGCATTAGTAACGACCACCTATTTTAGGTGAAACACAAAACACTTTCTTTATGAAAATGTATTTACTGCTTGACCTATCCGACACTAAACTTCAGTCTTTAGGTCAGACTACAGACGAATTTTTCATCACATTTTCATACTCTATCATTACTATGGAATTCGGATTCATTAACAACATAAGATTGCAATATTTAGATTGTCTGGAACGTGATAGTGTTGAATTATTCCAAACCTTGTCGAAATGAGGAACTACTAGTTTCATTTAAGCAACTCTCAACATTATTGGTATTTGAGTTGGGTTTAGTAACGATCGTTTTAACTCACGCCTTTTCGTCAATGAGAAGGAATAGTATATTCACACTCGTGTTAAAAATGCCACTTTCTGCACTAGTAATGTACACTATTTTTTTCCACGACCACCTAGTTTATCAAACAATATGCAACTATCAATACAATATGAATTCACCTTAACAGCAACCAGACAGCTGACAGTCCCCAGAGGGGTACTTGCAATTGACTATTGCGTCGGCCAGAATAGTTGCTGCAATGTAATTATTTTTGTAATGAATACTCATAATTAATGATATAACTGTTGAATTGACATTATTGTTGTGTGAACTGTGAATACACAATGAGTATATTGAGTAACCTGACCAATCTCAAGCTTTTTGTGTCAGTCTATGTTTGAATATTGTTTCTATAAAAAGTGCAAATGAATTTGCAAAAACTTTCATAGTGACATGAGGAAAACGAAAATTAATTTCTATTAGAAAATGTGATAATCAGTAAGTACTTATAATACAAAACTTCTCTTTCTTTCTTCATTTTTTTGGGAATAATAAGTTACCTATCAGTCCAGTTTCTATATAAATAATAACAATGGGGTGGAGCAATGAATGTTTGCATCTGTAAATTCTACAAGATTCACGGGTTTGACGGCTTATTGACAGTCACTTTCCATGGAAGTAGAGAGTTTTATATCTGATTATTTTTTTCACTTGTCAAAATGTGACGTTTTTGGCATTTCAACCAATAGTAGCGGGTTATTCTATGGTTTTTCTAGCCAATCATTGGGTATTATACTGATAAAACTAGCTGGTCCTTTCGATTGTTTCGATAAAACCTTGTTTACCTTTGAACTGTCAAAACTATACGGTTTACCGCGTCGATTCTATTGAACTGGCTCATATTTATATAAATTATCATGAATGAACAGTTACCTTATTATAAATAGTCATTCACTTTTCACTTTTTCAGCATAATAATAACATAACACATTTCAATGAACACTCAAACACGTAAATAACTCATAACCTCAACTTTATGACAGATATAGCGATTCAAATATTTGAGGTTTCCTTCAAATGAAGATGGCGTACAATTAGTTTTCATTAAATACAATTCATTTTTTGTTGTATGAGAAGAAACCGTTGTATGCAGATTTTGATACAACGACATAACGAATGATTTTATGTTCCTTCTGGCGCGATTTTCATGTCATAAGAAATTTTCAATTATCAACTTTGTACAATGAGAGGTGTGACGCCATCTCTTGGTATCGTCATATCATATTCAATGCGAAAGCATTATATCTCTTCTGGATCATAGAGGGCCTACATCGTTGTTTGACATTTCAAATCAGTAAAATTTTCACCTTTTTTCGTTTCCTTCTTATGTAAATGAAATAATGATCAATTAAATTGTTCTTCCTTCTATTTGTTCAAAAAATAATCTTTCCAAATACAACTCGTTCTTCAAATTTAATAAGATAAATTTTCATTTTCGAAACACTCAAACTTTTTTATTTTGAGGCAAAAGCATTCAAACAAACCGAATTAGATAAAATCACTCGTCCTACGGACTCGTGATTTTATCAATCGGTTTGTTTTCATACTTTTGCCAAATAAAAAAGTTTTTGTGAAAAATGAAAATTTATCGATTAAATTTGAAGGACTCGTGGTATTACCTTTGATTATTTTCCTCAATGCGAATAAACGACGAAACAGTTGAAGGCTAGACTGATTTTACAGAGTTTTACAGCGATTAAATGCACTAGACCTTTTAACCGATATTTCAGGTACTATCTCTGGTACTATATTGTTCCTGTGTTCGATTTTGATATTTCCTGAGTTTACATGTTTTCTGGAAATAATCTAAACACATATCCCTCCTTCACCAAGTTCAATCGACCAAAATGCGTGCATTTCCATGATTTTCTAAATTTTGCTTTCAAGCAAATGCTTACGTGTATAATATTTCAAAATAAAATTTTATCAAATTATCATACACTCGAGTTATTTGCAAAGCAAAATTTCGAGAATCATGGAAGTGCAGCACACATTTCAACCGAATAAACTTGGTGCACTCGGGATATAACCCCCGACACTTTCCTATGTGGCCGTAGAAAAAAAAATTTTTTCACTTTATTCTCCCTACAAATATACCAACGAACCAGTATTACCTACCATTCTGCCGACTCGATTGTTGTGCAAATTGACTTTGGCTTGCATGTCTTCGGACTTTTCTCTGGAATCGAGAAATAATTTCGAAAACTTCACACCGTAGTGGATGTTGTGGGAGCACCCTCCCCATTTCCAATTATCATTCGGCATTGCGTTCGACATCGATCTCGGTTTCCTCATTTTGTACGGTTTCGGGTCGCAACCGCAATCCGTCAAAAGTCCGGAACTGCAACCTTTCGCTACTGCTATTGCGACTCCTGCTGAGGTTATGGCATGGGCGAATGCGGTTTCTTTATAGCCTGGAATTAAAATTAACAGAATTGGTACAATTTCTATGAATATTTCCCTCATATATGAAATGTCCCATAAGAGCAATGCAATTATCGAAAACTCACAGCGGTAATTGCATTGTATCAAGTCACCATAACAACACATTTGAAACCGTATCGCTAGACGTCAGTAAACAACACAAATAAATGTCAGATACTTCAAAAATAGAAAAACATTTCGCGTTTAGGTGAGTACTCCATACAATCTATAGAGGAAAGTACAAATGAACAAAATATATTATATTTATTCTATCTCGAAAAATGATGTGTTAATTAAAACCAATTCCTTGCAAATGAAATACGATTTTTTCAGAATGTGGTAGGTAACTTATTAAAAAAACTGAAATACTGGAATAATCAAGAATAAGAAGTAGGACAGATATCTATTCTATCTCGAAAAATGCTGTGTTAATTTAAAACAGTTCCTTCCAAATGAAATACGATTTTTTCAGATTGTGGTAGGTAACTTATTGAAAAAAACTAAAAAAATGGTTTATTCACCACAAACAGTATATATTTTACATTCGATTATTAGTTTTGAAAATGAAAGCGATGGCAGTAAAGTCTCAAATGAAAATATATGGAATGACATTCATAGAATGTATACTCTGACCTTTCCCTTTGTTCTATATAAATGTATAATCCAAGAATATCTGAAATATTCTTATAGAATATATTGGAATATTTTTTTGCATATTTCTGAGATATTGATTGCATATTCTCATTATTCTATGAATATTCCTTTTCAGCTAACCCTAAACTAACCCTAAATAATATTATTGGGATATTATCAATCTGTTATGCTACGAATATTCAGGATTTTTATGAAATGATCTTTGAAAAATATTCTTAGAAGACCCCCAGAGGTTTGCCAGGAACATTTTGAGGAGAATATTTCGGAAATATTCATGGAATATCAATTGCTATCTGTGATATGGTATTCACAAAGGTAATAGATAATGAAAATATTGAGTAATGATGGCAAAACATACAAGTCAGTCAAGACATTTTTTCTAGAGTTCAATCATCCTAACACCAAACTGATACTTGCACTCAACGCGTGTTTTGCTATAGAGTTAGACATCGCCAGAAAAACAAAACTGATACTGGATCTTGAGACTAATTTAAAGACTAGAGTTCACCAAACATATTTATATCACATATTAATTTTGAGGTACAAAAGTCATTTAAATAGTAAAAAGCATGAGGTATTTTTTTCATACCATATCTCGTAAACAGTGATATACTGAGAAGTTTGGATGGAAAATATGCTGCATAATGAAAGACCCATCGATAGAATGTTGAAGAATCTGTGAAATATACAGGAAAAAGTAATACTTCATGTTGGAGTTTTATTTATACCCAGTTTGATTGAATATATTTCCGAAATAACTGATCGTCGCACAAGTTGAAATTATTTTTTTTTCTTGAAAACTATCGCTTTACTCGTGTATGCATTTTTGGATTTTTTTTGTTTGACTTACGTGAAACACAAGACATTATCTCCATGAAAATTTTTCTACTGCTGACCTATCCGACACTAAACTTCAGTTTTTAGGTCAGACTACAGACGAATTTTTCATCACGCAACAATACTCTATCATTACTATGGAATTCCGATTCATAACAACATAAAATTTCAATATTTTGAGTGTCTGGAAGTGATAATGTTGAATCATTCTACACCTTTTCGAAATCAAGAACTACTAATTTCATTTAAGCAACTCTCAACATTATTTGTATTTAGGTTGAGTTCAGTAATGATCGTGTTAACTCACGCAACTATAGAATATCACTGGATATAACTTCACAATCATTCAATATAAGCAAGATTTTTCGTAATAAAGTATGCATTTCGTGATAGATATTGAATTGGAATCATTGAAGTCGATTAAATATCAGGACAGAAATATTGTTTTTACTCTGAGAGATGTGAATTCCGATACATGATAGAAACTGCAGGATGACTGATTGTAGAAACTGACAAATCCATGATTTGAAGTTTCACCTATTTTCCTCCATTTTCACGAGATTCTGTTTACAAAACCCAACATACGGTTCACTGATCTGATATTCACGGTACCAAGGGATTTCAGGAATATTTCATAGAAAAACATCATATATTTAATTTGTTATTAATGCTTTATATCAGATCCAGCCATTGGAATCTCTCCGCATTCCGACATCACTCTGTATCCGAGTAAACCTGAAATCTTGAAATATATTCATTGTAAAGTATTCATTGAAGAGTCTGAAACATCACCGTATGTTAATGGTTGCTGTTATGTAGATCTTTAAATTCAATGGCTGGCGTTTCGAGCACAAAACAAGTCAGGAGATGCTAAAATATTTAAAAGAAACTGACAATTGAGCGCATAGCAGATAGACGATGGCTCGCAAATAACCTAAGCATACACTGCCGATAAATCTAAACTGACTCACGTAAGGCAGCTACAAACAAGGTATGAAGGAGAGATAAAAATTTTGAGGACAAGTACTATATAGGGTATTGGCTACTGCTTATAATGCAGCATTGGAAAATGTTGACGATCGTAAATCTACGGCAGGGAGCCGGGATGCTTCTTCGTATTAGTCGGGTCAAATTTATCAAAAATAATCATGTTCCTTAGTATCATTGAGATGGGTCATGTGAATGTATGTTTCATGAAAATGTCAATTTATGCAGAAATAATTCTGAATTAGTTTCGAAACGTTAACAACGATGATTACGGTTGAAGGATATTCACTCGCAAAAGGACAAATGACACACTCACGTTTTATACAATTTTAATACCGACGTTTCGGCAATGAATTTCGCCATTTTCAGAGCCCGATTTGACTTGAGAATTCAGCGGTAGATTAAATAAAAATTGAGTATTTCTCGGAAAATCTTAAAACTTTGAGCTGGCCAACACATTCTCCAACACAATCGGACCCTGGAGATGCCAGAAGTGGTCGCCGAAACATTTGTATTAAAATTGTAATAAACATGAATGTGTCCCATTTGGTCAGCCTGTGAGTATTTCTCAACTGTAAAAATCTGAACAATTTATGAATATTGTCTGGTATTCGTTGCTAGGTAAATTTCAGTTATGATAGAAGTTGCTGACAAGGATTAACAGTTACATAATACTTATGAATGAATTCTCAAATTAAAAATGTTATCTCAACATTCTTTTTTTACATTTAATCAAAATATATTTTTGAAAAGCTCATTGTGGTGAACAATACTCGAAAGGAGAAGTTTTCTTGGCTTGATAGTTTTTGCCTTACTTGAATCCAGCAAACTTTGTTGTGTGAATGTCAGGATGAAACTTATGCGTGACCAATAATGGTATTGAAGTCTTGAATTCTCAACGTTACTTAGAAATAGCTGTGATAATCTTAAAATATAAAGAAATGGATGAAAAAAATCGAATACTTTTCTATTTGTGATGGGTGATTGTCAAAAAAATCTCTGCTGCCCAACTCTATTACCTGTAATTTTACATATTATCAATTTTTGCTTAGAGAGAAAAGTTTTTCCCAATATGTGGAAGCAGTCAATTGTGATACCAATGCCCAAAATCAAAGAACCCAAAGAATTCAAAGACTTGCGTCCTATAAGTTTGCTTCCATTCCTTTCAAAAATTTTGGAAAAAGCTATTGCTCAACAATTGCGTAATCACCTCGACATCAACAACATATTGCCAGCGACGCAATCAGGTTTTAGGCCAAAATATGGCTGTGCAACAGCTTTGTTGGACATATTAGATGATATCGTTAGGGCATCGGATAAAGACGAGGTTACTGCTCTTATACTAATTGATTACAGTAAGGCATTTGATACCTTGAATCACAAATTGCTTCTTTCTATATTGCACTATAATGGTATATCTGATGACACTTTAAAATTTTTCGATAACTATCTTTCAAATAGATATCAAATGGTAAGAGTGGAGGGCCACGTTTCAAATTTCGAAAAAATTTCTTCAGGTGTGCCACAAGGTTCAATCCTTGGACCTATTCTTTATATAATTTATACTTCCCAACTGACAGCTGGTCTGAAAAAAACTTAAATGTCACATGTATGCTGACGATACACAGTTTTATTATTCTTTCCCACCCACCGAAGCACGGCAAGGCGAAAATTACATTAATGAGGATTTAAACCACTTCGTCGAACTATCGAAAAAGCATGCCTTAGAAATCAATACCTCCAAATGTTCAGTGATGAAATTTGGAAAAAAAAGATCCAGATCAAAGGTTGGTGATCTTTCAATAAAAATAGGTGGCATTCAATTACCTGTTGTAAATCAGGTGAAAAATCTGGGAGTTTTTATAGATGACGAACTTAAATTTACAAAACACATCTCAACCTTGATTCAGAAAGCATTTGGTAAAATGAAGATGTTATATCCTCATAGACACTTCCTGAGTCTCAAAACAAAATTACTTATTTGTGAATCTATTGTGCTATCCACCTTCAATCACTGTGATGTTGTCTATCATTATTTTCTGAACAAAAACAAGCAGAGACGAATTCAAAGAGTTCAAAACTCATGTCTGAGATTTTCGTTCGGAATAAGAACAAGAGAACCAATTTCTCATACACTCACAAAGGCTCAGTGGCTCAAGATGTCTGACAGGCGAACACTTCATTCTTCAATACTATTTCGGAAAGTCCTCATAACAAAAACACCTCCATACCTCTACAACAAAATAACGTTCAGAACTGATGTTCATAATGTGAACATTAGGCGTAAAATGATTCATGTTGTTAGGCATCTCACCGAACAATTCAAAAAAAGCTTTACGTATACAATAGCCGAGTTTCACAACGGTCTCCCACCCTCTCTATTATCAAAATCTATTGGTAGTTTCAGGCATCATCTGAAACAAACTCTATTGAATAAGCAGTAATACATGATCACCTCCTTCATATTGCTAATTTTTATTAAACATTACATCAATAATAGTCGTATTTCAGAACTGTAAGAGAGATTATATTTGTAGTACCGTATAAATATCTGTACCGACATCCGACTCATCCCCTGTTATATCTGAATAAATGCAACTATTATATATTTGCGATTATCACTATTGTTTATCTGTTTGAACAACTTCTTCCTTATTTTTTGTTGTTGTTGTTATTGTATTGTAAGGAGCAAGAGTAAGAATGGACACTGTCCAATCTTGTATCCCATTGATAGATATGTAGATATTACTGCTTGTAATGATATACTTCTGTCAATAAATTCATTATTATTATTATTATTATTATTTGATTCTTCGACAGAGCATATCGAACAGTTGGGATCTAAAGAACATAAGAGTGAGACAAAAAATAGAAAGTGTGCATCTATAATGTGGATACATAGTACATGAGCTCAAATATAAATTGTACATATCATCACATTTCCCTTCAATAATGAAAATGAATATCAATTTGAATTGAGTTGCGTTGTATATGTGGGACAAAGGTCTTTTCTGTTTCTGGAAATCACTCTTCCACCTTCAAAAAATTTGACGTAATGAGAACATGAAAAAGCCTTTTTTTGGAATTCTGACGACTTTTTGAGATAATATTTTCATTTGTGTTGTTTTTCTGTGAGAGAATATCTTTTTTTGATGTTAACAAATTTTAAAAAGTGATTTTTTTGAATCTGGTAGAATGGTTTCCAGCGATCTGTTATACAACAATTCAGCTTGTGAATATAAGTTTTCTCACAGAGGTGGATTTTCTAACTCCAATAGTACAATAAATTAATCTGAATTATTATTAAAACTTTTTTTTTGGAAATAATTTGTAATTGGATAATTTTTCAGGGCACGCACCAGCTCTTCAGGTTGATTGACAGTCATTCGATATCTGAAGTTAAGCAGTGCCGAGCGCGGTTAGTACTTGGATGGGAAAGACCTCGTCGAAAGCTCATACAGCTGCAGCAAAATAGCATATCATTGCTCGCAGGCAAGGAGCAAAAAAATTAATAAAATAAAAATTGAGGATATGCCGTCTTTCGGAGGGGACGTAAAGCCGGCGGTCTCGAGTCGATGGATGTTGAGCTCGTGAAAGATCCATACCTCAGGTTGGAATACCAGAGGGTTCGGAAAAAAATCTGGTTGGGGAATGTGTGCTCACCGCCGTTGATGATTGGCCTTGGTAGCGGAAATAGACCGACATTAAATAAAGAAATAATGATTTTTCACTAGACCGTTTCATAAAGAATGTTTATGACTGGATGTAACGTTTTTGCAAAAAAATACAAGAGTCTTAGGAAAAAGTAGTACATTCAGGTTGCTGATATCATTATAAGAACCCCTTTTCATGGTACACGTAATCAAAGAAGAAGAAGAAAAAAATGTTGAATAATTTGAGTGTGATTACTTCGGAAGGTTGGCAAGGCTGATATCCTGATGATATCCTTCATCCTTCATCCTTCATCCTTCATCCTGATGATATCCTGATGATAGGGCAATATTGCGGATAAGGAAAACAGTTCAAATGAGATAGATCCGATTGCAAATTATGTCCCAATCGAAAGAAACACACAAAGGGTATTCAGGCTAGTCAGTGAAAGTGAAGTTTGAAGTTGTAGATTGGACTAAAAGTGTCAGCTTTCTGCCAGTAAAGAATGGAAGTCGGTGGACTGAAATGTATCCGTATTCACTATAGGCAAGTGAATCGTTTTCCACAACAATATTGATGGAATTTTCCAGTGTCGAACAAAAATCGACATATATCTTGCTGGTGACGATTTGTTGTGACAAGTGGAGTGTTCCGATAATTCAGAGATGGGCAATTGTTTCAGTAGCCCTTCAACAACTGATGAAATTGAAAGACATGCTAGATTGGATGTTACTCCTATCAAAGACAAATCTTTACAGCCGAATACTATGTCGACACCTCCATCAGAGGTGGCTCGAACTCCTGTAGTTAATTCTACCAAAAACGAACAAACTAGTGCCAAAATATTTGTTGCTTTATATGACTATGATGCTAGAACTGACGAATATCTTAGTTTTCGAAAAGGTGAACATTTAGAAATATTGAATGATACTCAAGAAGACTGGTGGTTGGCTAGGAGTAAACGAACCAGACAAGAGGGATACATACCATCCAACTGTGTAGCCAAGTTGAAGACTATTTGCAGCTGAACCCTGGTATTTCCGGAAAATCAAACGCGTAGAAGTAGAAAATAGGTTACTACTGCCTGGAAACGAACATGGGTCCTTCCTGATCAGAGACTCTGACAGCAGGCATAATGACTATTCACTATCAGTTCGTGATGGAGACACTGTCAAACACTATAGAATACGCCATTTAGAAGAAGGCGGATTTTTCATAGCTCGACGAACTACATTCAGGACACTTCTTGCTGTAGTGTTGGTTCAACACTACAGCAATAATGCTGATGGCTTGTGCGTCAATCTCTGCAAACCTTGCGTATAGGTGGAGAAACCGCAACCGTAGCGATCAAGACCTTTAAACCGGGCACGATGAACCCCAAGGACTTCCTCGACGAGGCTCAAATAATGAAGAAGTTGAGGCACCAGAAGCTGATCCAGATGTACGCGGTGTGCACCGTGGAAGAGCCCATCTACATCATCACGGTGCTGAAGCGGAACGGATCGCTGTTGGAGTACCTTCAGGGTGAGGCAAAGGGCTTGAAGCTGACGCAGCTGATCGATATGGCGGTTCAGGTGGCGATCGGGATGGCCTATCTAGCATCTCAGGATTACGTACATAGAGACCTCGCTGCTAGGAACGTTTTGGTGGCCGACGGAAATGTCGTGTAAATTGCGGACTTTGGCCCTGTCGGATTGATCAAAGGATATGAGTATGAGGCCCGAGTGGACACAAGATTCCCAATAAAATGGACTGCACCTGAAGCTACAAACTACGGTAAATTCTCCATAAAATCAGACGTTTGGTCGTTTGGAATCCTGCTCACCGAACTTGTAACATATGTTGAGCAAGGTTACAGAATGATTCCGCCGCCGAATTGCCCCCTCGTGTTTTATGAAATAATCCTAGAGTGATGGAACAGAGATCCCAAGCGCAGGTCCACCTTCGAAAACCTCCAGTGGAAACTTGAAGACCTCTTAACTCTGGAAAGGTCCGAATACAAAGAAGCGAAAGGTTACTGGAGCTATGATCACGCCCCTGCCGACTGGATCCGCGAATCGATTGAGGTGAAGTACCACTGATGGGGAGGGAGGTGGACATCTATTTATCAGTTGACAATAGCTATCCTTCGAGTGGGAAGAAGTGTTAAGGAACATGTGTCCCCGTACATGTCTTCAGAGGGAAAACCCGAAACAGTACATGTGAGAAGGAAAGAGGTATTCCATTGAATTAGATTTTATCCTTTTCAACAAAGAGGAAACGAATTCTATCGCTCCAATATCAACACAATAGCCAAATTAGGGAAATAGAAATGGGCTTTCCATAGCGATCGATCTTAGGTCCAATTCAATTCATTTTGTATGTGAATCATCTCGATGCGTTCATTGGTACTGCTAATTATACTGCGTTTGGAAAAGACTTTTTATTGTCTCTGTCCTCCACGGATAATGAATTACTACGAACGAAATGTAAAAATTCAGATTTTGAGAATTCACTCTCGCCAAAAAACATTGATGATATTGTGAAATTGGTGAAAATATTATGCAGATTATACATGCAGAGGTTAGATTTTTGGGAGTATATCTGGATGAACATCTCTCTTGGGAATTCCATTGCCAACAATTATCTTCCAAACTGAATTCTTTGAAATTTCTATATATCAATTTCAGATCTGTTCTAGAAGTGAATCAGATGGTGAATCAAATCATCTTTCGAACAATCTGTTCAAGCCAGTCTCAAATTACCTACACAGTAGGTTTCGGCTGGCACCTGTCAGAAAACAACTACTCCCCTGGCTAACACCACGAAGGGCATTGAATTATATCCGACCGGTGCCAGTGCAGGATTTACTTCTGTGAAGAAACCTGCACTGGCACCGGTCGGATATAATTCAATGCCCTTCGTGGTATTAGCCAGGGGAGTAGTTGTTTTCTGACAGGTGTCAGCCGAAACCTACTGTGTAGGTAATTTGAGACTGGCTTGAACAGATTGTTCGAAAGATGATTTGATTTAACGCCAGTCTTCAAGTATGCCCACTGACTATGTCAAGTGTTTTTTCAGATGGTGAATGTTTATTACGCCCAAGTCGAATCGAGACTCAGATATGGCATTTGTCTGTGGGGCAATGCACCAGGTGCGAAACATTTTCATTGCACAAAAAAGAATTTCGAAATGTATCGCGGGAGTACTTGACAGAGAATCTTGTAGACCTATTTTCAAAACATTCTGTATTTTGACGCTTCCGTGTGTCTTCATTTTCGGAATGTGTGTCCATGTTTCTGAAAATAAGGAAACTTTTCCTCGGAATTCGTATATTCATAGTTATGGAACAAGAAAAATGCAACATTTTTATGTAAATCTAGCAGAAAGAAAAATAAATTCATGTGCTCCTGATCATTTTGGCCTTAAAAATATTCAATAATCTCCCGGAAGAATTGAAGAACATAAACAAATTGTCTTCATTCAATCATGAGTTGAAGAACTTTCTGATTGAATAATGTTTTTATAGTATATGTGATTTTATATAAAAATTTACAGTCTGTGATTGACCATATGTGATGTAAATTTTAGTGTTAGTGTATATTTTAATGAAGAAAATCAGTTGTAGGACTGATGACAGATGAAACGAACGATGATACTCACACAACACTATAGATTGTGAAATATATAAATAATTAGCAACCCTAGTCTTTAAATTTGGTGTGGATGTTCTTTTCTGAAAATGCACAACTTGTTAGTGAAACATGCAATGGGTGGTATGACATCAGTTTGGTGCAGTTGTAGTTATCAATAATCAACAAATTGAATCCTTCAATATTTCATAAGTGGGCTAACAGGTGAATTCATTAATTAGAAAAGTGATCAACCTGAAGAGATGTAGTATATAAGATGATATTCTGTTCAAATCACTCAGTTTCTATCGTATTATAATTCAATCTAGTTCTAAATTCCCTTGTAGAGTACGGAATAGATATCGAACGAACAAGACGATGTTCCCCTATAGAAAGTATTGACATTTCCGTTTTCAATCATTTGAAAAAACGGTTGATGCCGTTGCATCGTGTCATTAGCCACTATCAGTACGGCAGTAGACTCGACACAACCGAACGGAATAAAACAATTGCTTTTGGTATTTTTTGTCATTGGAATCGAAATACTTGATAAGAATTTAAAGAAATAGAAAAAAGGATACAATAGAAATGTTCTTAGGTTTTACGATTATTAGAGTGGGTTTGGCGAAACGTGAAGATTATTAAACAATATGCTTCTGGGCACACTCCGCATTTTTCTTACAAAAATCGCTTGCAAAACGATAGATGAAATAAAATATAAGTGGCAGGTCTAATGACAGACTTAACATACGATGATATCAAATCCTATTTCGATCAGCAGACCGTGGATGCATTTTTGTTACATTACGTTCAACTCGGAAGAAGTGGTGAAAAAATAGGAACGAATGTCTCCTGTACACATAATGAAGGGAAAATCAGTTCACGTAAGGAGAGCTGTATTAAAGGATGATCGAAGAGGTGGAAGTAGAAGGTTTGATGGCTTCAACCGAGGGTTCCGACGAGGTTTGAGGAATGTCAATTTTTGCAAGCGAAGAAATTACTTCGTTGGAGTTCCTGGAATCGGTGGATTCATCCATATCGGAGAACGCTTCTGTGATTGTTTGAAAGTTACATTGTTTCCATTGTTTTTAGTTTGTTTTTTGTACGAAAATATTGACAATATAAAACTGTATAGGAATATATGTAATTTTCAATTGGTTTTTCTTTTTTATTATTTATTTACTGAAAAAATCAACTACAAGAATTGTTGAATGACAATTTCTTGCGAAAATTTATGAAATAACTACATCCGATATGGATACATACGTGAATATGCTATTTTCTCGAAATTCTTTACAAGATTGAAAAACTCACATAGGTGTTATCGATTCATATGACAGAAGTGTGTCAAACACGTTTACTCTGAAATTGATATTTTCAGCATCAATGGTATTGAGATTTCAAGATAGGCGATACGCCCTCTCGTGAAAGTTTCAAACATATGTCAAAGTGGCGCTTGTAAGTTGAGCTTTGGTCAAAATGGCGCTGAGATATTATTTTGAAATATTGGAATAGGATTAAAATTATTACTAATGTTTATCAAGCACAATTCATTGTTAACTTTCACATGAATAATGAGAAAACACTAAAAACTGTAACAGTCCCTCTAGTCCAGTCTATGACCATTTTCCCGTGTATTTATCCCATACAGCACCGATTCGCATGAAAATTTAGGTTCAGTATCTACATACACTCTTTTTCAAAATCTACCCTGTGCCAAGGGTTGCTTTCTCCCTGGGGGTGGATGCCACCCCTTCTTGGGGGTGAAATTTTTTTTATTAGAAATAAGTGCGGAAATCAATAGATTGACTAATTCTAAGCACTTTTTGTTCAATGAAGTTTTTTCTGAAAAGCAATACTTTTCGACTTATTCGCGAGTGAAATTGTCGGTTTTCAGTCAAAAAAAACACGTTTTCAGAACTTTTTTCGCGAATAACTAGAAAAATATGCATTCAATCGAAAAACCTACAGAGAGCAAAATTATAGCTTCTGAAAAAACAAAGGCGGTTGTTTATTTGTGATGTATGCAAACCCACTACGAACTGAATAATTACTTGTTGAAAGTTGATTGGAATTTTCAAACTCCAAAAAGGAAAGTTTCTACGTACAATAACCAACAACCGATGCATTTTTCGGGAAAAACTATATGGATCTTTTTTGAAGTCCTTCAAAAATCCTTCATTTTTGTTATTTATAAAAGTTTCTAGCATCAAAACTGACCGAGCTATGAAGGAAATAATGTTGAATCCTATTTTTTTTGTTGAAAAAAAATTGTAGCTCATCCTCTCTTCCCCCCCCTTTGGAAAAAATCGTTGCCTACCGGAACTATTCGTATATATACATATATAATATACATACAGTTCCACTAGGCCTGAAATATAGTTACTATGTGTATTCTTCAATATACTAATGTACATACTCTAATTTCTACAAAAATTGTTTTTGGCTTTTTTTTTTTTGGCTATAAGCTAATTTGCACTATTTTTTGTTTCAGAATACATTTTTGAAAAGGTTCATGCTGAAAGGGCTCAAAAAAGGTACTTTGCGCGAACCCTCACAATATTTAACTGACCATATCTTACTGAAACAACCGAAATTTCCAGAGAAGAATAGCCTTTAATTTTGTACTCTGGAAAATTTTGCATGTGATCAATACTTTTCGAGTTATTTCGAAGAAATTGTAATTTTTCGCTGAATTACGTATATGATTTTTTCACTTCAATCTCAATTTTTTCCAAAACTACGTACTTTCAATTGATGAAAAACTCAGAACTCATTGGAAGAACCTGAATGAAATGAATTATGGGGTGACAACGATTTTTTTCAAAGGGGGGAGAAGAGAGGATGAGTTATTCACAATTTTGTTTCAACGAAAAAATAGGATTCAACATTATTTCCTTCATACCTCGGTCAATTTTGATGCTAGAAACTTTTATAAATAACAAAAATGGAGGATTTTTGAAGGACTTCAGAAAAGGTCCTGTTAGTTTTTCCCGAAAAATGCATTGGTTTTTGGTTATTGTACGTAGAAACTTTCCATTTTGGCGTTTGAAAATACCAATCAACTTTTAACAAGCAATTATTCAGTTCGTAGTGGGTTAGGATACATCACAAATAAACAATCGCCTTTGTTTTTTCAAAAGCTATAATTTTGCTCTTCGCAGGTTTTTCGATTAGATGCATTATTTTCCAGTTATTCGCGAAAATGGAATTTGAAAACGTGTTTTTTTCGACTGAAAACCGACAATTTCACTCGCGAATAAGTCGAAAAGTATTGCTTTTCAGAAAAAACTTCATTGTACAAAAAGTGCTTGAAATTAGTCAATCTATTGATTTCCGCACTAAGTTCCAATCAAAATTTTTTCACCCCCAAGAAGGGGTGGCATCCACCCCCTGGGAGAAAGCAACCCTCGGCACGGGGTAGATTTTGGAATAGAGGGTAAGTAGAACCTATATCCAAATTTTCATACGAATCGGTGCTGTATGGGATAAATACACAGTTTACACTTTTTTCACCGTCATAGACTGGAGTACTCACAAAATTTGATGGTTTGGGATTTTAAAACAACGTCAAAGTCATAAATTCAAATAGCAATAGTTGTCAAAGTGATGATTATAAGTTGGAATGTGGTGCTGCGATCTTGATTTGAAATCCCAATGGAGGTGGTGGAATGTGCTGGGACTTAATTTGAAAGTGGCATCCTTGAAACATGGTGCATTTCTTCAGGTATTGCAGTATTTACCTGGTGGCTAAAACCCTTTTCTGTATTCTGTTATTCCAGATTCATGAGGAAGGAAAGAATGATTTTTGCCTTCTAACCAAACTCCAAAGTAAATCCCTTTTTTTAATTGGCCTATATTCTATATTGTTCATTTTGGTCCGCTCAAGGAGGGAACTCTTGTTTATCATTCTCACTCAAAATCCTGTGGCATGCTTGACAAGAGTACATGAGGAGATTCATTGCTTTCTCTTCCTTGAATTCTCATTTCATTGAATTTTTCTCATACTTGCAGCTCTGCATAGATATAAAAATATTAATTTTTGACAAAAACTGTCACAAATTCATGTACGATTCTCACTAGTAAGTCAGAAGAGTTGTTTTTTTCTGTCACTTCATCACAAACAACAATAAATTTTCCTCTGCAGAATTTTGAATCCAATTCTTCGCATTTCCAATAGATACTGTTTTCACTTCCTTTTTTTTTTAACACGCTTTTATTAGCTTGGGTTGTAACTATGTATGTAACGGAATCTTTGAGCATAGTTTTCACCAATTTCCAGAAGTCTGATTAATTTGAAATTTTGCATACGTATCAAGGACCGATGACAATGCAATAATTTGATCACAGTTTTCCATTATCCTTATAAGGACCACCAGGATTAATAAATTCTTTCATAGATCCTCTGTACTGGAGTAAAAAAGATAGAGCTAGCGCGCGTTCTGCGCATGCCTGCAGTTTCGGACTTACTCTTTCTTTCTTTCGTTCGGGCACTCGGCACAGCACAACGGAGGCAGAAACGTTTTCAGGGTAGTTGCGTTCTCACAATGTTCATTCCTTATCTTACATGCGTAGGTGTACATGAGTCTGATACATGCAAATTACTGTATATGATATTTATGTAACATAAAATATAGTTCCCAGCGAAATACAGCCACGGAACTGCTGAAAGACGAATGTTGCCAATAATCCTGAGTTGGGCTTCGACCGTTCACAAGATGCAAGGTTGTACAGTTGATCATGCAGTAATTTATCTAGGCTCGCGATTGTTTGCTGCTGGACAACCCTATGTAGCACGTAGTCGTGTAAGATCTTTAGACAGTATTCGGATTGAAGAACTTGATTGCTCTAAGTTAACAGGAAGTACCCCATGCAATAGTGAAGCTTTAAATGAAATGACATTGCGGAATGATTCGTAAGAAATATCACATTTCCACTAGAAACTAATTGATAAATTGAACTAAAAAATGAAAAATAAATAAAAGTTTAAAAAACTAAAAAAACACGCTTTTATAGCTAACCGAACTAAAAAATTGAAAATAATTTTTAATAACAAAGAGTTTATATTACGGTAGTAGAAGGCTAAACAATCATTCATAGTCAATCAGCTCAAAATAAAATTATAATAAAATTTAAGTAATTAACAGAATAAAGTAATTCAGAGTAAAAAGCGTCGGGTGCATTTTACTACATTTCATAAGTCACCTCTCAAAGATAATTACCGATAGAATGATTGTAATATATAATATATCAAGCACCCCACGATTTTACTCTGAATTTCTTTATTCTGTTAATTACTTAAACTTTATTATAGTTTTATTTTGAGCTGATTGACTATGAATGATTGTTTAGCCTTCTACTACCGTAATATAAACTCTTTGTAATTAAAAATTATTTTCAATTTTTTAGTTCGGTTAGCTATAAAAGCGTGTTTTTTTAGTTTTTTAAACATTTATTTATTTCGTGTGTAGTTGAATGCCGCCTCCCTGATGAACATGTTACACATAAAAATGTATTTTTTCACGATAAAGACACATTGATACTTGGAGAATGGATAAATATTCCTTGTTGAGAACGAACACAATCATTCAATATCTAGAACAGAGCTAGATGTAGAAAAAAAATCAAAATGAGATGTACAATATGAAATATAATCTGAAATGAAATGAGGGATCCACGGTGCTTTCCAAAGGACGCAAATCTTCAATTCCGTAGGAGTTTTGAATGACAACTAAAATTATTCTTTTCTCCTTCATGATTCTGAACAAACATAATAAAGGATGATTGCTTTCGACCACTCAACTCTACAATACCTATAAATAAGTGAAGCATGGTTCATGGAAGATACTTTTGAATCAAGTCCCAGCATATTCCACCAGCTCTATACCATGCATGGTGAAATAATCATTTTAAGAATAACTTTGTTCCAAATCCTTTCGTCATATAAATCAGTAAACACCTCTGTCACATTTTTGAATATAGTAAAGGAATGTTGAAAAAATATCCTATTGATGCATGTATTTCTTAGGACATAGTGATTTCCCATATTTCCGCAAGAAATCATCATTTTTGCAATTCTACTGTAGCTGCTTTTTCAGTGAGCGAATTAAAAACAAAAATCAAATGGAATTTATATGTTTCATGAACAGGTCTATATTGTTTATATTTTCAATTCGAAAACAAACAAAAAACAAGATAACAATGCATTCGTCAGAAAATTTCAGGAGCGTTTTTTAATGTGGACGAAACCGCCGATTCAAGGACCTGCAAGGATGTGATTGCCTTGCCTGCGTAAACCAACATTTTACAAACCTCGTCGGAACCCTCGGTTGACACCATGAGTCATTCCACTGTCACCTCTTTGATCGTTCATCGATACAGCTCTCCTCACGAGTGGAACGTTATATGATAGATTTGCCTCCACTGCTTGGTTACTTCAAAGGGCATTTTGAATTCCGTAATGGGTCCTAATTATTCTAAATAGGATTTCATATCTTCATCCGTTGGACACCTGCATTAATGACAATTTATTTTGATTACTATTAATGAATTTTGTGGATATCAGGTAGCCTAAAATCAAACTCATGTCACTCCCATTCGTAATTTTTAGGAAGAATAATCATACCAAATTCAAAGACTTCCTTTTCTTTGCCTGCGAAAACCGACGTTTCACATACCACGTCGAAACCCTCGGTTGAAATCAGTGAACCTTCCACTGTCGTCTCTTCGATCGTTCTCTGATAGAGCTTTTCCTACTTGAAGAGATTTCCCCTTAATCACGTGTACGTGAGACATCTGTTTAAATTTTTTTACCACTTCTCCCGATTGGAACGTTGAATAACAAAAATGTCTCCACGGGTTGGTTGAGTCAAACGGAATTTCTGTTTCCGTAATGGATACAAATTGTAAGAATAGGATATGATATCTTCGTTTATTAAATTTGTCATTCACCATTTTATTTACCCTATTTCTCAGGTTATTTTGGTTCCTAATCACCATATTAACCACTAATGAAATATCTAAGAACTTAATTTACCAATTGTTGAAAACGGATTGTTTTTCTGGTCCGACAGTCTGGTACATTTTTCACGCAGGTAATATAAAACTGTTGAATATTTCGCTGGACAAGAAGGTGACTCCGTTCAAATGAATATCTCTTACGGAAGAAAAAGAAAATGGAAATGCGAGCAATGAAAATCAAACCTCTGTAAAGGATGATCCATTCTTGTAAGTGATGAAGTTACAGGAAACAGTGAACACAATCATTGTATATCTTATTATAGCTGAATCTAGCAATATTAATTTCATGAAAACATGAAAAAAATAATCTTGTACTGATTGAATATGATTATTTCATGGTGCCTAGATTCTTCCTTTCTCAAATCAAATGAAAATCATATATTGATGAACAGTTTTTTTATTGTCTATATTTTCGATTTGACATAACAAAAAAAAAAACAATTCAAGCAATGCAACGTACGAAAATCTCAGAAGCGTTCTCTGATATGGATGAGGCCACCGATTCCAGGAACTCCAACAAAATAATTCCTTTGTCTGCGAAAACCGACATTTCTCATTCCTCGTCGATACCCTCGATTGCCACCATCAAATCTTTCACTGCCACCTCTTTGATCATTCTTTGATACAGCTCTCCTTACGTTAACCGATTGTCCCTTTATCACGTGAACGGGAGACATCTGTTCCAATTTTTGTACCACTTCTTCCGAGTGGAACGTAATGTAACAAAACTGGCTGCTGGTGGCATCAAAAGGCATTTTGAATTCTGTAATGGGTCCAAATTGTTCGAAATAGGATTTTATATCTTCATCCGTTAGATCTGTCAATAGACCTGCCACTAATATTTTACTGACTCTATCGTTGTTAAGACCATCATTGAAAACGGGAATGTGAATCCGTTCTGTGGGGGAACTTCGTCTTGTTCGTTCGACAGGTGAAGACATATCTATTCCGTATTCTGCTAAGGAAAATAACACTAGATTGAACTATGATACAATCGAAACAGAAATGAATTCGAGACTGAATGATATTAAACAGAGTATCCTTTTATATAGTCTCTCTCTTCGGGTTAATTACGTTTCTAATTAACAAATTTACCTGTTTGACACCTGCATTACTGAAATTTTTAAGAATCAATATCATTTTATTTACCCTCTTGCCTTAGTTTCTCTTTTAATAACCACATTTACCTGTTCAAAAATAAAATATCCAAGAACTCAATTTACCAATTATCAAAAACGGACTGTTTTTCTGGTCCGACAGTCAGGTCCGTTTTTCACGCAAAGTCAGGTGATGAAAAACTGTTGAATATGTTCCTGGTGAAGGTGATAGCAAAACTTCATTCAATTGTATATCTATTCTCGAAACAAAAAGAAAGTGGAAATGCGAGAAATAAAAAATTAACCCATGCAAAGGATGATCCATTGTTGTAAGTGATGTAGTCACAGAAAACAATGAAAACAATCATTTTATATTATAATATAGCTGAATCTAGCGAAAAGAATTCAATGAAATAAAAAATCGAGAAAGAAAAATCAATGATTCCTCTCATGTACTCGTGTCCAACATGTCAAAGGAGAGAAGCTGCATTTTCAGAAGTTTCCTCCATGGGAACATGAAAAAAATAATCTTGTACTGATTGAATACCATTATTTTGTGGTGCCTAGTTTCTTTCTTTATCAAATCGAATGACATTTTCGATTTGACACAACTAACAAAAAACATTTCAAGCAATGGAACTTTCAAAAATCTCAGAAGCGTTCTCTGATAAGGATGAAGCCACCGATATAGGAAAACACTATATGCGATATGAATACATGGGTAAAAATGGTGTTTTCTTTATATTCTCAACTATATTCGAATATCTCACATTGGTGGAAACAATTTTGCAGAGGTTTGATTTTCTTTCCTCGCATTTCCACTATCTTTTTATTTCGTGAATAGATATTCATTTGAATGTAGTTTTGTTGTTACCTCCTTGTTCAGGAACATATTCAACAATTTTATATTATCTGACATTGCGTGAAAAAGGGACCAGATTGTCGGACCTATATTTTTGCAATTCTACTAGCGCTAATTTTCCAGTAAACGAGAAGACAACAAAACAATAATAAGAGTTATATAGTCATAAACAAATTTTGATATGAAAACAAACAAGAATCAGGAATCCAAATGGTTGGAATTCCTTATTTCTTGAAATTTTTCCTTACTTTCATTCAATATCCAATCTGATGATGGAAGCTGATATCAACCTGAGGGATACTAGATATGAGGAAATGTACACAGTGCTGTCTCACAGAACTACATTGTTCAAATAATCATTTTCACCTGACACTGTATCCATCTGCAAATTCATACCAAAAAATATCGAATGTGCTCCTTTGATTTTGGCCTCCAAGAAGTATCTCAGGGCATATCTTTTTGATTCTATTGCAATTCATGGAGATGTTCTTCAACTTTTCGGTTATTTTCTTTACCCTATACTTTTTGAATAGGACTCCCAGCTATCGTGATATGTTTTCATAGAAGTAATTGCTGATATTGATGGGAGTTGCAAGGAAGAGCAACCTGCTTGAATGTGCCGCCTCCCTGATAAACATTTTGTATATTTGAATTTGTATCTGTTTCACGAAAAAGACACATTGAAAAATGAAATAATTGAAAAATAAATTAAATTTTTTTTTAATGAACACCCTCATTCTATATCTGGAACAGAGCTGGAGGTATACATATACAATAAGTGGAGCATGGTTCATGGATGACACTTTCAAATCAAGTCCCAGCATATTTCACCAGCTCTATACCATTCATGGTGAGATAATCAATTCAAGAATAACTTTGTTTCATATACCCTTTTGTCATATAAATCAGTGAACACCTCTGTGAGATAGTTGAATATAGATATTTTGAGAAAATATCCTATTGACGCATGTTTCAATATAGGACATAGTGATTTCCCATATTTCCACAAGAAATTGTTATTTTCGCAATTCTACTGTAGCTGAGTTTTCAGTGAACAGATGAAAAACGAAATATCAAGAACAAAAATTTCATGAACAGGTCTATAATGTTCGTACTTTCAATTCGGAAACGAACAAAGAATAAGATAATAATGCATTCATCGAAAAATCTCAGGAGCGTTTCCTAATATGAATGAAACCACCAATTCCAGGACCTCCAACGAAATAATTTTTTTGCCGGCGAAAACCGACATTTCCCAAACCTCGTCGAAAGCCTCGGTTGAAACCATCAATTCTTCCTATGTCACCCGTTCGATCATCCTTCGGTACTGCTCTCCTTACGTGAACTGACTTTCCTCTTATTATGTGAACGGGAGACATCTGTTCCAAGTTCTTTACCACTTCTTCCGAGTGGAATGTAATATAACAAAAATGCCTCAACTGGATGCTGGTCGCGTCAAAAGGCATTTTTAATTCCGTAATGGGTCCAAATTTTTCGAAATAGGATTTAATATCTCCATCCGTTAGATCTGTCAATAGACCTGCCACTAATATTCTACTGACTCTTGTTCGTTCGACAGGTGAAGACATATCTATTCCGTATTCTGCTCAGGAAAATAACACTAGATTGAATTATGATACAATCGAAACAGAAGTGAAGACGAGACTGAATGATTTTAAACAGAATATCGTTTTATATACTCTTTCTCTTCAGGTGAATTACGTTTTGAATTAACAAATTTACCTGTTTGACACCTGCAATACTGAAATATTTAAGAATCATCATCATTTTATATACCCTATTGCCTAAGTTTCTTTTCTAATCTCCAAATTTACCTGTTCGAAAATAAAATATCTAAGAACTCAATTTACCAATTGTTAAAAACGGATTGTTTTTCTGTCCAACACTCTGGTCCGTTTTTCACGCAAAGTCTGGTGATAAAAAACTGTATAATATTTCGGTGGACGAGAAGGTAACAGCAAAAATTCATTCAATTATATATCTATTCATGAAAGAAAAAGGAGGTGGAAATGCGAGGAATAAAAAATTCACCTACGCAAAGGATGATCCATTGTTGTAAGTGATGAAGTCACAGAAAAGAATGAACACAATCATTTTATATTATAACATAGCTGAATCTAGTGAAATGAATTCAATGAAATCAAAAATCGAGAAAGAAAAATCAATGATTCCTCTCATGTACTCGTGTCCAACATGTTAAAGGAGAGGAGCTGCATTTTCAGAAGTTTCCTCCATGCGAACATGAATAAAATAATATTGTACTGATTGAATACCACTATTTTGTGGTGCCTAGATTGTTTCTTTTTCGATTCGAATGAAACTTACATATTTATAAACAGTTTTATATTGTCTATATCTATATCTCAGAAGCGTTCTCTGATATGAATGAAGCCACCGATAAAGGAAAACACTATATGCGATATGAATACATGTGTAAAAATGGTGTTTTCTTTATATTCTTAACTATATTCGAATATCTCACATTGGCGGAAACAATTTTGCAGAGGTTTGATTTTCTTTTCTCGCATTTCCACTATCTTTTTCTTTCGTGAATAGATATCCATTTGAATGTAGTTTTGCTGTCACCTCCTTGTTCAGAAACATATTTAACAATTTTATATTATCTGACATTGCGTGAAAAACGGACTATTCTGTCGGACCCATATTTTTGAAATTCTACTAGCGCTAATTTTCCAGTAAACGAGTAAAAAACAAAAAAATAATGAGAGTTATATAGTCATAAACAAATTTCGATATAAAAACAAACAAAAATCAGGAATCCAAATGGTTGGAACTCCTCATTTCTCAAAATTTTCCTTACATTCATTCAATATCCAATCTGATGATGGAAGCTGATATCAAACTGAGGGATACTAGATATGAAGAAATGTACACAGTGCCGTCTCACAGACCTACAGTGTTCGAAAAATCATTTTCACCTGACACTGTATCCATCTGCAAATTCATACCAAAAAATATCGAATGTGCTCCTTTGATTTTGGCCTCCAAGAAGTATCTCAGGGCATATCTTTTTGATTCTATTGCAATTCATGGAGATGTTCTTCAACTTTTCGGTTATTTCCTTTACCCTATACTTTTTGAATAGAACTCCTAGCTATCGAAATATGTTTTCATAGAAGTAATTGCTGGTATTGATGGGAGTTGCATGGAAGAGCAACCTGCTTGAATGTGCCGCCTCCCTGATAAACATTTTGTATATTTGAATTTGTATCTGTTTCACAAAAAAGACACATTAATAAATGAAATAATTGAAAAATAAACTATTATTTTTTTTAATGAACACCCTCATACTATATCTGGAACAGAGCTGGGGGTATACATATACAATAAGTGGAGCATGGTTCATGGATGACACTTTCAAATCAAGTCCCAGCATATTCCACCAGCTTTAAACCATTCATGGTGAAATAATCAACTCAAGAATAACTTTGTTTCATATACCCTTTTGTCATATAAATCAGTAAACACCTCTGTAAGATTTTGGAAAATAGATATTTTGAGAAAATATCCTATCGACGCATGTTTCAATATAGGATATAGTGATTTCCCATATTTCCACAAGAAGTCGTTATTTTTGCAATTCTACTGTAGCTGAGTTTTCAGTGAACGAATGAAAAACGAAAAATCGAGAACAAAAATTTCATGAACAGGTCTATGATGTTTTTATTTTCAATGTGAAAACAAACAAAGAACAAGATAACAATGCATTCATCGAAAAATCTCAGGATATGGATGAAACCGCCAATTCCAGGACCTCCAACGAAATAATTTCTTGGCCGGCGAAAACCGACATTTCCCAAACCTTGTCGAAACCCTCGGTTGAAACCATCAATTCTTCCACTGTCACCTCTTGAATACCATTATTTCGTGGTGGCTAGATTCTTCCGTTTTCAAATAGAATGAAAATTATATATTAATGAACAGTTTTGTATTGTCTATATTCGACACAACAAACAAAAAACAATTCAAGCATTGCAACTTTAAAAATCGCAGAAGCGTTCTCTGATATGGATGAAGCCACCGATAAAGGATTTTTGCCTTCATTGAATTCATTTTGCTAAATTCAGCTATTAATGTCAAGATATACAATGATTGCGTTCAATGTTTTCTGTAACTTCATCACTTACAACAAAGGATTATTCTTTGCAGAGGTTTCTCTCCTCGCATTTCCACTATCTTTCTTTATCGTGAATAGATATACATTTGAATGGAGTTTTGATGTCACCTTCTTGTTCAGGAACATTTTCAACAATATTATATTATCTGAATTTGCGTGAAAAACGGACCAGACTGTCGGACCCATATTTTTGAAATTCTACTAGCGCTAATTTTCCAGTAAACGAGTAGAAAACAAAAAACTAATGAGAGTTATATAGTCATGAACAAATTTTGATATGAAAACAAACAAGAATCATGAATCCAAATGGTTAGAACTCCTTATTTCCTGAAATTTTCCTTACATTAATTCATTATTCAATCTGATGATGGAAGCTGATATCAACCTGAGGAATACTAGATATGAGGAATTGTACACAGTGCCGTCTCAGAGAACTACATTGTTCAAATAATCATTTTCACCTGACACTGTATCCATCTGCAATTTCATACCAAAAAATATCGAATGTGCGCCTTTGATTTTGGCCTCCAAGAAGTATCTCAGGGCATATCTTTTTGATTCTATTGCAATTCATGGAGATGTTCTTCAACTTTTCGGTTATTTCCTTTACCCTATACTTTTTGAATAGAACTCCTAGCTATCGAAATCTGTTTTCATAGAAGTAATTGCTGGTATTGATGGGAGTTGCATGGAAGAGCAACCTGCTTGAATGTGCCGCCTCCCTGATGAACATTTTGTATATTTGAATTTTTATTTGTTTCACAAAAAAGACACATTGATAAATGAAATAATTGAAAAATAAATTAATTTTTTTTTTAATGAACACCCTCATTCTATATCTGGAGGTATACATATACAATAAGTGGAGCATGGTTCATGGATGACACTTTCAAATCAAGTCCCAACATATTCCACCAGCTCTATACAATTCATGGTTATATAATCAATTCAAGAATAACTTTGTTCCATATATCCTTTTGTCATATAAATCAGTGAACACCTCTGTGAGATTTTTGAATATGGTAAAGGGATTTTGAGAAAATATCCTATTGACGCATGTACTTATTGAAACTTCTCCTAGAGATCAATTACCCTTACACCAAACTGATATTTTTGCACCCGACGCGCGTTTCGCTAACAAGGTGAGAAGAAAATTGATACTGTATCAATTTTCTTCTCCTGAAGATGCTAACCTCGTTAGCGAAACGCGCGTCGAGTGCAAAAATACCAGTTTGATGTTAGGATTACTGATCTCTAAGAAAAAATACAACTTTTACACCAAAGGTTCCAAAACTCATCGTTTATGCATGTATTTATATAGGACATAGTGATTTCCCATATTCCCACAAGGAATCGTTATTTTTGCAGTTCTACTGTAGCTGAGTTTTCAGTGAACGAATGAAAAACGAAAAATCAGGAACAAAAATTTCATGAACAGGTCTATAATGTTTGTATTTTCAATCCGGAAACGAACAAAGAAAAAGATAACAATGCATTCATCGAAAAATCTCAGGAGCGTTTCCTAATATGAATGAAACCGCCAATTCCAGGACCTCCAACGAAATAATTTCTTTGTCGGCGAAAACCGACATTTCCCAAACCTCGTCGAAAGCCTCGGTTGAAACCATCAAAGCTTCCAATGTCACCCGTTCGATCATCCTTCGGTACTGCTCTCCTTACGTGAACTGACTTTCCTCTTATTATGTGAACGGGAGACATCTGTTCCAAGTTCTTTACCACTTCTTCCGAGTGGAATGTAATATAACAAAAATGCCTCAACTGGATGCTGGTCGCGTCAAAAGGCATTTTTAATTCCGTAATGGGTCCAAATTGTTCGAAATAGGTTTTAATATCTTCATCCGTTAGATCTGTCAATAGACCTGCCACTAATATTCTACTGACTTTTGTTTGTTCGACAGGTGAAGACATATCTATTCAGTATTCTGCTAAGGAAAATAATACTAGATTAAATTATGATACAATCGAAACAGAAGTTAATTCGAGACTGAATGATTTTGAACAGAATATCGTTTTATATACTACCTGAAGAGAAAGAGAATTACGTTCTTAATTAACAAGTTTACCTGTTTGACACCTGCATTACTGAAATTTTCAAGAATCATCATCATTTTATTCACCCTATTGCCTTAGTTTCTTTTCTAATTACCAAATTTACCTGTTCGAAAATAAAATATCTAAGAACTCAATTCACCGATTATTAAAAACGGACTGTTTTTCTGGTCCGACAGTCTGGTCCGTTTTTCACGCAATTTCAGGTGATGAAAAACTGTTGAATATGTTTCTGGACAAGGAGGTGACGGCAAAACTTCATTCGAATGTATATCTATTCACGAAAAAAAAAAGAAAGTGGAAATGCGAGAAATGAAAACTTGGTGGTAAGTCAAGAACTCAAAAAAACTAGAATAAATAATCTAGGTTACTTTACGATTATAAACAAAGAGAAATTTTTTTTCCAGAACTTGAAGAAATTCACAATGCCTATTGGGAAGTGAGGGCAGGGTGTATGGATGACACACTCAAAACAATAATTTTGATATTTTTCATTTTCATGTACTAGGAATTGGGCCATTCGGATATGCTCTTGGTTAGTACCTAGTCTACGGCAGATGGCCCAGCAATGGCTATTTTGCTTGTTGTTTGTATTAGCCTAAGTCTATGGAAGATACTCTGTTTGAATATGATTTTCAATTATGGGAGGTCATCGACTTATGTTGATGATGGTACTGACTTGTACTGACGAGAGGCCAAATAGCCCGAAACCGGTCTGTAAGTGTGCACCGTCCTAATAATTGAACATTAAATCTGGCAGTTGTATTGCCAAGAGCGCATATGCGGAAATTTCTTGTGTGAAGAATACTGCGCTAACACCTGTTGGATGAACATTAAAGTTCTATGAATATCGACCTAATCTTCTACTTCCCTTTTTTATTAAAAAATATATCACAGATGAGTATTTATGAATTTTCGTCAGTATGTTGAACGTTCAAAAGATCTAAAATATTTGAGCAATTTTCTATAAATGAATTTATTTGAAATTATTGAACTGGTTTGCCTTTTGTTTTCGTACAATTTTTGAGTCCATGAAAGATATCTTCTATTACATTGGCTATAATATAGGAACCACAATCAGTACAAATATTATCAATTGCCAGTTGATGTCTATGTAACTTTTCCTTGTTGTGAAAACATCATTTGCCGCCAGGAATAAAGAAGCTCTCCATTTGGTCGGAAAAGTTCGATTCGAAATATTCCTTCATATAGTGATTCAGTTATAACGTAAGAATTTTGTCTCTATTGCAGGCATGTGACCATTGAAGTTCAACAATGTTTGATGGATGGTCTTGCATGTTAATGTTCATTGAGAATCAATATCAAGGGTTTGTATTTGCTCTTTAATATACTGTATGAGCGTCATTTTTTTGTGATGGATCAATATTTGATCCGTAGTTTTCTGGGTTTGTAACCTATCACAATCTGAAAAAATAAAAATCAATATTGAAATCTATACAAGTGTAGAAGGGCAGATTTGCAATCTACCGTATCGATGAAACGTCTCGACCATTGGAAGTGCGAAAGAGTGAACACAAGATGTACATCAGAACAGACAGATAGGTGGTTCTAAATTATCAGGACCCATTCTTACTGTCGATGGAGATCACACAGTAGAATGGAAGGGTCTGCTTCATTATACTGTCTGGTGAAGAATGCATATCTATGAGTTCGCTTAATATAGATCGCGGATGACTGCCCCTCCTGAAGGACGAAATAATATGTCAAATCTGAAATATTTGACAAATGGGAATTACGAATATTGCCTACCAGAGAAATTTGCATTTGAACAGGAATTCGCGTATAAGTTTTGAGAACGGAAGCGGATTTAGTTTCCGAGACGTTAACGATAAGTATTTTCATATATATGTTTGTTCTTATTATTTTTTTGACAGTCAAAATTTGAGTTAAACGAGACGCAGCAACTTTCAGGGGTAGATTGAAAATCTGCCCTTCTACTCTTGTATAGATTTCAATATTAATTCTTATTTTTTCAGATTTTGGTAGGTTACAAATCCAGAGAGCTACGGAGCGCTTAAATATATTAGGACTATAGGAAATGCATCATTGATTGCATATTTTTACGCAAGAATATCGTTTGGTGTCACTATTCAACAAGGTAATATCCCGCATATCTGCGTCTACTTTCTTGAGCCTACTTTAGGTGTCTTTTCGCTTTCAATTCGTCGCCGACACGGTACTTGAGAAACTCCAAATACGACTCCCGAATCCCCTGGTACGAATCCAATGCCATAAGTGAAACAAAGCACCTCCTTAATGGCGTTTGGAAGTCTTGTAGGGACAAAAAAGCCGAGTAAAAAGCCAACAAAACAACAACCATCGTAAAAGAACATTGTCCTTAAATCACGACAGAGGATAATTCGCAATTCGTAGGCAGATAGTTAGGGCCAGCGCGGTCACCGTTTTTTGCGGTAATCCGACTGTACTCGTGACGAGTGAGTAAATAGGATCTAAATAACAAACCTACATATCGAATATTACTCTGTTACCTTATACGCGTACCTTTTAAAGCGAACGATATCATTTAAATCGGTGCTTAGGCGACTGACGACGGTAATGCGTCTAGAAATGTCTGCTGACCACCAGCACTGATTATCCCCAGAATGGAGTTATCGGCGGGAGGTTGGTTATTTGCGACTATTTTTCTCGTTTATAGGGCGGCCACGGAGACTACAGAAGGAAATGTAATAGGGTTCGTTTAGTCATTCTACAAACGCATGCTTCAACTGTGTTAGCTAATTTGAAGATAGCCGTACTTTTATTGAGAGTTCGTAAAGGGGGTATCATCGACATGTTATATCATCAAGGAAACAACTATTTTCAGAATTCTTGAAAACAATAAGTTGTCGAAGTGGACTGATTGATTTTTATTAGTGAAGGTGTTCTTTTTTTGGTGACATCAGCATTATATTTTCATGAAATTATACTGGAAGCTTGCAACAGACTTCTTTTTCTTCAACTTCACAAACTGGAGATGATTTTCATAACACATCTTCCTAGACGACAACACTGAATGTTCTCAGTCTGTGGTAGATGGATCCTTTCTTTTTGTTTTTAGAGTTCTTAATATACCACATTCTGAAAATATAAGAATTAATATTGGAATATATACAAGTGTAAAAAGACAGATTTTCAAATCTACCCGATATGTTGCTGCGATAATTCAAAAATAGTTCCTTATCGTTGACGTTTCAGAAATCAAATCCTCTCCTGTTCTCAAAACTTTCACAAAGATTCAATTTTTGTTTAGTTTTTATGTTCGTTTTTTTGAAAAATTGTCGAAAATTTGAGTTTTCAAGAGTGGAAGCCAGTTGCGATCCATATATCACATAAAATCTAATGGTTCAGTTGTAGGTAAGTAAAATTGATTTCCACTTGTTCCATTATCAGTAACATCGAAAAAATGAAAACAAACCTTATTATAAGATATTCGCAATATTACCTTTCACTATTGAAACTCAATATACTTTCAACCATATATGAATAACGTTTCATATAATTGGCACTGAAATCGACAGATCCTTCTCATGGTTCTTACAGAATTCGAAAGCTTGGCATATATCATTTTTCCAAAGCAGAGTGTTTGCCTATATTCGACCATTGTGGAAATTGCATCAATCTCCAGTAGAATTTCAATTACTGTTTGGAATACAAGTGTAAAAGATCATATTTCTGATCTTTTCCGAGTTACTCACTAATAGGATGAGTTTCTTATAAAAGGAACTGTTTTTAATCAGCACAGCAACTTTTCGTGGTTAATTAGAAATCTCCCCTTCTACACTTTTATAGATTCCAATATTTATTCTTACCTTTCAGATTGTGATAGCTTCGGATCCCAAGAAGACTACGAAGAGAATATGGAAAACTGTTCCGAGAAATTGACAAGTGTAGTTAATATAAATGGTCATATTCAGCAAAAAACTGAGACAAATTCTCAGACATCGTGAATATGAAAGATGGCAATCCCTTACTCAGAAAGGGATGGGGGTGAGTTTATACCATGAAAACACCCAACAAATATTATGACCAAAACAAGCAATGGACTGAGTACTTTAACAGAATGAAAAGTAACAATCAAGGTGGATTTGGTGTATATTTAAAATCCATTTCACGAAAGTACGTTTAATTTCTTCAGAGAACAGTTCAAATCCACTGGATATATTGAAATTGTTGGTCAATTTGGGGATGCAAATTGAATAGTTTTGTAATTCTTTCTGGAATTCATATAGAAATTCGAAATTTCATTGGTATTACTCAAATTTGAAATTGTTGAAAGATTCCCCAAAGGTTTGAAGGTGTCTTATTCGTTGTCCGAGGGAAGTAAGTGTTCGAATTTGAGTTTGGTTCATCATGTATTTGTTGACAATTATTATTTATAGCTTTACATTAAAAAAATATATTTTTATATCACAAAATATTTAGTTACCATATGCAGAAGCGAAACGGTAACCTAACACAGTTGTCCCAAAAATATTTGACCTTGATTGAACTTTGTCACCTTCATGTACACCGAGAAATCTGACAAAATATATAGTAACAATAGTAAAATACACTGAGAAATTTCAAGTGACATGTGTCAAACTAATTAGCTGTCTTCATTTGACTCACTGGAACAAAGGCAATAGAATATTTTAATATGCTTTTATTGGTGCATCTCTGGAAGGCGTGGCTTTTACCGAATATGTCATTGGATTCGCTTCTGTATAGTATTCTGTGTTTTATATATAAACCGAAAACTATTGCGCCACATTCCTGTTGGAGTTGTTGCCTCAATTACAAGAGCAAATTGGATTGAATGAAGAAAACCATGAAAACTGCAAATACATAATTCGGTAAAACTTCGCATACAGAATGTGTGTTAGGAATTTGGTCTCGAGAGATTTTTTTGGTGGTGATATTATTCACTAGATCTGAGTGTAGAGTATCTCTGGGTTATTCTTGGTAAAAACGATGACTTTTTCTCCCATTTTTCACTGACGCATATGGTCCTTATCCATTATTCGAATAAAATACAAATCATTCCTCACAGAGTACCATTTCGTCACAATAAACTATTTTTGCAAATCGCTAGGAAATTTTGACATTCCAGAAAAAAATTCTCAAAGAGAGTCAAGATTTCCTTACTGTAAGGATATTATACTTTCTGAGGAAAAACTATTTCCTTACAGTTTTCAGTGTTCCCCATGAATGATTGAAAACCCAATGTTTATTTGCCATAGTCCATAAAATGTACTTTTCTTTTGATTTCTTTGCCAATGATTGTGATGAAGCAGTATTCACTGCCTCAACCAGCTCTGGATGAGTCCCAGGAATGGAAATTTTACCATCCCTTCATTTCATTATCGAGAACATCTATGAGTTTAGTTCTTATTATTTTTTTGAGTCACACGACAAGTTGCTGACTAAATGAACTTGTTCTACCCAGAAAAAACTGTTTTTCAATAGAAGCAGCAACTTTTCGGGGTAGATTAAAAATCTGCCCTTCTACACTTGTATAAATTCCAAAAATGATTCTTATTTTTTTTAGATTGTGGTAGGTTACAAACCCAGAAAAGTACGGAACAAACTTTCATACTTCATCTTAAACGATTTTCTATTTCCATTGTATAATTATTCCTTGTTCTATACAGACCACGTGGATGAAAAGATGTTTATATTTGATGAATGATATATAGAATATATGAAGGACATATCGGAACTAGAAGAGAATGTATAATTGTATAAGTATCCCTTGTTCTATAGAGACTACGTAGATGAAGAGATATTTATATTTGAAGAATGATGTATTAAATATGCGAAGGGCATATTGGAACTAGAAAAAAATGTCCTTAATATCAAACCTGAAAGAAATCTACTTGAACTATGCCAAATTCCTTATCGAAACAAAACTTCCTCGTTGAAATTTTTCAACAAAACAGTGTTTCTCGATTTCCATGTAACGGTGCCAGGCACGTACCACTAGGCTTCTTCTCGTGCTTGATGGCCTCTCTGAAGACAGACTACAAGGAACCAGAAAACTACGGAAGGAACTTCCATACTTCATCTTCAACGATTTTTTAATCCCATTGTATAAGTATTCCTTTTTCTATATAGACTACGTAGATGAAAGGATATTTATATTTGATGAATGATATATATAATATTTGAAGGACATACTGCAACTAGAAGAAAATTACAGAACTGAAAGAAATCGTTCAGGGCATAGAAAAAGTTCTACGTGAACTATAAACGATGAGTAACCGATGAGAACTTTTGGGAAAAGATAAGTACGACAATCAAAGGAGAATGATTAGGTACATACGTAGCTGAAGTGAACGGTTGTAACCCAGAGATAGCCGATAAGATAATTAGAAAATGTAAATTTAGGGAAACACTTCGTAAATCTTCGACTTTTCAAATAGATGAGAAAAATGAAAAGTTTATAGTAATCCCATATGAACCTCAATACACTAGAGGACTTCAACAGATATTTGATGAAGTAAATTTGAAAGTTGTATATAAAACTTCTTATGAATTACAACAACTTCTTGGTAACTCAAAAGATAAATTAGAAATCTCAAAGAAGTCGGGAATTTACGAGATCAGTTGTCAAGATTGCAACAACAAATAAATCGGCCAGAGCCGACGAGCTATTAAAACCCGTTTCAAAAAGCATTTTGCACACATGAAATTCGGAAGGGTAGAAAAATCCAGTATCGCCCATCACGCTCTAGACAATGCAAGCAGTCCGAAACTGATCAAGCATGTGCATGACACAAGACTACTCGATGCATGGGAAAGTCTAGAAATAGCAAAATGTAAAAACAGCATGAATGGTGACAAGGGACCTATTCCTTTCAGCCCGCTTTTCAAATTCTTGTAATCAGAATATTCAATAATGACAGATGACGGAATTTGCAGGTAAGGACTGCACTAGTTTATTATCGAGACATTAATTAGATTAATTAACAGTAACAAACTGAGTCCATATCGGAACAAAAAAGTTTAGGTATATAAACAACTAACCCTAGTTTTAGATTAAGTATCAATTTTCTTCTCCTGAAGATGCTAACCTTATTAGCGAAGCGCGCTTCGTGTGCAAAAGAAAATATCAGTTTAGTGTTAGGGTAATTGATCTCTAGGAAAAGTTTCTACATGAACTATGCCAAATTCCTTCTCGAAACCAAACTTCCTCGTTGAAATTTTTCAACAAAACAGTGTTTCTCGATTTCCATATAAATCGGACATGCCTAACGGTGCCTGGCACGTACCGTGAAGCTTCTTCTCGTGCTTGATGGCCTCTCTGAAGACGGACTACAAGTCGGTTGTTACCGTCGCTGTCTTCCGGTGACGGACGACTCTTACACCGGACTGTCACCGTGGAGACGTATAGATCTTCGCAGTCAAATGGCCGTGTACGAGATCGTGAATAATTGCCTTTTGCCACTTTTTGTTTATCGCTCCGCTGTAATGTATGTTTTCATTAATTAGTTCGTATGTCTGCGGACGTCTACCGGCAGGGCAGACCGTTGAAAAAGCGTTATTGATGCTGAGGCTTGCTGATGAGAGAAAACGAGGATGGGAAGTCTTGTGTACTCTTTGTGGATGATTTTACTAGAGATCAATAAAAACCCTAATAGCAAACTGATAATAGTTGCAATAGATGCGCGGTTCTCTAACAAGATAAGCATCTTCAGGAGAATAGATTGATACTGAATGAGTCTCAATTCGCTAAAAAGGTTAGCATCCAACAAGGTTACATCGTATGCTAGAATCATGCTAGCATAGTATGTCTGCGGATGTGTACTGGCAAGAAAGAGAGTTGAAAAAGTTTTACTCATTACTGAGGCTTTCTGATAGGTGAAAACGAGGATAAGGAGTCTTGTATCCTCTTTGTGAATAGATTTTCCAGTGATCAACAACCCTAACACCCAAATTATATTACTTACAGCCGACGCAAAGTTCTCTAACAGGATTAGCATCTTCAGGAGAAGAAGATTGATACTGATTGAATCTAAATCGGTAACAAAACGAGCATCTTTGGTAGAAGAAGATTTTTACTGAATCAGTACAAATCTTTTCTCTTGAACAAAACGTGAATCAAGTGCAAGTAACATCTGTTTGGTGTAAGGGTGATTGGTCTTCGGGAGGAATCTTTACTATTACACCAGAGGTTTCAATCTAATTGTTTATGCTATTTCTGTTCGAAAGATCAGTCCTCATGCGATAGGGATTCCGGATATCTTACCAAGAGTTAGGTTTCGTTCTGTTGCTTATCCTCAGGCTCATCTAAATGTGAAGGGACATAGGATGATTGCACGGTAGTTTTAGAAAAGAAGAAAGTATTGTTCATATATCATATTCATAAGAATTAAACAGGATACCAGAGTGGGTTGAGTTTACCATTGAAACCTTTTCTAGTTACTTGGGACATTTATCAGGTTAGCCAGTGACTTATTGACACAATGTAGTGATTTTTCCAGCGCACATTAGTACACTTACACCCGATATGTATTTATAAAAGGCAAAATTGACCGACTGTTATGTCAGTCATTTACCGTATTTTTTATGAATATGGATATTGATAGAGAAAAATATATCAAAACTTTTGAGATAATGAACCTTTTTTCGAGGCCTGTCGAAATTCAAATGCAGATTGGATTTTTGGTTCGTTGTCCAGTGTTTAATTTAATCAAACAACAATTGATTTAAACACAACTACAGGTTGATTCAATATCGTACACTTGACGAACTCATTTTGAAGGTACAGGGTGAGGTTGCCTCTTGGATAGATTCAGGTAATACACTAAAAATATTGAGACCCCTGAAAAATAGAGAATTTTGTGAAGAACAACTGTTGTGGCACATGAATATTTTCCTGTTTTTGTGTGATGAGGCTGAAACTGGTGATTATGAGTTATTTTAAGGAGAAGATATGGAGGTGCTAGACCCATCTTGATTCTATAAGTGAACACTTCATGTCAAAAATTGAGAGTCTTTGGAAATAGACATCCAGTTCAGTGATGCAAACATATATTGAATAGATTTATGTCGATTAGAAAATATTAGTATTCGCATTCCCCTATTTTGTATCTTCTGTAGTCAACGTATTTCATTTCGTCTGAGTAAATACAACATAGTTGCACAATGGTAGAACCATCTCTATGTCTGATTTCGTGCATTTTTTGGATTATTCGAAATAATTGGCAGCATCTGAACAAATTATCACTTTTTCAAAAAATTCGAAGAAAGATCCCATATCAATCTTAAAACAACTAATTGTTCTATTTCATCCCACCATATAATATATTAAGATTTCCATGAATAATCCACGAATATTTGAAATTCTGTTCGCTTACCTAACTGAGATGCAGTAATTCAATGTAAAAATATTTTATTTTGCTACTAAAAAATTGAAAAATATTTTTCGACAAGTGGAATATACCGTTGTCGATAATTTAAATGCATTAAATTCATGTTGAATCTTTTAAATGTTTCATCTCTCATGAATAAATTTTTTTCCATTATTGAAATTTCTGAAATTGAGTGAAAAAAAATATTTTTTAAATTTCCATATTGAATGAATTGCGAATATACTGGCAAATGTGGGAACTAATTTGGACACAAATTGCCAACAATACGTAGACAAGTTATAATTTCCCAGGTGCAAATATTTTTTCTGGACTTGAATTCATGAACCTGGAAATTGAAGTACGTTTCGGCATACTTGAAAATACTGTATCTTCAATAAAACTGATAACCGATATTTCGGTAGATAACTTATATGAAGAATTCAACTTGTCGAAACCATCCTTGGATGTATTATTAGGAAATTGTAAAGTCATCACTGTTACATTTGCACAGAAATGACACCAGCTCTTTCAACAGTTCTCAAAAAAGATACCAGGAATATGTATGAACTAGTGTTTTTCATATTGAGATTCCCAATATCATCTGAACGCGTTTTTTTCCCAAAAGAATGCAAAATGATAGGATGCCAGAAATAAATGCCGCATGGATTGAATGAAAGCAGAATTATCTAGTTTAATCTTCAGCTATCCTGTCCAGAATTCTTCATCTGAAGTTCAATCTTCACAGAAATATCAAAAGTAATTCTTATGAATAATTATTTTTTTATCGTTAGTTACAATTCGTTACACTCACTCAGATTATTATTTGAAACACCAAATTTTTCTAATGAATAAAACATTTTTTTTTCTCTGATTTTTCTTTTTTTCTTTTTTCAGGAGAATAAGAAGACTTAAATACCCGACGATAGGGCGAATCTGAGTCAAATTATAATTTTTATAACGAAAAAAAATTTATTGCTATTTTGCTGTATATTGTCACGTAAACTTAATTTAATTTTCTAATTAAAAGAAAAATATTCAAAACCTTCTGATTATAATATACGTTTTTTGAATATGTCCTACTTTAGACGAAATAATCCCGCTTTTTTCCGAAATCTCGACTTGAAAAAGAAAGAATCTGGCAACACTACTAAAGACAATTTCACCGAAGTATAACAGGGAACAACAGTAGAAAGCTTTCATTGAGTTCTCTTCTGGGTAAGTGTCATTTCCTGATCTAGTTTCGTGATCAGAATATTTTCTCAAATGCGAACAAGAACCATCTCAAGTATGCAGACCACCGCTCATCTGAACCTCTTCAAATGTTGTACCATCTCAATTAGGAAAAATCAATTCGATCTTCTTTCTGCATCAATTTGTCACGTAAATAACAAATATCGATTCCAAGTAAATTCAGATTCAATAAGGCAAACCAAATAGCCTCAAATGCCCATATAGCAAGGCAATTAACTCAGATAGGGAGTAAAAGTGATCAATTACAATAATTGCCCCATTGGCAAATGATTCCATAATTGATCGTATCTCAGTGAATAATAACTAATTTTAACACTATTAGCAACAATTAAATGCAATATAGTCATTTGCGAAACCTCTCTTTCTCCATCATTACAATACGCACATATTTGTTGCTGTATCATATGTTTAATGGCAAAATTTATCATTATTGAGCAGTGTCGTCCTAGTATCATATTCAGGGAGTGAATTCACTTGATATCAATATAGTTTCAATTTCAGAATGATATCTATCGAATGGTGATTAGGATCATTACTGATTCAATTTTCTAATAGGTAGGTGAATAAATTCGATATTTATCTACTTCTATATGCCACGTGATAGTATTTTGTACGACCAGGTATTCGACTGAGAATGGAGAACCTGATGTAATTTAATTGAAAGGTATTGAGAAAAAATAAAAAATGGTGAATGCGACGGGAAAGTCGAAGGCATCGAGGAATCTGGAAGAATTGGAAAAAATATCTTGGTTAACACGATACTCTCTGAACATTACAAGTTGCTAGACACACGTCCTAGATCTAATTTCAGACAAAATTTAGTATCAAACGATGAGACTGGAGATTTTGGTGTAAAAGTTGACACTTTATTGTTAAGATCAATTAACCTTACACCAAACTGATATTATTTGAAATCGAAGCGCGTTTCGCTAACACGGTTTGCATCTTCAGTTGACGAATATTGGTATGATTATCAATTTCAGAAATTGAGTTGGCTTCAACGCAGAGCACAGTGCTTCCTTTTCAATGAGGTCTCACAGCTTTGGTAAATTTCAAAGAGATATAACTTATTCATTAGTTATTGATGCTAGCAGAATACGAACGACTCATATATCATATATCCAAATGAATATTTTTAAACTAATTGCCTTTCACATACTCTTGTTGAAGGCAAATGCCCTTTCGGACATCAAACATTTGGGTTTTGAACAGCAATGTATTGATTTTTCAACGCACGAGGTTACTGTGAATGAAACTGGAGAGGTATATGGAAAGCAGGGATTTACTAATGGCCCTTAGAACATATTCATGAATGACAGTGAGATATTTGTATGTTACGGAATCAAGTGAGAAATATGATTAGAACAGAACAAAACATAACAAGGACAACCAAAAATGATTTCTGCGATCAGACAGAACTGGGCGTTATGAAAATCATAGGACTAGAATTGATTGATTTACTGTAAAGGTCAAGTTAGTCAGCTCTTAAGATATGAAAAGAAGAAAATGTTTCCTTGTTGGGCACTAATGATAAGATTTGAGAAGAGTGCTAATTGAAACGTGAGCAACTTCTTTATTATCATGTACAGTGATCGATTTGCGAATGAGTTACGCCACTGGTCATAAGACATTTGCCTAGAGCATCATCCTCCGTTTCTAAGTAATTAACGAGACAATGTCAGCAATTAAAGCTTTTACAGTGATTACTATGCTTCTGAACAATAATACCTTTGCACAAGATTTACATTCGAAATAATAGGTTCTTAACGTCGAGGAAAACCCCCAGGTGAACTCTATTGCCTTACGTCAACCATGTGGAAACTGAACGTGTTATTATTCCGGTAATCGGTATAGGGGAGGGGTGGTAATTTGTTGAAATGCATTTTTCAGTCTGTTTTCCACTAGTATTAGACGCTTAAATGGCTGTTTTCCACCCATTATGAAAGTTAACGGGGAAAAATGAACGACTCGAGCTCTATTTCATTCTGGTGCCGGAGGAGACAAAACGGTTAACTGTTACCTGTTAGCGAGGTAATGGTTCGAAAAGCCGTTTTGTACCTCGGAAAAATCAGACGATAAAAATGCTGAAGCGCTAAAGTGGATTGAGCAGAACGAAGTGCCTCCGAGAACAAATGGTGTTTCAATGTTAGTTCTGCGGAACCAGGAATTTCTCATTCATTTGTACGAAATAACTCGAGTTTACTCACATCTTGGAACATGGAATACGCATCAGCAAGATTCTGCTTAGATTATGGCAGAAATGGTGCACGATGCATATCTGGAGGCATTTCAGATACAGTAGCTTTTTTAAATCAGAGTTATAACTGAAAAAATACTATTTCAATACTGGGCAACGAAAAAGTCAATGAGTTTTGAAAAAGAAATGAATCTCAATAACGTATGAATGAATGCAAATACGTGAAATGAATGAGTATATCCTGAATTTCATATTATGAGTTTTCTCTCCTCTGAAGAAAAAAAAAAAAAAACGAAGGAAGCTTTGAAATCTTATAATATCTCTTTTGAGTTTTTAATGAAACTTCTAACATCGATCCTCGAACATTAATATCACCCAATTACATAATTCTCCCATCCATTCGAAATATTACACCAAAACTCACTAACAACTCTGAATTAGATCACTTGAAAATAGCCGAAAAGAATTCGAAACTAATTGGCAACCTGTATGCAAAAACTAAGACACCACTTTCTAAGTTTGAACAGTATAATGTCATTTACAAGATTCCGTGTTTTGAATGTAACAAAGTACACAATTGACAAACTAGTAGAAATTTGTCAGGACGCATCACGTCCCACAAGAGTGATTGTAATCTCAATAAAAAAACTTTTTGGAGATTTGCAAATATATTCTGAATTTTGAATATTGAAAATAATCGTTTCTTCGAATTCAAATTAACTTTTCCATATGTAATTAACATTCAATGTGTTTCAATATTCCAATCTTGAAAACGGAACACATGCTCTGGTTTGGATACGGAACAGTTGAACATTGACAGGTGACAAGAAGTTATCAACTATCTCTCGGTTCTATGTGTCTTTTTTTCCCTGTAGTTCTGTGCTCTGTACTCCCGCTGTACTAGTGGTTGTTAACCATGAAAGTTTTCGAAAAATATTTCATGAATCATTTGCACATGTAGCAATTCGTGCATTTTATTTATGGATGAATAAATGAATCCATTTATTCTTGGTGATATTTTTGTGAAATATGTATCCAGCACTTGTAAATGTTCCTTTTCTGCTATTTTTGCTCACCCTCACATTAGTTTTTTTTTAATGTTTTCATTGTTACTTTAACACCTAACATTTTTTCTAGATGCCTTGCAAAAAAATTATAGACTTTCGAAAGCTCGACAATTCAATAAAGAGTTTTACTATATCAGGCCAACTCACTTCATGAACATACCTTGGTTAGCAAAAACTGGTGATCTGATACAGTGTTCTCTTCAGTGAGAACATTCCTGATTACACTCAATATTAAATCAAGGAAGCATCGTGTGTAGAATTTGAAACATGAATTCAAATTTCCAGGGCAAGTATGTGGAACGCACATAAACCATCCTTTCCAAAGGACGTCGAATGGCAAAACGGTCGACGAAATTTTTTTCAAAAAATATGGAGAAATTTGCTCTTTGTAATCGGGAGCGTTGAAAATTGAGATTCCTTAATTCCCTTCATTGAATCAACAAGTTGATTGGATTGTACCACTTGGTATGGAACCTGTTATCTAGCACGTTCATTGAATACCTTGTGTCGTCTTTTCTTTTCATTTCCGATTTGTTTTTATATGTATGTAACTTTTAGAGATTGACTTTTGGTGAAGATTATACCACATCAACCTTTGAATTGACTGATGCACGTGTTTCCTATGAATGTTCTACTGGAGTGTCTGAAATGATAAATACTTCTACTTTCTTTTTCTCTGAATGATATAGGGTACAACGAAATACTATCAAATTAAATTAAATTTTTCTGTTTCCCTTTCCAACTCCGTAAAATTCTTTCACAGAAGGTATCGATGCATTTTATAGATAATGAAATCATTTTTTGACCTGATGAACATGCTATTGAAAACTGAACAGTAGTTTTGAAAAACCATCAATATACATTTTTGAGGGTCAATTTTAGCTTCGCACACATTCGGGCCCTGTATGATCCCTCAAAACTCTCCCAGCCTCAAGGAATAACTTCAGCAAGAAAGCAACTGATTTTGCGAACTAACTATAAGAAAGGTAAAGACTCAACAAGCGTCCCGTATCCCAACCAAACTAAGGATTGCACATTCCATATTTTTTTCATTGACTGTCATTACTGGAAATCTTAGGTGATTACTATATAAACAAGTTCATTGCTTGCAGAGTAAATTGAGTTTTCTGAGAATATTTTTCTTAATGCAACAAAAAGCTTTTTGTTGACAGTATATTATGTAGGATTTCATTCTGGTTTGAGAAATGAAATCTGATTGTGGGGTTGGTCTTCTAACTCGACCAACACGTGTTGTATATTCTCTGCCCGAAAATTTTTGATAGGAACAATTTCAAAATACTCTCATTTTCAGTGTTCGAAATGCTGGAAACATTATTCTATTTCATCAAAGACCGTAATAATTTCATGATGAATCATGACATTCACAATGTGTACTGTTTCAAATTCTCTGATGACAAAGTTTTGGTCATATGTGAATCACATTCGACCAAAACTAGGAAAGCAGAAATATACAAAATATCTCAAAAGATTCGGTTGAAATATTCCACGTACCAAACAATCAAATACCTGACAATGACCCGACACACATCAAGACACAAAACTGACAACCATCACATCCATAATCTCCCAATATATCAACTGAAAAAGCTAATAATAACTCTAATAATTCACGAGATTCCTCTCACAAAAGATCGAAGACAAGATAATCAGGCGTGTCGTTCCTTTCCCGACAAATACCACCCCTGTAAATGTCAACGGTCTATTGTCCTCCCCCAGGGGTGACATCGACCCTATTTGCTATGGCTACTTAGTGACAGGATCACAGTGGGTAATGAATAAAAACACGGTAGGCTATGAATAAAGATGTTATAGTTGTTATTACCTTTTCGTGGGACACCTGGTATATTGGGGGAGATTGGGGTAGGCACGAACGGTGTTGACGTATATCAGATTTCAATTTCACGTACTTAGGTGTGATGATTGAATGGTTAGGGGAGTTTAGTTCTGAGGGAACTTTTCGTTGCCAACAGAGGGAGTTTTCTAGTTGACTGAAATACTGATGTGGTATTCACGAATATGAAGAAATGTAAATTTTGTAGTCATGAAAAGATGTTTCAGGAAATCAATAGTGAAATTATTGATTCCAGATTTGTTCATTTTCTCACGTCTATGCATGGAATGATGACACAAACAGAGTTAGTGCAATAAGTCTATTGGAGTTTTCCAGTTTTGTGTAACTAACAGTCATCTTTGAAATACCATTCGGTGACGTAATTACCATGTCTCCCTAAGCAACAAAAAATAAGGAGGGTTATACAATCCCTTCGATATTATATTGTTGATGAAATCAAGGATAATTTTTGACTGTGCCATTATTGATCACATCATTTCAATACCAAAAAAATCAAAGTGACATTTTTCATCCCACGCAGTTTTGGTGCTGTTTCAAAGTTTGTTATAAATATTATATAAATTTCTGAAAAATTTGGATGAGATGGACTAAATATTTCAAAAGTCAAATAATGATTTATACTCAGATTTGGCTTTTGACCTTATGACTGTAAAAGATTTGTTTTAACTATAATTTAGGTTCCCATTCTTAGATATCGAAATTTCTACTATACCAGGTTAATATTGTTGAGAACGTTTTTTTATTCATACAAGCCTGGAAAGTGACAATTTTCAAAATTTAAGATGCAGAAAAACTCAAAGTCGTCTCCACAATTTGAGTTTTTCTGCATCTTAAATCTACTACACTCCACTTTGAGATACAATGGACTTCTACCACAGGTTAATTTTCAAAATTGCTGCTAATGACAGAAAGTCATATTTTCGTATCTGAATACGAGAATTCAATTTTATAATTTTATTATTATTATCTATAGTGATACATGTGGATCATTCATAGACATTCAGGTCATTCACAGAAAGAAAGAAAGAGTCTATCTTAAACAGATATTTACCTGCTTATATGGCGCAACCGGCGCTGAATAACGTATAAGTTACTCTTGCTCAATTTGTATACCAATCAATCGGAGCTTGACTCAACCAAAAGAATATATTTTCACACAAATAGAGAGTGGTTTGCGAATCAACCGATAGCATAGTGATGGTGATACTACAGTCACAATATTGAGATGAGCAAATAGATGAATGCAGAATTCACAGAATTCTGCACGTTTTTCAAAATATTCTCTTTTTCAAATTTCTATTGTTACTGTAAGAAACAAATCGATAGTTACAAGAGTGAATATAAGCATAATTCTGATTGGATTGCTTTCACAAAGTTCCAAAAAAACTTGGTTGAAATTGGGTTCGCATAATGAAGTCAACTCAATCGTGGGTTTCTTCAACTGATTCCTTCGACCCAGGCGACAGAAAAAAATTAAAATAGAAATGATGATGAGCCTCGTCTTCCAGACAATTTCACCATTCCATCATTTTTGTAGCATTTTAACTCTGTTATACTTTCGACAAAATTTTGAAGAATATATACTTATTTCTCATCGGGATCCATTCATCGATAACTTTTTTCTGTTGGAGAAAATTGCAGCTAAGGGTAGGGGAATAATTAAGGCAAACATTTATTTCAGTTTCGTCACTGATTCAGTTTGGTTTTTTTTTGCTCAAGTAGAAATTCAATGACATCAGTTAATTCGAAGTCATCTGATCGATAACAACCAATCAGAACAAAATTATACTGAATATTTCCCTCATATATAAAATGTCCCATAGGAGCAATGCAATTATCGAAAACTTACAGCGATAATTGCATTGTATCAAGTCACCATAACAACACATTTGAAACCGTATCGCTAGACGTCAGTAAACAACACAAATGAAGGTCAGATAGACTTCAAAAATAGAAAAACATTTCGCGTTTTGGTGAGTGCTCCATACAATCTATAGAGGAGAGTATAAATGAACAAAAAATAATATTTCCTTGAGAATTTCTTTATGTGTGAAATATTCCAATGAATTACATTCGTGCATAAAAATGACCAGATAATTTTGCATTCAACCGTGATATCTTATACAAATTGCATTCGGTTATTTTTATATTTTGTAAAAGAGCCCTCGTCCTTCGGACTCGGTCACTTTCGTCAAAATATAAAAATAAACTAAATAAGCAATTTTTAGATATCACGCTATTTTTCAAAATTATCTGTAATTTAATGCACTCGTGTAATTATAACCGAAAAGATCCCATGGGCTCTTTTCACTTTATTATGTTATTGCCATGAATACATACAAATTGATTTATTTCGATTTTGACGTTCAAGTATTTGATAATTCAAAATGTCACCATTTGGTTGTAATACTATAATAATATCAATGAAATTATAGAGTCAAATATACCAAAAATCACAGTTCACAGTGAAGAATTTGTATGGGAATCATTCATGAATTTTTACACTGATAGAAAGTATCATTTAGTTGAAAATCGGAAGAAAAAAGAATTGGCATTAATTTTAGAGGATTGCGCTGTGAACATGAGAACAAAAGATGGTAGATAGTTCACGCTCAAAACCATGTGGAACTTAGCAGGATGAATAAGTTTTTTCTTAATTTTTATCAAAAATTATTAAGAAAATTTCTCTTCCTATAACCCTCGAACATTGATAAATGCTCAAAAATTTTATAACAACTTTCTCGAGCTTGTTGCTCATAGGTAACAAGAAACAAGCTTTCGAAATCTGTCATAGAATTTTTGAATAATTATCAATGTCCTTGGGCTATTACTACTAAGAATCATTTCAAGTTCACAATAAAACATGGTTCATTCCATTTGAGAACGAGTTGGAATTGTTAACTTTCATTTTCAAAAAACTAGTTTTCGATTCAATGCTCGCATGTTCGATGACATTTTTCCAAATAAAATGATCCGTATGTTACCAAGTTAGGAAGTTAGTTGATACCTGATTCCTTTGTAATGAGAAACGCCAACCACAAAAATCAATCAGAACGAGATTTTAGGGATGAATTTCCGAAAAATGTATAATATTGTATGGAAAAAAATGGATCACATGTTCAACTTTTGTTGAGGAAACGTTTCCTTGAATTATTCCAACGACTTGTTTACTTTTTTTACAAAGCATCGTTACTGATACAAACATCGAAACACCACTGATTGCAAAAGGTTCGATTCCTTATATCGAAACTTAATTATATTTTTCATCAGTACCAAAATTATTGGCCTAATGTTCTCAACACCGTTTTTGCATAATTCTTTAAGTGACTTCAAATAAATAGGATACCATTAGAAATATAATTTCGTGCCTTTACATATGATGTATTGATCGACCCCATTCTGAATTTGAAATTCTAGGGTTGTAACACCTCCTCGCTAGAGGTTGGATGCATATGTCGGACCATTTTCGCTTCAAAATAGAAACGAAAGAGGAAAGCTAGGTATATACTTTTCGATGGATCGCTTTGTATATGTATTCATGGGATATGCAAATGTGTATGGATGCAATGTTTTTTTCCATGATAATATCATCACGGTTTCGAAGAAATCTGGTTTTTCAAGTCGACTGTGTTGACAGTTATAATAATAATAATAATAAAATATTTATTTACCAGAAAATTATATGAATATATAAACATGATTGAAATAAATATAGGTAAACTCACAGAAGAGCTGGTCTGTGGGTGGGTTATTGAATAAATTCATAGTATAAACATGTAAATATTCTTAACCCACAAAAAGTATATGAGACATAAAAAATATCTATAATATTCGAAAATTGATATGAACAATGAAGGGACAAATTGACAAGTACTGATAACAAAACAAAATTCAAAAAATGTTATATACAGATGTATGTATGGATCTCTAATCTTGGCATCCCGCTGAACCAAGGTTTGGTACGTTTTTTGAAAAGTGGCAATGAATTGGTTAATATGATTTTTCGAGGGAGAAGGTTATAACATTTCGGGCCTAGATGAATGAAAGTTCTTTGGCTGACGCTTTTTTCTGGTCTCGTGATAGAAAACACGATAGTTGATTTATATCTAGTTTCATATTATTTGTGTTCTACAAGTTTCATTCGGTTTCTATATTCATATTGGTTTAAGACTGTTTTTAAAAAATATAGTTGTCTGATGTCAAAAATTTTAGATTCTTCATAAAGTTTGGATGTATCGTAGTGTTCGGGTTTTCTGTACATTATTTTAATTATATGTTTTTGGATAACCTCGAGTTTTTTATGTGATTTTGATAAGCTGCACCCCATACTGTTATTCCATATGATAAGTGACTTTCGATTAAGGAACAGTATATTATCTTTAGTTGGTGTAAGTTGACAATATTCACTAAAGATCTCAATTTGATGAGAATCACTCTTAATTTCTTCACTACAAACTTAATGTGAGCATCCCATTTCAGGTGTGCATCAACATATGTTCCCAAATATTTTATGTTTGAAACCGCCTGTATATTCATTATATTTTTTCCAACTCTCACACTTAGAGAATCATATTTTGGTAGTCTATTCGAATATGAAGCGAATGAGAGGAAGTGAGTTTTCTTTATATTTATCGTAAGTAGCCTTGCATCGAATCATTTTATGATATTATAGAAATCTGATTCGACTATTACTTTAAGCTTGTCCCAATTTTCAGCTTGATATGTGATTACATTGTCATCTGCAAAGCTCACAATGTTACCTAACGTTTTCATCTACAAAAGATCATTCAGGTATAAATTGAATTGAATTGGCCCTAAAACTGTTTCTTGTGGGACTCCATATTCAACATATCTGAAATCGCTCGTAGTATCCTCGATCCTTACACACTGTTGTGTAAATAGCTTTGCATGAGCTTGAAGGTAATTCCTCTCAAACCTAGTCCTTCCAGGACTTCGAGGAGCTGAGTGTGACTAACCGTATCGAAGACCTTTTTCAGATTCACAGAAATACATATTGTTGGGATGCTTGAACCTATATTTTTTATGATGTCCTTCAAAAGCGATTGTATTGCATTTTGGCTAGATTTTCTCTCGGTAAATTCAAATTGTTTGGATGACATTATTTTATTTTTGTTCAAGTAGTTGACAACTCTATTATTATATCGAAATGAATTCAAACATTCAAGGAATTATTCTAAAATTGTTCTAAAATTGTTCGTTCCTTTAACCAGCTGACGAACGATTCTGCTATATAATTGCACCCCTCACCCCCACAATCCGATCCATTGTTTGCAAAATACATAGCTACTTACTCACTACTCAAAGAATAAATATAACAGTTATGTAGGGCGTTGAAAATGGTACTTACTTTTGACTTAGAAGAAAGTGTCACTGGATGTGAAGACGGAATAACGACTCAAGCTGTGCTTTAATTACATAGCTTGACGAAGTGTTGGGCAGTAATGAATATTATTATTGCCTTTTTCGAGAACCGTCGATGGATGTGTACCGAGAGAATAATGGGCTAGTCGTCGCAGGAGGTGATGGACGTTTTAATTGAATATTAATTTAATTATGACTTTGACGACGGCTTGGAGGTTTGATTGATTTTCATTATTAGTTGGAGATAAATATCGTTCCTAGGAGAATAGGCGTGACAATTTCGAAGGTATTTCAATTATGGGTATTATAATGAACTCATCAATTTGATAACTGCGGACATTGATTGTATAATTATTCCCTGGCATAATAACGAACATGATGATGAGAAAAAAGACAGTGAAACCCTGAATACTTTTGAGAGTGATCGTGAGGTTTTTCATCATTTCCTAGAGGCATTTTTGAAAATTTAGTTTTTGGAAAATTATAATATTCGTAGTTTGTTTAGTACGTTCTTGAGGTGAATGAATAGGATTTTTTGTGCAGATTCACACGAAAGGGAAGCCCTGTAATGTTCAAAGAACACCGCGTGAATCAAGGAACAGTAGATACGAATTAGCATTCACTTTGAATTTTTTGAAGTTTGTAAGCCTCTGGAATAATCTTCCTTGGCAAGGAGTTCCAAAGCTTCGCTGTTTCATTGAAAAAAGATCCCTGAGCAAGAGAGGTTCGACAGGTCTCCAAATTCACAACAAAGGGGTGGAAATTCTGTATTCGTCGAGTCATCCGTGTAGATATTGCCAAGGGTGGAATGATTGATAACAATTCAGAAGAGCACCGATCGTGATATAGAAGAGAAACAAGTCTCCGACCCTTCTACGATGTTCCAATGAAGTGAACAAGTCTGTGAGCGAAGAATCACCAACAAGACGGATTGCCTTTCTCTGAATGAAATCTAGGAGCTTCAATTAATGTTTCGGTGCCAAACTCCATACATGAGTACTTTATTCGAAGACAGGTCGTATCTGAGCCTTGTAGATCATAAGAAGCTGAAAAGAAGTGAAGTATTTCTTCGCACGAAATAGAAATCCAAGTTTCTGGGAAGCACCTTTAGCGATCGATCTCACATGGTTTCCCTATGAGAGATTATATTGATCGAAATTCCTAGTATCGAGATACTTGATTTCATAGGAGTAGTTACTCCTGACATCTGAATACGAGACTATGATAGATCGGCTTTCCTTGAGAAAAGACTTGCCTGAATTCTCCTAGCATTATATTCCACCAAGTTCATGTTATATATTTATATATTATCATAATATAGGAAGCATGCTCAAAATTTAAGTTTGTCTCAAATATTTTTTTCTCGAATCTGTAGGTATTGTCGTCATATTATAATTGTAAAGTATTTTTTTCATTCAGTTATCATTTGAACAAATGAAATATCATATCAGAATCGAAAAATTAGAGAATTCAAACTCACAAAACGAGTCACCATTGGCTGTGATGAAATATGACATCAGACGACATAACAGTGGATTTATCATCGACATTCCAACTATATTTGTGGTAATATATTTCAAAATTGTGATCCTGTGGCGGTTTATAGTGAATCTAGATTTGAAGTGAATCTAGACCTATGGATGAAAATGGTTTACAATCAGACAATTCACCAAAAATAGATATATTTATGACGATAGCATATTTTGCATTAAATCTCGATTTTACGTACACAAAGATCAAATGAGTGATTATTGCGCGGTAAAAATTACGATATGAAAAGTAATTCAGGCCATAACATAGACCAGTATCCATAAATGCCAACAGTGTTGGTGTGTATTATGTATCTATACTTCAAAAGGTTTGTGAACTAGGTTAATTCAAAACCGGGTTTCTCCCTGCTGAATAGCTAATGCAAAACTTAGTTCTGATTAATACACACTGATCTGTACATAAATATACAACACTCATGTCAAAATGATCTTCACAGCAATATAATAACGATTTTGGAGATACATTACCCCTACTCATTATATTTAACACTTTATTGGGTGTATACGGCTCCTCGGTTACACACAATTCTTGAGTTTGAGCTTCTTCCATGATCGGTGTAGCAATAAAAAGTGTAACGCTTAGCGTCAACAAACATGGGAAACGTTACTTGACTTTCAAATTCATTCAATATTTTGAATTTCCCTTGAAAAAAATTGATTCTTCTCAAGTTTATTTCATCTATATTTTATTCAAAGTCATGAAGATGTAAAAGATCAATTCATGACATAACAAAAAATTATTTCCGTGGGCTGAAATGAATTATCTTCATTATCTTCTATTCAATTAGCAATACTATACATTTATGAAAATCATTCGAAACCATATTCAAAGGTAACTCGATCAGGATATCTGTCTATGTTATATGATGGATTCCTGATTCCTGATAGAATGTAGTCTGTAATTACCATTATTGAATGATGAAAATAAGAACATCAATTGTCAATTACTCCAGGCAACAGTGATTGGATTCAAATTGATTTTTTCATCAACCAGCATTGAACGTCAACCATCAGATGGTTGAAGTTTCACTTTTCAACGTGTCAATTGGGGAGTATTAATTCTGTTTGATAGTAGTTATTGTAAAAGTTTAAAAATATGCAGGTTTGTAGAAAACAGCGATAACCAATATGAAAAAAAAATTATATTGAATGAAGAAATCAAATGCGTTCATCTGGTTTACTTTTCCAATACCTTTCACATTCCTTAGAGTTGTTTCGTTTCTGTTTCAAATCATACCCACTACACATCCCAAGCACAAGAGCTGTTACTGAGAGTTTTGCCTCCCTCTCAATTTGATAGTTGCCCAAAAAATTCCGCTGTCTATTTTGGGGTTTTCTACAAACAAATTTTCAAATTCACCACCAAAGTGGAAGATAAAAATATTGGTCGACCCTTTTGGTAATTCTCACACAAGTGTAAGTGTAAAAACGGTTACTGATGTTAGAAAAAGGAAGTTTTAAGATTTGCAAATGAAATAAATAGGCTTTTCAGAAAAGAAATCATGTTCTGCCCCTTTGTTGGACCCCTATGTTGAAATTTTCTTACAATGAAATCCTTAGGGTAGTGAAAAATTCTTATTCGAAATGATTTGTTTAATTTTCAGTAATTGAGGAGGAAAGCTGATTGAAAATGAAGACGAATTACGTCAACGACAAAATAAATGATTTCATATGATAGACGTATTCGATTAGCAGGAGTGCCTTTCTCCATTTCTGTTTTATAATATGTTTCTTTCACTTCCTGCTATCAGCAGAGGAAGTAGTTTGCATAATAATGCCCTGACAATTTGTGATGAATTGAATAAGAGTATAATAACCATCTTTATGCCTTTCTTTGATCGAAATTCTACTCTGAGATCTAGTATAGTTTTTTCATTGAAATAAAGAAATGGTGAATACCATCTTTGAAAGAGGTATCGCCATATACTTGAGTCTGATTATAAACGGAAAATGTATTTATTCACCACACTCTGGAATCACAATTCGAACAATACAGAAGGTTATTGGCTTTTTCTTCTCCAAGATAATGCAAAAAAGTGTATGGAAGAGTAACATAAAATATTTAGCAATTTTTTTTGCCTATATGGCAGGAGGGTTAATTTAGTATTGTATATTTTTTTTGTATTGACCCGAAGGAAATGCTAAAAATCACTTTCTCGAAAGTTCAATTTGTCCACAAGAATAATCATATTTCCCAACAGAAGATTAAATCTTACCTATCAAAAAGATCTGCATGTGGCCTTTTTCATTATATCAAAGAGTTACCCCTTTTTTGTCTTCTCTTTCAATCCAAATCAACGTAGAAAAAAGTGTCTATGAAAGAGTAACACCAGAATTATTAGCATTATTGATTTGTCTGGAATCTTCCAATCAAGTGTATCATTCGATTCCAGAAAGAGGCTCAATTCTTCGAAGTGTACCAATGAAATGTGGACATTTGCTCTCACCATCTTCAACTGATCTGATTTCCAATTATCTTCGATAATGCCATCCATTTTCATATATCTATCAGGTCAGATTACAAAGAGAGAGTGAAGAATGTCCTTGTTGATGTGTCTACGTCTAGTATTGAAAGATAATTGACAACTATTCATCAACCTGAGAGATCTACCAATTAGGTAAGTGTCATAAACAACACCCATTTCAAGTCTTCATCTACATTAACATTGTATCAGGTTCAAGAAAACTATCACTTTCAAATAAACGTATATTTCTTCTACCAAATCAGAAATGAGAAAATTCTAACAGCCGTCTCGTATAAACTTCAACAATCAATATCTTGGACAGCGACTGAATACCAGAAAGACAATAATAGCTTTACCTAGTTTTTGCATGATTTGTTTCGCTTGTTTGTATATATGTGTACTTGAATCCTAATAAAGAATCCAAGTGTCTTTTCGTCTCAAACGCTACACATAAAAAGTAAGTAGAAAGGTGTACGAGGAATGTACATTGAAAAGTGCACCTCCAAACAAAAAATGAGTTTCTCTTCGATTTCATTTCATCATTTGTTGGTAGCGTTTCAGTTTAGGAAAAATTGAATCAGGGAATACTAGTTAGAACAGGGATTGATGTCAAAACCAATGTTATTATGTGATTATATCAACCTTAAGAAAGAGGAATGACATGATATTTTTTGCCTTCTCAATAGGAATTACAAAACTACAAACAACTACAACACAAAGATACTCAAGTTTCTTAAAAATGAGATAGTTCTTCCCAGAATTGAACTGACCGATACTCTATGACAATTTATATTAAAAAAAATCACAAGTTCCTGTACCATTATCACTGACAATGGGCTTATAGTTTTTTTAATACTGCTTGAGGAAAGACAGTTCTGGCAATGGAACATGAAACAACTATTAACTTACCTATACCAAGCGTTTTTGTCTCTACTTCTACAGTATGATGTCGATATTTCCGTTTGCTTGACAACGCACGACAATTTTTGAGGTGTTTCACTGTGGTTATGGTATGGTATCAATGAAAGAAATATTGACAAGAATGTATTTTTCCAAATGGAATAAAGTATTGCTGAAATGGTTGGCTGGGACAATGATCAGTTTTTCTAAAAAAACTACAATTTCATTATCAACGTTTTGAATATAATCAAATCCTTCTTCAGAGCTTTGTAACATCGAATCCACGTCCTCTCCCTCCCAGATTACTCAATGAAACTATCATTTTCTTTTTCATGTTATGAGACACGATTTTTTTCGATCTCGCTCAAAATGAATCATATTCGAAATCACGATGATGTGAACACTATGCCATTTTTCAGTTCAATCAGATATCGAAATATCCACTCAATAGAAGAATCTATAGTATGCAGAAAATTCATCAGACGAAATTAAAGGAAATAGAATATTGCATTATTTTTTAATTTTTGATTCTCATTCATCCAGGCTTGTTTTTGAGCAGGTTAGCCGAGCTGTAGACTTCATCACCTCAATTTTACAGTTGCAATCCGTTATGAAACAAGCGTATATGAAGAAGAAGATAACAGCAAGGTCAGTGTCTTTTTTTTGGGAAGTTTAAATGTTCTGAGGAACTTTCAGAGCTGTTACTTCTGCGAATCAACTTCGTGAACTTGATAAATTTTCAAGTAGGAACCGTCATATTGATTGAATAGTAGGAGTTACATATTTGTCATAAAACAACTAAGACGCTAGTGGACATGAATTATATCGAATAAATGTCACATTTTTCAATGACGAGACTTTATGGATTCATTATCTTAGGTCGAAACAGTAATGTAACGTGTTTTATTGAAACCCAAAGCTTACGAAATGGTAATAAATCACCCAGAAACACGCTCTGAATGAAGCTTTCTATCATTTTCTCACAGCTTATTCAGTACGTAACTTCGTTAGATAACACTATATATAGTCCTGAAACCATTTTGTAAGTAACGTATGATATTTTCCAGAGATTTGAAGATTAATTCGAAATATTATACCAGAAAATGCACATAGTTTTCCTTGGCGACATTTTGGAAGCTAGTCTGCATCCTTCTTCAAGCCTTTTTGAAAATTGTATTCGAATTTTTGGTAAGTAGTCTCGAAATGAACGTCGCCAAGAGAAAGTAAACCTATGCAATTCTAAATATATTCTTTTTAAAATTATTTTTGAAATGATGAGGAATTGGATACGTAACTGACACTCTCTTTATAATTTTGCAGTTACGAATCGGTGCAAATTTTCGTTTTTAAATGAATTTCAGGACTTGTTTACCTCCTCAAAATACTTTCAAGCAATGATTACTATAGGTATAGTATCTCAAATTTCACCTCAGTAAAATGTGATTTGATAATTCTGCTATACTGTATCCCATTGATCAATTCCTGCGTTTATGGTGGTTCGGTCCATTATTGGAAACCACAAAAAAACATTCAAGGAATATATCCTCACAGTTTAGTATTCAGGCATTTCGCTCAGAAATCACAGTCAACTAATCGATTCAACAGGATACATAAGAACACATGAAACAGTTGGCAGTTACACTTTGGGACACTAAATACAAACTGGTCCCTGTACAAGCATGAATCCTAATAAAGAAGTATCTTTTTCGTAGCGAGTTGCATAAAAAGCCCGGATTGTCGAAGCATATAATTGTAGAAATGCCGTATATACCAAAACCAGTGTAAGTCAATGCAGTCTCTTTTAATTAATTGATTCGTGAAAATGGATACAATCAGTTTGAAAATGTACACCAATCAAAATACTTGACCATAAAGATTGTCACAAGTGGACGCTTCTAGGAACTACAATGAAAATAAAAGTTTTTTGTCGAATATTTGTAACACGATCGGATAACGAGCAGTCATTTAAATTAACATTTCAATATTGTGTACACTCGAAAATGTCGAAGTCTTTAACTTGTGGCAGATTTGCAAGGATTTTAGGAGTCCGACATTCCAGAATACGCGGTGACATCGCTGTTTTTGGCAACAAGGTAGGGGTTGGTGATCGCTACGAAATGTCAGCATTGAATAAATCGTCTTTCTTACCGTGAAATTGCTCTTCATATATTGAGAGTGAGGCGAGAAATATTTGTTTGAAGAATCAAAGTGGGATGATGGTCCCGAGGTATGAATCTTCTGATTAATCTTTGATAATTATAGCCTTTATGTCGAGCGTTGGTATTGGCGAATGACCCGTAGTGGAGTCCACCAACCAAGCGAGCCACACTTCTCCGAAAATAACCTTCAAATTTCTCTGAACATGGAAGATTGAAATTTATGGAATATTGAATCTTTTTTAAAACCGGTCATTTTTACTCTGTAGACTGAAAAAGTTATGGTGTCTCTGAATATACAACGTAACCATAGTTGGGGTGATCTAATTTTGATAGGAGAAGAACGTTATTTGAGTACTGTTTGAAAAACATTTTTTTGTGGTGGATAAATTCTCTCAACAAAAAATACAAGAACTGATAATTATCAAATACTTATCGTTGTTGACGTTTGGGAATCAAATATGCTTCCGCTGTCAAAACTTATTCACCAATATTTCTCTGTTAGCTGCATTTTGAAAATCTGGTAATGATTTTATATTCGACATATGATTTTGTCTTCCGAAAGACGAAATCATGATGATTTGACAAACTGCCCTTCTATACTTGTATAGAATCCAATATTGATTTTTGTTTTTTCCGATTGTGCTAGGTTTAGAAACCCCCAAAAACGAAAAGAATGAACGTTATTTACAATTATTAATGTCCGTCACAGAAGCACATACATTTTTAATGTTTGGAAGAAGTGATATGCAGAAAAAGTGATTTTTTGTATCATGAGCGTTGAAGTGTGGGAGTCCTCCATAGTCTGGTTCACAAGATCCATTTTAGTGATCTTCTGTCTAAGGGCACCGAAAATTATGATCCAGGGCTCATTCGGTTCGGAATGATCTCTAGAAACTTTCTCGAAAATTTCAAAAGGGGCTGGAAAAAAAATGGAAAAGTTATAAATAATTTATTGAAGAAAGGGGGTTTGGTTTTTTGCAAATATCTTGGAAATTATTGAAGATATCCAAAATTTGAAAAAGGATCTTGAAACAGGAGGAAATTTCGTCATTGAAAATCTCTTCAGGAACTCTCTTATTTGAATTTAGAGGCGAAAATAGCGCTAAAGGCAGGATATGGACCGTCGATTAATAAATGTAATTTCAATCCATTAAATATCTTTATTGAGAAAAAACATTCACATAACTTCTAGATACTTCAATAAACGAAAACCCATGGAAAACATTTTTTCCCATAATTATTTTATTAGATATACTTTTGTTAATTAGCAAATTTTTACAAGTTTCAAATTTACATAATAATGTTATTGATAATCGAAGACGTCAAAATGAGAAACTCAACGTCTCAATAACAACAAAGTGGAAAATCATTTTTTTCAATTTTTCCACCGGGGTTCGCTTCTAAAGCCTTTCAAGAAAGGCTCCAAGAAGTGAAGAAAATTTGAGGTTTTTAGTTTAACAATTATCAGGGTTATTATGAAAATTTTAAACTTGTAAAAATTTGTTAATTGACAAAAGTATATGTAATAAAATAATTACGTAAAAATTTTTTTTTAAATGGATTTTTGTTTATTGAATTGTCTAAAAGGTATGTGATTTTTTTTTCAATAATTATATTTGACGGGTTAGAATTATTTTTATTCTTCAAAGGTTCATATCGGCCAGGGCATGCGGGTCGCGCATCCCCTACTTTTAGCGCTATTTTGCACCTCTAATATTATAAATATTGGTAATAGAGTTCCGGGAGGCCAAACTTTTTTAGTACATTTCCTCCCCTTTGAGGATCATTTATCAGATTTTGAATATCTTTAATAATTTCCGAGAAATTTGTAAAAAACCAAACACCCCTTTTTTAGTGAATTATTTATAACTTTTGCAATTTTTTCGAGTCCCTGTTGAAATTTTTCAGAAAATGTCTAGAGCTCATTCCGAATCGAAGTTCACTGAAATGGATCCTGTGAACCAGACTACCAGTCAAGTCAACCAAAAAAATATTTTTCCAGAAATTAACATAGGATTTCTCCTCAAAATGTGGAAAGTACCAATCTCCGGAGTATATTATGGAACTTGAAAACTGTCACATCCACTTCCTAGGTGAAACTACAGTTCCATTTAGTACCGGTGACAGTGAAGTATAAAAGTACGTCAACTTCAATTGAGGAACATGAATATTTTTGTAGTGGGAATGACTTTGCTAGGTGTCGCATTTTTGTCTCCTCCGATTCTGTGAAAAAAATAATGAAACATAGCCAAACATAATGGAGTCCAATGTTAAATGTCATTCACGAAAACGTCAGACATTCAAGATTTATGGAAAATAAGTTGTTCAACATGTTCAACCAAGGTCAACAATGAATGAAAATTCACTTCACTGTGTCTTCGGTCTATTTGCAGAGGAAGCTGCAACCCTCCACAGAAATCAGAATCTCCATGTTCGAAATGTTGCATTCACAAATCCAATTCCAGCCAGCTGTTTCGACTCGTCTTAGGTCTCTTCAGTGACCATTCAAAGGGTTTTTTGTTCTCAAGTCCAACCGATTGTAACTGTCTGGCATTGGATTCGTAAATGTAATCATTTCGAACATGAAACTTCTGATCAGACAACTACAAAAAATACAAACAGAGAATAACCACAATAAAATAATGCCTGACAATCTAAATCAACAAGATTTAGTTTCTGAACAATTGAAAATGAAATCAGTATTGGATAGGGTTAAGATGCCTAGGAAACCCTGGTGTATCTAGTGATTCGATATTGTTCAGAATTTCTTGGCGAAAAACAATCAACGATTACAAAAGCTTTCTAATTTTTGTATAGGGGGCGCTATATGAGCATTTTTAAACATCTGTCAAATCTCGGTTTTGTCAGATTGACGTTACTTTAACGTTTATTGTTGTCAATGAAAACTACCTGCAATTCTTTCTTCGCATTCAACAGTGTTTAAAAGTCTATATAAGTAGAATAAGTTTTGAAGTTATTACAAGTACTTTTTCACGATGTGTAGATGATATTCGTCTTTATTCAGTACCTGAGACCTGGGGTAAGTACAAAACAAATCGCCCCAAAAAAATAACATGAATGTAGCGTCGTAGCTAATTTTTTTTTTCAGCTTGAGCGAAAGTCTTATATCGAGGAGTAAAACATCTATAGCTCTTATCAATGATATTGAAAACTTGTTTAAATAGAGGAAATATCGATGTGATACGTATTTTGAACCGTTGCATAACTGATGGGTGTATCCCCAATTCCAAGACAGTCTATCACTCTCAATACACTATCATGTTTTTTACCAGAATGCAACTTTTTCGGGTAAAGTTTCAGAATGCTGGATTGCCTCGGATTTCGATAAAATGGTTAGGAGAGCTTCAGAATATCTAAAAATGAATGAAATGTACGAAAATTCGGCACGGAAACCACAGCAAGTTCCTTTTCAAAGGGAAAAAGGGTGAAATTTTAGGTTATGTAACGAAAAAATCACTTTTGATTTGTCACTTTACTTATTATTTTCTGTAAGAAAACATATCTAACTATATTTTTCTGAAAGAAATATCACCCGAAGGTTCATATATAACGTTCATTCTTTGCAGATTTCCAATTAAAATTTCATTAGAAATGACAACTAGCTGTATTAATTTCGGCTCCGATTGGATTGGAGCGACGTTGTCAGATTGTGAATTATATTCAACAATTTCATATTTCAATGATTCGTACAGTTTATTTATTGATCATTCGTGGTGTTGGTTCTAAATTCCAATCAAGGGAATCTACCTCTTTACGGTTAGTATAGATTTCATGATTTTTTTTTTAATATTTCAAACGTTTTTCCGAGGAAGTTTTTGTAGCCGTGTACTTATTCATTATTCAAAAAAGGATTATACGACTGATTTTCAATTTAGAATATCGAGAATCGATATCGTTCTACCCACAGTCTCCGAACATACCCGAATGATTCAACTTTTATAAAATTCATCCTTGTCGATAGTTCCACGATGAATGTGTTAGGTTGGTTGGGTCAGGTTAGTTAGGTTTGGTTGGGAGCATGTCGTTGCACCCACATTTCGTTCTACCAACAGTCTCCGAACATACCCGAATGATTCAACTTTTGCAAAATCCATCCTTCTTGTTGATAGGTCCGCATTGAATGTCTTAGGTTAAGTCAGGTTAGTTAGGTTTGGTTGAGATCGATTTAATAAAAACATTTGTTTTTCGCAAAGTAAGTTAGGTTTGGTTGGGATAGATTTAATAAAAGTATTACGTTTTACGCGAGTTCAGTATTTTTGGCTACATTAGATACAAGTACTTGTTTTTTCAATTTGGCAACGTTGTTTGAGATTCGAAAAAGTCTAGAGCTGTCAAAATGACGGTACAAACTATAAACTATATTGCTTTCTCTGTTTCTCACCACCTTAAAATAAAAAAAAAATCTTCACTTGGAGGATATATGGGCACATTTGCTTGATAAATTCAAAGAACAGTGTGTGTGAATAATGTTCTATCGGAAAATCGGGTATGTACACTGACAAAATAACAGTTCAGAGTAGATTTTCGGAATCTGGATTGAGTGCTTATAAACATTTTATTTTCGAAAAAATGACTTTTTCAATATTTCCGCGCCAAATTTTCTATTTTTTTTATTCATCTTGAGCCTTTCTAAACGTTCTCCAAAATTTTTGTGGAAATTGGACACAATCCAGGATTCTGAAACTTTTCCTGTCTTAGATAGGGTATACCGTATACCACTCAGAATATCTGAATTTTGTAATATTCATTCAGTTCTTTAATATGTTTGGTGGGTAGTTTCAAATTCGAATTTCAAACAACACAATTTGGTGATATTTGGATTCATAGAATACTGCAAATAGCGGAAATCTATTATTGAGAATAAAAAAAATAAAAAGACATCGATAGGTCCAAGATTTCTAAAAGATGATCTTTTGATCAAAGACCAGTATTTTCAGCATTGAAATCACTATGTATGTACTCATAATAGTCGATGAATGGCCAGCTGTAGTTGGATGTCTAGTCACACGCTTACTAAAAATAACTAAAAAGTAATTCAGATCCTTCACAGTCTTCTGTTTGGTGACAAGTCTACATACGCTTTTAACACTGAATAATTTCAGATTCTCGACTTTATTGTCTGGATGCAATTATCCCTCTGAAAAAACATTCACTCTCACCATAGGTCGAATACCAAAATGAATGGTTGATCATAAAACTATCCTAAGTTTAATTTTCAATTAGTAACATGGTAATGAAAGATATAAAACTATTCAATTTTCACCGGACTCAATTTCATTGTAATAGCTTATGTTTTCCTGAATATAAGAGATGAGTGATAATTGTGGACCACACAAAATGTCAATCAAATTTTACTTGCTTAGGTCACACCACTAATGTGAAATTGATACACTCATCGAAATGTTCATTTCAGAACAGACGAAACGGTGAAGCCTTTCAGAAAAGACCACTGTATTATTGTTTTAGGGGAAATGGAAAAGATACAAATCATAGGGCGAGATGATGAATACCAATTTGAAATATAAGATGTACATAGCACGGAACTCTTCAACTTATTATGAAATGGTGTCCAAAAGAATGCATATCCGTAATTGCTGTGAAAAAGTTTTGTATTTTGGAGAGTATTCTAGAAAATGTGTCAATTTAATTTATGAACATAATGAAAAATGGTGTATCAAGGTTGAATTCTTGAAGTACCCCAGAAAAAATGACTTTACCTGATATACCATGTACGTCAAGAAATGTCTTATTAAGGAGGTACCAATGTAAAGAGTTGTTTTTTTATCCGGAAATCCCAAGTTATCGAAGAAACCCGATAATCTTGTCAATTTCCTTCAAAACGGAAGTGAAAATGCACTCTCTTGCCTCTAGTGGAATTTTCTGTTTTAAATATGTGTGTGGTAGACGATCTTCTTCTGTGAAGTACGTGTTGAATTGCTGTTTTTCAATTCTTGACATGAAAATGACTGATATAAAACACAATGTTTGATGTGATTTATGATAATATATTGAAATGCGATTTCCAATGACAAATATAAAATTCGATGAGAAACGAGTGATTACAGTACATAGTTCAACATCTGTAAATCCATACAGTTGGTGAACGAACCAAAGATATATAAACTCGGAGGGCTGTTCTGTTATATGAGTTGAAGATGACAATATCTGTTTTAGTCATTTTTCAGAATTTTTCAAGGCATATAGGAATCAATTCAAAAATCACTACTTTGAATAAATCCTTTTCATTAGGTCAGAATTATACTGTGGCAGATGAACCGACTAGTTTGAGGTTTTTGGAAGTGTCTGCTTCATAGAATAGAAGGGGGGCTGTATCATAAAAAAACGTTACAATCGAAATCTATTTGCATTTTTCGTGAAGGTTTGGGAAATTTTTTCATCTGTTAATATTTTGAAAGGAACAATTTCATGAAATAAGTTGGATATAGTGATTGCCAACCAACAAAAAATCTGTTAGGGAGTTCTACTTCTATACTTTCAGGAGACATAATTTCTGTACAGTACAGGAATGGACGCGTAAAGTAAAGCATACTAATGGAGAAGGTAAGGTGAACGAATGTGTGACGATATACCAAACATATTGAATATGCAAATTCCGTCAACCCACTCAAATTTTCAGAAATTATCTCTTGTTCAGAACTCACACTATGATATGGTCTATGTTGACATCCTCGAAATAATGAAACATCAATTTTGGAGAAGCTCTGCTGACCATACTTGTAGAGAACTATAAATATGACTACCGCGATTCATGCTCCAGATCAAGGATTCACTTTACTCACTAATTGAGCATTCATCTGGGTCTAACAAATTCCCACTCTGATATTGAGTTGAAGTCTAGCACTATGGTAACTAGATCTAGGGATCATTTTTATCTGAGATCTCATAATCGTTATTATGGGCTCCATAACCCTCTCACCAGAATGACCTTGATCTAGATTATCTTGACATTGATCATCCTACCTTTGAGAGACAGGTATCAAACTGATTATGTCCAATAGTTTTGCGTCCACTATCCAGAACCAGCTTTGTATTTTGTATCATTCTAGGCTCATGGCATTCTTGTACAATCCTTTAAATTCGTCATTATACTGCAAGTTATTGTGAAATGACGTCGTCATAAATAAACGAATGATTTAATGAATAAATTCCAGCAGCAGAAGCCTCATTGATGGACACTTGACTTCACTGTGATATCTCAGACCTAGTGTATAATCGTCTTCAGAACAAATATATTTTGTTATACCTTTGTTTTAGGGATTGACGCTTGATGATAATAAACATTCAATGTATTATCAGAATTCACTAACAAAGTACATATACAACCTGTGTACGATACCATCAGGCTGAAAATCAACCAGCACGAAAAATAACAATAACCAAATAGCAGTATTTTTGTAATTTATGATTTGAGTCTTAGAGGAAATGTAATATCTCATACTGTATAACTTTCTCCAGAACAAAATGATTTTGTAATAGTTACCTTTGCATCAAGAAATGACAGTTGATTTGTTTGATAAAAATTGAGTTAAATTTGATATAAATGAGGTCTACTTTCATATGAGAATCACATTAGGAACAACTACTGACTCTTAGGTGGAATAGTTGATATGATAAGGAAAACAAACGGTCTTGGAGCAGTTCAGACTCCATCTCGAAACTGTGTCATCGAAGAGAATCCTTAGAAAATATCTTTATCACATACCTCTTTGTAAGATGGAACTAATATACGGATTCCTTCCTCTCGTCTTGAGTGAAGAGCAGTTCCAGCGGTGTCCTTGAAACTGATATTGGCACTCGTTGACGGCTTGATTCAATCCTTGGAGTGCCACTAAGGTGGCGTTGGGCTGTCGGTAACAGAGGTTTATTTGGGCCTTTGTTAGGCCAGGCATGCTTCTACAGATCGTCGTGTCCATGTAAGATGCGAAATAAGGATGAAGTGGTTGACGATGGAATTTTGGAGTTCTGGCTTCTAATTCACTGAAAACAAAATGTTCGTTTGAGTTCTTATGAGAAGCAATTGAACAAGAATACACTCATGTTGAAATAGAATCGAGAAAAGGATACATATTGTGGGTGAATTGGTATAAAACCTATATGAAAATGACCTAGGACTTGATTCTTGTTGCCAAATTCAGTACAGTGTATGCCTTGCTCTAAGCGAGTGGTTCAATCTTTCACAAGCCCTTATGAGGAATCATGTTGAAAGTTAACACATCATTGATCATCTGCGAACAGATGGAGATACATTTTGGAATGATTCGTTCACAGAATTCAGAAAACAACAGACTCCTTATTTGAAAAACGAGACTGGTTGAATTTCAGGAATCAATTCGAAGATTTATTAAATATGCGATCTTGAATTCTGAAGTATATTTATCCCTTTGTGACGATATTTTTCAAGATATCTCAGCATCCTCGAATCATAAAATCAGCCTCGTTAAAACTCATGAATCAAGAGAAAGGATATTGGAGATTGTGCACTGACGAATACAACATAAGGAGTACTTGCATTCTCGTTTTCATGAATCTATTGATGATGACAATTGGGTTATTGAAAATTTGCAGGAATATCGTAAGTATCTGTGTGACCCTTGTTAGAAAGTTTCAGGAAAACCACCTGACTGTTTTGAGGTTTTCAAGCTATCGAATTAGCACGAAAATAAAAAACAACTCGAGTATACCATTCATAGATGAAACTGACCAATGAATATACTGACTAAAATTGTTCTAAAAAAAATTGTTCGTTTCCGTTAACCAGCTGACGAACGTCAACCCTCAGAAGTCGAAAGTTGTGTGAGAAATGGATAAACGAGGCCTTACCTTTCAACGTGCGATTACTCAGCACGGTGGCACGGCGAGGATTCGAACCCCGGCCTTCCGCTTGATAGGCAGATATGCTAACCACTACACTACCGAGACCACTCATTCGTTATTTTGGATTACTCATTGAGTTACCTCGTAACTGAAATGTATACAAAATATCGACATCTTTACACCAAAAAGCAAGCCCGATTGAAACTTCTGAATTATTCAGAAAACCGTTCAATTTTGCTCTCTCTATCTTCTGAAAGGTAGAAATTAATATAATCATTGGCGGGCAACTGGCATATTACCCAGAGCGTCAACGATTGCCACCAGCAAAAAAACATATTCGGTAACTATATGATCGAAACACCAAGTTCTGATGCAAAGAGATCAACTTTCAAAAACAGGATGTGGAAGAGAATCAAGAAATATAAGAATGAAATCGCCCACGAATCTACAAAATCTCCATACAGTGTTTATAATTGCCAGTTTCTTTTTCTTTCGAGAATATACACTATATAGGCAGATCTGAGTCATATGTAAAAAGATGATCCCTCAAGAATATGAATTAATGAAACATTACATGATACTAGCGTGGGTTTACCTGTTATCAAGTCTCCGGAATGCCAATCTTTCTCAGTTTCTCTTGAATATAGTCGTTAAAATTTTTTTTTCAATTGTTTTAATGAAAACCTTCACGAGAAAATATCTGAAGGAGAGAAATTGGAAACCAGCAGAGCTTTCTATGGGAAATTTCAGAATAATGTGTGACAATATATATTGAGGAAGAGCTCTGAAGCGCATGACCAATGGGGTTCGGATGATATCTGAATTGATTGTGAGATTTTGGAAACAGCAGTGACATGCCATTTGTTTGAAGGCAACCACTTCTGAAATTGCCACAGAATCGTGATTTCACAGATTGTATTATTTGTTGTATTTGGAATCATGTACGCCTATATTTTCATATGATGACATCTGGCACGTTGTGATCGATGAGTACTGAAAAAAAAATGCTCGACAGAATAGAAATAAATAGAAGCAGCCAGTATGCATTGAAACCCCGACGGTTCAACTGATATGCCCTTGTATGATATTCTCTCTACCTGAGAAATGAAACAGAGATCTCAAATCTTCTGACGGAAGGTGGTGATACAAATGCTCTTTCCCAAAGCTTCAATTCTAATCACGCGACAGCTCAGGATTGAGCTTCACCAGAAACACTCCTATTGGATGAACTCTGGCTGGATATTTTGTTCACGAATGAAATGAGGTATGAAAAATATGCTTGGACAAGGCCACCTGATGAAAATTAAAACCCTTCCAGACAAGTTTGATTCTTCGATTTGGATCTTTTGAAATTTGAATTCGCCTGGAAGATTCGATAACTGTCAAATTAATATTATGAAGTTTTGTTCCTGTCTTATTTCATGTTTTCTTGTTTCTTGTTCCTATTCACGTGGATATTGTTATTGTTGTCGGATTCAATTTCATACCTATAGTTACTTTTATGATGCAGCATTTTTGCATAGTTTTCGGAAGTTCAAAAATTTCGTAAGCCAAATTGGTGGAATGATTTGATCGGTTCTTTTCTATATTTTCAATGATTGTTCTGATTTCATAAAATGAAAATGAATGATTTATTGGATTCAAGTTGGCGTTCATTTCATCAATTACCCAACAGAGGATTCAAAAATCATCAAAAATGATGTGCCAGATTCATGAACATCACAAATTGCACCTCAGTTACTTTTTTCTAAGTGATTCATTCGATTGAATGTGTTGCAGAGTGTTTTTATGTTTTAGTCAACAAACCAGGGATTTCATGCATCTTGGGAAAATGATATCATATTCAATTTTCAAAGATATTCATCTATTCCATTCAGTGTAGTTCAAGTGTTTTGAAAGGATATATCGCACTCTATAAATAATGCATCTGCAACAGTGTTTAGTGTTCCAGAAATATATCTGATATCAGTGAAAAATTGACTTGAAACGTCTAAGAATCGACTTTGACAAGAAGACGGAGTTTCTGGTTTTTAATTGAAGGCAAGTATCAAGGGCTTGTGATCAGAATATATCCTAAAGTTACGCCCTTTTAGCAGAAAACGAAAATGTTTTATGATATATCGCAGGAAGTTTTTTGTGAAATGTACTATATTTATGAGCTTTAGGAAAAAATCCCGATGGTTTTCAGAGATCCGCATATATTCGCGTTTGGAGCATGAACCATCAGTGATAGTGGAGACGATAAAAAAGGATGGACAAATCGAAGAACATTAGCAGTTATTCCTTTCAGCAACTCAAAAGCAAATTCTAATCGAGTATTTCATTATAGTTTTTCGTTACATCTCGGATCACTTTTTTGGAATTCGTTCAAAGGAGCACGTATTTGGGTAGCCTTTGGAATCGATGTTCGTTGAAAATTAACTAAAAACAATTTCACCAATTCAAAATATTTCGGCTTATTCATGATTTGACGATACTTTCCGAGATTCCCCGTATATCAAACGCAAAGAAAACTTGAGCATCCTCACGTCAAAAAGCGAGCCTGGTTAAAACTCACGAATCAGTCGGCGAACAGTTTTATTGTGCTGTCTCCTTCCTTCGAAAGGTACCAAATAACAACATCCTTGGCGGGCAGCGGGCATATCAGTGCTATCTAGAGCTCTGTCTTCGATGGCATTCCAGACAGAAGAATGCCAGCGAGTAAACTGTGCGGACGCACGTGGGAAAATAGCCGAGCCGAACGAAATTCATATCATGCCCGAGATTTATTTGAATATCTTGTTTTATCGTTTCACTAATTGGAATCGGAAAGGATCAGACTGGAACGGAGGAATGCTTTGGGGAGTTAGGGCTCGGGGTGGATATAAGGGTGGAAAGGGTTGCAAGGCTCTCAACGATTGAATTTGGATGGTCGGCATATATAGTCGGAGCCTATGACTAAGCGTTTCTGTTACACTATTTACAGTATAATGACCATATTTCCGTTTTCTTGACAATTCACGACGAATTTTCCTTCTCTGAAGGGAAAAAGAGGTATAGAGTTTTGTCTGTCAGTTTGACTTGAATGATAGTCCATTGATACCATTATCAATATCAATATTTCCAAAATTGATACTCCATTGATACCAGTATCAATTGTCTTCTCCTGAAGATGCTAATCTTGTTAGCGAAACGCGCGTCGTGTGCAAAAATATCAGTTTGGTGTTAGGGTAATTGATCTCAAGGAAAAGTTTCAACTTTTACACCGAAGGTTTCAATCTTATCGTTTACCTACGACATCGACAAAAAACCCCAATTCTGTTTATGACTTGATTGCCATCTTTCGGTATTATGCATAAGTAATCAATCGAGGAAACGCGTGATTCAGACTACGACATCCGTAAGAAAAAACGAAAGAAAAGACATGACTTGACAACGAAATAACTAGTGCCATCTATCCGTAGTATCAATCCCTTCAAATGATATTTCCATAAAGTTGACTAACTAGATTTCCATAAATAATAGTACTGAATAGTGGCTAGAGACGACTTATTTTTTCTATGCGTTTGTTTGACATCTAATCAATTTTTTTATTCACCACACAATTTGCATTTTGTGTATTATACTTTCTGTGTGACATATTCATCATGATTTCTTCAGCAATTGAGAAGCCGCACTTGAACACATTTTCCCTGGCATTTATGAGTGAAAACAAAGCTTCAGTTTTTCATTTATTACCGCCACCTATAGACCTGGATTACAAACTTTTTTTGTCATACTTTTCACAATGGCATCAATATTGGCATAAACCCAGCAAGGCGGCCTCATGATAGCCGAACCGGTTATTTGAATATCTATATTCTCCTCCCACTGGCGGAAGCTTTTAATTTCACAATACACGTGTATTGTAAGTGAGCCATTACGTTACAGCTGGCATGAAGCTGGGAGTAGATAAAGTACAGTACGCGACTCGGGGATAAGGCCAATTACGTGAACTCACAATTTTTTGTTTGTGGATAATTGGCACTTATCTCGTTACGTAATATACAAATCATCTATACCCGTACTCTAATAATACACTTATATGCCCCCAACCCGTTTTATAATGAAATCCATTACGATACAGATTTTCATTACGATACCGATTTTCAACCAATAGGAACCCATTATTTTTCAATCGAGCATGATGTGCATGCTCTGCATTTGACGATTGTCAAGTCAAAATCGGTATAGGTATTGAATTTTTGAAGAATATAGCCAAACTTCGATAATCATAACAAAATGTCTGATATCAGCGATATGGGAGAATCACCTTCGACACCTTCACCGGCAGATAAATAGTAAGAATTAGAAGTTAAAACAGTTAGAACAGTTATTTGTCAATCGAATTTTCAGAGCTTTCCGTAGACGTGCGGTCTAATAATAATATTATATTAGCTAGTTGGAAGAGACGTGAGGTCGATTCCGGGCTCGAGTAATTTGTTTTGTTTTTCAATGTTTGATCTTCTCTTCATTTTTCATCGTTTTATTTCTCGAAGTGATACCATTAATTACAATTTTGTAGAATTTTTCAGAGAAATTCGTTCAATTGGTATTATTGTGTGCAATATGAATTTAAATATAATATTTGTGGTTCTTCACTATTATCGTGTGTAGTTGAAAAAAATAGAGTGTGCAAGTCTCATGTAATGGTTATTAATACACTCGCATCACCTTCGGCTCGTTTCGTATCCCAGTTGATGCTCGTGCAATAATAACCATCAATACATAATCGTTGCATAATATCTGATACTTATATAAAATTTCCATGTCACAATGTTAGTTACTGTACTTCTCCGAAATGGCTTTACCGATTTTTACCAAATTTTATATGCGTATTCAGTAGGTCTAAGAATCGGGTAATATCTATTTTTCATACCCCTGAGTGATGAGGGTTGTTCACCCTTGATTTTTTTTAAATTTTTTGACGAAATTTTTTGTTTCAGTTTTTTCATAATGTGTCATTAAAAAATATATATTACCCTTTATTTTTATTTTTTTATCACCAACCACAATTTTTTCAAGGCAATTTTAGTAATTCAATCATTTTTCATCCCGCTCGATGACTGATCAATTATAGTGTTTTTGATCAATTTAATTTGTTTATTTTTTTCTGATTTATTTTTTAAGAAGGTCGGAGATTAATGGAACAAGGTGTCATTCATGCTGATCGTTAACTGGCTGATGAACACTTATTTTTATTATTGAAGTTTAATCCTGTTATATGCTTGGTGTTACCAATCTTAGATTCTTGCCGCGCCTTTACTGGTGAACAACGTGATGCCTTGGTCTAATCTACTTCAAATTTTACATTGAAATTCTTTCACAGATTTTAAGGAAGACATGTTTCGCATTTTATTGAAATTCATCATCTAACGGAGTTGAAAAGGAGTAGAAAATTATTTTAGGGGTTAATCAAGGCACGGCCTAAACCACTGATTGTTTTACAACAGAAAAGATGGGAGTCGTGTTTCGTATTTTATTGAAATAAATCGCCAAACGGGGTAGAAAGTTGTTTTAGGGGTTAATCAACGCACGGCCTATAGCACTGATCGTGGAGATCTGAAACTTAGAGGGTGTATCTTTCATATGATATAGGCATCCGATACGGAAAGGTTTTCCAAAATCCAAGCCTAAGGGGGTGAAAAACGGGATCATAGTTTGTATGGGACAACGTACTTCAATTTACTGCAAAGTTTGCAAAACTATTCTTCAACAGATTTGATGAAAGACATGTTTCATATTCTATTGAAATTCATTGTCTATCGGATAAAAAAGGATTCAACATTTTCGACTTCTTTCGAAGGCTCTTTCGAGTGCGCCTGCAACTCAGAGTTGTTATTAACCCAATAAAACTAAGTACTAAGAACTACACAATACAAAAATGATTAACCCCCAAAGTGGGCAAGGGTCAGCTAGTACTGTTATATTATTGATGCTTCTGTAACCAGTGTCAACCAAAAACGCATATAAAAAAAATTATCGATTATTTTCCGGACCATGATGACAATATTACCAGGACTGAATTCTTGTCAAGCTGATACATCATCGAAACCAATCTCAATCGAGCCATCTCCAACCAATAAACACCCATAATTTATTCGTTAGTAATGATTCGCGCGTCTTCAACATGAAGAAACTCAACACCGAATGGAAAGTGACTTTGTCTCAATAGATCTCCGACCGTCACTGAATAAAGCCAAAGGGTTAAATTTTATTGGACAGCCTCGCAAAAGATTGATCAGCATCCGAGATAAAGAGACGATGGGATTGATTGCGCCCGACGCAATTGAATCCCAGATGAATTCTAATCAGTTGAAAAATTGAGATGGGTTCTGACAAGTTGTAAGCGACTGTCGATAGGTATGTTGGGGACTTCATTAGACGCTGAAATATGAGATGAGTCAGGAGTAATTTAGTCGAGGCTGGTTGGTTTTCGATCGATTGACTATTTGATGGGGATAGATTCGTAATGGATTATGGGCTGGAAGTTGAAGAGTTCGAGAGCGACGGATATTTCACGATTGCAACTGTGATCAATATACAGGGCTTTTCATGATGAGCCTTAATTAGCCGTTTCTGGCAAACTATTCAACGGATCAACCTGAAAACTTTACAGTATGCATAAATCAATATGACCTACACGCCTGAAATATTTTAGACGATGCGTCGTTGTCGCTTCTTCTATAAAGTAGCGGCTTCTTTGATTTTTCAAATGGAATACCCCGTATATAATATCATATTATGATTCATCACATCATCACTTTTTCAACATATTCATATAATATTTACCTATACCTATCTATCCTCACTCCGAGTCATATTTTCATTTGCTTCATACAGGGTCTTCAAAAAATGCAGATACTTTCATCTCATGAGAAAATGAGTGGAACTCAATTTTTTCAAATGGAACACCCTGCATATTTCAACATTTTCGAGCTCTACATTCAATTTTAGATTGACTTTGTTCAGATAATACTATTTGTATTCCGAACCGTTTTCGAGATAAACTTTCAAAAGGAAATTGACATGATTTCCTTGTTCATCACTCATTTTTGTAAAACAGATTTCGTTTGATATTTCTCAATTAGTCACAGATAATACAATGAAAAGATAATTATTAAAATACGCTTCAACCATCGAATGAAAATAATAAACCCATAAAATAATGATGGGTTAATTTAATCGTCAGTGTATTTCAGAATATGTTCAAACACATCTCCACCTATACTTGAACAAACATGTAATCTCTTCAAAAGATTGTCATGTGTAGCGCTTCTGATCAAGTCTGGAGTCTGCTATTGAAAGCAGTTGTAACTCTCGATTCAATATCTTCCATTGTTGTTATTGGAGTAGAGTAAACCATATTTTTAATGGAACCCCACACGAAATAATCTAATGGATTGCCATCTGGTGTTCTAGGAGGCCAACGAAAAGGGCCATTATCACCAATCCATCTGTCTTCGAAGATTTCAGTTAAAGCTTCGCCGACTGAATGAGAATTATGGGGTGAAGCACCATCCATTTGGTACCATACACATTCTCTTCCTGGTCCATTATTCAAAATCATTTGAATTCCATTCCTCAGTAAATCTTCATATTTTGATGCATTCAAATTATCATTCAAGAGAGTTCAAGATTATCAGCATTTATAAAAGTTCATCAAAAATATCGAAATTAATTTATATCTTCTAAACGGTAATAGATAGGTAAAGAGAAATAGTAAATGAATTTGTTGACAAAGTGATAATGAATCATAATATGATATTATATACAGGGTGTTCCATTTGAAAAATCAAAGAAGCCGCTACTTTATAGTAGAAGCGACAACGCCGCATCGTCTAAATTATTTTAAACGTGTAGGTCATACTGATTTGTGCATACTGTGGAATTTTCAGGTTGATCCGTTGAATAGTTTGTCAGAAACGGCTAACTAATGCTCATCATGAAAAGCCCTGTATTGACTGGATGGGACATTTAGGGGAATCGATATTCTTTGGGGAGTTCGTAATTGGAAAAATTTTCAGTAAATTTTTCTATTCCCGAATTCACATCGAATTAAAACAACATAACCATAATAAGGGTCAACTATGAATACCAATGAACACTGGTTTATGATGATACTCAACATCAATTTCGAAATTGGTATCCTATAATGAAACAAACACAACATTACTTTCAGAGACGGCTTCTTCGATATGATTCTTTCATTTTTCGAAATGGATTTGAAGTATCAACTAGTTTTAATCGAAGACATTGCAAGTCTTAAGTTTTTAGTTTCTCATGCAATCTCCTTGGTAAAAATGTCTTCCACTACCAACTTGTCTAATCACTATTATTCAAGCATTTTCTTCAATTAGAAATAACATTTTTTCAACCCTGGCGAATAACGATAAAATAAAATCACCTAGGGGTATGAATGCTGTGTGTGTAGTCGCTTCCATTTTCATGACAATAAATCGCAACTTGTTCGATTGCCGCCTTCTTAACTTCAGGCAGGGTACAAGCCCCAATATAAAAATCACTACCTTTTGAATATTCACCTACTTTTGTTTTTCTTAACAATTCTATCGGAAGATTTGATACAGAGTCTATTTGCTGACAGGTAAGGGCGGATTTATGCAGCACAAATTCACATTAAACTGGAATTTACATTTACACTTCCACTTTGAATGAGAAGATTAACCTCTCATTTGAAATTGTTTCTTTTCATTCAGGTAAATTGAATCTGAATTAAAATTATTAGTTGGCCAACTCTTATCTTTCTAGTGTAAATGTTAATTATTGGCACTATTGCGCAATTGTTGGTGCATATTTTGATTTCCGCGGGCTGAACGGCAGAATGCCATGGAAAATAGTGACACATATTGCTACCTTCAAACCAAATGAAATAATCTACAAACCAACTTGGTTTGGTGGACGTGAAATAATAAATATGGCCATGAGAAACGAAAATCTGAGAAACAAAAAGATAGGTTAATGTAGTTTGTTTCAATTTGTCTGCATAAAAGCCCCACAAACCTGACATAGATTTTTCCTCAGTTGAAGTTTAGTGTAAAATTTTGCTGCATAAATCCGCACTAAGTCGAATTCAGTTTGACAACTGGACTACTATAATAGGCTACTTGATATATCGAAATATTAGTAAAACGATAAATGACATTGCTCCATAATAAAAATCTTATGAGAAATGATGATATTTCCAGTGTGAGTAGAAGAAATAATATTATATATACATCGTGTGGGTGTGCTATTATAAAGCTCTCACATTATACCCTTCGGACTAAAACAAAAAGTGTTGCTATATTATCGCTCATTTCTAACCTTAGGTGTATAAACTATTATTCATATGGCTGACAGGAAAGTTTTAGTAATATGATGACTGAACACACGTACCTCTCTCAGTGCTACTGCTTCTGAAATCGTTTTATTTTCAAAATACAGAAAAAACTGGGGAGAGAATGAGGAATATATTAATCAACTGAATATTCTCAGTTGTAGAAATGAAATCAACGAATTGAACCTTCAAAAATACGCTTACTCCGAAATAATTCGGAAACCAAAAAATTATATGAAAATCAGAAATGTTTATCGTCTACTTTCAGTGTCGATGACTGATAGTCCAAGAACCAGGTACTTTTTTCTGCAATATTCTACAGAATCGATATTCTTGTTGGAAAATGTTCGGGGGTGTCCCCTGAATGTAAATTCAAGTTGGCGGGTCGGGGGGGGTTGAGCTTCAGCCGCCATCTTGGAAAACACGTTTTATCGAATATCTCGTGAACCGTGCATCGTACGATAAAAACAGTGAGGATCGTTTTTGTAGATGATGAAATTCTCTGCAACTTTTATTTGAAACTTTTTTTTGTATAAAGCATAGGTTTTATTCATGGCGCGCCAAAATACTGCCATTTATACTGTTTCATCAACCGATCACTATATATTTAGCAATAACCATGCTGGGCACAGTTTGGCGCGCTATAAATGAAAACCTATGCACTATACGGAAAAAAGTTTCGAATAAAAGTTGAAGAGAATTTTATTATCTACGAAAATGAACCCTACTGTTTTTGTCGTACGATGCACGGTTCACGAGATATTTGATAAAACGTGTTTTCCAAGATGGCGGCTGAAGCTCAACCCCCCCTGTCCCGCCAACTTGAATTTATATTCAGGGGACACCCCCAAACATTTTTCAACAAGAAAATCAATTCTGTAGAAGATTGCATTATGAACCTACTTTTTTTGCTCTGGCTCTTGGCGTATGAGGTGAAAACGAATCTTATGTTCATTGCATTCATTCACAATAACAAATAAATATGTCTTGTCGAATTAATAATTTCCTCCATCTGATTGGGAAGGAAGCAGTAAATAGATAGATGTCTTTGAATACGTAAAAGTCTTATAAACGGAATAAAATTGCATTCAACGAAGGAATGGCTGACATGATTCTTGAAAAAAAGGATTGAATTCAAGAACCCTCTCAACCATGTGACAAAAACTCACTTTCTTGATTTGAACAGAAATGTCACACATTTTTATCGAACAAAATTCACTCCATCCTGTTCAAAAAACCCTTATCTTTCTCAATTCACCTGTGACGTAATTCTTCAAGAATTCGTCCTTCCCACTTGTTTATATTGACTCCTTTAAGGCTGTCTCCACCCAGTTGATTGGAAGCGCAAACAAATAAAAATACTCGACATTTTCCAAGGTAGATAAAATTTGTTTTATGTTTGTTATAATTGTGGTTTTATATCTGTTTGTTCCTATGATATGATGGATGGTGGACAATTTTATCATGCGTGTCATAATCCGAAATGCACACAAAATGAATTGAGATTTTAATTGAATTGCAACTTGCATTCAGCTGGAAAGAAGCCATAAATGTTTGTTAGAATGATAAATCTGGTCTAAAATGGCATCCATTTTGATGGCATGATTTGATGTTATTTCGATTGGAATAATACGGCTGTCGAAACTCAATCATAACGTTAAAAAAGATTTCATTTCAAAATAGTTGATGACACGATATCTGTTTGAGTTTCTTTTCAATACATATTTGGTGGTAATTCGATTGGCAGGAGTACAGAATACCCCCAGAGTAAGATGCCTAGGAAACCCTGGTGTATCTACTTATACCTGAATAATTTTGGGATAAACTTGGCGAAAACCGATTGCTTGATTTCTAAGATCGCAAAAGCTTCAGATCGCTATTGTAGATGGCGATCAGTCATATACCATATGAAGCCTAATTTTCAGTAGAGAGGAATGTGCAACCGAATATTCTACCTTCTACCACTGTTTATTATTTGCCTACTGAGATTTTGGCAGCCAATCAAATGCGTTTCAGAAAACGTGCATGTAACGTGGAAACCTACCGTTAATAACCTGTCAATACTCTCACTGTCACCTGCTACCTCTACAAGTTTTTAGTGTTTTTATAACAGTTTGTAAGACTAGACTTTGATTCCGAGAAAATTCACTCTGCCCATTCACCTGAGAATGTACGACAATGTTCATGCTAGTGTATTGAAAGTGATAGACTCTCTTGTAATTGGGGATACACACATCAGTTATGCAACGGTTCAAAATACGTATCACATCGATATTTCCATTATTTGAACAAAACTTTGTTAGATGTTTCCCTCTCGATATGATTTTCGCTCAAGCTGAAACGAATAAAATTAGCTATAACTCTACATTCATGTTATTATTTCTGGGCGATTTGTTTTGTACTTACCTTAGGTACTGAATAAAGAAGAATATTTGGATCCCCAGATTTTGACTGACCACACAAAATTCGAAATCTTCTACACATCGTGAAAATGTACTTGTTATAATTTCAAAACTTATTCCACTTATATAGACTTAAACACTGTTGAATGCGAAGAAATAATGTCAGTTTTCATTGACAACTGAAAAACTTTAAAGTTACGTCAATCTGACAAAACCGACATTTGACAGATTTTCGAAAATGCACATATAACGCCCCCTATACAAAAATTAAAAAGCTTTTGTAATCGTCGATTGTTTTTCGGCAAGAAATTCTAAACAAAATCGAATCACTAGATACACCAGGGTTTCCTGGGCATTCTACCCCAGAGGTTTGATATTGATCTTCAATAATATTTTTAGTAGAAGTTGTTATGATTATATGTTAATACGTATTTCGAATGCACGGAAAAACAAATTTTTGTAAAATCAACGATGTTTGAATGTTAATGGAGGGAATAGATAAGTACTAGAGTCCATTTTTTGGGTTGGCCTGAAACTGAAAAAGCCTTTAATACTTATAATCTGTGTCAATAAGGCAAATTGCTATATTTACATACGTAAATCGAATAAAAATGATCATTGATCAACAAATCAAGCGTATAAGTGATATATCCTATATAAGAGCAATATACAAAACAGAGAACACAATTAAACCCATGTTTAATCGAAACAAACCTCCGAACACAGAAAAGAATTCGAAAAATTGTTTCTATAGTATTCCATGTGTGTACGGTAGTATCCATACTGGCGAAACATCATGAACATTAAAAAAAAGTATATCTGAACATATAAACAACTTGGGAGGACGAGAAATAGATGAGTCGATATTAGCTGGAGACTCATTAACAAATGTGGAATGGAATAATATTAATTCAGTCATGAGTCATGACAGACAGAATGAAACAGAAAGGAAACTCGAAGAGACTACTTGTATGTTGATAAACGGAAATGGAGAGAGTGCTACTCGCTCATCGAATATAGATAATGTTGAACGAGTTTTCTAAAGACGGAAGTTGAACTGAGCAAGTTCAGTTCGAAGTAGGTTGTGTCAAAATCAACACTTGGTATAAATATTATTGAAGATTCACTCTTGCTAGTGTAACATTCGGTCACAACACCCAAACACTGAAATCTAAAAGAATTTTTGTAGAAGGCCTGAGACAGGAATCATAGTGATCTCCTAAACGTTGCCAAGGGGAAGTATGAAATATTTTTTACATTTTTTTCTATAATTAAGTTTAAATCTAAATTCGTGACGAATTCGATATGAAACTGACAAAGTTACGTTACGTATCGGACTAAATATACAAATTTGTCCTATGAACAGATATAATAGTAATTCGGAGCTTTTTCATTTTCAGGGGAGAGAAGATGAAAAAAATGGACTTCAATTATATGAACAGACCAATTTCTCGATTGCACCTGTGAATTTAGTAAGGTTAAGAAAAATACCTACACAAATACTATAATGATGGTCAATTCTCATTTTGGATTCTTTTTCACAAATCGCTAGGAAATTTTGATATTTCAGGCAAAATTTGAAGAGAGAGTCATCTTCACATTAGGGTTTCCTCAATGTGAAGGAATGACATTTCCTTACAGTTGTTAGTGTTCTATATAAATAATAATAATAATAATAATAATAATAATAATAATAATAATAATAATAAAGTGTCTTTATTGAAGGCGGAGTTCAGTCTCTTACACTCAACCTGAATGATTGAAAACATGATATTGTTTATTTGCAATAATATTAATGAAGCAGTATTCACTGCCTCAACCAGCTCTGGAGGAGTCTCAGGAATGTTAATTTCAGCATCACTTATCGGGAGTAATTACACAAGTGCTTAAAAATTACCGATAATTTTTTATGAAAGCATGTTGTCTAAAAACTGCATGAGTTTATTTTCATATTTACCCGGATCGAGCGGGTATTTTTCGATACCTACCGGGTATTTGCCAGCCCGAAAATGTCCCGCCGGGAATTTATCGCTGTAATTGATCGAAAATGTCCCGCTTCATATGGGATTCTTAACATACGATGGAAATATTCATTTTAATTTCGAGAACACCAGCAATTGAATTTATTAACTTCAAGTTTGACAATTCAATCTTAATACGTTTCCATAGTAACTCAAGTAACTTCATTACGAATTTTAAAACACTTTTCATTTGTGAACAACATTTTTCGCAATCTTTTCAAAATTAATCATTCTTTGTCGAATTTTAAACGATTTTCGGAAAAATAGTGTGTTTACCTCGTAGGAGACTGAGCGCCATCTGGAAAAAGGAATTAAATGAAAGGGGAGGTCCTGTGATACATCATTTTGAAGCTCCTAGCGAGTACTTCACAACCCAAGATGAAGAAGTCGATATCTTTACCTACTACAAAATGGCGGAACATTCAAAAATTGCCTGCACACATCAACGTTTGACATAATTTGAAAGAATAAGCTGAGTTCAGTTCAGAAGATGTTCTAAATGGTTTTTCTTAAACGTCTTGAGATAAAAATAGCCTATCTGATATTTCACGTCGAACATTTCCGAACACAGCAATATCGACATTTCTACTAATATTTATTATTCTCTGCCGTACAATTCAATATTGATGCGGGTTTGGTTTCGTACACATTCTGCTTCAAATAACCCTATAAAAAAGGCTAGAAGTGTTAAATCTGGCAAGCGGGCTGGCCATTCCGTATAGCCTCGATGGCCAACCCAACGACCATGGAAAGAATTATCCAAATAGATTCTCACTTGTCTGGAGTGATGTGGTGGTGCTCCATCTTGATGGAATGATAATATCTATATCGAATTCATTAGGATTCGGCGATTTCGGTGATCAGAGGATCAACAGTAGTTGTCTGCATATTCAAATACAATTCTCTTGTTGAATTTTGTTCGATTGACCAATTTGGAGGTAGTTCACGTGGTACCTATCTACTTATAAAATCGGAAACTGAATGAGAATATTTGAACTGAACAATGATGTTCGTTGTACTGACATTTTTGTCTTTTCTTAGGAACAGACATAACCTATCAGAACTTATCGGGTTGTTGGGATTGCCATATGACAGAGAAAAACGGATATTTCCAGAAATATCGATATTGATGTGTTCGTTTTCAGGTTATTATTTAATGTTCTGCCATTTTGTAAGAATATTGACTCCATATTCGAGGGTTGTGGAGTATTTGTCAAGAGCTTCAAAATGATGTATCACAAGACCCCTTTCATCAAAATGATTGAGGCTTTCGCGGCCGAGGTTTGCAGTATCACTTACTCCAAAATATAGTATTCATGTATCAATTTCATTATCCCAAGTGTCAATTTTTTGAGTTGTCCCGTTCAAAAAATAAAAATGGGGGACAATAAAGAAATGCACTGTATAGTTGACAAAGAGAGTTTATGAAATAACTAGTATGAACGCTATCAGCAATAATTTCGTAAAATATGAATCAGAAGAAAATATATCATTAGCGCAATTGTTTCAAAAGGTTAATAATGTGTACTGAGCATCAATTCTGTTATTAGTTTTTCTCAGAGAAGAAAATTAATGTCTTGTTGAAATAATTGGTCTTAGTCATAAAGAAATCACAGCAATAAAATTACTTCACCCGTCAGATTCAAATAATTACTTTTTTGATATTTATATGGAAATCCCATCTGTTTTATGATAGTTCAAGCATTGCAATTTATCTACAAAATAGTTATCACTCAATTGAAATACTGGATCTGCTGGTTGTGCAATTCATTACATCAATGTTATTTCGACCGGATTAATTAATATTTAGGAGAAGAATAGAATAGAATAAAAAATTCTCAAGATTTGATACTCCACCAAGATAGAAGGAATATGAGAATATATCTAAGGTCGACACCAATTACCCTTCAATTATCGGGAGTAATTACACAAGTGCTTCAACATTACCGATAATTTTCCATCAAAGCATGTTGTCTAAAAACTGCATAGGTTTATTTTCATATTTTGTCGAATGAGCCCGACTCCGAAGGTGGAGGGCTCTTTCAGCAAAATATGAAAAAAACCGAATGCAGTTTTTTTACTGACAACATGCTTGAATGGAGAATTATCAGGTTTATTTTGATGCACGAGTGTAAATCGGTAGAATATTTCCGGAGTTAAAACAACGACGTTTAAAATTCAGTATTTATGCCTGTCAAGACCTGACAAATGTACATTTCAACAATCGTTACTATAGATACACGAACCGAGCGGTTATTTTTCGATACCTACCGGGTATTTACCAGCCCGAAAATGTCCCGCCGGGAATTTATCGCTGTAATTGATCGAAAATGTCCCGCTTAATATGGGATTAGGAACATACGATGGAAATATTCTGAAAAATTGTTTTTTTCTGAAATTTTTCGTTCCGTCAACCAGCTGACGAACGTCAACCCCCAGAAGTCGGAACTTGTGTGGGCAATGGATTAACGAAGCCTTATCTTTCAACGTGCGATTATCCAGCGGTAATTGAGTCTAAGAAACATTTGATGAATTTTTCAGAATGTTTGTCAACTGCCTGCTTCCATTAGGGAAATGAATTTTTCTCGCGTGTTATACTTTTTATGAGTGCGAAATAAACTATGTTGATCTGTACCAGTTATTGGCATGATAGCTATTAACATAATAATGGGTTGGTATTGTACGTAAATCATTACGAGTATTTAACTTCAATGATGGAATAAGGGGAGTTTGGTGAGGGTTACAAGCTCTCTATTCAATTCAAATAAAGAAGTTTTATTCATTGGGTCAGACTGGGTTAGATAGTTTCAATAATCATTTTTGGTCGTGAGCATCACATAGGATAAGTCGACATATAAAATACAATTATACTATACAATACATTACAATGCAATAAAATAATGAGAAAACTGAAGCGCAAGAGAAAATTGTAGGGTTCAATATTGGTTTCATATCATACTAGGATATAGTAGGAAGGAGCAAAACAAAAAAAAAAAATCATCTGAGTGACTGAACGAATTCATCTAGCGAATTATACGTGATCTTCTGAGGATTCATTTCAAAATGGATTTGATTTTTTCTTGGCATGATGCGACCTTCATTTCGCGAGAAAGAAGAATATGTCGATGAAAAAAGGACCTGCATAGGTGGGGGACTTTTTCAATTATTGAACTTGAATTTTTTTACAAGGACTTCTAGTTTTTTCATCGACTATTGAAGCCACTGTAATAAATTCAGCTATGTATTACAATATATGTGTTGGATGGTTGAGAGTATTTTGACATTTACTTTCTCATTTGGTCTTATTACATTTCTTTCTTATCTTTCTTTCTTGAAGTAACCATAAAGTAATGATGAGAAAAACGTCGGGAAACATTTCTGAATTCGTTATGACAGTGGCCACAAAATTATATGAAGATAACTGGAAGTCCATAGTTAAAAAAATGAAATTGATGAAAAAATCGAATGAAAGAAATATTGCATTGAAAATTTGTTCATATTTGAAGTACCTCTGACTTTTTATATCAATTGAAATGAAGACAGTAAGGCGAGAAAACTCAATTTGGCTCGAAATTTGGGGATTCCAGTTTTTGGCGAATATTACAAAAAAATCACTGATACTGTCTATCTGGGGAGAAATTATCCTAGTTTTCCAAAATGAGTAACTCATCTACAATTCAATCGAATTTGTATGGTTTACTGTTTCCCAGATAGCAATAGTGGAACCAGCTTAAAAAAAATCGTTAATATATATTCTGAAGAAATTTATCCAAAATTATTGAAATTGATAATAATAATAAAGCTCATCATGGATACGTCGGTTTTCCCCCTCACACCATCTTATCACCAAAAACTGATATTCATTACAACCAAAAAAAAAAAAAAAAATTAAAAATCAACTCACCAATTTTCAAGGATAAAAAGTGAGATGGCGACCAGCACTATTGGCGAAAAGTTAACCACCATTCTTCGACCATCACAGACAGTTACATTTTTACACAAGTTAAATGTCAGCCAAAAGAAAAGAAACACAAAAACAAAAGAACCTCGATTCCAACAACGATAATAAAAAAACGTTCGTCAATTATTTTTCGAAAAGAAGAACCCGAAAAAGGAACTCGAAATGGGATCCTGGACCGCGGCGCGCTTTCGTCACGGAAAATCGCGTACCCGGAGTATTTTCTAGACCCGGAAGTAGCCGGACTCCTCTCGACATCAACATAACAAACGAGACCGGTAAGTCGGCAAAGAGCTTTGAAGAATAATCAGCAGTGTCAGAATACAGAAGAGATGACGGGGCGGTCGCGCGCACAACGTGGGGTGTCACGGAGAGAGCGACAGAGAAAGAGAGAGGGGTGGACGCCAGTGGTACCTGCCAGAGGCGCGCCGGTGGGCCGTCTGCGGGGGCAGCGATATTCGCGTGTTTTTATAACTTGATTTCGGGATTATTTTGGTTATTGCTTGGCAATAGAGTTATTGATATGTGTAACCAACGTTTCGATCTTCGACAAGTTCATCCTCAGAGCTCTACAATCTGCAAAAATACTCAGATGATATTTTCACTTATAATTACGTGGGAGCTTTTTTTGTCGATGAAAACTTGACATTTCGATGAGAATTTCGTTGCCTGGCAACTCAACGGAAAAAACTGCATCTGTAAAAAATACGAGTAATTTTTTCTGGTAGTTTTTTGAAATAATTTGCCGGAAGGCAACTAAACACGAATCATAAATATCAAGTTTTCTTCAACAATAAAAAGCTCGAGTGTAATTCGATACGAAAATTTAATGAATACAGTTTAGTTTACTCAATTCAACGAAAAAGTACGATTGTTGAAAACAATTCTTATATTTCATTTTCACAGATCAGATATACTCTTTTGACAACGCAAGTGGAAAATTGAAAAAGACGCCGTCAAAGATTTGTTTACAATTCTGGTTGCCATGCTTTCAAGAGTTAGGTTCCGTTGTGTCGCTGAAAAACTTAGCACAAAGTTTTTTCACTGTCCTAATGACACAATTACGGCGGCTTATGGGATATTTCATTTATAGTTGAATTGGCGTGAAAAAACATTATTTCTATGGTATACTTGTTTGAGAATTTTCACCTTTGAGTGTCTCAGAAATATTTTTCACAAACATATTCTGATATTTCATCATGGATCATTCTTTCCTTTCTGATTCATTTTCTTCACTCATCATATTGTGTGGTTCTCGAAGCTGATAATCCTTTAACTTCAACTTGAGCCATACTTTTCTATCTGAAAAAAAAATATTGATTCTTGATTTTTTCAGATTCTGGTAGGTTGAAGACCCAAAGAAAGAATTCATCCTCCACAAAATAATTCTTTTGAACAGTACTTTCGAACAATACGGTCTGAACTTTCCCATTTCGATTTTGAGTGATGTATCTGACCGTAAAAAAAGAGATGCAATTTTCATAAAGTTTAACAGTTGAACAGTTTTCGGCCGTTTGCTTTTATTGAGATTTCAAATTTAAGAAGAATATATTCAAAATTGCAAAAGAAAAGTTGGAATATGCGAAGTTCATGTCAGTTCTCTCGAGATCATGGTAAGACGGCGATAGATAATTTATTTCTGCTGGTTGAAGGAATATTTTCCTTGGTTACAACCTCCAAAATAATCTATTCTACATTCTGTTATTTTTGGGATCTACTTGGGATCTGTGATGTGATAATCCACCAAGTTTCCCTGAAAAAATCATCACAAAAACAATATTGTGTCTTTTTCTTGTATCAGAATTCGTTTTATCAAAACCACTGCAACAAATAACGGAAAAAAAAACTTTAGTAGAAAGGAATGGTCAAAAATTGGCGAAGGAACCGGTTACAATTTGACCTGATAAATTCGATCTCGTGATTACATTCGATTGCCCAAACATCAAATTCAGCAGATTTTCATTTCAAATCCTTCGTATAATTGAATTGAAATTGATTTTAAAGAAATTCATTGTTTGATAGATTGTGGATTGTACTGTTTGAACGTCATTATTTTGTGGTGGATCAATATTTGTTCTGTAGTTTTTGGGTTTGGTTTGTAACCTAACACACACAAACACACACACACCCATATATATATATATATATATATATATATATATATATATATATATATATATATATATATATATATATATATATATATATATATATATATATGTTGTTGTTGAGTAGTGTTGAACAAACGAGGGACATAAGGTATAGTAGTTTTCACAATAAATGGTATTGACTGAAGGATTTTAATGAAACCAATTAGACCCTTAAGTTGTAGAATCCGAGATGCACATCATAAATGTAAAAAGACCGGATTCATGTAATTTTGTTTCTCAGAGAGGGATTGTAGAGGATTACAGCTTACACTTCTTGTTCATTTTAGTCTTTGTATTTCATTGGAAGTGTTCACTTGTGTTACGGCGTGCAATAATTTCATAACATTTATTTGTTATTACAGAAATTGATAGCAAAGATTTTATACCCCAACGTACAGAATAGGCAGTATGTGCCGTCCGTGGATAAAAAGTAATAGTGCTTCTTACAGTGGTTTGTTAAAGAAGAATCACTCATTTTGTGACGCGAAAATCATTATAAAAATGTGTATAGTTTCTTACTTCAGCAAGGATATAACGCGGGTGCTGCAGCAAAAGAGACCAGTAATTTGACGAAGGTGCCTTTTACTTCAGTTAGACGAATTGTTGAAAATTCCATGGAATCAAGATAAAAGCGTGAAGATTCTGGTGTCACAAAAAGTCTAGACGACTGGGAAAAAGATTTGATAAGGCGAAAAATCTACACTATGTACGATGAGCAGCGTGTCCCTACAATCAAAAGTCTGAAACAGCGGCTCATCAATGACGAAACTCACATCAACTGTGGCCTCACTACTCTTTGGCGAGCTCTGTCTGCAATGGGCTTTAAATATCGCAAAATTGACAAGAGACAAGTAATAATGGAATCCACACGTTTAATAAACTGGCTTTCTGAATATATAACGTCAATAAGAAAATACCGGTCTGAAAATCGGCCAATACTCTACCTCGACGAGACGTGGTTTGACACGCATAACACCCCCTCCAAAGGATGGTCTGATTCCTCTGATAAGTGTAAAATAAAAGCACCATCAAAGGAAAGAGAATCACAATATTACACGCAGGATCAGAAAATGGTTGGATCCCAAACGCTATGTGGCTTTCTGCCAAAAATATTAAGGACTCTTGTGTTGATTATAACGAAGATACGACAGCAGAGCTTTTTGAAGATTGGTTTGAAAATGGTCTGTTACCCAACATTCCGCCAAACCGCGTTATAGTAATGGACAACGCAAGCTATCATAGTCGACAATTGCAAAAAATTCCTGGCTCAAAGAATACGAAATTGGAGATTCAAAAGTTCATGGCTTCAAATGACATATATTTTGAGGAAAATTATACAAAAAAGAAATTTTACAAGTGCTGTAGTCATTTTCTCAAAAAAATAAACGTATGTTTGTGATACAATTGCAGAAGAATTGGGACATACAGTGTTACGACTACCTCCCTACTGCGTGTTCAATCCCATACAGCTTATGTGGCACCAACTTAAATCGAGCGTGCGCGGAAAAAATACTTCTCCGACTTTAAGTGGTAGTGTGGTAGAATTAATTAGGAACTGTATGAATGACATTCCTACCGAGAGTTGGAAAAGTTCTGTTAGTCATGTTATAAATGTTGAAAACTCGTACTTTTCTGTAAAATCAATTGCGCCAATTATAATCAATTTAGATGAGAATAGCGATAGCGACACTGAACTTAATATAGAATATAATTGTAACATTTAAATAAATTACTTGTATATCTCCTACATTATGCAAAATTCAAATTTCTTGAGTTCGACCCTGTAGCACATTCGCATCTTTTACCAGATGATTTTTTACACAATGGGATTAAATCGGGTAGTTTATTGCAGTTAATAAGCCAATACCATTTACAGTGAAAATACTTTATAATGTTTGATACAGGTTGTGTATTTTGTGTAAGTTGTATGTCTTGATTGTGGACTGTGTTCGGATTTACAATTTCTGTCGAAGTTTTTTCTACGAATTTTTCTGGATATCCATCTGCTTTCAATACTGATTTAATGAAGTTTATCTCTTCATTGATTTTCTCTCCTGAGTTACATACAATTTTTATTCTATAATAAAGGTATTTTACTATACCTTTCTTGACACTTGTGTCGTGGTTTGAGGTGTAATGAAGATATCTGATTGTGGTAGGATTGGTAGTGTATCTAGTTATATCCTCGAAGCAAGCAATTGTTTCACCTACTTGGTGTCATTTAGTGTCTCGTTGATCATTGAAAATGAGGGATAACGAAAAAATTTGTGCTGCACCAGCACTTTTCGCTCGTGCGTGATATCCTACTTATCCCCCTCGTTATATAATATACCGTTTCCTGATACGTACGCCACTGACTGGCTCTGGGAAAACAAACACCGACAAAGCGAGTGGAAATCGTCTCAATGCCAACTCCAACTCATTGATGAAAAACCTTTCGCAGTCAAAGAGCGAGTGCCATCATCCGATGTCACCAGAGCTACTCATCTCCATCGACTCGATCCTTCATTCCTCCTTTGTAGCTAACGTTTACGCCTCTGATGAGAGCTGCTCCACACGTGATGCTGAATACGATTCGATGCGGTAGAATTAGCAAGATTCATCAGGAGTTTTCCGTTGATGGATAACTGAGATTTTTTCAAATGCAGATTTACACGGAAGGGAAGCCCTGTAATGTTCAAAGAACACCGCGTCAATAAAAGGACAGGAGATACGAATTAACATTCACTTTGAATTTTCGAAGTTTGTGAGCCTCAGGAAAAACCTCTTCCGGCAAGGAGTTAAAAAGCTCATCTGTTCTATTGAAACAAGATCTCTGAGCAAGACAGGTTCGACAGGTTTCCATGTTCACAACAAAGGGGTGGGAATTCTGTACTCGTCGAGTCATCCGTGTAGATATCGCCAAGGGTGAACCGATTGATAACAATTCGGACGAGCATCGACCGTGAAAGTCTCCGACCTTCTCCGATGTTCCAATGAAGTGAGCGAGTCTGTGAGCGAAGAATCACCAACAAGACGGATTTCCTTTCTATGCATAGAATCGAGAAGCCTCAATGGATATTTTGGTGCCGAACTCCACACAAAAGAACTATATTCCAAGACGGGTCGTATCGGAGCCATGTAGGACATCAGAAGCTGACGAGAAGTGAAGTATTTCTTCGCGCGAAACAGAAATCCAAGTTTCTGGGAAGCACCTTTAGCAATCGATCTTACATGGTTTTCCCATTATCATTGATTCTTATCCCTAGCATCGAGATACTTGACTTTGTAGGAATAGTTACTCATGACATCTGAGTACTAGATGATAGGCTTTCCTTGAGGAGAGGCATGCCTGAGTTTTCCTAGCGGTTAAATTCCACCAAGTTCATGTTACCCCATTCTATTAATTTTGCCAAGTTTAGAAGGGGATTTTTTAATCAACCTCAAAAAGTTGATGCGTTAATTAAAAAACAGTTCCTTCTAAATGGAATACGTTTTATTGCTCAGCAACTTCTGGTATAACTCGAATTTGCCCACCAAAAAATTCTAAGCTAATATTTATCAAACAACTCATCGTTAACGTTTCGAAAAGCAAATCCGTTTCCGTTTTCAAAAATTGTTCACAAATATTCGCTTCCAGTATCACTATTTACCTAGCTATATGAAGGAGTCAGTGTCAACGCTAAGGAGTGTCATCAGAGATATCAAGCTAGACAACGAGTTCTAACAGCCAAGGAGCATCACAATAAATCTGAAAAGGTCGCAGTGAATCAGACCATTGGCCAGCTCCCCGATAATCTAATCAAATCACTACATTTCTTCGGGTTTGAAAGCCGTCGTTCTTTGGAATTTCTTCCTGACGTTTGGCTAGCGCGAGTGGCTAGCTTCTTCAGAAGCTCACTCATCTTGACTATTATTCCGATGACTGACCAATCATCGGAATAATAGTCAGGATGAGTGTTATTCGCTTCCAGGTTCGTTTTTGCTGAAGGCCAAGAATTTGAGATTCGACATAATGTCTGTCAAGAGAGGTGGCCAGCTGCGACTCATATCAACTGAACTCTTTGAGATGCAAGTATCTGCAGAAAGCAAGATGGAAGCAAATTCCTTCAACTTTCGTCTCCTGTCATTGCTCTCACTTGTCATCATCCGAGTGTCATTACACTCCACTGTGTGATCTCCATCATCGGCAATGAGAATGTGCTCTGATAATTAAGAACCACCAATCTGTCTGTTCTTGATGTACATATTGTGTTCACTATTTCGCACTTCCAGAGGTCTGGACGTTTGGCCGATATATTCCTGACCATCCGAACAAGGGATTTGATAAATCAAATTCTTTGTATTTTCTGTTATATCAGTTGGCTTTTCTGTGCGTCAGCATTGAACTTGAGTATTCGTTGTTTTGAATGTTGTTCTAATATCATACCTGTTGCAATTCCGTTTCATCTTCTCAGTTGTCATGGGACATAAGATATAATGTTTGTGAAAGAATGTGTTGTTTGTATGGGTTGTATGTCTTCATTACGGCGTGTGTTAAATTTAAAATTTCAGTCAATGTATTCTCTATAAAATTCTTCAGGTATCCATCTTCTTCAATATTAATATTATTCATGAACTCAATCTCTTCATCGACTTCTTCTAATGGATTGCATACTATTTTTGTCCTATCACAGATCCATTTTACCATACCCTTTTGACACTTGTATGGTGGTTTTAGTTATATTGATGATATCTGTTTGAATGAATTTTCTTTCAATAAACACTTGCGTCTTCCTGAAGTGTTTTCTTTATCATCACATCTGAAAAAAAGGAGTTGATCCCGACCTTTATTGTTGGTTCTTGTTTGTTAGTGTGTTCTGAAAAAATTTCAAGTTCATTTCGACCAACACTTCATTATTAATAAAGCAAAAACATCAGCAACATTTATCCACCACACTTTTGGTCCATTTGGATAACTCACTACGAAATAAATAATCCCCATAATACTTCATATGAATATTATTCATATTTGAAGAAAGAAGTGAACCCATAGCCATCTCAAATTCCTGTAGATGAAAGTTATTTTTGGAATGATATTATACTTTTTCTGTACATAGTTTCAGGATATCCATCATGTCCCATAATTCTCTGATTTGCCAATTTCTAAATTTTTGTTATTAGGTACTTCAGTAAAGAGACTTTGTACATCTTAACTCAACTTCTACTCATGCATAGTTTCCACTACTAATTCTTATCTTTTTCAGAATATAGTAGGTTGAGAACCAAAAAAACAGGAAGAGAAAATGGTATTTCTCTTTACTCATTTTTTCTTGTAGTCAGACTCTAAATAGACTCTGAGCATTTTAGAAAGCATCAGCTATCATATCAGCTCCTTTACAAAAAATATAGAATATTACCTGTTCATATATCAATCCAGACTTCTAAAATCATGTTGCTAGATTCTCAAAACACTAAAAAATAGGAATCAATATTGGACCCTAGTGTATGTAAATAAAATGGTACCTTCTGAATGGAACACATCTTTTTAGTTAGCAACTTCTTATATAACTCATTTTTGCTTATCACAAAAACTCAAGAAGTAATACTTATCTCTTCTTCGTTTTTGAAAATATGTCAACGATCTGAGATTTCACAAAATATTTTGTTGGGTACACATCAAGTTATGAGTGAAGACATCTAGAGAAACTGGGTACTTGGATTCTAGTATTCAAATCATTTCATACGTATCCTCTATCAAACATCATTAGATATTGGGAATCAAGGAATCGATTCATTCATATCATAGACATAATCCTTTCTGTCAAGGGAGAGAATTATTCCAATTACTGAATTATAATAATCCATAGACAACTAATAGCCTAGCCCTGAGAGAGATTACTGCCAAGTGAGCAAGATAGAATACTTCAAGTATAACCTCTAAGCGAATTCCTTTCCAATGTAGCAGATAAAGAGAGGTTAGGAAGGATAGACTAATTCAAGTATAGAATTATCATTCTGTTTTTCACTCCAATATGCATATCCTTCCTCTCTCTGTTGTATTCCTCATCGCGTTATATGGAAAACGGTCATAAGTTAGTTATGATGTCTATGTAATAATAAAGGAATGTGTTGGACATATTGTGGAGGGGATCTAAATTATTCGTCATTGGTTGCGAGTCTATAAATTTTTGAATCAATATATCGAATGAAGACTAGTTTCATCAAATCAAAACAAGTCATAGCAAGCACTGAATAACGTCTTCCTGTGTTCTCTCATGTAAGCATTCCGCTCGCAGACCTCCAAAGAGGGATCATCCCATTGTACGAAACATGAATGGGGGCGAAGTCGTCAGCAGGTAGAGAGATGAAGACGTCTCTGGAGAAGAATTAGTTAAATTATGTTGAAGAGCGTGTACACACCTGAATGGGTATTAGAGTTGGTGAAGCGTTGCGAAATTTCACAGTATCCCCTAATGAAAAGTATTGTGTGAGGTCTTTAGGATTTACGATTTACTGCCATGAGCGTGTGAATCTGAATATCAAACGTTGATAAACGATTGAAACGTCACAATAATGAGCTATGGTATGAGTTGCTCCCAAAAATGAGATGGCATTATTTCAGTGAATATTTTTTTATGAATATATGGAAGATAGTCTGTATACAATTGAAATGAGTTTATATTATCTTCCATCTCATATTTGATCTACATTTCTATTAGTAACATACTTCAATGTTATGAACCATCATCATCAGTCTATGTTGGAGCAAGCAAAGATGTCATATTCCAAGGTGCTATTCTAGACATCATGGAAATTCAGGGTGTAACTGAATGAGTGTAAATCATTTAAGGAAGTGATTCCTCATCGAAGAAAGATAAGATCTTCCATATAAAGAAACTTCATTGGAGTATCCCTTGCTAAGATACAGCCCCTTAAAGGACGTACATAAAATTTGTATAACAATTTTTTTCACAAGCACTGAAGAAGTTACAATATTGAAATTAACCTGACGTTTTGTACTACCAGAGAGAGAGAGAGAGAGAGAGAGAGAAACTTTAGCCAGTAATTTAGTTGGTTTACCACATGGTTGTAAGGGGTGGAAAACGCAACCCCTAAAATTTATTTCCAATGTAACTTTTCGTCTTATTATTTGTTTACCATTTAAAAATTTATTTCCGATAGCCTGTTTTATTCTAAACAAAAAATGTCTCTTGGATTTTTTGCCCAAAACAAACCAGTTCCCAGCAAAAAATTATTTCACGAACAACTACAGAGATACATCGTCATAAATGCGAAAATACGAAACTAATCAAGAAGTTGAAATGTATGTTATAAAATACATTTCAACTTCTTGAACCACTTTGGGGTTCTTGATAGCTGTTTAATGATACTTAATATGTAATTTGTTATTTTTTCATCTCCCAACTTTAGTAAGTATCATGTAAAAAATCACTTCTACTTTTTTCTCATTGTTAATTCTATTTCAGCTCTATTTTTGTACCTAACTGAAGATAAACATATATATGTTCGAAACATGTCTTAACTAGGACATTGTTCCTGTAAGAATTAAATATGTTGTGGAGATGACTTCGTGTTTCCTTTTTCAGTAAAATTGGTCTTCCAATTTGAATATGGACTACTACCTTCGTATTGTGTTTTTCATCTGAAAATGAAAGAGTCATGTTCTCATGATGGATGTTTATATAGCAACATTTGAATGTAAGCTCATCAAACGGTACTCCAATATCATTTCCTCACCTGTTAAAAAAATGATTCAATTGTGTTGAAATTGTAGTTATTATTATAAAATCGAACTGTTCTCCCATGGAATGTCGAATTCCAGGCAATTACAGATCTATTTTCTTATTCGAACCACTGAAAGGGCAAATATAATGAAGTCATTGAACATTTTGATTGGCATTGAATTAAGAGTTGATGTGTTAATGTTATTTGATGAATTTTGCTATAATTCGGTATAGCCGCAGGTAAAGTATAGAGTGTAACTCGCATGGAATGCTAATTTCATGATAACATGATAACAACTTTGAAGAGAACAATGGGATTCACATAAATTTCCTCTTCCCTCTTCTGATAATCTGACAATCAAGACATTACCTTGTATGAAGAACCTGGAGGAACAACACCAGTAATATGTTGTTGCTGATAGATACTGTTTTAAGTGTTTTATTGAGCAGGAAGTAGGTAGGAAGGAATACTCTGAGGTACATTTTTTTGGTTTTTCTCTTCCTGGGGAATGAAAAGAAAAAAGCTTCGAGTTCCTGTTGGTATATTTCTCAAGATATGTAAGTTTCATTTTGTGAAAATGTTAAATTTAATGATTATTACCATATTTTCATAAATTTGGGGATTTATTCAACAAATTTACCAAAATAGCTAGTCTACCCTCTTTTTGAAGCCTGTTTTGAAAATGTCTCAATATTGCAGTTCCGTATCCGGGAAAATGTATCACTTTGCCCTGAAAATAGAAATTAAAGCTTTATATTTTTCATTTCTGGGAGAGATTCAAGAACGTTGCTGAAAGTTCTTTTCAATTCATATCCGTGTTGGAAAGGAAGGGACATAGTAATAGTTTACCGAAAAGAAAATGATGAATTTAACGCTTGATTGTTTCAGTAAAGTTCTCAATGCAAATTGCATTTCTCATCTCTCCTCATATTTCATAACGATGAAAGCTATTATCTAATGATACTAACAAATTGGATTTCTTTTCTCAAATATATTGCTTGGAAAAACATAAAATGTATAATATACAACAAGTCAAAGATGCTGAGAAATGACTGAAATCATCTCCATTATTATTCTTGAAGGGTGCAACGAATTTTTCCTCAAGCCATACCTGAGAATATTCAAATACATTTCACGACCATATCTAATTCAACCGTATTAAACCCAATATTCATGGTTTATAACTCACAAATATCCCAAAAATCTCTTTCTCCTACCTTTTTATAGCACCTTTTGTTGCCATTGTGGACCTACATGGAAGTATTCCCATTCAACTTTTGGTATAATCATCGTCTTGACTGTTCTATTGTGCATGATGGGAACAACATAAAAATCACTAACAAGATGTTACCACGCGTTAATCATTTGTTCGTGGTCTTTTATTCAGAAATCGTTTTCCGGAAATTGGCTAATGAAGCTTTCTAGTTGATTGATAAGCTATTTAGATTGAAGAAAGAATTCAATGTTTATTAATTTTTCGGACCAGCGATTTTTTCCAGTGTCAACAATGGAAATTAACTGTGGGGGTGAACGAAATTGGAACCAAGGTTCAGTTCAGTGATATGTGGATAACTAGGAGATTTGAATGAAAAGGTGGCTCTGTAATAATTATCAACCACTCCAATGATAGACATTTTTTTATAACAGTAATTGAAACTGGAGATTCACGACAGTGAAATATCATTTTGTCATTTCGAAATCAAGACTCTTAAGCAAGATATATCTTATGTATAAATTCACACAGAAGGGAAGGGGATTTTTGAAAAACACCGCGTGAATCAAGGGACAGGAGATACGTATTAACATCAACTTCAAATATTTGAAGTTCATAAGACTGAGGAAAAACCTCCTTCGGCAAGGAGTTCCAAGGTTCGACAGGTCTTCAAACTCACAACCAAGGGGTGACAATTTGGTAATCGTTGGGTCATCTGTGTTGACACTGCCAAAGGTGAAAATATTGAAGTCAGATCAGAAGAGCAGCGACCGTGGAAATATCTATGGAGGAGAGAAGTCTCCGACCATTCTGCGATGTTCAAACGATGTGAGCGAATTCGTGAGCGAAGAATCACCAGCAAGACGGATTGCTTAAGACTGAATATGAAGAGATGATATGAATAAGAAGTTTCGATGAGTATTTTGGTAGCGAGTCGCACACATGGGAACTATATCCCAAGACCATCAGAAGCCGACGAGAAGTGAAGTATTTCTTCGCCCGAAATAGAAATCCAATTACTGGAAGATACCTTTAGCGATCGATCTCAAATGGTTTTTCCAAGAGATCGTAATTCCTAGCATCGAAATACTTGACTTTTTAGGAATAGTTAACATCTGAATATTGGATGGCAATAAATCGGCTTCCTTCGAGAAGAGACACGCTTGGGTTTTCCCAGCATTAAATTCCACCAATTTGATGCACCCCATTCAATTTCAGAACAAAAATTATTATTTTCACCGAGTCATCGTTAATATTATTGACGAATTGCCCCTCTGTTTTTTTTTTTGTTTCTCGTGCTGATATGGGGACTCAGGAGAAACTGTTGTCATCTGCAAAACTATGCAGATGTTTTTATGGCCTTATAACGTCCATACCGAATTTTTTTATGTAGATTCACACGAAAGGGAAGCCCTGTAGTGTTCAATGAACACCGCGTGAATCAAGGGACAGAAGATACGAATTAACATTCACTTTGAATTATTGAAGTTCGTAAGCCTCAGGATAAACCTCTTTCGGCAAAGAGTTCCAAAGTTTAGCTATTCTACTGAAAAAAGATCCCTGAGCAAGAGAGGTTCGACAGGTCTCCAAATTCACAACAACGGGGTAGATATGGCCAAGGGTGGAACGACAATGGAGTGAGCGAGTCTGTGAGCGAAGAATCACCAACAAGACGGATTGGTTTTCTTTTTCGTGAAATATGGAGGTATTTCAAGTGATGTAGTACTTCTTTTGAAATGTGTTTCGTATTGAAATGAGATTCACCGAAACTGTCACAACCATTTCAATTGGATGAATCGATAATTCAATACTGATCAAAGCAATATTTTTCGATTTTTTTTGAAGAGATGGATGCATCATGAAGTAAATTGTTTGTTTTTTCTGTTTCTTGACATAAAAATATTCAATGATCTGTTTCAGGGCAAATTAGTATAGTTGTCCTAATGCATAACTGACCCGATATTATGAATAAACAAAATTGACTGACAGTCTTGTACAGAAATCGTAGCTCACAAGAGGAAAGAAGGTACGAGGGATGAACATAATAATAATCAATTCATTATGGTCATTTTGATAAATTGGCACATACTTAGTCAAAGATCTAACCTGAATGGAAGGTTTATATGTATTTTGTTCAGCTATATGGATATTGGTTTTCTATAGGAATATCCGGTAGAAATAAGTAGTTGTAGCGCGATTTCCCAAAATTGAATATATTTTGAATATGAACTACTCAATTATAGAAGTCTTTTTTTATGTCAGTGATGATCAAAGCTGGACCTACATAGGTATGAGAATATCACACTCTTACAGTTGAACAAACAGCATTTTAGGCTGATGACAAATTTCTGAATCAGAACGGTATTTGGAATGATGAACTTTGTTTTCGGCAATGAGTCATGGGTTCAAGAACTATTTTCTAGTATTCAAAATCGATCACATATGAGACATTTATTCGGGGGTTATACACAAAGTGCATACAGTTTTATCGGTTGAGATTTGTGCTGCACATTTATGATTTCCGAAATTATGCTCACCAAATAATTTGGGTGTATAATACTTTCATAAGATCCCGAGACCGCAGGTCGAGGGATTTCATTCTAAATATATACACGGAAGCGTTTGCTTGACAGCTGAATTTGAAAATTTGGAAATGCACGCATTTTGGTCAACTGAACTTGGTGTAGGAGGGATATATGTTGAGATTAAGTCTAGAAAATATCAAAACTCAGAAAACTTCAAAATCGAACACAGAAACCATATAGTACCTGAAAAGTGCGCCAAACTAGGTGTCAAATTTGATCAGTTTGATTGGTTTAACAGGTCTAGTGAAATTAATCGCTGCAAAACTCTCTAGAATCAAAGTTTACATTGAGGCTACGAAATAACTTTCAATTAATTCTCCTGTCATAGCTTGAGAGATCATATTTACATATTTTGTTATTCAGAAAAGATTGACAGTTGGAATGAGACTGATGACAGGAAAATGATAATGAATCAGAGATACTTATTCTGTTAAACAGAAAATTTGCAATCAGATCACTGATTATCTCTAGTCTGTAATCAAAGATAGCCAAGAACTTGCTTTATGTTTGTGTAGTAGAATTTGAAAACCGCTCGGTCGAGCTGGTATGTTCTCACTCTCAGGTACCAACAAAAAAAAATTCCAATGTTCACAAAACAACGTTCGAATAATAAAAGAAGAGATTGAAGTAAATTTGTCCACACATCTATTATTTTATTCATCTCTGTTTCAATTCCATCTCAATCTTTTGTGATTAATTTCGTTCATTCTCCTGAAATCCTGATCGGACAAAATAAGTGGAGATTCCATCGGTATAGATGAATACCACATATTTTGTCTTTCATCTCCAACCCTCACCAACTGATTAGAATGAATGGTGTTGCCTCCATGGAGTGGTTTCTATAATACCTATTTAATCTCTTTTCAGCTCAAACATAAGAGGATAATGCTTGATTTGAACCTTACGAAATTGATATCATGATAAACAGTAACAGATTTCTTGTTCTGATGATGCTCACCTTTTTAGCGAAACGCGAGTCTAGGGCAAGTAAGATCAGTTTGGTGTTTGGGTAATTATTAATCCCTAGAAAAAGTTTCATCAACAAAAAAATATATACCTACGGTAGTAGCATGTCAACAGAACTATAAATTGTTCAGAAGTGATGAATCATATTGAAGCAAACAATTTTCCACGCTGTTAGACAAAAAGGTTTTGAATCAATCAATAAAATTCCCAGATTGTACTAACCAATCTTGCTCTTCCACAAATTGTGTCATGAATTACCAACAGACGTAAAACGTGTGAGTCAACTGAAAAGCTACAAACAAGCGAGAATGCCTGTACGGTTCACTAATTACCTATCAACAATGTTAATTGACGTATGTAATCTATGATTACAGCCAACCCGTGCATTCTACGACTTGAAATTAATGAGTGTCAGGATTTTCTTCATGAATATTTTCCATGACATACCAGATAAATTATCGCATGAATATAATGAAACACTGATTCCTCTTTCAGGTTCTTGTGCAGAAGGCGATATGGTACGTTTCTTCCGATTTTAATTTGTTGAAGTGGTAGGATCAAGCATCTGCTCAATGATTACTTTCGATTGATTTCCTTGAGAACCAATAATATCACTTCAGAATAACATTTCTGTGATATTGTAGTCGATAGAATTCCAGAATCTGTAATCAAATGAAGATGTAGGAGCAACAACTGTCATAAACATATTTTGTTCGTCATATGTTTAATGGTGGAACGATGATGGTCAAACTTAACTCAATATTTAGATATTTTGATTTTGATCATACTCTTCATGGGCTAAAATCACATTATCTAAAACTAATAATTCAAATGATTTTTGTTCAAAATAGACAGAGTCGGAAGAATCACAAAAAGTTTCACTATATTTTTCTTTCCATTATCAGAATTCAGTTTTGAACTTTTGAGTCGACTCTAAAGGGGTGAGTTTTTACTAAAAGTGGATATTTTTGGAATTGATACAACGGAACCTTCTTGCTAAATTCATATCCAGTCGGGTTTTTATATTGTTGCTGCTAATTTCTCATTCGATATTGAAAACATGAAGTTCAATACTGAAAATGGTTTCTGCTGATTGGGGTTTGTTTTTTTTACCCAAGAGTTTGGAGTACAATATTAGTTTCCATCAGTATCCTTCTGCCTCATCATTGAAGAATTGTGATTTTTCAAAGGTGAGTTTTTACCAGTAAAACATCTGTGGTGAAGGCATATGACTTTTATTGGACATCTCTGAGCTTCTTGGGCCAGTGAAATCCTTTATGGTTTATAATTCAGACCAAATAATATATAAAACTGAGGTTTAACGAATCTTTATGAATAATATGAGCTGAAAGTAGGTTGACTGTAATAATATAACTCATTTCGGTAAATTAAATTGTGAAACAATAAAAGATTGAACACGTTTGATGGCAGAATAAATTGCTCCCGAACATTAGAGAATAATTTGAGAAAATGATAATTTTTAGGAGAAGGGAGTTTTGAGATTGTGATTTTTGTTTATTCTTTGAATTCAAAACTTTTATGAAAGGAGTAACATCAAATATTTCGCAAAAACCCATGTTGATATCAATATATTATTCATAGACGTTTATTTCATTCAGAAAAATAGAGGCTATTTTGAACAGCCACTTTCCCACCTATACGGTATAGAATCACTTTTTCTTGTTCAATCTGTATAAAAAGCAATCAGAACTTGAAACAAAGAGATACCATTTCCAGCATATTCCTGAGCAAACAGACGGTAGTTTGCAAAAAAATCAATTCATCGGGATAACATTTAATTCGAAACCCAGACAAGCTTGTTTCTCCTCAACAATTAGAAAAAATTTCAGCTCATCAGTGAGCATATAGAACTTATTTTGTATTACGTTTGCATTGATTAAAATAACAAAATGACACTGGTGGAATCCGCTTTTCAACATGAAAGATTATTAGAAATTATTTTTTGCCTTTTTTTCCGAATCACAGAATAGTAACTACAGCTTCTATGAAAGAGGTTTAATGAAAAATCAAAACACTCGCTGATGATGGGTACGTGTATATCATTCAGAAACGTTTGATTCATTTACAAAAAGGAAGGAAGAGTCTATCTGCCTATAGTATTGGGATAGAAATTGCTTCTCTTGTTCGGTAAATAGTTATTTTTGACTGAACAGGAATGTAGTAGATTGACTGCCTGGCTGATAGTTCATAGGAATTCAGCTAAGGCAGTCAATCTACTCTGCTGCCGAGTTGATACTGAACATATAATTTTTTCTCCGATTGTCTATAGTGATATTCTTCCTGTATTGATAATTCAGAACAAATTATTTTTTTATTTCACTTCTTTCATGGAAGTTGTAATGTCTTTTTTTATTCGGAGAGGATAAAAGCAAAAAAATAGTTCCTCATACTCTTCAATGTTGGTTCTCTCCACAAAAATAACCGAGTTCATGAATGAAAAAGTGTAGATGCAGGCAAAAAACAAAATTCAATAGAGTTTTCGGATAATGTGAAGGGTCAGGAATCATCAACCTTCAGTATGGAAGTACCACTGAAGAATATTATTTCGCAAACTCTCGTTCACCCCTCGTATATAGAGAATCTCGAATCATATTTACAAATAATAATAACTTTAATGATCCCAAGAAACATACATGTTTATACAGGGAGTTAAAAAAAAAAGGCAAAAAAAATACATATATATGAACAAATTAGGAAACAAATGAAATAAAGTATTATGTCAGTTGCATATACATATATAAATGAATCGAACCTTTCGAAATACCCCTATAATTATGGCGAACATCAAAAATATTTCGAGAGACGGCCGCTATTATGTTCGCATTCCAGGACTTGTCAATAATAATAGGAAGAGGCCCAAAAAGAGGCAGTCGCTGAAATTGAGGCGGAGCCATGCTATCCTATAACCTCCCAACAAGAGAAACAGCGCTGCTCAACGTTCTTTGATTGATTTGGATTCGTGTCCAAATATTATTTACCAAGGATCAAATTCGTCTTCCAGTGGCGTACTTCAAAATGCCTCGATTTATGATATATCTGAAATAGTATATTACTTTATGAGGCGGAGAAGCATGACTTTTCTTGACGCGCCCGATATTACGCGCCGAACGAAGTGAGGCGCGTAATAGAGGGCAAGTCAAGAAAAGTCGCTTCTTTGCCGAATAAAGTAAAGTATTTTTTCTTCAAACGTAGCAATTTTCAACCATAAATAGTACAATTCATACGCTATTTTTACTCGAAATCAACTGTGACAACTATCAAAGTCGTCTAGATGTTAGAAATAAAAATAATTAAGTCGTCGGTGGGATTTGCGTCTCCCTGGTTACAGCTGTTTGACAGTTATTTTATGTTATTAAAGACAGCTTATTGTTGTTGCAACCGCAAGCGCAAATTAAGTGCGAAAATGGATAACCTAAACGAAATTGAGTCCGCGGCTAATGATGCATTAGCACGTTTGGGGCCTTCCAAGTCCGGAATAAAGTATCGGTTAGCTTACAAGCACTTCCAAGAGTGGTGCGATACAAGAGGAGTACGGCAAGTTACCGAAGACGTTTTACTGGCATATTTTAATGTAATGAAAAATGAAAATAAATGGAAATCTTCTACAATGCAAATTTTTTAAGTTACGTGCCTTTCTGAAAAAGACAAGCGAAGGATATACTGCAAAGAAGTCTAAAGTTTTCACCAAAGACGAATTTGATAAATTTTTGTTTGAAGCACCAGGTACGTTGTATTTAGGATTGAAGGTAAAAAAAATTATATTGCAAAGCATGTAGTATACTCTACTAAATTATAAAAATATTTCAGATTGTTTTGTTAATTGGGGTTACCGGCGCCTGTCGATGCAACGAATTGGTAGAAATGAAGACTGTGGACATTGAGGATAAAGAAAATGTAATAATTATCAAAATCTCAGACAGTAAAACACGACAAATTAGATCTTTCACGATAATTGGTCAAAACTACATTAAACTGTATAAAAAGTATGCATCACTGCGGCCTGAAAATTTCACAGAAAACCGATTTTTTATAAAGTACCAAAATGGAAAGTGTTACCGAAGCGTCATGGGAATACATTCGATCAGCGCAGTAGCCCAAAAAGTAGCTAGTTATTTGAATTTAAACGATGCAAGCGCATACACGGGTCACTGTTTACGACGAACTTCAGCAACACTTTTAATTGATGGAGGCGGAAATCTAGAAAACCTCAAACGACATGGGGGCTGGAAATCAAGCACGGTTGCCGAAGGATATATAGAGGATTTAATAAGAAATAAGAACGATAATGCTCAAAAAATTTCAAACCTTCATGATTCGCCAACATCAGGAATGATTGCTGAAAGTTGTGCTCCACCATCAGTATCATCAACAATTACCAATGCGTATCATGAGTCGGGAACATTTTTGCACGGTTTCAATTTTGAGAATGCTTCATTAACTAATTGTACTTTTAATATTACTATAAATGAAAATGATGTTTAATTGTTGTTAATGACATTTGTATTGTTGCTTTGTGACATGTTTCATATTGTTGCCATGACAACATTTTTCCCTCCGCCGTAAAGAAATGGGAAAAAAAACTGCTGCCGGCGGAGACATCATACTTTGACAGGATCAATTTAGATGAGTAATATCATCATTATTTGGCGTTTGAAGAAAAAAATATTCATTCAGCAATAGTTCGGAAATTACTCATTTCCCAGACGCCTTTTCTCTGACAAAGTAGCATTTTTCATGCCTAGTCCGGGAAGTACAGTACATAGTGAGTAACTAGTTCCAAGTTTGATTCAATAGCCATGGATTAGCATTTTTCTCATATATGATTCGCAGAAAATGGTATATATCATTAGTAATCGAAAAAATAGGTGTTTTCGCAAGCGCAGCCGAACACGGAAAGCCGTGCAAGTCCGAAAAAAGCATTTATGCACGTGTAATCGATAATTTCATTTCATCTACCTGAGATCGTTTGGAAACATTTATTTTTGAAGATTAACAAACAAAATAGCTATTTGTATAACAAGGAAGCAGAGTGCTACTTTTCTTACTTTTTTATAGATATGATTTTTCCGCCTTCCTCAAATAACAAGTCATTTGTAAGAAATTCATTTATGAAACTAACAAATGAAATTTATTAAATAACTAAAAGTGTTGTAGGTATTGTATAGCATGCTCCTGAAATTCACAAAATAAGGATATGCTGCAAAAAAAAATAGGTCTTGGCGCAGGATTCGAACCAACCCCTATGATTGCCTTCATACCTATCCTGAAAAACGTCCGTTTCATCAACTCTTTGCACCATTGACACTCGTAGGAGAATTTTGTGGAATTATGAATATAGTGTATTGCTGTAGCTAGTATTCAACATTCAACTTTCATTTTTATCAACTTTCAGTATGGTATCTCTACTTAGGTTCGGGTTTGAAGGCCATCTTTCTTTAGAGCTTCTTCCTGATGTTTCGCTGGCGCGAGTGGCTAGCTTTTCCAGAGGCTGATACATCTTGAGTTAAACTTAGTTTGCTTTTTCACTTCGCTGGTTACTCCACCAATATTACAAATATAGACCACTATTTTTGAATATTCACTGTGAAAGCAACAGTATTCGTATTACACCCGCTACTTGAAAGAAAATATTGTGAAATTTGGTTATAATTATTATATGCATGAAACTTGGAAAGCAAACTTTTCAATAAATGTTTTGCATGTTTGTGTCTGGATATACTGTGTATTTTTTTGTACCTATAACCATTATTGCTTTTATAATTATATTTATCAGCTGATGAGCTATATTATCCTCATTTCATTTTTTTAACAGATTGGTGCCCAGAAGTTTATATATAGTGAATATACGTATATATTCATATTAAATAGTATATATAGTGAAAATGAGTAAATAGTAAAAAGAAGTGTAACAATTTCTAGAGGAATTTATTTCGAAATGTGAATAGGCAGCTAATGACACCAGTGCACAGTAAAATTTCCTATGCAGAAAAAGCAAACACTTTCGATACACTAAATGAGCATGTAACTATAGTGTTTTAAGTTAGGTATAATGAAAATAGTTTTATATAACTCGCATGGTTGGCGGACTTACCAAGGATAAAAAAGGGTTGAAAATGCATTTTTCCGTTAACCAGCTGACGCCCCCTACGAAGTTCAACCCTTAGTAGTCAAAATTGGTGCGAGTAAAGGATTAACTGAACCTTACTTCACAACTTGTGAATCCCAACATAGTGGTTCCGTAGCGGGGAATCGGTTCAGGAGTCGTTATTATTATTATTATTTTTAGGGAAAATAGGTGAGACGCCCCAGGGCGCTTCGGCACCCTTGCCCGCATAAGGCTCTGCTTTCTGGTCGCACTTGTAAGAGTGTTCAGCAAAGGGAGATATGAATGAAATATAAAATACCTATTATGGAGTTCTTCTCAAATTCCGCATCGTAAAATAATGGAGTATGTTTCAATACCCAAATTCGAACATGGAAAAAAACTTTTGGGAACTTCATCGTTGAAATTTCAGAGGAAATAGCTGTACAGCGTACTGTGGAAGTAATGCATGAAACTGATAATTCCAGAAATATATATTTGAAGGAGAACTTCGAGTTGGTTGATTTTTGGATTTTATTTGTCTCAACGAAAATACGTCCACTATACAAGGCGATACATGTCAGAGTAATAACCTGGGTGACTTTTTTTAAAAGGCACATCCAGTAATATCAAAAGTAATGAATATTAATTACAGGCATGTATCACCGTATGCATTAAATCAATTAAGGGGGTTTAAATTTGTCAAAAATGATAATGCATCTATTGCCTAAATCTTTGAATATAGTCTGATATGCCATTCGGAATTTGTAATGTAATTATATAACATCTTCAAGTTCATGTGTACGTCTGAAAATTAAAGGGGAATAGTGTGAAAAAAAATGATAAGTTTATTTCGAGTAAATGATAAAGAAGTGATGTTAGCTGCTATTAAGATAAGTGTGTGGTGTGTGGTCAGTCCCCTATTAGTCATCTTTTTCTCTCAAAATATATGAGTTTTAACCGATCTTTCGAACAATTCGTTGTCACAATTGATGTCAATTTTTTGTAGAATTGAAAGACTTACATACTACTACTCTTAACATTTAGCAATTATCAAGTCCATGTGGCCGTGGTTGGAGTGCTAGCTATCTGACACAATCTATTTTATTAACGCAGGTTCGAGTACCACTGAAAACCGATTTTTCTGGCTATTTTCAATTTGACATCGCTAATTTAATTTGTATCATTCAATAACGAATTTAATAATGAATCATATCTGTATCAATATGAAACTCAAAAAAGATAGTTCTGAAATATTTACCTATTCGAAGAAGAAACCAACTGAACAACTCTTTCTGTACAATCTTCTATTGTTAAATTCTTTTTCGCAATTGAAGGTTTGTTTCAACTCAATAAGGATATAAAGTGTGTAACAACGAACAACAACAAAAATTTTCTTTTAACAGAGTAGCGAAGGTATTCGAAAGACTTTTAAAACAAGGTGCCACTCGACCTACTTTCCTATCTAAATAATGGTCGTCGGACTCCGAGGGGGTGCGTACTACAAAAAATCTGAGTCTGAAAGGTGTCCCGCTTCAATTAGAAATCGACGTGTCCGAGCTATTTTCAAAACTCTCACTTCTTATATTAAATAACAAATATCTGTTAAGTTTTCGTTGTTACACACTGTATTGTGTTATCCGTTTTGGAAATTTTTTCGGCAACCATCCGGGAAGTACCCGCTTCCCGGACACTTTTTCTTTGAGAAAGTAGCATTTTTCCGGCCTAGTCCGGGAAGTACGTACTTCCCGGACTAGGCCGGGAAGAATCCAAAACGTCACATTAAGGTGGGAGGATGGAGATGACCCTCTTTTCGATGAGGGGGAGTATGTGAGACGAAAAAGACAACCTATCTACAAAGATAAAGTAAATATTGGAGATCGATTGAAGAAGTTTGATGATTGGCCAGTATTAGCAATTGCTTGAATTCTAATATAAAAATTAAAACAAATAAGAATTAGAATGTTTCTATTGGTACCTATCTTCTGTTCGAATTTTGAATATTTAATACAAATAAGAATTTAAATGTTCGAAATTTTGTTCTACAAAGAAATATAATAAAGAAATGTCTCATTGATTTGTTATTCTACAAGGCTACCGAAAAAATATTGTACGCAACACGACCGAAAACAGTTTTTTTAGACTCGCATACTTCCAGGACTCGCCTACGGCTCGTCCTAGAATTTTGTCTACTCGTCCAAAAAACAGTATTTTCCGGACTTGTTACGTAAATTACTATTTTCGTCAAGCGTCCGGAAAGTACCCACTTCCCGGACACTTTTTCTTTGAGAAAGTAGCATTTTTCCGGCCTAGTCCGGAAAGTACGTTCTTCCCGGACAAGGCCAGGAAAATGCTACTTTCTCAAAGGAAAAGCGTCCGGAAAGTGGTCGGTTGCCGAAAAAATGGTGTACGCAACACGACCGAAAACAGTTTTTTTGGACTCGCAGACTTCCAGTACTTGCCTGAGGCTCGTCCTAGAATTTTGTCTACTCGTCCAAAAAAACAGTATTTTCCGGACTTGTTGCGTAAATTACTATTTCTGAGTTACTTTCGCAATACGCTCTATGATATCTACAAACCACAATATGTGTTTCTTATATCTCTCACTCACCAATCAATACTCAGTTTGAAATCATTTTACGAGAATGGCTGCACCGAAATATACCAAAAAACTAATATGAGATTCACAACTTTCCCAGATAATTCTCGGCTCGTTATAATTCGAATCCGATCACGAGGAATCCGTAGAATGCCGAATATTCCTACTCAACTCCGAAACAACAGAACAGAATTCTTCAACAGAATTGTTAATTAAATTTTTGTGTATGCCAGAAATTCCCGACGGATCCCAGCTCGGACGGTTTCATGGGACCTAACGCAGGCCATGAATATCAGAAATAACTCTCGGCTAATGATTTTGACACAAAAGTAGATATAAAAGTGATCAACGACAGCGATAATGATCCGATTGACAAATATAGGTGACAGCTCTACGCCGAAATATACAGCGTAGAGATAATTTTAGGATATTCTCACGTACAGGGTGGATTATTACAGAGTTGCATTGGAATTTGTAGAAAAAATAAAGCTCGGACTAGTCGATTTTTTTTCAAGGGGGAAATCATTTGAACATAATTTCAACGTTTTCTCTCTCCTGGAATAAAAAAAATAACATTAGACATAGTCAATGAGCATACCTAAATCAAATCATCTTTCGAATAATTTGTTCAGGCCAGTCTCAAACTATATACACTGTAGGTTTTGGCTGGCACCTGTCGGAAAACAACTTCTGAATAATACCACGGAGGGCATTGGATTATATCCGACCGATGCCAGAGCATGTTTCTTCACAGAAGAAAATACTACATTTGCCTTTGGCGATACAAATGAAGGAATTGATTTCCAAATATGGGGACTTTCGCCCGAAGAAGGCTTCTGAATTGGAAAGGACGGTATCTGATGAGAATAAAAGATAAACAAAAAATATACTGCAGTTTTCTGTACAATTTCCACTAGAAGTAGCAGTATTTTTTTCAATTTTTTCGAAACTTCAAATATAATCATACAGAACATCAAAATGTAGGTCTAAGTCTCCCGAATGCTCAACCCGTTCCACATGTTCGAATCTCAACAGTCAATGGTAAACTTCCATCGGAAGCAACCTGAAAATATTCGTGAAGAATCAGGAAAAAATAGCAGAAAAAGGAAAAATGGTTTTGTTGCAATTATTTGCTGAAAAACAAAAATTATTATTGTCGAGATAATTGATCATCATCGTTTTCAGCTATGTTGCCACCAAGGACATTTTCAATGAGTGAAAAGCCTTAAGTTGTTCCTGACCATTCAACGTGTTTTTTCTGAGACTGTCCAACCTCTGAACTACTCATGAATGTACTGACATATACTTTTATAAAGGTCGCTATTGAATACTGACAATTTAATTTGTCCATTATCCCGCCATGCTATGGAATAACATCTCCAAAAAACTTGACATAGGAACTGAAGAGGAATAACCCCCGAATAATTTTGTATATATTTACAGCTCAATCCATCAATTTGAGTGGGATATTTTCTAGAAAAAATACTTTCCTAAACCTATCATGACCACCAACTCATTTCAGCTCAGTTATGTTACCTCCATACAAGGACTCCTTTAGTAAGTGATAAAACTCCAGTTGTTCCTGCTCTTTCATCCTAATGATTTTTTGGAAAATCTGCTCAACATTTGGACTTCTAATGAACGTACTAACATAAACATTGACGAAAGTCGCCATCAAATACTGACAGTCAAATCTGTCCATTATACCGCCATGTCCCGGAATGACATCTCCAAAATGTTTAACATTGACGGCTCTCTTGAAACCGGAAGCGAAGAATCCTCCAAACGGCGCTATCAGACTAGCAAAAATCGCAAAACATAAAGAATGCAAAATAAAAGGATATACGCTGATGAAGAATCCAGTATTTCCTATTTGGTATTCGGTTATTTGAAACACTTTGCTTCGGGTACAATTCGTATCCATGATGATGTCACCATTTTGTTCTATGTAGTTGACAGGGCAAATGAGGTATTGCACCTTGCAGCAAAGATAGGATAACGCGGTTCCTAGAATGAACGTGCTGACACCTCCCAAAACGAATCCTTCCACGGTCTTCTTTGGTGACAGGGAAATCAGCTGCGTTTTTCCATAGCGACTGCCAAAAACATAGGCGAAGACATCGTTTATTACCACGAGCATGAATGGTACTATCAACCATATTATCCCTTCGAAGACAGTTTGCACGATCAAGTGAGATTGCAGGCAGAATATGAGTATCAGGAAGATCGTCCAGAAAAATATGCTAAACTGTTGTCTTGCGTTGTGTCTGTTCCTGTGAACTATCGCTAGAAACCAAACGATTCCGGCAAAATACAAGCAGAACGAAATGAATCTGTGATACGTCGTGAGCAGCTGAAGGGCTCGATATTTCTTCACGTACACTTCGAGATACTGTGCGAGAGTCTCCCCCGAGAAGAAATAGTTAGCGGCAATGACGAAATACCAATTCAGCGTCCTGAAGTGGGGAATGTCCGGTATTTTCTTTCTGTTGTAAGCTATGATAATCACTTCATCGAAGCATTTCATTTGGATGATCAAAGCGTTGAGCAGGATTAAAGGGACTCCTGTGTATACGGCGAAGGCCAAGTATGCTACTAGGGAGAGTCCGGTTATGGTGCGTTTCAGGCCGTTACTTTTGATTCTCGTTTTCAATATCCATCGCAAGCACTTTGATGTCCGGGTTTGTGATTTCTCGTTCATTGTTGGAGCGGTGACCGCGTTTTTATTCTGGAATGGAATATGTTCATTAGTCGATGTGAATGGATGGCAGGAATCAGCATCAGATATTACACTCACTTTATACTTCATGTTTTTCATGGGTCGGTGATTGTGACGTTTGCGTTGAAATATGACAAAATGTCATAATTGACATTGTTTATGGACACATACGATAGTCAATGTATGTGTAGAATGGATTTAAAGCGTTTTTGTCACGCCATCTACACTATGATTTCGATATTTAAATTGACAAGGCAAGAAAACTATTTCTTCTCCGAAGGAAAAAAAGGTGCAGATTCATGTTGTCAGTTTGACACTGAGATGTTGAAAGACAGATCATGCAGCTCTAAAATATGGTTGACGACAGATGTTTATCCAAGAAATGATCTTCACAAAATGGATGATTCATTATAATTTTTGATGTCAGCAATCAGGTGGTTTCTGTTCAGCTGTCATTCCTATAGGGATTTTAAGATACGCCATCTGGTGAAAAGTGTCGAAGAAAAATTAAAGTATTGTCAAAGTGGCGCTTATTAGTTTGAAGCTTTGGTCAAAATGGCGCTGCGATGATATTTTGAAATTTTCGAATGTGATTAAAATTATTTCTCATGTTCATTAAGCACAATTCATGGCTGAAGTTTAAATAAAAAGTGGAAAAACACTGGAAACTGTGATAGTCACTTATTAAATTTTAAGGTTTGGGAGTTTCAAACAACGTCAAAGTCCTTACCTTGAATAGAAATATTTGTAAAGTGGTGTTTATTAGTTGGAATGTGACGCTGTCATCTTAATTTGAAATCCCAACGGCGTTCTCCTCAAATTCCACATCGTAAATTGATACAGTATGTTGCAATCGTCAAATTCGAACATTGAAAAGTAAACCATTCCGTTAAATTTCAAATGGTATATCTATACAGCGTATTGCGAAAGTAACGCATGAAAGTCTTGGTTCCAAAAGCATATTGAAGGGACACCTTGAAGATGTCGATTTTTGGATTCAATTTTTGTCAATTTTGGAGACCTCTTATAACATTATTCATTCCCTTCTATAATCTGGATGGAGCATTTTTCAGCCCGACCGGGATCTTCTTGAATTCATAGTGCCTATTATGGAGGTAGAGAAAGAAGGCTGTTTTTTGAATATCGTTCGTATGCATCTCATTTTCTAAGAATTCGTTAGCCAAATCCAAATTACTCAAAAATTGGCTTTCACCAACTATATCAAGAATTTCCGTGATATTCGGAAGGGGGTACTAATCGTCGATCATCCAATCATTTAGTTTTCTGTATTCACCAAATATCCGCCATTTTCTTTTGCCCGAAATGTCATTTTTTTAAGGACTATCTAAATTGAAATGGACCAAGGAGAGAGTGCTGAATAATACTCTAACTTAACATTTTTAGAATTTGGTCATTGACTTCAAGTTTGAGTAATTCAGGGTTGCGGTATGTTTTATGTAAATATATATGATTCGTCAGTTCATCTTTTCAAACTTGTATAGATTCCAATATAATTCTCATTTTTTCAGATTGTGATGGATTAGAAATCCAGAAAACTACGAAGAAAAGTATTATCCGTCACAAACTAATGACTCTCAAACAGTACCGAGTAATCCGAATTATTGAAATGGTTCATTATTGCCGAAAATCTCTATTTGATCTCATGGAGGTCATTTGATCTCAGGAGTTCACAAAATCGCGAAAAGTGTTGCGCTCTACAATTATCCTTCTCAAGCAGAAAGAAATGATGAAACACCTACAGATATTCAATATTCATAACATTACTGGATGGGACGTTCATTGTATCATTATTCAGTTCTGCTATACATATCAAATCATTGGGAAGCGGTCTATTACTGCTTGAGGAAGGCTTTTGAATTGCACTGGTTGACATTAAACATACATAGAGGTCTCAATATTACAGGATTTCGCGGATCATTGCTTGATTGGAAAATCAGAAGTGTCAGTATTCTTTTATAATTTGCTGAAACTACAAATATTATAAAACAGAACGAAATCATTTAGATCTTTCAAATGCTGAACACATTCAACACATTGGATTTTCAACTTCGAGTAAACTTCGACCAAAATTTACTTGGGAATAGTTGGGAATAATAAGGAATATAAATATCTTTATTTGCTGAAGAATTTACTTTGTAAACTTATATTATTGTCGCAATAACCTATCATCATCGTTTTCACTTATGTTACCGTCATACCACGAAACTTTTGATAAGTGACAATTCACAGGTTGTTCCTCATTTCTCATTCAACTTGATTGTTTTTTGAAAGACTGCTCAACCTCTGAACTAATTATGAATGTACATTGACAAAGGTAGCTATTAAATAAATACTGACAATCTGATCTGTCCATTATCCTACCATGCTATTGAGTTATATCTCCAAAATACTTGACAGCTCTCTCGGAAACAGAAGAGAAATAACCCGCTAATAGCTTGCTATACATTCACAGCTCAATCTGATTTCAAAAATATAATTTTCTAGAAGAGAAAATTTCCTTAACCTATTATGACCAAAATCTTAATTCACGAAACCTTAAGTTGAGTTACCAACATACAAGGACTCCTTCAGTAAGTGATAAAACTCCAGTTGTTCCTGCTCTTTCATCCTAATGATTTTTTGGAAAATCTGCTCAACATTTGGACTTCTAATGAATGTACTAACATAAACATTGACGAAAGTCGCCATCAGATACTGACAATCAAATCTATCCATTATACCGCCATGTCCCGGAATGACATCTCCAAAATGTTTAACATTGACGGCTCTCTTGAAACCGGAAGCGAAAAATCCTCCAAACGGCGCTATCAGACTAGCAAAAATCGCAAAACAGAGCGAATGCAAAATGAAAGGATATATGCTGATGAAAAATCCAGTATTCCCTATTTGATATTCGGTTAGTTGGAACACTTTACTTCGGGTACAATTCGTATCCATGATGATGTCACCATTTTGTTCTATGTAGTTGATGGGGCAAATGAGGTATTGTACCTTGCAGCAAAGATAGGATAACGCGGTTCCTAGAATGAACGTGCTGACACCTCCCAAGACGAATCCTTCCACGGTCTTCTTTGGTGACAGGGATATCAGCTGCGTTTTTCCACAACGACTGCCAAAAACATAGGCGAAGACATCGTTTATTACCACGAGCATACATGGCACTAGTAACCATATTATCCCTTCAAAGACATTTTGCACGAACAAGTGAGACTGGAGACAGAATATAAGTATCAGGAAGATCGTCCAGAAAAATATGCTAAACTGTTGTCTTGCGTTGTGTCTTTTCCTGTGAACTATCGCTAAAAACCAAACGATTCCGGCAAAATACAAACAGAACGAAATGAATCTGTGATACGTCGTGAGCAGCTGGAGGGCTCGATATTTTTTCACGTACACTTCGAAATGCTGCGCAAGAGTTTCTCCCGATATGAAATAGTTGGCGGCAATTACGAAATACCAATTCAGCTTCCTGAAGTGGGCAATGTCCGGTATTTTCTTCCTTTTGTAAGCAATCATAATCACTTCATCGAAGCATTTCATTTGGATGACCAAAACATTCAGCAGGATTAGAGGGACCCCTGTGTATACGGCGAAGGCCAAGTTTGCTACTAGGGAGAGTCCGGTTATGGTGCGTTTTAGGCCATTACTTTTGATTCCCGTTTCCAGTATCCAGCGCAAGCACTTTGGTGTTCGGGTTTGTGATTTCTCGTTCATTGTTGGAGTGGTGGTCGTTTTTCTTCTGGAAAGGAATGTGTTGATTAGTCGATGTAAATGAATGATAGGAATCTGATGAAAGAATTTGAATCAGGTACTGCGAAAACATTACTGTGAAGGAGTTTCAGTTCATCCGTGTTGTGTAACCACACCAATTATGCACCAAATGGAGCAACGGATGATTTGCACACATCGCCATTATGCTTGGACCCCGTCGTAAATTGTAAAACAAAATATTTATCATGACTGTTTTTTTTGTACATTCAATCTCCATTTCTTTCACCTGTGCTAGGCATCCTAGAATGTTCACAAAAACAAGTTCCTCTAATTTCAGATACCAGTGTTTCAAAAGTGGTTCATATCGATTCAGAGTGTTCAAGTGACTGTTGAGTTCTTCTTTGCATTTATGCCTGACAATAGAATTTCAGTATTCCATAAAGCAAGAATAGTGGCTTTGAATATGTACGTCGGAATCTAACCATAACAGTCTCAGCTGCCCGAACTCATTTGAGGAGAACATTCGATCGATTAATTTAATAATAATAATAACAAATCGGCTTTATTTATCAACTTCATAAACAAAAATCAACTTACAAACTAGTAAAAGTATAACCATAAGTTAACCTGTGGTAGAAGTCCATTGTATCTCAAAGTGGAGTGTAGTAGATTTAAGATGCAGAAAAACTCAAAGTCGTCTCCACAGGGGCTCCAAGCCCCCCAATCTTTAATGTATTTATGGTGTTAGGGATGTCCCAAATTCCCCTAATATCAATTTAATCATAGTTGTCATTACAAAAAAAAATTTATGTCCTTCTGAACTTCACCATGTGATTTTGCTATTTTTTCTTCTCCATAATTCAATGTAAATTCAGCTCATGATGAACCTATGTAGGTTCGAAACATGTACTGAATCACCGTACTGACATCTTTCGAATATTAAATTGTGGAGACGACTTTGAGTTTTTCTGCATCTTAAATATAACCATAAGTGATGAATCGGCGAAGTATCAGCAAAAGCTGTTTTTCAACTCAACCGCAAACAAAAACTAGTAAAATAATTAGGTAGAAAATCGCCAAGAAAGATAAATATACCATTCACAGATGAAAAATTTCAACTCATTTCTGTATCGTGATTTCTGAAAGTAGGACGCCATGCCGTGTCATAATCCCTGTCAGTTTTTCCCTGATTCCTTATAGTGAATCTTCAGAGTGTACGATATAAAGTCACTAGGTAATTGTTTATATAATTTCGGAGCATTTTATGAAAAGCTGCGGGAGAAAATGGCAGAACGATGCCTAGGTATGATAAGTGATTTACTGTTTCGAGTACTTGATCTACTGAGAGTGGAAAAAGTAGACAGCTTACGAAAGATATATTCTGTTTTTTTGGAAATAAGAATCTAATGCGTGTTAGTTAATAGATGCAAAGTTCTGAGAGGGTATCTAGTCTCAACCAACCAGAGTGTTTCATTGTCGACGAGATGTGGTCATATTTACGAATACCATAACAAAATCTCAAACGTGAATTTTGAATACGTTGTAAGCGATGTGCGTCGTATTGTAGTAAGGCAGATCCGTAGATGCTATCACAATAAGCAAGTTTAGAAAAAATCAAAGACTCGCAAAGTTTCATTTTTAGTTGAGTAGCGAGTAAATCACGATTCGGGTATAACTGCCTCAGGGTGTTATAAGAGGTTTGACATAGATAGTTAACATGTCTCGTGAATCTCAGATCAGAATCGAAGTATAGTCCTAGATTTTTATTTTCCTCAAGTAAGGGTAGTTTATTGCCATCAATGCATATTTCGATATTTCCAAGTGCTAGTCCCCTCACTTTTCTGGGTCCAAAAAGCATGACTACGGACTTATTTGCATTAAGTTCAAGCTTATGTGCAGACGAGATATCAAAGATAGATTGGAGGTCTGAGTTTATATTGAATTGAGCTTCTTGCAAACTGTCGCTATGGAACGAGAAATATATTTGGGTGTCATCTGCATAGTGATGTATCGTGCTTTTATTTATTGATTTTTAAAAGTCAGAAATTTATATACTAAATAAAAATGGTCCGAGAATGGATCCTTGTGGTACACCTTTTGACCCAAGTAAGGCCCTTGATACATCTCCGTCTATAATTACACGTTGACTACGGTTACGCAGATAGTCTTCAATTAGTACATTAGCCTTGCTGGAGAACCCGGAATAGCGAAGTTTTTTACAGAAGATTTCGTGATCCAGGGTATCAAAGGCCTTACTGCAGTCCAATAATACTAAGCATGTCAGTTTGCTTTTATCGGTAGCTTTGAATATGTCATCAGTAATAGCTGAAAGGGCTGTTGTGGTACTGTGATCTTGTCTGAAACCAGACTGTACTGATGTAGTGATATTATTCTCATGTACATAGGAGGTTATTTGATCTTTCATTGCCTTTTTCCTGTTCCCATTTCTAGTACCAAAATACGGCGAAGACTTACTAGAGCTAATTTGCAATCCAAGAGGCCGTTAAGATTACCCAGACTACTTCCCAGACACATAGCCGCTCGTCTACAGTGGGCAAAGAACACAGATACTGGCTTTCAGCTCATTGGCGAATTGTCCTTTTTTCGGACAAAACCAGATTTGGTTCAGTTAGTGATAGTCGGCAGAGTTTGGAGAGAGCAGGGCGACAAAACAGACTATCTTCTGCTAGAGAAGTCGTTCCATACCAAGGAGGATCAGTATCATTTTGGGAAGGCATAATGCATGGCCGTCGTACACAGCTTATTCCCATTCCAGATACTATGATAGGGGATAGCTTATTCCCATTCCAGATATTATGATAGGGGATAGATATGTTCGAACCATGATTGAACCCATTATTCATCCTCACCCAAATGAAAATGGAGCCGATTCACTTGGGTGACTATGGATGACAATGCTCAGCCCCATCGCACGAGATGAGTACAAAATGCACTAGAGATATTCAAAGATTACCGTGGCCAGCAAATCCACCAGACATTGAGCACATGTGGGATTTCGTTAAACGACCAATCTCAATTAGAAATAATCCTCCTAGTACCCTCGCGGAACGTACACTCGCCGTCTAAGAAGAATGGAAGAACATCCTAATGGATACCGTTAACGCCCTTATTGTTATCATGTGAAGTATTTTTCATTTCGCGCTAAAATTGTTTTCTTTTACATTTCAGATTCTGGTAATCATTATATTATGCACTATTTTTCGTTTGTACTTTTTTCCTTGTTCAATTTATATCAAATTCAGCCAATTTAGCATCGTTGTAACCAAATTAAATGTACTTTGTAATACACTTCTTGACTTATGATAAAAGTTTAGACATTCAGACAAATATCCCCCTTATATCCAAGAATTTTGGCGATGTGTGTATTTCGAATTCAGTATATCAAATATTCTACTTGTCAATGTTGTATTATTTCGTATGTGTCTTGAGTTCAATATCCTATATGTTCTGTTGATGCCGGCATTTGTTAATGGGTGAAAAAAAGTCGTTGACTTGGTTGATATGAAATAGTTGTGAAAGAGGTTTGGGCGTTTAGTAGAAGTAAAGATGGAATTTATCTTTGTGTAACGACTTTCTCAACTTCTGAACTCTGTACGATTATAATTCCTAAAAAAAAACATATTTGAGTAATATCATCAATAAATAGTAATGAAATTTCTCGAGGTCACCAGTCTGCTGATTTGAAGAATTTTCTTTCACTGTCAACATTGAAAAATGGCACTGAATGTTACCGAGCTGAACTCATTCAACTGATATCTTTTCCATTTACCACTCATATTGTTTCGATTAAAATAATCTTGCAATGATGACAAAATATATTCAATGTTTACGGCAACAAATTCACTACATGATAACTGAGTCGCTGCAATTTATCGCACCGAAATAAAACATATTCTATTTCATTCATTCCGAAAGATATCGCAAAGTATACCAAAAACCCACGCATACGGATAGGTACCTGCAAACACTTTCGAATCACCATCCCAGTCAAAAGAGGGGAGTCATATCTGCCCTAACTGAACGTGCTCGAAGAATTTGTGAACCAGAACATCTAGAGCAGGAACTGGAACATCTTCAAGTGACCTTGAGGTCGAATGGGTGCAGTGTATCTGAGATCAACAGGGCCATGAAACCGAAGAGTCCCACGGTTTATAACAGGGAGGACTCTCAGGTAGTTGCGAATGCATATCTGCCATATATCCCGAGGGTCACTGACAGAATTGGAAAACTCTTGGGGAAATATAACATAAAAACGGTTTTTAAGCCGACCAAGAAGATCCAACAAAGCCTCAGATCACCCAAAGACAAAAGAGACCCACTGTCAGCGGCAGGGGTTTATCGCATACCGTGCACCTGTGGGAAGGTTTATATTGGTACCACGAAAAGATCCATGGGTACAAGGCTCAAAGAGCATCAAAGGAACTGCAGGCTGGGGCAAACCGACAAATCGGCGGTGGCGGAACACGCATTGAGTGAGGGTGACCACAGGATTCTGTTCGAAAATGTAACACTGATTGCCCCCAACCAGGGTTACCATAGCCGACTGGTACGGGAGGCAATAGAGATCCAAAAACATGCGGACAATTTTAACAGAAAGGAAGAAGCGTTGACTCTAAACAGGATTTGGAATCCGATTCTGAAGAAATCAAGAATAACTAATGAAATCACAACAGGTAGTGCGGCAACTAATAATGATGATTATTTCCCGAACCCGACAGAAGTAATTTACAGTCCAGACTACCTGCATCAATATAAATACGCCTTGAGATATCGAACCGTTTAGTCATCGGAGATGAATAAGCCTCTGAAGAAGCTGGCCACTCGCGCAAGCGAAACGTCAGGAAGAAATTCCAAAGAACGACGGCCTTCAAGCCAGAAGAAAAGTAGTTATACTAATAACCTCGGCCGCGAAAGCCTTAACCATTTTGATCATATTATAACATAATTTCATTATTACCCCAAAGCTTTCACCACCCTGCGTACGTAAAATCTAGTTTTGAGGCAAAATTCAATTTTGATGAAATATATCATAGTTTCAAACAATAACTGAATAGAAAAATGAGCTTCTGATTATACTTTGACGATGATAAATATTCACTGAAATAAATATTTGAGACAAATTAAAATTTTACGCATATTCAATATTAACCATTGTGGAAGTCATTCTTCTGAGCACTGAACAAGTTAACTGAAAACATTCACTCACTATCCTCATGGAAGATGATACTTTATCTATATAAGTACTACATACACTAGCTACTCGATAAAAAAAAGCAGTGGAACTCACCTTGCACTCGGATCCACAACACATTGACCTAACATCACACAATCTAACAAGATATTTCACAAATTATTCTTAATGATCCATTACCATTTTGATGTATATCTAGTTTGCCAATACCAAAACAGGTGTTACTTGTTATTGCCTCGGTTTTATTATCACCTACACACAATTATTGTTAGTCATGATCACTACACTTTTGATTATCATTGTGTAAATTCATAAGATTATCTCTCATATATTATTATTCGTAGAAAGATTTGGCTGCGTTCATCAAACCGAAATTTTGTTTGTAGCTATGAACAAGTTGGAGAATGAACTTTCCCTGTATTGTACGTACTTATTATTATGTGCATATTCAGTTCGAAATTGTATCGTTAGGCTCATTATGTTGGGCTCATTATGTAAATAATGCGATAAACACCTCACAGTTATCATATCGAATTGTTTTTCATGAGTTAGTATAGTAGTGGGATAACAATTCAAATACTTATTATCAATTTTACAAAACTCATTAGCAAAAATAGCTATGGGTAAATACTCCAGAGCACTATCCAATGATTTTGGGGTCCCTGCTACACAAAACGCCTGTTGACAGTTTCAAGTTGCTTCAAAATGGTTCATAAGGCCAAGCACAAAGATTCATTTCGAATAGGTCTGTTCCTAATAACACGTCGACGAAGTTCCTTCCCATAATATCTGACTTATCAACGCTTGTGTTTTAATTTCAGCACCCAGACTTTTTTAACATGCAACAACGCTTCAGGAGAAAAAAATCTGAAAATATTCGCAACTGAGAAATAATTCTTGGACTCAGATCAAGACGGCGGTGTAAGAAAATTTTGTGCCAAGTATCTGGAACTGAAATTAATAACTTTATGTACATATAACCTGAAATGTATTCATTTAAATTGAATCGATTGAAATTGTTTCCTGAAAAAAGAGTATGACATGAAATAGAAAGGGGCAGAAATTGATTTCGAATCTGGTGTAGCACATCATACTGACTGACTCCCGTTTTGGATTGGTCCAATGTAAATATGTCGTAAGTGGAAGCACTGATCTCGAACTAATATGGAATGATCTTGGAAAAACGATACTGTAATATGGAAAAAGAGAAAATATTGAAAAGAAATGTGCAATATTGATCATTACCAATATCAGAATTGCTATATCAGGTTATATTGAATGATATTATTTCAAAAATATGGATATTTCAATAATGTTTTCATATCTTCTTCAAATTCATTTTTTAATAATATCATTTCGACATCAGTCGAATATTGATTGGAAGAGTAGATCTATCTTTAATTGTAAAGTTTTCTTAATAGAGTCGCTCGTTCTAGAAACATTATTTTCTTTTAAATTTGGATTTAGGTAGCAGTAGAATTATCAAGCTAATAACAGTTCGGTTACTTTCATGAGATATTCACACATATTTATCGACGATGTTTCAAATCATGAAATTCAAATTTTTCACAAGTTCTGACAATGGTGTGATTATTTTGTTCATGCGTCATAAATGAATTCATAAGAACTTTGTTTGAATAATCGATATTTGCTTTCATTTTGGGAAATGATTTGAAACGCCGTCTATAACTAATTGTAAATTACTCATAAAAGTAACCGATCTATTATAACCTTGATAATTCCACTGCTCCCTAAATCCAAATTCTAAAAAAAATAATGTTTCTAGAAGATGCGACTTTATTGAGAAAACTTGACGACATAGGTATAGGGACATGATACATCATCTTGAAGTATTTTTCACCATCTTTCAATTTATCGAGTAATATGCAAGGAGTTTAATTTGAATAAATGAACTTCTGACAACTTTTTGCATAATGGAAATAATAGTAATTTTAGCACACCCTTAATGATATGGAGTCGATGTCTTGGTGTTATTTAAATATTTCGAGTTTGTCCAAACTATCATCAAAATATCAACTTTTCATGAATTGAGAGTACTGATGCATTTTAGTTCAATTAAGGCTTTGTTTTGGACGATCATTGGTGTTAATTCATGATAAATTTGGTTGAATTTTTTACAAGTTCTGACAATGATTTGATCACTTTGTTCATGCGTCATAAATAAATTCATAACAACTTCGTTTGAATAATCGATATTTGCTTTCATTTTGGAAGATGATTTGAAACACCGTCTATAACTAATTGTAAATAACTCATAAAAGTAACCGATCTATTATAACCTTGATAATTCCACTGCTCCCTGAATCCAAATTCTAAAAAAAATAATGTTTCTAGAAGATGCGACTTTATTAAGGAAACTTGACGACATAGCTATAGGGACATGATACATCATCTTGAAGTATTTTTCACCATCTTTCAATTTATCGAGTAATATGCAGGGGGTTTAATTTGAATAAATGAACTTCTGACAACCTTTTGCATAATGGAAATAATAGTAATTTTAGCACGCCCTTAATGATATGGAGTCGATGTCTTGGTGTTATTCAAATATTTCGAGTTTGTCCAAACTATCATCAAAATATCAACTTTTCATGAATTGAGAGTACTGATGCATTTGAGTTCAATTGAGGCTTTGTTTTGGACGATCATTGGTGTTAATTCATGATAAATTTGGTTGAATTTTTTACAAGTTCTGACAATGATTTGATCACTTTGTTCATGGGTCATAAATAAATTCATAACAACTTTGTTTGAATAATCGATATTTGCTTTCATTTTGGAAGATGATTTGAAACACCGTCTATAACTAATTGTAAATTACTCATAAAAGTAACCGATCTATTATAACCTTGATAATTCCACTGCTCCCTAAATCCAAATTCTAAAAAAAATAATGTTTCTAGAAGATGCGACTTTATTAAGGAAACTTGACGACATAGGTATAGGGATATGATACATCATCTTGAAGTATTTTTCACCATCTTTCAATTTATCGAGTAATATGCAGGGGGTTTAATTTGAATAAATGAACTTCTGACAACTTTTTGCATAATGGAAATAATAGTAATTTTAGCACGCCCTTAATGATATGGAGTCGATGTCTTGGTGTTATTTAAATATTTCGAGTTTGTCCAAACTATCATCAAAATATCAACTTTTCATGAATTGAGAGTACTGATGCATTTGAGTTCAATCAAGGCTTTGTTTTGGACGATCATTGGTGTTAATTCATGATAAATTTGGTTGAATTTTTCACAAGTTCTGACAATGATTTAATCAATTTGTTCATGCGTCATAAATGAATTCATAACAACTTCGTTTGAATAATCGATATTTGCTTTCATTTTGGAAGATGATTTGAAACACCGTCTATAACTAATTGTAAATTACTCATAAAAGTAACCGATATATTAAAACCTTGATAATTCCCCTGCTTCCTAAATCCAAATTCTAAAAAAAATGATGTTTCTAGAAGATGCGACTTTATTAAGGAAACTTGACGACATAGCTATAGGGACATGATACATCATCTTGAAGTATTTTTCACCATCTTTCAATTTATCGAGTAATATGCAAGGAGTTTAATTTGAATAAATGAACTTCTGACAACTTTTTGCATAATGGAAATAATAGTAATTTTAGCACACCCTTAATGATATGGAGTCGATGTCTTGGTGTTATTTAAATATTTCGAGTTTGTCCAAACTATCATCAAAATATCAACTTTTCATGAATTGAGAGTACTGATGCATTTGAGTTCAATTAAGGCTTTGTTTTGGACGATCATTGGTGTTAATTCATGATAAATTTGGTTGAATTTTTTACAAGTTCTGACAATGATTTGATCACTTTGTTCATGCGTCATAAATAAATTCATAACAACTTCGTTTGAATAATCGATATTTGCTTTCATTTTGGAAGATGATTTGAAACACCGTCTATAACTAATTGTAAATTACTCATAAAAGTAACCGATCTATTATAACCTTGATAATTCCACTGCTCCCTAAATCCAAATTCTAAAAAAAATAATGTTTCTAGAAGATGCGACTTTATTAAGGAAACTTGACCACATAGGTATAGGGACATGATACATCATCTTGAAGTATTTTTCACCATCTTTCAACTCTCAAGTAATATGCAGGGGATTTCATTTGATTATTTCCCTCAATGCGAATAAACGATGAAATAGTTGAAGGCTAGACTGCTTGCACAGAGTTTTACAGCGATTGAATGCACTAGACCTTTTAATCGATTAAAATGTTCGAAATGAACCGGGCGTTTGGATCACTTTTCAGGTACTATATTGTTCCTGTGTTCGATTTTGATGTTTCCTGAGTTTACATGTTTTCTGGAAATAATCTAAACATATATCCCTCCTTCACCAAGTTCAATCGACCAAAATGCGTGCATTTCCATGATTTTCAAAATTTTGCTTTCAAGCAAATGCTTTCTTGTATAATAATTTAAAATAAAATCCCTCGACCTGCGGTCTCGGGATTTTATCAAATTACCATACATTCAAGTCATTTGCTAAGCAAAATTTCAAGAATCATGGAATTGCAGCACACATTTTAACCGATTATTTCCCTCAATGCGAATAAACGATGGAACAGTTGAAGGCTAGACTGCTTTTAGAGTTTCACAGCGATTAAATGCACTATACCTTTTAACCGATTAAAATGTTCGAAATAAACCGGGCGTTTGGATCACTTTTCAGGTACTATCTCGGGTACTATATTGTTCCTGTGTTCGATTTCGATGTTTCCTGAGTTTACACGTTTTCTGGAAAAAATCTGAAAATATATCCCTCCTTCACCAAGTTCAATCGACCAAAATGCGTGCATTTCCATGATTTTCAAAATTTTGCTTTCAAGCCGGGCCACCGTGCTGGGTAATCGCACGTTAAAAGGTAAGGCCTCGTTGATCCATTGCTCGCACAAGTTTCGACTTCTGAGGGTTGACGTTCGTCAGCTGGTTAACGAAAACGAACAATTTTTTTTTTTTTTTAGAACAAAGCAAATGCTTTCGTGTATAATAATTTAAAATAAAATCCCTCGACCTGCGGTCTCGGGATTTTATTGAATTATCATACACTCAAGTCATTTGCTAAGCAAAATTTCGAGAATCATGGAAATGCAGCACACATTTCAACCGATTCAACTTGGTGCACTCGGGATATAACCCCCGATTAAACTTGGTGCACTCGGGATATAACCCCCGAATAAATGAACTTTTGACCACTTTTATGCACAATGGAAATAATAGTAATGTTAGCACGGCCTGTATGATATGGAGTCGATTTCTTGGTGTTATTTGAATATTTCGAGTTTGTCCAAACTATCATCAATATATCAACTTTTCATGAATTGAGAGTACTTATGAAGTTGAGTTCAATTAAGGCTTTGTTTTGGACCATATTTGGCACAATTTATTCTTTATCTCGAAAAATGTATTGATATACGGGGTGTTCCATTTGAAAAAATAAAGTTGCTATGACTTTTTTATGGAAGTGGCAACGCCGCAATGCTGAAAATATTTTAGATCGATAGAACAGGTAAGGAAATGTGAGAGGTGTAATTTTCAGAATAATCATGCGTTGCGTTATCCAGAAACGTCTATCCTAACATAGACCGTGACTAACGCTGTATATTTCATTTTCCATTGTGTACGCGCCTCAATCCAGTACTCAACAGCGTATGAGATTTATGAGTTTCTCCATCTCGAACCGGGTCGCACCGAAAGAATCCATACTAATTGATTAATGAATAATTACGGGTATTCAATTCGGGTGGGTAGGCAATCAGAGCTGGGCAGTACTCGAGTAAATTGTACTCAAAATTGTACTCGAGTACTCAAAGTACTCAGTAATTGGTACTTGTGAGTATCTCTATTCTAACGTACCCAGTACTCGAAAAATTTTGAGTACTTTACATTTTAGAGTACTGAGTACTTCTGATTCATGCATCTGACGAGTAACGAGTACGAGTACGGACGCGCGCAAACCCGCACAGAACCGTAAGTGATACCGCTAAGAAAACTTGCATAGACATCAATATCATTCAAAAGATGGTTATTGATGAAGGTACAAAATTCCATCCGAAAGTTTGGCTGACAACAGTTCCCACTGCGATGATTTTTTTGATTCTGATAGTGTAGAGAGTGTGAGCCCAAGTCACTCTCAGCAGTCTCAGTTCAGCCTTTGAACTCTGTTGTTGTGAGTGTGGGGACGAACATGAAAGAGAAAAACAGAATAGAACTTGAGTTCCTGCGATATCTTGATGATCCAATGAACACTTTTTCAATGCTGGAAAACTATCCAGTAATGAAGAAAATTTCTATGGATACAAATACACCATTGCCTTCTTCTGCACCGGTTGAAAGACTCTTCTCCTATGCAACGGTAATAAATGCTCCAAAGTGTAATGCATTAAGCAAAAGAATTTTGAAAACTTGGTTCTCCTACTTTTAATTATTTTTTGTTATCTACCTTCCTGTTCCTATCTATACCTATCAATCACTTGATCAACCAAGTGATACTGATTTACTGATATGCGAGAAATAGTACCAAAAATCTCTTACTACAATTTTGTGTTCGTTTTTCATTTTGTAATGTTTGTTTTGTTAATTTGTTTACTGAAAGTTATAATATTTTGTTATTTTCTCTTTATTTTATTTTGGAAGTGGCCTATTCTATTATTGTATATTATATACACATATACATTTCTGAAATATGCAGTTTATCCAATCCATCTAAATAGGTGTTTTTTCATCTAAGTATACTTCACAGAGATTGCTGGGCATGTTATCAGTTCTGTGCCAAGATGGATAGGATAAGCTGTACCTTTACATAACTCCGTAACTGTTCTTTTGACCATCCTCTACCTGTGGCTGTACCTTTGTACCTAATACCTTTATTACCTGCTTTCAATGCTTTCCAGCTTATATGGAAATTAAAATGCAAAAATTGGGCGTACAAATTAATGGTAAGTGCAAAATGATACATTTTCTGTCTGTTACTGTAATAATACTGACTGTATCTGACAGTCTGACAAGGATACATTCAACGTTCTTTTTTTGAAATACTCATACTCATTACTCATTTTTCACGAGTACTCTGTAAATTTTGTAAAAGTACTCATTTGCCTTGAGTACTTCTTATATGAGTAATCATACTCGAACACTTATGAGTACTATTGGAAGTTACTCATAGTGAAGTAGTCAAGAGTACCTAATTGCAGTACTCTGCCCAGCTCTGTAGGCAATCGATTCGGACTTTCCCACGAATCGTAGCACTAAAACACTAGGAAGCTCCAACAATAGCGTTACTTTTGACATGTCCACGCCCGGCGTGTCTCGGTAGTTCCATTAGCAGAGAGACCTCGGAGATATTTTGAACTCGTCGACAATGGACGATTCTGCAATTCAGTTCCGATAATAACCTGGGAAAGAATTTATCATTCAGTTTCACAGCCTGCCGAATGAGAGGTATTCGGGAGGCGATGTTTTTGTAATCCCCGGTATCGGTTAGTACAGGGTCGGTCAAAATTTATCAGAGGACAGGAATAGTTTACCAGGTTGGAAAAGCCAAACTTTCCTGGATGACTGTGAAGTCGAGGCGCGAAAGCCGACATTTAGCAACACAGAGTCCAGAAATGAAGTTTTTGGTTTTAATTGTCAGAAATTTGAGTATTGAAATGTGTCTTTTAATAGTGGCAGGCAGGTGTGATCCATATCACATTTCCATCACCTATTGTTATGTTCGCGGATGACGCAACATTAATCAATTCAGACAAGTGTCTTTGGAAATTAAATAATATTATAGAAGACACAGAGAACAAAGCTGAGGCGTGGTATAATGCTAATAATCTCAAACTAAACAGGGATAAAACCCAAAATATTACTTTTTCAACCAATCATCAGATTACTACAGGAAAATCGGTCAGATTATCAGGCATTGATGTGGATGATAGGCTAAACTGGACAGACCATATAGGAAGAATCAGTTCAAAAATATCTAGTCATATTTTCCTAATCAGAAAACTCAAAAATGTACTAAATACACCTACTTTACTATCAGTTTACTATTCTCTAGTGCACTCGCAAATAACTTATGGTGTTATTCTCTAGGGAAATGCGAGCAGAGCCGATAAAATTTTCAAACTACAAAAAAAATGTATTCGAATAATAGCAAATGCAGACTACAGGCAACACTGTAAACCCCTTTTTATTAAATATGGAATATTGCCACTTCCTTGTCTGTTCATCTACTACTCCATGATTGATATACACAAACAAAAAAATACTTTTGTACTATCATCAGAATCGCATAGTTATAATACACGTTCATCAAATCTCATCAAACCTCCATTTTACCGACTTACAAAATCAAAGAATAACTCGCCACCAATAGGACTTTTCAATAGATTACACGAAAACATAAAGCAACTTCCAATGAACAGATTTAAAATTAAAATTAGATCCTTTCTTCTCGAACACTCTTTCTACTCAGTTGAAGAGTTCTTATAAGCTCTGGGTTAGACATAAAATGAGCTTGCTGTATATTGATGTGCGGAATATTGTGCGAGGCTCTGACCCAAGTATTTTTACCTTTCTTTTTTTAACATGTATGTGTGTGATAGTTATAATATTGTGAAATTTTGTTTTAATTCCTCAGGTTTTATTTATACCAACTTAATTCTCATATTGCAATTCTCTTGAAATTGTGAATATGTTATTGACTTGCTACAAATGTACATATACCTACATACCATAGTCAAATAAATCACTATCTATCTATCTATCAAAAGAAGTATTTGAGATGGTCATTGGTCATTTGAGTGTGATTCATCTGTATCAGTCCAGTCTATGACCATTTTCCCGTGTATTTATCCCATAGAGCATCGATTCGCATGATAATTTGGATTCAGGATCTACATACCATCTTTTTCAAAATCTACCCTGTGCCGAGGGTTGCTTTCTCCCTGGGGGTGGATGCCACCCTTTCTTGGGGTAAAAATTTTTTTATTGGAAATAGGTGTGGAAATCTGAGTGCAAAATTGTAACTTTCGAAAAAGCAAAGGCGATCGTTTATTTGTGATGTATACAAACCCACTACACACTGAATAATTGCTTGTTGAAAGTAGATTGGTGTTTTCAAACGCCAAACTGGAAAGTTTCTACGTACAATAACCAAAAACCAATGCATTTTTCGGGAAAAACTCATTGGAACTTTTTTGAAGTCCTTCAAAAATCCGTTTTTTTTGTTAGTCACAAAAGTTTCTAGCATCAAAACTGACCGAGGTATGAAGGAAATAATGTTGAATACTATTTTTTCGTTGAAAAAAAATTGCGAATAACTCATCCTCTCTTTCCCCGCCTTTGAAACAAAATCGTTGTTACTCCATAATTCACATCATGCATGTTCTATTAATGAGTTCTGAGCTTTTCATCAATTTACGTATTTCGGTAAAAAATTGAGATTGAAGAGAAAAAATCATATACGTAATTCAGAGAAAAATCACCATTTCTTTGAAATAACTCGAAAAGTATTGATCACATGCAAAATTTTGTAGAGTACAAAATTGAAGTTTATTCTTATCTGGAAATTTTGCTGTTTCATTTTTTCTGCAGGATGAAAATAGAGTAAGATACGGCCAGTTAAATATTATGAGGGTTCGCGCAAAGTATCTTTTTTGAGTCCTTTCAGCATGAACCTTTTCAAAAATATGATCTGAAACAAAAAAATCATGTGAATGAGCTCAAATCTCTTGGAAAAAGCTACAAAATACTCTTGTGGTGGATTTGATTGCTCAAAGACTAAACGAGTTATGGGAAAAAAAACAGAAACAATTTTTTTAGAAAGTAGAGTATGTACATTAGTATATTGAAGAATAAAAATAGTAACTATATTTTAGGTCTAGTGGAACTATATGATTTCAATCGATCACACATCCAAATCTAGACTCAACCTCTTTTTAATGAGGTAGTTTTCACCCTTAAAAAATCAAAAGCAACCCCGAGTACAGAGGTAACTTTAAAGTAGTCTCAATCTGAATTTTCATTTTACTCAATAACAATTTGTATTCAATTTTTTAATGAAAACTATCATAAGGGTGGTTTTTAAGGGTCGAAACTGTTCAATAGATCAGAAATTGTCTATCAAGGTTAATTCAACATACTTATAGATGACTGCACGCTCAAAACTAGTATTTTGTAGTTTTTTTTGAATAGGGGTAGTTTCAACCTCTGATGAATAAAAATCAACCCCAGACACAACCTCAACTTTGAAGTAGATGGTTGACATAAGCTGAATCTCAAATTGAATGCAAATAGATTCTGAATGAGTTGCATAACTGCCGAATAACATGTTAATTATCATTTTCTGATGATATTCTGTCACAAGGAGGGGGGGAGTGTTAAGAGCTGACACTGATTAGTGAACCATAAATTATATTAAAAATTATCAATTGATTTATTTTACTGTTATAAATATGATTTCAGTTTATTACATGCTCCAATCTAAAATTTTGATATTTTTCTCGAATAGTGTTGGTTTTAACCCCCCCGCCTCCCAAAAAGCAACCCTCAGCACAAGGTATATTTTGAAATAGAGGGTGAGTAGAACCTATATCCAAATTTTCATATGGATCTGTGCTGTATGGGATAAATACACAGTTTAAACTTTTTTTACAGTCATAGACTGGAGTATATGATCTACATTGGCAGTAAGAATTCGTTCTGATAATTTAGAATCACTAATCTGTCTGTTCTTGATGTACATCTTGTGTCCACTCTTTCGCACTTCTAGAGGTCTGGACATGTCATCGATATATTTTTGATCGCACGAACGTGGGAATCTATAAATACAATATTCTGTGTTTTCTGTTATGTTGGTTGGTTTAGTGGTTTTGTGGTCTCGGTAGTGTAGTGGTTAGCATATCTGCCTATCAAGCGGAAGGCCGGGGTTCGAATCCTCGCCGGGCCACCGTCCTGGGTAATCGCACGTTAAAAGGTAAGGCCTCGTTGATCCATTGCTCGCACAAGTTTCGACTTTTGAGGGTTGACGTTCGTCAGCTGGTTAACGAAAACGAACAATTTTAGAACAAATTTTTTTTTTTTTTTTATTGTGTGTCAGAATTGAAAGAATCTGCTTTTATCATGCTGTCTGTGGATGCTTGCATCTCAAACACTTCGGTTGACATGGATCACACCTGACTGCCACTCTTTAATGACACATGTCAATACTCAAATTTCTGACATTAACGAGAAGCTAACACAAAAACAAAACTAAAAGGGAATTTTCATGGAAGTTTTGAAAACGGAAGCAGATTTGGTTTCCGTAACGTCAACGGTATGTATTTTGATAAATATTGGTTCTTGTATTTTTTTGATAGGTGAATTTGGGATTGTAAGGAGTGCGAGAGTTATTGAAATTCTGTATGTACGCTTTTAGTATCTTATTTCTCTTTATATAAATCATATATCAACAATTACTCTATTGTTTTTTTCAAAAAAAATCATATATCAGATTACAATCCCTCTGCACGGTACTAGATTGAATAATTGGCTGAAGGCTTTTGAATTCATAAATGGCAGTTGCTGTCACCAGACGAGGAGGGTAATTCCACGTCAAATTTTGAATGTTTAAGGCTATGTCCGAGAGAAACATGAATTCGGCCCTTTTCACGAAGAAAGGGTCTTTAGTGAGAAACCTAGGGTTTAATTTCTGCTTCCTCGTATACTCTGAAATCTGAAATAGGGCGACTTGTAGGAAATGAAATCCTCTGATAACTTCAAGCAATATATTAGCAACGAAATGAAAATAGGAACTTACAAAATAGATTAGAAAAAAATATATAACAAAAGAAATATGCAGTGAAAACAATTCATAACAAGTAAAATGACATTTACCGTACTATCCTGTTTAATCAAAATATTGAAAAATTAACTGAGACCGGCAATGATCTTCTCTACGCATAATAATAATAATGAAAATTCCACAAACAGAAGAATGTGTACTCAGAACACAAAAATTTGATGTACTTATATCTATAAATGCCTCTAAATTTGCCCTACTGGCTAAATGTATATTAAAAGCCGCCCTACGGCACATCTCAATTACTACTCGATGTCAGAGAGATTCAGAAAGATTTCTCAACTTGTGATTCAAACAACAGATATGAAATTAATGATGGCTTTCCTTCCCAAAAGCGAATAAAATGGTTATTTACGTTAAAACACATCGAAATTGACATACCAAGTCTTCTGTCTATCCTGCATGGCTGTTTCCATTCCATTCCATAGATTTCATGGTTTCTCCAAGATATGACACTGTGCACACGAATCAATTTGACGTAATTTATTTTCCTGATTTTTCTGACCGAAATTAGATTCTCGTAATGAAACGCGCCCCCATAATATTGGCAGGGGACAAACCTTGAAAGGCCGTCCCCTCGCGTTCGCGAGTTTTTTTTCCCTTCGAACTTTTTTGTGTTCGACTCCTAACCGTGTCTCTGGATCAACTACCAAGAGCGACTCTTTCGCCCGCTCTCAATTCGAGCCAACGCCCACCATTTTTGCAGATTCTGCAGAAATATATTTTCTCGAGCCTGCTGCCCATACAACTCTGTCCGTCGGCTGATCACACGCGAAGGCGAAAAGTTTACAGGTTGAAATCTCATATCTCGTCTAGACTGAAACAAAGACTTCTTTCATTGACTTCATTCATTCAAATCTGCATTTTACACTTAGATTCTTATACTAATTCCTATTTTTTCAGATTGTGGTAAATTAGAACCCAAAAAAACTAGAAGAAAAGATACATCCACCACAAAATAATGACATTCAAATAATGCTGCTTTGACATTACATGAGTTTATGAATTCAATTGCTGGTTTTCTCGAAAGTGAAATGATTAGTAATGATGGAATTCCCATTATTGGGACTCCTCTAGAGCTTGTCGAGGCAATGAATACTGCTTCATTGAAATATCGGCAAAATTCTATTGAAAAGTACGTTTTATAAACTATCGCAATGATCAGTCTGTGTAGAATACTTACAACTGTAAGGAGGTACCATTTCCTTAATACGTCGTTTCGACGATGCAATTTGTCGCTGCAATTTGTCGCTGCAATTTGTCGCTGCAATTTCTCGCGGCGACTTGTCGCTGCGAGATATGTCATCTAGCTGTTAGCTTGCATTGCCTATATTGAAAAAGAGCACTGAATGTTACCAAGATGAATGTCTACATTATCACGACTGATATATAATTTCATTCATTTCTAATAATTGATTTTGTGATTAAATCACCTTATTCTAGTATTTTTCACAGTAAATGGTATTGGCTTATTAACTGCAATAAACTACCCGATTTAATCCCATTGTGTAGAAAATCATCTGGTAAAAGATGCAAATGTGCTACTGAGTCGAACTTAAGAAATTTGAATTTTGCATAATGTAGGAGATATACAAGTAATTTATTTAAATGTTACAATTCCATTCTATATTTAGTTCAGTGTCGCTATCGCTATCCTCATCTAAATTAATTATAATTGGAGCAATTGATTCTACAGAAAGGTACGAGTTTTCAACATTCATAACATGACTGACAGAACCTTTCCAACTCTCGATAGGAATGTCATTCATACAGTTCCTAATTAATTCTACCACACTACCACTTGAAGTCGGAGAAGTATTTTTTCTGCGCACGCTCGATTTAGGTTGGTACCACATAAGCTCTATGGGAATGAACACGCAGTAGTAGGGAGGTAGTCGTAACACTGTATGTCCCAATTCTTCTGCAATTGTATCACAAACATTCGTTCTTTTTTAAGAAAATGACTGCAGCACTTGTAAAAGTTCTTTTTTTGTATAATTTTCCTCAAAATATATGTCATTTGCAGCCATGAAGTTTTGAATCTCCAGTTTCGTATTCTTTGAGCCAGGAATGTTTTGTGATTGTCGACTATGATAGCTTGCGTTGTCCATTACTATAACGCTGTTTGGCGGAATGTTGGGTAACAGACAATTTTTAAACCAATCTTCGAAAAGCTCTGCTGTCGTATCTTCGTGATAATCAACACAAGAGTCCTTAATATTTTTGGCAGAAAGCCACATAGCGTTTGGGATCCAACCGGTATTTTCTTATTGACGGTATATATTCAGAACGCCAGTTTATTAAACGTGTGGATCTCATTATTACTTGTCTCTTGTCAATTTTGCGATATCTAAAGCCCATTGCAGACAGAGCTCGCCAAAGAGTAGTGAGGCCACAGTTGATGTGGGTTTCGTCATTGATGAGCCGCTGTTTCAGACTTATGATTGTAGGGACACGCTGCTCATCGTACATAGTGTAGATTTTTCGCCTCATCAGATCTTTTTCCCAGTCGTCTAGACTTTTTGTGACACCAGAATCTTTACGCTTTTTTCTTGATTCCATGGAATTTTCAACAATTCGTCTAACTGAAGTAAGAGGCACCTTCGTCAAATTACTGTTTACTTTTGCTGCAGCACCCCCATTATATCCTTGCTGAAGTAAGGAACTATAGACATTTTTTATAATGATTTTGCGTCACAAGATAAGTGATTCTTCTTTAAAGAACCACTGGAAGAAGCACTATTACTTTTTATCCACGGAAGCCACTTACTGCCTATTCTGTACGTTGGGGTATAAAAGCTTTGCTATTAATGTCTGTAATAACAAATAAATGTTATAAAATTATTGCTCGCCGTAACACAAGTCAACACTTCCAATAAAATACAAAGACCAAAATGAACAAGAAGTGTAAGCTGTAATCCTCTACAATCCCTCTCTGAGAAACAAAATTATCTGAATCCTGTCCTTTTACATTTACGATGTGCATCTCGGATTTTACAACCTAAGGGTCTAATTGGATTTATTATAATCCTTCAGTCAATACCATTTATTGTGGAAACTACTATACTCAACTTGATTCCTCAAGTCTCGAACAATAATTGAAATGTTCAAAATCAATATTCTTCACAATAAAATGAATATTCATGGGAATGCTTGAAGACTGGCTTCAAATCAAATATTCAAAAAATGAACAATTTGTTCAGGCCAGCCTCAACTCACCTATACTGTAGGTTGACGGACTAACACCTATTAGAAAACAACTACTCCCCTGGCAAACACCACGAAGGGCATTGGATTACATCCAACAGGTGTTAGTGTGGGATTCTTCACAGAGAATATTCTTCACAATGATGGCACCACATATTTGTGGTTTGCGGCAACAAATTCACCATAGAAAAAACTGAGTCGCTGCAAAACATGCAATTTTCTGGTGTTGCAGCGACAAACTTGTATCGTCGAAACAGGCTATGAAGAAAAAAAAGTACTTTTCCGAAAATCGCTTCAAAATTTTGAAATTCCAGATAATATTTCTCAAAGAAAAAGTCGGAATTTCCTTATATTTGGGAAATGATATTTCCTCACAGTTGTTAGTGTTCTACATAAATGATTGAAAACAGGTTCCATAGTAACTCAAGTGATTTTATCACGAATTTCAAAGCGCCATTCATGTCTGAATGAGATTATTCGCGATTTTTTTTATCTCAATTAATAGCTGTCGAATTTTAAACGATTTGCGGAAAAATAGTTTTCCGCAAATCGTTAGGAATTTTGGCATTCCATACATAATTTCATAATGGAAAGTCAAGGTTTCTTCACTTAAGGAAATGATATTTTCCAACTGTAAGCAAAGTTTACTTCCTTACAATTGTTACTGTTTCTGCGATAATCCATATAACATTCATAAGCGTATTCGTATTTTCCTCTCGATTCATTTGGCAATAATTCTAATGAATAAGTTTTCACTGCCTCAACTAGCTCTAGGGGAGTCCCAGGGGTGGAAATTTCATCATTACTCATCATTTTTATCGAGAACACTAGCAATTGGATTTATAAGCGTCAAGTTTGAAAATTCAACTTCCACAGGAACTCAAGTAATTTGATTACGAATTTCAAAGCACTATTCATTTGTAAATTGAGTTATTCGCGATTTTTTTCTCAATTAATCAATATCTGTCTATTTTTTAACGATTTCCGGGAAAAATAGTATGTTTACCTCCTAGAAAAAGTCACATTCCTGGACTCTTCCTAGTCGTCCAGAATGTTTGGCTTCTGCTACCTGGTAAAAAATATATTATGGTTATATTGTGATCAGCTTCAATGAAATTTACTGCTTATTATTTGTCAATAGATTCAATTCTCGAAGTTTGTTGACGTTTGAAAAATGTTTGTGTATTTATTATCATATCTCAGGAGCAGCATTGTCATTAGCGGATCCTTCAACCATGAATCATTGCAGATCCATTACTACACTTTACGACAGAGACAGATTCTCAAGGGCCACATCTATGCTCTCTTGGGGGATCAAACCCACGACTTTTTGAACATGATCCGGGCATACAACCACCCACGCCATGCTGTATTACTAATAGAAATCTGCTTTCGCTGAAATGGAGGAATATATAAAAAAAACACTCTGACACCATAATAGAGTATCCATAACACAATACTGATATCAATCAGATTGAATCGATGTAAGGAATACAGATTCAAAATATTTGTGATGAATTATGATGGAAATAATAAAACATGTGACTGATTATAGGTCGAAGCAATATACATTTCTTATATTTATTTGAAGGAGCCGACGACTTGTTTCTCTGAGTATCAAAAAAATCAATGGATTGAAAACTCTAGTTTTCATTCTAATCTAATAAAGAAAAGGGGTGGATTTTCTCACAAAAATTATTTCTATAAAATGGTGAAGGATCTGGGTTTATTTTGACAAACGCAATTTTCTGTAACAAAAACGTCAATTTAATTTAATTTGGTAAACACAATCAGATGCCTAGTGGAAATCATTTTGTTATTTTTTGAGTATGAATTCATTTTTGCTTCAAATATCAAAAGTGTATGACGTTTTCAAACTGGTATTGAACATTAAAGTTGTCATTCTCTTGAATTTATTTCATCATCACTATGGTTACCTTCTCCCTTCCATGTCTCCAGCACTGAAAAGTAAAATTTTGATCATAACTATTCATTCATAATCATAAATAGTGCCTATTCCAAAGGTGTCAACTATTTCATAAAAACCACAACAAATGAGCCTTTGTTTGAACCTCAGTCTAATCCTAAAAATATCCCCCGTACATAAATGTCTCATTTACAATATAAATTCTACACGACATCCACCAGTAGCCAGATATAGTTGATAAACCAGTAATGAAGATACTCACGATGACTACGGCTAACATTAATAATTAATATTTTCAGATGTGACCTTGTCAGTTTGTTAAGAAAATATCTTACTAATTATCTTTGATTGCTGCTGTCACTTGTAATTAATAACGCACATGCAGCAACTGCTTGATTAATGCATACGCTGTTTCAATTCCCACACACCTGTGGAATAATATACAAGGCGATCCACGTGCTCCTAGAAATATAAACTGTATTCAGAATATGTCTAGAAGAAATAGAAAATATAATGTGGTATTCGGGAAATTAATCTGTTTCATTGTTCTATTTCTACTTGCATAACCAAATGATATAAGGAAGGGAAAGGAAAAACATTTTTCTATCTACAGGAAGAGCACATTACTATGGATGTGATTGATCAACTGTGAACACAAGTCGAACACTATCTGAATTTGGTTTCACTTGGTCTATTTCTTGAGAAAGTAGATAGTTATTTATTTAACCAAAGTAGATGTTTATCTTTCATTTTGTATAATTCACAAAGCCGATGTCTTCCGGACCAAAGAATCGTAATTCGCTCGAAGGCATACACTTACTAACAAGTAATTTGCTATTATCAAATTTACATAAGTAGAATTACTGCACATCGTTCTTTCAATACCAATTATGTCATCGTTGATAATATGCCATTAAAAATATTACCCTGACAATTCGGACAGATTCTTATTTTAATTTCTCTAGTCAACAACATGAGCTCATACACTAGTTGGGATATTTTCGGGGTGTTTGCAGTATTCAGATTTTAACGAGCTTTCGGATAGGTTTTTTCCATCTTCTCTTTTATCATCTCCTCAATTGGATATATTAGGTCGTTGCCATCGATACAAGCCGTAATAAATAGACATACCAATGATAGTGAGGTTCGAAAGTGAATTCAACGTTCAGTGATGACGAACGTGAAAAAATAATATTCCAAGGGCACTAAATTTAATAGGATACAATGTGTGCAAAACCAATATTTTTCAAAATTTTGCTCAGCAAATTTATTTTTGTATATAATTTTATCATGAAATCCTGAGACCACAGGAAAATACAATTGAGAAAAAAAAATATAAATTCAGTAAATCAAACAGATCTGGCACAATTTTGGTAAGGGCATAGTTGCTCAGCGGCTCTGCTCAAGGCTGTGGACGATATTCATTTCACTATAGGCAACAATAAACTGAACTTCCTAGTTATCAGACCTCTCGAAAGCATTCGAGAAATTAGTTAATATTTTCAGTTTATTGCATTCTTGTTTTTTCTGTTGATTCAGTAGGTCTCCTGAGTAGGTATCTTACCGATCGCTTCCATTGTCGGAATATTCTTGCAGCATTCAACATGGTGCCACAAGGGTCAACTCTAGACCCCTTGTTATCTGTCATGTATACATCCCAGTGCAATAAGTGTTCACGCCAAACAAACGTACATAACTGAGCCGATTATATGCAGATTAATAAGGACTTTGAGGAATCGGTTATTCCGTTAGCTTGCCATTAAATAAATGACGATCTTGATTCTCTGATTGGTGCTTCAGAAGAATATTGTTCTCGGTAGTCTCTCTAAAGCACTTGTTATGCTGTTTGGACATACTGCCGCCAGAAAAGGATGTCTGTTGAGTAAATACAAGTATTGAAAAGTATTCAGTTCCCAATTAGGGATCAAACTAAAATCTTAGCTTCATAATATACCATTCTCTTCGATTCTCCACCATGTCTCACTGATGCTGAATCGCAGATGTAGTAACATCGAATCGATTCATCGCAACAGAGAAATACTAAACGAGAAAAAAAAATTCTATGAATGTTTCATACTATAATTCGCATTACAAATTTTTTCATGTCAATTATGTGTGTGCGTTAATGTACATTTGTTTTGGTTGGAGGGAAGAGCAGGATCGTGTCATTTATGACAAGATCAGGGAATCAATCCTGCCCTATGATAGCTCTTTCTTTTTTGTGTGGGGAATTTGTTCATCTTTATATTCCTTTCCTATCAATAAAATATATAACCAGTAATATAATTGAATCGCTTCAAAATGTTTTAAGATATGTCTAGTATTCATTCGTTTCATAGGTCATCCATTTGTGCTTATAGTTAATTTCTTCCCGTGAAGATGCCAAGTTGATTGACAGAATGAGTCGCGTCTAGTGCAAGTGTTTTCAGTTTTGATGATTTAGCTTTGTAGTATAACTACTCTTCTTCGGGCTTGAAGGCCGTCGTTGTTTGGACTTTCTTCCTAACGTTTTGCTAGCGCGAGTGGCCAGCTTCTTCAGAGGCTTACCCATGTCCGATGTTGAAATAGGTTTCACTTTGGTAGCAGCGATACTAACCTGCGAATTTTTTTAATGAATTTCACGGGAGAAATGAGAGTTTTACAATTGCGTGTATTGTTAATATCAAAGGTAAGTACGTGGATTGTGAAACATATATGAAAGTACACACCTTCATCAAGTGATTCCGTTTACGATAACAGTAACCGTATTTCATGAAATTATATTATATCACTGTAATTTCAATTAGGTCCCCCCATATCTTCATTCACAAAAAGCATGTTGTATGCCCTGAGGAACTAGGTACTTACCACCCAAATTTTCGTTTCCGATTCTGTTATTTACCATTCCGATATAAAAATATTGAGAATTTTAATCAACAAAATGCAGGAATTCCATGAAACATAATAACAATAATTCACGTGAAGTTTTATACCACTTCTATTCATTCAGTTCCATATCAGAACTTTAATATCACCTGTTTCATTGAAAAACCGGCTTTCCGGGAAGGTAATAACTTTCATTGAGGCTTCAGTCGGCGTATATTTTCAAAAGTACATGTTATAGAGAATAACCTAATATTTACCGGTCGATTAGCTTAAAAGTGGTAGTTACAGAGATACCTGCGGTGTGTTGGTGGCACGCCGACTTTTGGCACAATTATAAACAGTGGCGTATCAAGAGGTTATACTAATGGAATAGTTTGTGTTGTATGAAGGAGTTGGCGCTGTCGTTCTGTGCCCGGCTCGTGATAAAGAGGTCGTGGGTTTGATCACCCAGCGAGCAGATATTTTTCTCTTGGGTATTTCTTTCTGTCATATTTACAATTTTCTGTCAAATTTACAATTTTTTTTGAGATAAACTATGAATTGTAATGATTTATTATTCATTATGGCTGCGAGGAAAATCTCTGTGAAAGAAATGTTGACGTGTCAGTGAAAAATGACAAGCTTCTATTTCCTCTTTTTTGGAAAAAATCTCAGATGGTCTGTCGTGGCCGAGCGGTCTACAGCGCTGTCTATATTCGATTTGGCTTTCTTACTGCTGGTTCAATCCGCGATTGTGGCAGAATTCTGGAATCTTGATTGAATACATCAACCAACTCGTTACCACTGTGGAGAGCTGGGCAGTCAGAACAGACTGACCCTAGCCTGGGTACCAGCACATACAGGTTATAGAGGCAATGAAGGGGCCGATACACTAGCCCGAGAAGGAGCAAGTAAGGCCCTGAATGGCCCAGAACCGTATTGCGGTATAGCAAAAGCTGTACTTGAAACAAACACTAAATCATGGATTCAACAGAAGTCTCAAGATTGGTGGAACAATGCACCAGGAATGAGACAGGCCAAAGAGTTTATCAAACAACCACTGCCAACATTCACAGACTATCTACTAGGCCAGAAGAGGAACACTACTAGAATAGTAGTAGGACTTCTCACAGGGCACTGTAGGCTCAATAAACATATGAGTACAATAGGCCTAGCAGAAGAAATGCTATGCAGGTTCTGTCAGGAAGAAGAGGAAACATCAGTACACATACTATGCCACTGCGAGGGCTTGTCAAGACAAAGGTTTCTAACGCTGGGAGAAGAAAAACCAAGAGCTCCCAAATTCATGGGAGTTCTGAGAACTAGCCTGTTGAGTCTCGTAAAGAAGACAGGGCTAGACAAAGAACTCTAAATGATCTCGAGGACAAACACAATAGATCTGAAAAGGTCGCGGTGTAAAGGCTCGTAGCACGAAAGTCCCTATTACATAATCTATAATCTATCTGATCTACCACTGTGGAATTTTCTGAGTATCCCTAAAATGCGCTAATGTAAGAATCAGTAAAATACCCCAGAGCGCTTCGGTACCCAAGATGATCAGCTGACTTTTGTCCGCACAAGGCGCTGCCTTTTTGGTGCACTCAAAAGAATGGTTGACGATGGTAAGTATAAATAAGAATACAATGATAAAAATTAAGTGAAAGATCAATTGAACTGTGATGATGAATACTATTTGAGAACAATCAAATATCATTGTATTCTTCGAAGATTTGAGATATTTTGGTACCATATTATGATGGATAACACCTGAGTAGTAAATCTTGCACAATATTTGACTGGTGAATTATTGCATTTTTGGTTCACAATAAACAGAGATATCCTAATTGAAGTTACTCTTTTTTCCCTAGGATATTGACGAATGAAAATGTATCAAGTTGATTAATTTTTCAAAATTTTGGAAGGGGCCATTATATTAACAAACATTTCAAGTGGGGTAAGGTGAAGTGTCATCTAATCGTTGTTCATTACACATGGTGAATGATGACCCAAATTTTTTGAATATATGAAAAAAAGTTTTTAGTGATACTGCTCTGACTGCAAGGAACAAAGCTTATGCAGCGATCAGGATGGGGTGACTGTTACTACCAACAAAATCTTTCTGGCAATGATAAATGAAAGGTAATCAAGTGACAATAAATTGTATAAAATTGGCTATGTTAGTGAATGACCATCTGATATTGATTTTATATTCTGTTAGTTTCCCGAAAACATCGATAGTGAATCCAGCGCTAGAGTATGGAGAACGACGAGAAGTGGAACCAAGTTTTTTATAGCGTCAAAAAAGGCACACGTTTTGGTACTTGGTTTGTTGTGTTCAGACATGTGCTAGATCACTGATAAGATCAACTCAAAAATTTAAAATTCGACGCGCTTCGGTTCCCTTTTGGACAGAAGTTCAGTTTTCTAATTTTTGGTTATCTTATCAATGAAATTCAAAATCATTCGAAAATGTGCTTCTTTTTACTTCAGGGTTCAAATGAGATCGATTGTCCACTTTGAAGAAGACGAGAGAGAAAAAACCTTGCCTACCTCTAGGGACTTCCTGATCCTGTCTTTTCCTTCATTCGTAACGCCATTCTGCTGGATGTAAATGAGCAATTCCTCACACGATAATACAGTTGTTATCAAACAAAAAGATATCAGTACTGAGTTTCTCCCTCGAACACCACAAATTTCTCTGGGAACTAAGACGCTATTTTCCAGTAATGGCACGTTACCGTTTTATCAGCCATTTCCTCCAGTTCTGGATGCAGCGCCCTCCATCGTTTAGTGCCAGTACTAGAAACTATTTTATGAATGATTCTGAATGAAATAGTTATCAAACCCCGGCAAAATTGAATAGCGCTCTTTCTACTTGGCCTTTGACCTTAGAAAGCAATTTTTCTTCTCGAGAGAAATGAGTTAATTTCCTTTTCGGTATGTTATATACTTTTGTTACTTTGATCATTTTCACTATTGATCGTCAATGAATGAATGGGAAAATTTCATATTTGAACCGTATACCATCCCAACTAGCAATTTTATATTTCATAATAGTTGCGAGAACGTTTCGGAGAAACAAATTGTAAAACTGTATTTCTCCCAGAAATGAGTTTATGAAACAGCTATGAATAAACAATTGGCGCCGTTTTATAAAAGTTTATAGTCTTCATTATCATTTTGTCTGCCTTTAACAAACACTATACAACAGTTTTAAAATATTTCGGCCATTACTATAACATTTTTCTAACACTATTGGATAACAGTTTTGTAAATACTCCTCTTACTGCACTTTTGCACCATTCACAAAAACTCATCTCAGTTCTAAATAATACAATTTTATAATACATGTTCTTTTCAGCTGTAAATGATTACTATATGTGCGGTATTTCATATTTTCAACTCATATAATGTCACTATTCCGAAATGGTATCGTTTTAAAATGGCGTCATTGTATAAAATAATCTGGTATCAATAACATCTAATGTATTTTAGCTATAAAACTGTTGAGAAACACCCAGTACTTTCAGAGCTGTAGATTCCTACAGTGCTTGTATGAAGATAGGATCTCTCTTAACTTCAAATTTTGGTTAAGCAGCTTCTTTCATCGATTTTGAATGCTAAATTTCCCAGGAATTTTCAGCTAGTGATTTGAGGGTATATCTACATGGTGCTCCACTTGAATCGACGAATTTTAATGATTAATTACCTTTTCCTGTTTTTGAAAGAAATTGAAGCACTAGTTTACGTGGAAGAGTTTGTGATATTTTGTCTTTTCCAATGACCAATATAGAGCGATATGATTATTTATATAGTCATTGGGACGCTGGTCGAATAAAACTGACAAATTATACTTCAATACACGACCTCTGAAATCAATGTTAGCTGGTTCTGTTGAAATAGTTTCATAATGATTAGAAAAATCTCGGAGAGAAGTGCTATGAAACTGCTACAAAATTATTTAATTTTACGGAAAAATATGCTTCATGAACTAGTTGTAAAAAAGGTTCACATGATTATTTCGTAACTTTTTATAACGGTTTTCAATTTTATTTTATAAACGTTTCTATGACAATTTATAAAACACATTCATTACCTACAACTGTAATGTGTTCAAGGCTTTTCTAATATAATCAATTAGTATATTGGAAGTAATTATAAAATACCAACAAATAAAACTGAAGGCAGCATCATTGTGGTTCTCATTAGTGTAGAAAGACCGGGGTTTGAGTCCACGCCGAGCCATCGTGCTGGGTAATCGCACGTTAAAAGGTAAGGCCTCGTTGATCCATTGCTCGCACAAGTTTCGACTTCTGAGGGTTGACGTTCGTCAGCTGATTAACGGAAACGAACAATTTTTAAACAATTTTAGAATAACAACTATAAAATTTTAAAATAATTTTGCTGGTTGGGATGCCATAAAGGACCGTAAATGATCCGGAAAAAACTCATAACTGCGCCACTGGCCCAGAATCTGGGAGGGCTAGTATTCGGACCCGCAGGGCCGGTCTTTTGATTATAAGCCTCATGATAGCTTCATTAGGCCGGATCTTTCGGTTACCGGGCCTTCCTCTGACGCCTCGACTCTTTCATCTTCTACGACTTGGCTCGAGAACCAGAGGTGCCGCGATCAAGGATAAACTATTAAATCGAAACAATATTTAGAAGGCAGTCTTTCGGGCATTTTGTGGTCTAGAATGTTATACTTAGCGATTTGAGGACTCATATCGTATCAAAGCTTTTTCTCTTGTCGAAAATATTTCGTGAATAACATCAGTTAACCATGGAGATCTCTTTTTTGTAACCCGAGGAGTTGTAATTGGTGCATGTCTGTCTAGCAAATTGGTTATAGAGTTAACTAGGAATGATACCTTTTCATCAACATTTTCAAAGTCAAATAGTCTAAAGAATGGTACCAAAAATAGGTCTCTCTTGATATCCGTTTCATTGAATTATTCGAAATTTCTGTGTATACACATTTCTGGCTCATTCTTCCCCCACATCAACACGCAACTTACAGTATACCATCAGGTGATCGGATATGCCACCATTTTCAAGAACACCTCTCTCCACTACCCCCTCCCTGTTGAATTATAAACAGATGAGTCATTGGTCTTTTTGATTTTCCAACCCAACATCAAGACGTATGATATTCATAGAAATCTGAAATCAAACCAATTCAAGTCTTGATATAATAGCTTCTTCAGGTGTGTCATATAGTTTTACGGCTATCAAGTATCCGCCAATTCTATCAACTTTACTAAACCTGATAACTGTTTATTGTTCACACAGTAGGAAAGTCCTCACAATCCCGGATGCCTGTGAAGAAGAAAAATCCGGGATTGCGGCTCTTTCCGCAGAACGTTCAGGAATAACAATAAAAAAAAGTGTCTTATTTATTCTTGTGGGTGTGATAGCTCACTCAAAGGTGAAAAAATTGTATTTTTTACAATGATAAACTTTTTTCTTATTCTGTACTCGTCGAGTCATTCGTGTAGATATTGCCCAGCGTGGAACGACTGATTACAATTCAGAAGAGCACTAACTGAGAGAAAATCTATAAAAGCCAAGAAGACGAATTGCCTTTCTCTAAATAGAATAAAGAAGTTTAATGGATGCTTTTGTGTGCATGAACGCTATATTCCAAAACAGGCCCCGTATCTGTGCCTTGTAGATCAAAAGAAACTGATGATAAGGGAAATATTTCGTCTCACGAAATAGAAATCCAATGGTCGGTAAGAGACTCAAATCCCAAATTGGCTTCAGTCAGTAAAAAGCGCTTGTTCTCCATTGTTGATATATTATACTGCTCGTTATGTTTTCTTACAATTGTTCGAGGATATAAATCGAGTTGTCGATGCCTCCAATTCTCACACTAAATAATTTGTCTTTGTTGTATTACTGAAGATTATACTTCGACGATGAATCACAATACCCCAAAATCTCTTGAGGCTTTTTTGCGTATTAGATTGTCTATCGCGAAATCATTGAGTCACACATTATTCCTTTCTCTCTGACTCAGAATCATTCTTGGACTTTGAAATAGAAATCAGTTTCAGGACGTACTTATTCATCTTCCACGTACCGAATATAATTGATTATAGGATCCTTCAACAGTTTACCATTCAATCCAGCTGCAAAAACAAAGCCCGCTGAGTGATTGGCCTGGATATGTCGTCACGGATCATTTGGATGAAATGTTTGTAAACTTCACTTCGCGAAACTTTTGAATTGATGACTAACATTTCAGATTGGGGTTTACAGCGTGGGGTTCTGGGAAAAAGTCAATCGATCAAAATGCGTCGTATGTATTAATTTACGATTCGCTATGAACTACAAAAATAATAATACAGTTCCATGAACTGCTTATACTGAGTAGGCCATCTAATTATTGATCACTGTAAACAGTGGTCTTCTTGAATTCTATCACAAAAATTTGAATTGCAAATTTTTCAAAAAATACAGAAACCCCTAATGATAATCACCGCTTTTACAACTATTGCTATTGTTAGGACTTTGAAGTTGTATGAAAATCCCAAACCGTACAATTTTGTGAGCGACTATTACAGTTTTTACCGTTTTTTCACCTTTCATCTGAGCGTCAACTATGATTCGTGTTTGATAAAGATTAGTAATAATTTTAGTCGTATTACAAAATTTCAAAATAATGTCACAGCGCCATTTTGACCAATACTTCAACTAACAAGCACCACTTTGACAATACTTTGACATTGTCTGAAACTTTTCACCAGAGGGCGTAACGCTTATTTTGAAATCCCAATAACGAAAATATTTTGATTGTCGAATTCGGTTTTCTACAATCTCGTATTAAAATAATTATAATGAATTTATGATTCCCAAAGATCACTTATATGATATGGGTTATGTCTAAATATAGGTACAGATAAATTATTGTATCAACCGAATAAAAAATACAAGTTCTGATGGACCAGAGGGCGGTAGTCAACAATATTATGAAAATATGATCCTTATGAGTATATGGATTCATTCGGCCTTGAACATTATGAAATTTCGTTGAATTTATGCTAGTTAGTAAATGATTGAACAATCTTCTACCGATGAAATTGTAAAGTAGATCTCCCGTTGTAGTCTGGCTCTGGTGCATACCTGAATTAGATGCAAAATCTTCAATATTCTTTCGAATCAGGAGTGAGAAACCTCAATACGTGGATGTTCAACTGATTGAACAATGATTTGAACATATTAATTCTTCCAATATTTGATTGATTTTTGAATATATAAAATTTCACCATTAAGATCAACATACCTATACACTCTTGAACTACCTTGTATAATAGGTGAAACATATATGTATAACATTTCTAGTGGAGTCAGTACAGGTTTGAACTCCGAAATCCAGCTTCTTTGGATGTATTGATGAGCAACATTGAATCATGTTTTATACACAGAATAGTAGGATGATCACGCGTTTTCATTTGTTGATCTTGTTTATTTTTCAATATACCCACCCTGTATATACTGGGGCCAAAAATATGTCAGTCAGAATGACCACGGAAGTGGATAGCGGGACACACAACTGGATAGACTTTATTGCAAATACCATATTCGAAGATGTTATGAATCATTGAATCGTTAAGGAAGTCCAAAACTGTTCCATACAGTTTTACCGATTTTTCGAGTTATTTGCGATTGAAAATTTGGATTTTTCTTGGACAGTCTCAGGAAATCAACTCGGCATTCTGCGTTCCGTCGAGGAAATTGTATTGATCAATAATGAAGATTATAATATATAAGAAGAGTAATTGTTGTGGAAATGAAAGAGAATTATGGCTCGTTGAAAAAAATTCTTTTTGCAACAACTCGAAGTATTCCTCGTGAAAAAACGGAATACTCATGCATCATTCTGCAAAAACCATAAATCATTTTTTGTGGTGTTTGAGAATACCCTCAGAATGATTATATATACAAGTTCATTGCAAAGTTACTTTCGAGTTACCATGAAAAACTTGTAGGCAACTCATTGAATATGGGAGTTTGGCTGACTGAAAATTCATATGTCTTGCGAAACTATGAGTAAAATGAAAGCAATATTCCTGGTATTTCTCAATGATTCTTCGGAAATAACTCTAAAAGATAATCAAAAAAAAACATGAACTGCATAAATGTAAGTTTATTCTTATAAAAGAGTGTACTAATTTTTTTGGTTCTTCACGTTAGAATATAAGGGAAATATAGAAACGTTTCAACCCGTCACATTTCGATGATGGAGGGTGCGGATCTATTGAAATGCATACAATTCTGAAGATATCCTCAAATGCCGCAAGATTTTGTATTCAAAACTTGAGGTTGAAGAACTAAGACTACTAACGTAGAACGATATGAGGGCTCAATCACTTGGAACCTTATTCTTTCATCGACATGACGACGTCGGCAACAACGATGCTTATCAGAGACTATAAGAAAATTGATATATATCAGTATCAATTTTCTTTTCCTGAAGATGAAAACCTTGTTAGCGAGACGCGCGTCGAAAGCAAAAATATCAGTTTGGTGTTAAGGTGATTGACCTCTAGGAGAAGTTTCATCTTTTACACCAAAGTTTCCAATCTCATCATTTATATGAGAAATACTTGTCAGTGTCCAGGAAGAACATTCGACTTACAGCGGTGGTCCTGACAGCTGAACCAAAACATACTAACTCACTACCAACTCGGCTCTCTGTAGGGGTTGTGAACAGGAAGATGAAGGCATAGATCATGTTATATGTGACTGGTCTGTTTTCCCATCAAGAATGAGATGCATGGAAGAGCACCATAGCTCCAATGAGGCCTGAGTGCAGTGTGTCTAAATATTCTGAATACTTTCCGTTGACAGGTTGTCATTATGAACTAGAAAATTAAAAAACTCAAATATCAATAGACATCAAACCCAAATGCATCACTGTATTCTTGCTGCTGTCAAGGAAAGAAGAACAAATAACCAATCTAAAACTTATCGAAAACCAACCGCGATCATATTCCACCACATCGTGAATACTTCCTATTATTCCATTCAGTAGCCTTATCTCCCCGCATCTAACTCCATCCTCTAATAAGTTAATTCCCATTTTGCATAAAGCACCTGCGCGTGACCAATAATTATGTGATTTCAGCAACTGGTGTCACGATGATTTACCATTTTCACCTGAATAGACTAATAGCTTGGGCACGATTTCGTTGAACACGACACCTTACTATTTTCCATTTTCAAGCTATTCACTGAAACAAGTACACGGGTCAATTGTAACTTTCGTTATTTATGCTTGTTACTGCATCGTGTTTCTTGTTTCTATATTATTTAATGGTTTGAAGATGGGCTAATGATGAAATGCGCTTTCCAATAGTACGGTACGGACAAGATTACAGAGAGTTAACTAATCGACGTTGTAGAGAAATTCGATCTTTTTTGTTGTTCGAAGAAGAAACGTGTGAAAACTTTAGCACTAAGTGCCTCTCATGAATTACGGAACAATGAGTTCAGGGTCAACAAACGCATCAATACTTCCTGAAATTATTCTTGTGGATTAAAATATACGTTCATTTACAACCATATATGTAATGCTGGCATTACTAACTTCATTAAAGGTTGGGAAGTGTCACATTTCACACTTATACTTCCCACCCTCGCTTCCAGCCCTCATTTCATCTATTCTAGACTATCTGTCATTTATTGACTTCATCTGACATTTATTTATATTGGTGACAATTAAGGTGGCTATATACTGGTGTTTTTACTCCATATAAGAAGTTGTCAGCAAATCAGACGACCGATATGGCCAACTTGATGAAAAATTTGATGATGTAGGCGTAGTAGTACTGCAAAAATCCGCCAGATACCGGCACTCTTGCAGTGGAGATGACAGTCTTGTGTTGCCAAGTGGCCATGTCGTTGCGAATTCTGGTCCAGATCAGTAGAAACACAATGCAAATTTATTCAAACTGAGAAATTATCTCCAAACTACATGGAATAAATGATGCGTGGAGTTAAACACAAATTTGGCGCGTTTTAGTGTTTTCAATAACCTCACATATCCAGTCCCGATAAATTCTCTATCCTTTAACAAAAATATAAGAATTGGCAACAGCGTGTTCCATAATTCGAGTGATCACGAAAATTAATAGAAATTTTTGATAACCAGCGCTCCCTCATGGCCACTGATGAACTACCACGCCTTGTCCACAGGTTTGTCTGAAACTATATCGCAACATTAGAAACACCAGTATATAGACATCTTAGTGACAATTGTATACCCCGTAGTCACGGTAACAATATATCTACTGGATTATTCTGAGTAAGATGCCTAGGAAATCCTGGTGTATCTAGTGATTCGATGTTGTTCAGAATTTCTTTGCGAGAAACAATCGACGATTACAAAAGCTTTCTAATTTTTGTATAGGGGCATTATATGAGCATTTTCGAAAATCTGTCAAATGTCGGTTTTGTCAGATTGACGTAACTTTGAGGTTTATTGTTGTCAATGAAAACTCTGAAATTATTTCATCGCATTCAACAGTGTTTGAAAGTCTATATAACTAGAATGAGTTTTGAAGTTATCACAAGTACTTTTTCACGATGTGTAGAAGATTTCGTATTTTGTGTGGTCAGTCAAAATCTGGGGATCCAAATATTCTTCCTTATTCAGTACCTAAAGTAAGTACAAAACAAATAGCCCCAAAATAATAACATGATTCTGGCGTTGTAGCTAATTTTTTTCGTTTCAGCTTAAGCGAAAGTCTCATATCGAGGAGGAAACATCTGTAGCTCTTATCAATGATATATTGAGAAAAAAGTTTTGTTTAAATAAAGGAAATATCGATGTGATACGTATTTCGAACCGTTTCATAACTGATGTTTGTATCCCCAATTCCAAGACAGTCTATCACTTTCAGTACACTAGCATGAACTTTTCGTACATTCTCAGGTGAATGTGCAAAGTAAATTTTCTCGGAAGTCTAGTCTTACAAACTGATATAAACACACTAAAAACTTGTAGAGGTAGCAGGTGACAGTGACAGTATTGACAGGTTGTTAACGGTAGGTTTCCACGTTACATGCACGTTTTCTGAAACGCATTTAATTGGCTGTCAGGGCTGTCAAAATCTCAGTAGGCAAATAATAAACAGTGGTAGAATATTCGGTTGCACATTTCTCTCTACTGAAAATTAAGCTTCATGTGGTATATCGCCATTTTCTCTGGATTTTCTCTCTTTGCAACTCAAGAAATTGACTATTTCTCTCCATTCTCTGAGTTCTCTTGCAGCTCCGGCAAAGTTTGTTCCATCGTCAGAAATGAATTCCTTTGGTTGACCTCGACAACACATATACCTTCTTATAGCTGAGATGGTTGAACTGGTATCCAAAGATGCTAATATTCCGATATGAACTGCTCGCACTGACAGACGCGTGAACAGAACTGCGTATCTCTTCTCAACCCTTCTTCCAATAGCTACCTCCATGGGACCAAAAAAATCCACTCCAACATGAGTAAAAGGGTAAATGTAACTTTCTACCCGTTCTTTTGGCAAACTACCCATCTTCGGATAGGTCGGCTTACAGGTTTTTATTCTGCTCACCTGACAAAGTCTAAAACATTTCTCGACTGCTTGTCGAACTTTGATAATCCAGAATGTTTTTCTTAAATTGTTTACCACTGTTTCCAGGCCAATATGCCCTGCTATTTCATGATGATGCTCGTTTAGGAGTTCGGTGAATCTATGTTTATAGTCCAGGACAATTGGGTTTCTTGAATCATTTGCGATTTCAACATCTTCTGGTATTCTTCCACATACTTGCAGGATACTATCTTCATCAAGATATAATGACATTTTGAATGGACGAATCACGCCATCTACAATAGCGATCTGTAGCTTTAGCGATCTCAGAAATCAAGCAATACCATGTATAAAGCTCGATATAATCAATCCTAACATGGAGCTTCATGCTTCCTGAAAAAAAAAAACTGGAGATGAGTGTAACTCATGGATTCTAGAAGAAAATCATTTACTTCACTAGACCATTTTTCCATTTCTAAACAAAACAACATTTCTGAATTTGCCTGTTACCTAACGCCCAGAAGAAATAATTACACCAATTTTGAACCACGTTCCATGATATTATTATCTCTCAAACAAAATTCAAAATATGAAGATATTGATTAAGTGATTTTTGGCTTTCTCATTTCCAAGGTAATGATAAAATTATATCTTTACACGGATATGACTCTAGAACACAAAAGGCAACATATATATGGACAACCAACAATGGATCCAGAACAAACTCCCAGCAATCAACTACACAAACCTGTGCAGGAAACAAGGTTGTTGAAATGTTTGTCATGAAACATAGGGAAGCAAGGCGCAAGCACTGAAAGACAGTTTAGATGGCTTCCACGAAGAAAAAAATATACTGGATAAATCTATAAAATATTATCACTTATTGGCCATTATTTTACCATGTGCAGTAGTTTTCAGTGAAAGAAAGTCAATTTTCCAAGGATAAAACATTTCATGATATCAGCTCCTGCTTCTGGAATCTTAATCTTCCATAAATGCATCGGAATGTCTATTGCTGTATGCTGGTAATAATCATAATTATAAAGAACAACGAAGAAAATTATATCTGCAAGTATATCCGAATTTTTTGTTTGCAAAAATATGTAACTGGTGAGATATGAAGCCCTTTTTGAGGTAGCTTGACACTAGAAGATTCAGAACAGTAACATGTAATGCCCCATGAATAGAAATAATAGAAATTAATTTCTGGTGTATATTCATTTGTCTAGAAAAACCAGTGTGTAGAGGAACTTGAACCAAAAAAAAATCAAGAACATGTATATATTGTTTATCGTGCTGTTGCAAAAAACTAACATTTAAAGTTCCAGGGTACTGTATTCTAGAAGTTCAAGAACATACATTGTTACACGTCGATAATACAAATGAGCCTATATTATTAATAATGATGATTCATGAAGAGTCATTTTCCAAATGACGATACGTGTCTGGACTCGAAGCAGCAACATCTCCAATCAGTTCTGGTCTCGAAAGTAAGCAAATTGAAAACGAGATATGCAAAAAATCTGACAAGTTAAATGACTCCTTGAAAAGAGCCCAGTCCATGAAAACAATGCTCGACAATGGACGCGAGGGATAAATAAGCCTCGCTGTCAATTATTTTACAATATAATCAGCACTAAAGTACGCAGCACAATCGGCAAGAATTATAATTGTATAGAGGCGTATCTTCTTGGCCTACCGTAATTTCTGATAAGGCAACATTTTTAAAATAACCGAAACGGGTTCTCGTACAGCAGATCCACGGCCGACTGAGATATTTATGATTACATTTGTAGCCGTTCACTTGTTTCACGATGTGAGGAGAATCGAGAATGCGGTATTGTCAGTCAGATTCGATACCCGAAGCCGACCTAGACCGACCTGTATCCTTTTCTGAGGTGGAATTATTACGTTAACTAAAGGGTTCCTCGGGGTCTTTCAGAATCGACTACAAGGGGATGATACATTATTCAAAGTATGAAGTTGTTTCCAAGTGCCAAGTGAGTTTAGCATGCATATATGCTTATTCAAAAGTAATCAGCGTTTTTTATAAGGCTCTAACAATTTCCAAATATCACTTATTAGCATCCCAAAGGGCACTTCAGGAAAAAAAGTTGTTTAAAGTAATTCGCATGCAACACATAGAGGAAGACACAGTTCACTACGATAATGGACCTAGCAATGCTTTTTGGAGGCTCGGTCAATTGTTCCGAAGATAAAACATTTCGTGATATCAGCTCCTGCTTCTGCAATCTTCATCTTCCAAAAATGCATCGGAATGTCTATTGCTGTATACTAGTAATGATAATAATTATAGAGATCAACAAAGAAAATGATATCTGCAAGTATATCCGAATTTTCGATTGAAAAAATCTGTAACTGGTGATATATGAAGCCCTTTTGAGGTATCTTGATACTAGAAGATCACAATTCGGAACAGTAACATGTAATGATCCATGAATAGTAATGATAGAAACTATTTTCGGTTGTATATTCATTTGTCTGTAATATCAGTGTGTAGAGGAACTTGGAGCAGAATAAAACAAGAACATGTATGATTTGTTTATTTACTCCATTATCGTACTGTTGCAAAAAACGAACATTTGAAGTATAAACACTGAGGGGACATACGTTTCCTCAACTAGAATATCGTGAGGAATCCTTCAAGACTAATGTTTACCTGGTAAGTCTTCATAGAAGGTACTGATCGTAAAATAATGAACACTGAGGGAATATACGTTTTCTCAACTAGCATATCGTCAGGAATCCTTCAAGACTAATTATTATCTGGCAAGTCTGCAAAGAAGGTACTGATCGTAACAAACAGCTCTTATATTTTACTTCCTTTTGGAATGAATAGCGCCCCTAGAGCTTTCCAGGATATTTTGAACATGTGCTTATTTGTTTTATCGACTAGCAATGGTCAGCACATGTGACATTTCGCTCAAGTTGAAATATATGTGGATGCGAGAAGAATCTAGAATGGGGTTATTCAATTCAAATTCGAAACTGTAGGCCGACCTAGCTTGAACATGGCGGATATTTTTTCATTTCTGAGGTGGAATTCAGTTAATTCAAGTTCTTCAGGGGCTGTCACGGTTGTATTAGGGAGCACAGATTGGAATAACGCATCTTTTCTTCAAAACCTTTGCACGAGCTCGAGCCGTAGGCGAGTGCCGTAGTCTCATAATTAAAAAAAAAGACACAAAAAGTACCAGTTTCATACAATATGTTGTTTACGATCGTATTAAATGAAACCTATCACATATAAGTTTATATATTGAACTGATATAAAATAACAAAATAAAAACAATTCTAATTTCAAATGAATATTTAACGTTTTCCTTCATTATAGTTGAGTAATACAATCAGTTGGAGTATTTATTTCGAGCTCTAATTCAGCTCTAGGAGTTTTTGAGTTTCGTGTTACAGGTTACAGATATGCTATGCTCATTTAGTTCTTCCAGAACCATTTCTTTGGTAACAGTAGTAGCTCTCGATTATGATAGTGAATTAGAGAATTCTGCAGGCACAGATAAATTTTCTACATATCCATCGACAACCGTGGATGAGCTCCAACCACTGTGTTTATTCAACTGTAACGACGTTCATAGACGATTTCACGATTTTAAAATGCATTATGATAGCGTTATAAAATGACATGTTGCTCTTATTTTAGTATTTTTTCCACGCGTTTAAACAAGTGGTACTCATTCAACTGATATAAATTTTATGAAGTTCATCCACGAATAGTGTATAATGTATAACAACTTCTCTTCGGGCTTGAAGGCCGTCGTTCTTTGGAATTTCTTCCTGACGTTACGCTAGCGCGAGTGGCCAGCTTCTTCAGAGGCTTATTCATCTCCGATGACTAAACGTTTCGATTTCTCAAGGCGTATTTATACTGATGCAGGTAGTCTGGAGTGTTAATTACTTCTGTCGGGTTTGGGGAATAATCATCATTATTAGTTGCCGCACTACCTGCTGTGATTTCATTAGTTATTCTTGATTTCAAATTCTGTTTAGATTCAACGCTTCTTCCTTTCTGTTAAAATTGTCCGCATGTTTTTGGATCTCTATTGCCTCCCGTACCAGTCGACTATGGTAACCCTGGTTGGGGGCAATCAGTGTTGCATTTTCGAACAGGATCCTGTGGTCGCCCTCACTCAGTGCGTGTTCCGCCACCGCCGATTTGTCGGTTTGCCCCAGCCTACAGTTTCTTTGATGCTCTTGAGTCTTGAGTCATCAATCACTGTTGTCAGATACTGCTTTGATCTAGCTATAATATCATATTATAAGATTAGATATGTGACATTTGTTGAGCTTAATACGTAGATTTTTGTATTATGAGATTTTTTCTTCGTGATTTTCTGGGTTTTTAACAATCTGTAAAAATCAGTATTGATATTACTTATTCTTCAGATTGTGGTAGGTTAGAAACCCAGAAAACTACGAAGGAAAGATTTATCCGCCACAAAATGATATTAAACAGTGTTATGAGATATTGTACGATTATTATAATTTTTGATGAACTATGTAGGTACTATGTACAAATGAACAATATTGTATTGTATGAAATATTTGTTTGAATAAAATAATAGTGTTTCTAAACATATGTAGGCAATGTAGCAGAATTTTCCAACAAAAAAACTCCAAAAACTTTTTTCAGTCGTGGATATAGTATTTTACTCGCGTATAAAGGCTATCTCTCGGTGATTCAGCCGTAAACTTCAGCTCGTGAATGATAGCCATCATTATACGATCGTAGAAAAAATAATTTTTATGCTTTGATTTCTACTGAATGTTCGACGACTTTATCCAAGATAGAAAAAAATATGAAATCCATTTTTTTGGTTTCTCTCCCATGAAAAAAAAAGATTCGAATTCTTCAGAAAGAATAAGTCCAAACGACGAGAATGGAACCTTTGTTATAGAAGTTGAAACTTTTCCTAGACATCGATCACCTTACCCCCGCATTTCAGACACATGCACAACGGAAGGGTAGAAGAATCCAGTGTCGCCCAACACGCTCTAGACCCAGACAATGGCCACAAAATTGTTACAAGCAATCTGGAACTGATCAAGCATGTGCATGACACAAGGCTACTTGAGGCATGTGAGAGTCTAGGGATAGGAAAATGTAAAAACAGCATGAATGGTGACAGAGGACCTACCCCTTTCAACCTGCTCTTCAATCTATTGTTGAGAAATCGATCAGAATAATCAATGATAACGGATGAAGTCCATATCGGACCAAAAAACTTCGCAGGTATTGGCTGCACTAGTTTATTACAATAAGTAGCAGTAACAAAGAATATCTATATCTGAACGGAAAGCATTAGGTATATAAACAGATAAACCTAGTCTTCACATTTAGTATCAGTTTTTTTCTCTTGAAGATGCTAACCTTGTTAGCGAAATGCGCGTCAAGAGCAAAAATGTCAGTTTGGTGATTTTATTTTTCCTACTATTACAAATACGTATCATGGTATATATACCAGTTTGCCATATAGGGAGAATGAAACCCTTAAACGAAAAGATCCCCTTCGAAAGTAAACAAATTGCTGTCGTCAACACGAGGTGGAGTCACGTCATGCTGGGACATCTACATCGAAGGCCGGTGACGAAAACGTCTCCTCAAAAAAGAAAATCGAGACCGCTTTATATATCTTCACGCTGTCGATTTGCATGCTCTGTCCGAGCGAAGCCATTGTCATCGTCCGAAACGAGAACAAATAATCTCCTTGCGGATGACATTTGACAATGAGGTGAAGGTAGTTAACGGTAGGACATCCATTTACGTGCGACGAGTCCCTGTTCCGTCCCCACAAATCCGTCCGTCCGTCGTTCTGCCCATTAGGACGTTGATATCGTGATAGATTATCAGACGGGAAGCCGTATGTAAATTTCACCACTGCACTGCTGTTTCTGTCGTTATACGTCTCGCGAATTTGTCAGGCGTGCCTTCTGAGATGAATGCAGATCAGTGATAAATACGGTTGATATTGGAGTAGTGGAAAAACAACGGTTCTGGAAAGGACCCCGCAAAATTTTCAAAGAGAAGTACATTATAAAATAAAATCAATTCTAATGTTAAACAAGTCAAAAGGAAGATTATCAGAGCTCGAGAAATAAAAAATAATAAAAGGAAGAAAAGAAACATTATCCATTGCCAACTATAAATGAGGTTTTCCATAAATTATTTGGAGCCGAATATTTCACTACTTTGGATGCAAATAACGGATTCTGGCAAATCAAATTAGACGAAGAGAGTTCGTTGTTATGCAACTTCAATACCCTTTTTTTGGGGGCGTTATCGATTTTTGAGGCTTCCTTACGGAATAAGTTATGTCCCCGAAATTTTTATAGAGTTTCGAGAAATTTTCAATCTGGAGGGTGTGCATACGTTTGTAGATGACATACTGAATAGTGAAAAAACATTAGAGGAGCACAATGAAAGGCTAATGAAGGTTTTGGAAATTACTAGACAACATAATATAACTTTCAACCAACAAAAATGTAAAATATGTGTGTGGAATATTTGGGGCATCTCATTACGAGCGAAGGCCTTACGATCAATGCCAAGTCCTATAGATAAAAAAAGAGTTCAGGGGTTTTTAGGATTCGTGAATTATCTAGGAAACTTCATTCCACATTTATCATCTCAAACAGCAGCTTCAAGATCATCATTGAAAAATAACAGCGCTTTTATTTGGGGTGAAAATTTGGAGCAAAATTTTATACATTAAAAAAAGTTATGCCAAAAAGCGATTTTACATTATTTTGATTTTGGATGAATGCAGATCAGTGGTAAATACGGTTGATATTGAAATAATGGAAAAACAATGGTTCTGGATAGGACCCCGCAAAATTCTCAAGGAGAAGAGCTTCCGACTAATTTTGTTTGGAATTTGATGTTTCAGGATACAACCTTTCAGAATTGAACTCTTTCTTATTACATGCAACACAGTAAAGAGGATAATCGATATACTGAAAAATGACTAAACAGTCAATGGTGGATTTTGTAGTCAGGTAAAAAGTGATGTGTTATTGAAATGAACCCTCTGTTATATTCAACACTCCAATCAATCAGTGTTTTTTCACTTCTCATAAAAGACTCGTGAAAGTAACTTGTCATACAGTGTATCTACTGTCGCAAATGCAATTACTTTTTGTAATTCTGTTAACGATCCAATTATATCATTAATGGAGAATATAAAAAGGAGTTGCACAAGTAAACTACTTTGGGGCACACCCCTCTCTACTATGGAGGAGGAAGATTCGTACACTGAATTATCACATGCAATTTGGACTATTTGTGTCCGTCCATTAAGGAAGGAGTCTAGCCATTGTAGAGCATTCCCACGAATCCCGAAATAATTGAGTTTTTGTAGTAACAAGCCTATGTGAATTATATCGAATGCCCGTTTCACACATGCAGCAGTTCTGTTTTGATCGAGATTGCTAACAATACACTTGTACAACTAAATGATAGCGCTCTGAGTTGAGAGCCCCTTCCTGAAGCCAAACTGATTACAAATGAAAAAGCTTTCTTTGTCCAAGTACCTTGATAATTGTAAATAGAAGGCTTTTTCAAAAATTTTCGATAAAACCGAGAGAAGTGCTATTCCTCTATAATTGTTCAGTGGTATCACTTTTTTTATGGATAGGTCTGATGACAGCTTGTTTCAACAGTGTGGGAAATCATCCGCTAATAAACGATTCGTTCAAAAGATGACTCATTGGAGTGATTAGATATTCAGTTACATGTCTGAGGAGCGAGCATGGAACATAATCGAAGCCATGTGAGTTTTTAGTGGAGACTGATAGAATAATCTCACATACATCTGAAGGAGTACACGGAGCTAAAAACATAGAGTCAACTGAGGACTGTTTACTCTCGGAATTAATACTGACATCCTGAGTAATAGTGTTTACAGATTGAATAAAAAAGTTATTGAAATATTGGGCTGTCGTTTTCAGGTCCTTTATATGTTTTCCGTTTTCATCAATAAAATAATCTGGGTACGTAAATTTCTTCTTCGCAAAACTATACATATTTCGACTATTGCATTTCAATTCCTACTACAAAACACTATTTCCGTACGACCTGAATCTTCTTTTAGAGAATTTGAGGAAGTTATTCTGTTTTAAGATTCGTTCAGTAGATCATAACCCGAAAGTTCTCAGTTGCAGATAAAATATGCTACGTATGATATCAGGTCGTTATTTTTCAAAAAGAAATGGAATGATTCAAATATTTTTATTCGCAGGGCCCGAAGAAACAATTTTTTCTTCTCAATCCCATATTTTTCCTTAATGAAGTTGTTGTTGTTATTCAAAACTTCAGACTATTAGGCTTGCTAGCTGCCTCATATGTTTGCCGCATCTTGTCCATATAAACAGAACCCACTGGTGAAAGTGTTTTTCTAGGAAAAATATTGATATATGACAAAGATGAAATAGTGACAATTGACAAACCGAAACATTTTGTTTGTTTTTCGAAACTACACATACAAAAATAAATACAATTCCTTTATATTCCATATATCGGGTTAAAATGGATATTACACCCAAACTAAACTGTCTTACTTCGTGGTCCTTCTTTATCATGTGCCAGGTATCCTTTAGTATTCTCATATTCAAACACTGACGCCCCCGTTTATTTGTATCTACGATTCCTCACAGACCGCCGCTCAGAACACAGAAAATCAAGAAGCAAATTGAGAAATACCTGTCGAAAAACATCTGCCAACAACAAAAATCTAACAGGATACTGCTGTCCTCACTTCCACACCCTCCATTGATTTTGAATAGGTGAAAGATAGAGATACAGTTAATAAAGGTATCGAATAAGTAACTAAACATTATACTTTCAGGCTTTTACCGGGATTATGTAGGAAGGGCTCTCCAAAAGGTACGTGAATGGGCGAGTGGAAACAGTAACATACTGCCAACAAAAGAACAAAAATATATCGGCTTACAAAAGATGAGTGTTGTCGTTTTACGGGGCCTTAAGTACATCTTGAACGGTTAAGTGAGTTCAGCTTGATCCCGTATTTAACATAATTGTTTTTCAGAGAATGCGCCGCCAGGGAAATAGTGTTATTGTCGGATCGGCATTACGGAATTGACTAGGTTAAGCAGATCCGAAAGATATTCATATGGCTGAATTGGCAATGTTTCTTTTGTGAACTGTTTCACCATTGACGTAGATTTGAGTGTGGCCTTCTATCATTCGTGACACTCAATCATGGTTTGAATATATCAAAAAGACAGGAATTGTTCATCAAGTAGGAACCGCTGGAATTTTTTGATTCGGAGAAGGAAGCACAAGAATTAGTCCTCAGTGTATGAAGTCAAAATTGGGATTTTGTGAAGATTGACAGAAGATCTATGTTATGCGAAGAAGCCATTTTAATATTTTCATTTCTATACTTATGAAACATTATTTATGAAGACATTATTTGTGCTTCAAAGATATATATTTTTACTGCGAATTAAATTTCATTGACAAATGTATAGCATATCATTAGCAGAATTGAAGCGCGTCACTCATTAACGTTTTTTGGGAAAAAATTATTAATCATAGAAAAAGTCACTGTGTTGAATTATTAATTTTCTAGTCTCAAACTCAACTCAGTTTGTTCTAAATAATATAATCTTTTGATACGTAACTGAGAATGGACAAGTGCGAATTATCTTACATTAAATGAAAGCAAAACAGAGTACCTCAAGTTTCAAATAGGAAGAAATTACCAGGATCAGGAGTCCGTCAAAGCACTTGGTACCTATCTTGATACGACTTTATCTTTTGATAAACATTTTGACACTCTATGCACAAATCTCAGAAGAAATTGTACCTCATAAGACAATTGTACCAAAAACTATCATTGCAGACGTTTTGTACTGCTTATTTTGGGTTATTCCACAGTATTATGGTTTACGGAATACTGATATGGGGCGAATCACCCCACGCTAAGGAAGTGTTCATTATTCAGAAAAAATGTGTTAGAATCTTAGCTCACTGCAAAGCTCTTTTCAAAAAATTCAGAATTATGACACTAGTTTGCTGCTACATATTGGAATGCTTATGCTACGTGAAAAATATAACAAGCAGACGCCTGACAACCTCGCAAGGTGATATACATGCCTATGAAACAAGAGGTAATTCTCTTCTTAGGATGCCAAAATATTGTTTGTAGATGGCGCAGTCGAGTTTCGGATACACGTCATATAAACTTCATAATAATTTACCAAACATTCTGAGGAATCTTTCCCTGACATAAAGTGGAAAGTATTCTTCTCACAGAAGCATTTTACTCAATTGACGAATTCCATGATTACTTCGCGGCATAGCTTTTTGCGGCATGCCTGAGTCTGACTTCCATCACTAATCACTTATTATTCTCCTGTGTCTTTTGTTTTGTTTGTTCAACTCGAATTTTAATATGAAAATTTGAACTTTTGTATGTATATTTGTATATGAATTGACGATTGTAAACACTTGTGTGTAAAAACATGAAATAATCTTCTATTCTATTCTAAGTATGTACTTTTCAGCTGTAGATATCACTATAGGTGCGGTATTTCATATTTGCTGATATTTGATACTTTTCCGCCCGTGGATATACTGCATAAATGTCATAGAGGTAGGCGATTACCCATGACTTGTTTTTTTCAGTATTCATTGACTGTAAAGTAACATTATTTACAACCAATCAAAAAAGTATTTATTTTTTACAAGTTGGAAAGTAACAGATTGTTCATCCAGAAAAAGACAAGGTCAGAAAGAACTTTACACACTTTGTTGATATATGAATATCATTCGTAAACCCCTGTATGGCGGAACGGCATACAGGCGTCTCCACGGCAATGTGTGAAACAATTTCGAGTCCTTTCTGAATAATTTTCAAGAATCTTTCCAGTATATCGGAAAATCTCACCAACATTGAGCGATGATGTCGAGTAACCCCTCATTCACTCAGCCCAAGTATATCTCCTCTTAATCGGTTCTTATCCTGGAATTCAGCGAGCTGTACATTCTTAATGTCAATTATGTGCTACTATTAAATCCTCCTGTCTCAGATAATACGCGAGATACACTATTATTTTACTTTGGAGATGGTCTCCTGCTCTGAATTAACCTTGGCAGGAAAATAAAATACCTGCGTTTTGTTTTTTTTGTGTGCAACTGACAGCAAAATGCGACTGTCTGATCGTCAGCAGAAGGAATTTGCAAACAGAGGCGTAGCACATGGATGGGATCTGTGTCAATTGATTGGAATCAATTTGTTAAGTGAGCATCTTTCTGTGAGAGTTGAAACAATAAGAAGGTAGTCAATTGACGAGAATGAGATCAGAACAATCAGTATGAAAAATGCGACATCTCTTTTTTTGACTAGACATAGTGACTCATTCAGAGAACTGATTACATTATCAGCAGGTATATTTTGAGCTGTGTTACACCCCGTTTCGACGATGCAATTTGTCGCTGCAATTTCTCGCGGCGACTTATCAGTAGCTGTCAGTTTGCATTGCCAATATTGAAAAATAGCACTGAATGTTACCAAGATGAACGTCTACATTATCACAAGTGATATATAATTCCATTCATTTCTATTGATTGATATTGTGATTAAATCACCTTATTACTCAACTTGATTCATCAAGTCTTGAAAAATAATTGAAATGTTCAAAATCAATATTCTTCACAATGATGCCACCACATATTTGTGGTTTGCGGAAAAAATTCATCATAGAAATAACTAAGTCGCTGCAACTCATCGCACCAAAAAAGATTCATGCAACTCGAAAAACTTGCATGAACACATGCAATTTTCTGGAGTTGCAGCGAAAAACTTGCATCGTCGAAACAGACTATTACACACAAATAAAATGAATGTCAGATTATATTTCAAAATGACATATCGAACACCAGTGATTGAAATTTCAGAAATACAATATTCAAATTACCAGATAAAAATTGAGGGTAGAGTTAAGCTCCCAGAATGATGTTCATCAATATCTTCAACGAATCACCTCTAAACTTGAAATATTCAATTACTATTCATACTTTCAAAAAAGCACCCAGAATTTTCTTACTACACTAGAGAATTTATACATGTGAGGAGTATCTTAATTGTGCCTTAAGATATCTATTCAACTGTTTGTCAGAATGTTTCATTTATTTCAATAAAATTGTATCTCATAGTATTTCAATACACTCTTATCTTTATATTTTCAGAAAATATGAATTGTATTTTATCCATCCTAATGCTAGAGAATTTAGAAAACAGTTCCTTCTGGATAAAACATATCCAATTAGTAGTTATCAACAATTTGTCACAAATCAGAGGTTTGACATAACATTTTGTCTTTCAGTGTATTTCTCTATTCTATTAACTGAAATATCAAAAATAATAGTATAACACTGATCGAGCATTGGGTTCACCAATGAGAAACATCATGAAGCTTATCGTAAGATGTAATTGTCAGTTCTGTGTTGATGAATCTTAACACTTGACGTAGAAATTGACACTATCGACAAGAACGCAAAGCAACCCATGTTTTGAGTTCAGAGTATAGTTTTCTGAAATTCACGCTGTCAGTATAAAAAGAAGGCTAACATAACAACGCTTTCATTTCTCCTGAAATTCCGGAGAAGTTACAGAAAATGTATTCTTTTGAAATGCGTCATATAATGTGAGTCGTCTCATGGTACGTGACGCCATATATCCCAAAGAAAATTTCTTTTCGCATAGGAGATGTGTTGTAATTTCATGGCGACGTACATTTCTATCATCGGTTGGTTTCTTCGAATGATTGAAGTATGGAAAATTTGTCATCGGCTCGTCGATAATTTCTGTAATCTGTAGTCACAGTCTAAGCGCAACGACATCTCTCCCTCTCTCTCTTTGATTTTGTGCTTTCAGACACGTTCCCGATAAAAATCCTCACCTCTCCGTCACTGGATACAATCACTGAATACTTGAGTTGTTCTCAAGCGTTTCTTTTCGGTAGAGCTTGGGAACGGAACCACATATAGCCCGATTTGAGGCCGAGCAATGCCTGCAAAAACCCGTAATCGCTCGACACCCAAATATTTTAAACGGCTATTATGGCCAATTTGTTTTGCTTTACACTTAATTGAATATTTCAATTCCCAGGGTGGATAATTGCACCGGCGTATTCGGTCGCCGGATTTCGTTATGGTCATGGTGATTTTCTTCGAAATTTTCAAGATGGTGGCGGATTTGGTGGGGAAGGCGGAATCTCTCGCACGTTTTCGATTGGGTGTTATAGAATGAATATTGGAAGAAACCAATTGAACTGGTGTTTCGATTTGTGATTTGGTCGGTATAATCGAGCGAGAAAAGTTATTTGTTTTGCAAACTGCTACGAAAAAAATGTCATGTTCTTGAAATGAAGATTAACTGTTTATTTTTCATTTGTAGAAATCATCGTGGATTTGAAATTAAAAATGACTAGTTGCAAGAAAAAACTGTTTTACGCCTGTAACAAAAAAATTCTCTATCTGAAGTGTTTTTTATGAAAGAATGAGGTACATTGAATGTCTTCAATTCCATTTCTTCACCTGAAACGAATGACTTCATTGTGTTACAGTTATAGTTATTATCAAACAATGAATCAGGTATCCAGAGGAATGGAATATATATATATATATATATGTATATATATATATATATATATATATATATATATATATATATATATATATATATATATATATATATATATATATATATATATAAATAATTTTTGAATTTGAAGTTAATTTTATTCGTTGAATCATTTAGCTATTATCTGTTGAAGCAGTAGAAAAAGTATATTGTATAACTCGCATGGAATGGTTATTTCTCAACTTCATACTCGTGGAAATGACGAATATTTTCCTTTAGTTAAACAAAATACTATTCCACTTCTACACAAGTTGAACTCTTTCGCCACAGTGGGAGAAATATGAAAGCTGATTAGTTTTCCAGCTCTCTACAACAGCTACTCATAACTGGAAAATGAATTTAACGTTACTGTATTCATCTTTTGTTCACAATATTCAATATTCAACTCCAATTCGTATTCTTGCGAACGAAATATATTACCCAATGATGATTTGCTGTGATTGAATTCTTCATATGCTTTTACACCCATTTCCGATAAAAAAAAGCAGCATTTCCGAATAAAAGTGCGCGAAAAATGAAATGAACAGTTCATGAAAGGAGAAAGTTAATAAATATAACAAGTTAGTAGAACAGTAACTCCCAACTGAAGATACTCAATATCTATATTGCGTTCAAGGGAAAACACAAGAAAACAGTAAGTGACTGTCATTTTAAATACAGTTACTCCGACACAATGAAGCAGTAAATGTCACTTACTGCTGTTTTTGAATGCACCATCGATAAAATAATATTATAAACAGTGTTTCTTCATTTCTTAACGTGGTTTCCATCGACAATTTCACGAATAAATATTCTTCCAACTATTACCTTTCATTAAGTGACTGTGGCAATTAATTGTGTGTAAGATGCCTAGGAAACCCTGGTGTATCTAGTGATTCGATATTGTTTAGAATTTCTTGGCGAAAAACAATCGACGATTACAAAAGCTTCCTAATTTTTGTATAGGGGGCGTTATATGAGCATTTTCGAAAATCTGTCAAATGTTGGTTTTGTCAGATTGACGTAACTTTGAGGATTATTGTTGTCAATGAAAACTCTGAAATTATTTCTTCGCATTCAACAGTATTTGAAAGTCTATATAAGTAGAATAAGTTTCGAAGTTATTACAAGTACTTTTTCACGATGTGTAGAAGATTTGGTATTTTGTGTAGTCAGTCGAAATCTGAGGATCCAAATATCCTTCTTTAATCAGTACCTAAGGTAAATACAAAACAAATCGCCCCAAAATAATAACATGAATGTATCGTTGTAGCTTATTTTATTCGTTTCAGCTTGAGCGAAAGTCTTATATCGAGGAGGAAACATCTGTAGCTCTTATTAATGAGATATTGAAAACAAAGTTTTGTTTAAATGAAGGAAATATCGATGTGATACGTATTTTGAACCGTTGCATAACTGATGTGGGTATCCCTAATTCCAAGACAGTCTATCACTTTCAATATACTAGCATGAACTTTGTCGTACATTCTCAGGTGAATGGGCAAAGTAAATTTTCTCGGAATCGAAGTCTAGTCTTACAAACTGATATAAACACACTAAAAACTTGTGGAGGTAGTAGGTGACACTGACAGTATTGACAGGTTGTTAACGGTAGGTTTCCACGTTACATGTACGTTTTCTGAAACGCATTTGATTGGCTGTCAGGGCTGTCAAAATCTCAGTAGGCAAATAATAAACAGTGGTAGAATATTCGGTTGCACATTCCTCTCCACTGAAAATCAACCTTCATATGGTATATGACTGATCGCCATCTACAATAGCGATCTGAGGCTTTTGCGATATCAGAAATCAAGCAATCGGTTTTCGCCAAGTTTATCCCAAAATTATTCAGGTATAAGTAGATACACCAGGGTTTCCTAGGCATCTTAATTGTGTGCTTTAAAACAGAAACAGATTGTGTAGCACGGAAAAGTTTTAGCCTGATGACACGAATTTGCAGTTTTGTCGATACTGCCTTTTTCAATAGGTGGGAAGTATTGTCAAATATAGAAAGTTGTCATTGATTTATTCAAATCCATTCAAACAAATACATGAATTGAGAGATGTTTCAACCTCAACTTCAATATTCTAAAACAGAAACAGTCAGTATTTACAGTTCCATACGATTACAGAATTAAGGAATATAAAAGAGTCTTCAAATTCGCAAACTTGCACGGATGCGTGCTAAGCATTTCATCTCAGTACGGTGACCAGAGCAAACTTGTAACCTCACCATATGAATGTTTATAAATATTGAGGGAGGTAAAGATTCAGTTTTGGTGTTTTTTTTTTGTATTTCTTTTTAGCTATTTGATGTCAGTAATTTTCTGGCATATTTTCTCATTTTTTATAATTAATAATTAAATTGAGTTTTCAAATGAGTTCTTTCATTATTTGGATGAATGAAAGTTGGGTGAAACAGTGAAAAATCCTCTCCTATTAAGCCAAGCGAGTACCGAGTTGCTACAGTATTATACTCACACCTACTCTGATTTAGTACTATTCGATTGGTTTGAATATTGTTTTTAGCAAACATAAATATTGAATGCTCGTGAAGGATTCGATACCAATATCCGTATAATATTTTAGATAAAAGACTCATTTAATTTGATCTTCTCAGATATTTGATGAGTATCTGTGAGTTTTGTTATTATTTCCAGAGGAGAAAGATACATTCGACTCCAAACTCAAAAAAATACACCAAAAGTCAAAATGTGAATGAGAACACGTGGATGACCTAGGACTAAACCTTAGAGTATGGCACCGACACACGGGTTTCACAGAGTTTTTGTGACCATCAATTCGGTCGCCATCCATTCTTCTGGCGATGATCAGTGAACACAATCGCCAAAGGCTCCGTCGCTCCACCAGGTCTCTTCTTCGTCCTTGCAGGACGAAAAACTTTCGTGGGAGGACCTTGGCGTATACGATCACGTTTTGTGAAAGATCCGGTGTCTTTTTGAAAGCTTCTTCAAGAAGAGGAGATGTGAACTGGTCATTTCATCGTAACGACCCTTAGGCGTGAATACTTTTGTTGGCAATAGTCGAATTGTGAAAAAATGGGTAGGAACTGTGAACAATGTGTTTGAGAAAGTTTCGTCTTCTCTCGTTGGGTCGGTTTCGATGTCATTTTATACTTGAGGATTGTTGATATTATGAGTGAGTGGACACCATGAAATGTTCCGTAGATGACAGACAATTGCTCAATTCTGCATAAGGATCAACTTAGTGATAGAAGTTACTCTGAAGAGAGTTTCCTCCATATGATATAACAGATCGAAGTTTTTTATGGAATCTTACTTCTAATTATGATAAATGAAAAAAACGATTCTGAAAGACAGAATGGATTTAGAATCATTAGGAGGTTGTTGTGCAGGAAGGGATATTTTATTCAACAGCAGTGGAGTTTTTTAAGGCTCTGTTGCCAATGTAGAACTGTCATGGTAATTCTTCGCTCACGGACTCGTTCACTTCTTTGGAACATCGTAGAAGGGTCGGAGAATTGTCTCTCTTCTATAGATACTTCCACGGTCGATGCTCTTCCGAATTGTTAATAATTGTTTCCCCCTTGGCAATATATACACGTATGACTTGGCGAGTACAGAATTCCCACTTCTTTGTTGTGAATTTGGAAACTTGGCTTACAAACTTCAAAAATTCGAAGTGAATGTTAATTCGTAATTCGTGAATCTGCATATAAAAAAATAACTGAGGAAATATAATTGCTTCATGATAGCTCATTTTTTGATGAAATAGTTATTCAAAGAGAATTCTGTGTTCCATGAAGAAGTTTTTTATATTGGACATTTTGCTTTACATTATAACTGATATGTCATACAGGTTTTTGCATATTTTCCGTAAGCAGTGCCTACCATCTATTGCAGTGGTTCATTTCAAAAATCAAGAAGAGGGATCGTCATTCCAGTGAATTATTTCCAATCAGTATTCCTGAAGAACAGAGAATACATATATATTCCATTCATAAATGACAATGAATTCAACAGAGATCGTTAGTATTTTTGGTATTTTTGTAACGAATTATTTTTTGACTTTATTCTTTCTTCAGTTGAAAACTTGAGATAACAACTGCTATGAAAATCAAAAGAAATTTACAAATACTCTCTGTCGATAGATATGTACGTGTATTTCATTCAAAGAAGTTTGATTTATCAATAGAAAGTAAGAGAGAGAGAGAGAGAGTCCACCTAAAATAGTTTTTTCTTAGATGAAGTCTTTCTTTTTTTTTTTGAATGAATCAAACATCTTTGGATGATATACACGTACCTATCATCGGGAACTGTTTGTTGAGTCTTTTTTTTCATTTAAATCCTTTCAGAGAAGTTATAATTTCTATTTTTCGAGTCGGAAAAGAATCGATCCAAGAGTAATTTCTCAAACAACAAAGTTCAGCCTTTCAAGATCGAAACTTTTCCCGATTCCAATAGATCACAGTAGCTTCTTGATTACTGCAAAAGAAAGATATTCCAACAGTCATCAGTCCACACTGCACTAGACTTCGTCAAAGCTCAATACATAAAAAAAAAGTGGGGGCCAAGATCTGAATCGTACCGTCACGAGAGTATCACGACGTTTTGAATGACAATAAGCTCGGCGACCGTCCACTCTGTCGTCACCCAGTGGACACCATCGCCGAAGGCTCCGCCGGTCCTCCAGGTCTCCGCGTCGTCCTCGCAGGACGAAAAGCTTTCCGAGAGGTCCTTCGCGCATGCGATCACGTCGAAGCGAGCACGTTGCATCAGGTAAGTCCCGGTGCGGTCTCGTCTCTCGACCACCACCGACAGTCATGGGGCTCACCTAAGTGAGTGTGTGAGCGCGCGATTATGCACGCGGTGCTCTTCGTGCCTGCCGTCTACCTTTTGCTCCTTTTCACCCCGTTCACGACTTCCTGGTGGTGAGTACAACATAATTTTCAGATAACGAAAGAGAATGCTTCACATTTGTTCGTAGTACCGGTGAAAATTCCATGCCTGTGGACTCGAAAAAAAATTCTGATTCAATCCATGCTTGATAATAATAATGATAATAATAGTATAGCCTTATTGTCCGACAGATACCTTTTTACAGAATGAACGATAAGTGAGCGCTTTTCAGTCTCTTTGCTTCAGATTTGTTCGTAGTCCCGGTGAAAATTCCATGCCTGTGAACTCAAGAAAAATCCAGATTCAATCCATGCTCGATAATAATAATGATAATAATAATAATATAGCCTTATTGGCCAACAGATACCTTTTTAAAGAATAAACGATTGGTGAGCGCCTTTTAATCTTCTGTTGACAAATTAATCAGAAAAATCAGTATTAACAGACGAAGTTCATATCGGACCAAAAAAACTTCAGGTATGTGAACAGCTAGCCCTAGTCTTTAGATTTAGTATCAATTTTCTTCTCCTAAAGTTCGTAACCTTGTTAGCGAAACGTCTAGTGCAAAAATATCAGTTTGGTGTTAGGGTAATTGATCTCTAGAAATGTTTCAACCCAGTTACACGACAATGTATCGAAGAAAACATATTAACAAAGTAACAGAAGAAGAAAGATGAATACCTGATTACAGACACTGTTTATACGCAATATATTACATATCAATTCGAATGTACATTTGCTTTGCTAATTATTTGTTTGATAGAATCGAAAATTAATCACAGTAATGAGATAAATCGTTGAATTATCTACAGATAGTTTATTTTATAGTGGTGATATCAGTAACATATTTGTTTTTCCACCTGCGAGTCTGAAAGTAAGACGGTAACGTGACATATAGGATGGAATGTTAACATCAATTTGTTGAAGAAGGATTGGTCAGTCTATCAAATTATTCAAAAACTCAAAGAGGAGTATGCACGCCGAACAATTTCTACTATATTCCAAGCTTATTAGATCTAAACGACTGCATAGTTCGTTATAAATGCAACATATTTTCGGATAAATACCATCTATGTTGAAAATCCGAAAAAAAAAATGCAATTTTTCAACCCTGAGTTTTTGAGATTCATAGAACGTATTCCAGACAATGTTTGAATGCTCAGTTCTGAGCGAATATAGAAAATATAGCATTTCCGTAGAGTTTATATTAAGGAAATTTCTACGGTTTTTGACTATGAAACCATAAGTTCTGATGGCTTCTGACACTTGCCATGAAATATGATCAACAAAATTCAATTTGCTGTCGAAAATCACAACTATGTCTGTAATTGAGTTCTGAAGGGGCTCCCTGGACAATATATAAAAATCACACGTTACTTTTATTTTGAAAGTCACTACATTAAATTTTTTCGCTTTCGAATTCAATTCATTTTTCGTACACCAAATTTGCTATAAATCCAATTGGGAGTGAAGATTCATAAAGTTATGCAAGTCGTTACTTCTTGAATATTATTTTGAATCATCAGCAAAAGATAAACAGTTATTCATTAAAGATTATGAATTGAAATTTCATATCAATATAAAAAGTGAACTCATGAAAGCAGCAAACGTGTTGCTGTTCACCAACATATCAGTTTCTTGGTTTGTATCAAAGAAGGTTATAATTATTTATATTATTCATTCACATGTCAGCACTCATAATGAAAAAAAAATCAAATTCAATCAGGAGTCGTCCTCAGGTTCCCAATGAACGATATAAAACTAAAATCCTTTCTCCAATAAGTGAAAAAATGAACACTTTGATCAAGCGCTTTATGAATGTTTACGTTTGGTTAGGGGAAATGCTAATGACATTCAGATTCCTGTGACTATGAATGTTGATACTAGGCATGAATAGTTCGTCTGTGAGAGATCTATAGGAGAAATGCGGCAAAAATATCAAATTATATTTTGGAAATACCTTCTGATGATTACTGTTTGAAATTCATTTCCATTCTACTGTGTGATCTCCATTGGCAGTGAGAACGTCCAATATTAACTCTCATTCTTTCAAGTTGTGGTAGTTTAAAAACTCAAGAAACTGAGAAAAAAAAACTTTCTGATATTTTCGGACTAGCACCTGATTCAACTTGAGAGGATTTATACCGATGTTCTGAACTCACACGTATAAAATGTCGAATATGACATGATAAGTCGAGTTCGATTCTTTTTTTCAAAACATCAGCGAAAAAAATCCGATTTTCCGATAAATCAGAATTTTAAGAATTCATATCATAAATGACGTAGCGTTGTTTATTCGACAAACTTGATGGCAATCACATTTGATACTGTCAGCTTTATTAGAAAAACACTTCATTGTGTGATTCTAATTGGACACATCAAATCAAATTTACTGACTAGTGAATATCACACAATGAAATGTTTCTTCAACTATGTTATAATGGACAATATTCTGAATGTTACGTAGCAGAAAATCGAAGAATCCTGTTTCATAAAACTACAAGTATTGTACCTACAGGAGGAACACAATGTTGAATATCTTCAATTATGTTTGTAGACACAAGACTGATAAATGATGGAATAGGCTCCTGAAAGTTGAATGAGTTACTCGTGAAAGAGTTTCCCAATTAGCGATGAATTCACTTATGAAACTTCTTTACGTTACGAGAATATATCACTCACAATATATTGCATTCTTTACTGGTTTCATAATATAATCTTATTTGCAATGATAAGAGTAAGTCTTTGAAATATTCATGAGAACATGACAATTTGAATTTCTAAGGAAACTGGACGAAGATCTGCAATTAAATATAGTTCGACGATTATTCAATAATATGTTGAAGCAAAAGAATTGAAACCTTCAAATATATCTGCACGAACAGAGACATAATTATTGAACTAGTTTATTTCCTGCATTTTCGATAATAATGAAAGTAAAACTTAAAACATCAATATTCCACTCTGCCTGTCTAGTAGGAAGATATTTAACTCCCATTTTGCCCAATGAACAATTGTTTATTTTGAAACCTGTCATAGGCGTGAAAAGTCTCCTGTACCCGAATGTTTTGGTATAGATTTTTTTTCAGGCATGAAGTATTCTGATGGTGTGTTTGAATATTCCAACCTTGATTTGTTATAAAAACGAAATGCACAATTTCAGATGTGTTTCTAGTCGAAATGAGTTCATATGAAAGCAAATGTTGTCTTTTTGAGAAAACTGCGGTTCATTACTTCGTTCTTCAACTGGTATCAGTGGAACATAATTGAGCTCGATATGTCAAGATCAATTCATCAAAACATCGGGATTTCATTTTTTTGGTGTTGAGATTGAAGTCTGTATTCAAGTGTCCTCAGTAAAATACACAGCTGAGCTGGTGTAAAATTGATGGACACGAGATCGAGCACAGCATGCACTCTAAAAAAAACATGATGATTGTAAAGAAATTGAATAATTTCAAGTTCCATTGGAAAAAGTTTTAGATGTTTTTTTTTTCGAAAGTGAATTTATGAATTCAACTTTGATCTATTTGATCGATTCTATACAAAAATAATAAGAGTTTCAATTTGAGGTTGAGCAATTTCTTCACTGTCCACATGTTGAATGTTGTTGTTGAGAATAGGTGAAATAGAAATATATAAAGGGATGTTCTTTGTGCTTGGTTTCACCTTCTGATTCATCCTATTCATGTCCTTCATTAACGGTCAATACTGCGTTATTATTATAGATTTGGGGAAAAAATTACTATGTAAAAATCCTATGATTTCATTTGGAATTGTCGAAAGTTCACCCATATTTTTTCTCCAATGCAAATGTGCAAAACGTTCTCATTACAATATTGCTGACATTATCTGCTTCACAAATGAAGGTTATTCGGATAATTAACATTTCGAATTTGAACTGATCTAATCCTTTTGATGAAATTTCGTTTTTTGATAGAATACAGGAATTCCGGATATCAGTCGAAACATTTGAAAATTCGTATAGAAATATCATTTCGTGAAAATACATCATAGCTACACAAATTTTCTTGATGAACTCGATTGGATGAAACATATATTACTGTTGTGTTCCCATGCTCATAAAACAAAGTGATTTCCATTTGTAGACGAATCGAAACTATTTTTCTCTTTGGATTTGAATCACTTCATTCGACTTAATGAAAATATATACCCCAGTGAAGTGAAGACAGAATACGAAAGCCCTCAATTCAACTCAATCATGCTGAACAGCCAAAGCGTTCCACCTTTGAAAAAATTTGAAGGACTCACGATAAACAGAGAAGATAATGACTGGTTTCAGAAAGTATTCGCAAAAAAACACTTGAGAAACGCCTGAGTATAGTTAACAAATGATTAACCATAACAAGACTCTTGCAATAACCTCACTATTTTGGCAAATTATGCAATGTATCAACTTGCCGTCTTCAATCTATGTGTCCAATTTATCATAGTTTTCAGATCATATATTAGATTGGTGCCAATTTTTAATCTCACACCACACGCTGCCTATAAACCCATAGCATAGGGGTGTCAAAACCTTAAAATTTTGAACGGAAAGTGGGGTCGAGTGATATATCACGTGAAAGGGTACCAAAATGTGTTTTCAGTGAAACCCTATCTATTGAAATCCACCCAAACATTCAATGAAAAATCAACCTGATTATATTGGTGCTGAAGAAAAATACAAATGAATTCTGGAATTCAGAATAACTACGAGCATTCCAGAACTACTGCATTTTAACTGAAGCAAGATTTCATTGTGAATTTTTGTAATGAACACAATTTTAGAAATGAATTCGAACAAAATCTATAATATTTTATAGATTCTTTGAGTGAATTTCAATAAATGAGGTGTTATTAGAAAGGTGATTTTGTGCCTTTTATGTATCTATCGACCTCACTTTTCATTTTAGGTTGAAATGAATATGTTGAAGAATATGTCCAAAATGTGTCCTCCTCAGGAAAGCTAGGTGCATATTCTTCGTTGGACCACTTTGTATACCAATTACGTTTATTTTCAATGAGATACTTTTAATTGATCAAAGCAATAAATAACTGTGACATACAACTGTTTCAGTTCCACAATGTTATATAATCAATAGTTTTTCTATCAATAGTCAACTTAAATTATGATATATGAGCCATTATTTGCTGATTATTATCATAACATGAATTCTAATTACTGTTCAGTAGTTCATTTACATTAGTCCGTGAGATGAGATGCAAAGTCCACCACTGAAGATATTTAAGATATTTAATTATTTCATTCCACAATAAATCTCAGGGTAACGTTACCTGAACAATTTGTTTCTCAAAGAAAGCATACAGAAGAGCATAGTTGAATAAGTACCTAAATTGACCATAGACGACAGTTTTAAAAAAGAATATGGTAGAATTCTCCATCCTTGAAAGTCGAAAGTTTCAAGTATTACAACACTAGGCAGATTCAAGCAAGCCAACTAAACTTATGAATGACTTAAACAATCAACTTGGAAACATAAATCATAAGGATCGAATGAGGGCTTTCAGACAAGTACTCAAATTGGAGATTTCCATGTTTAATCTATCACTACGAATTGTTAAGTTATTTACAAGTTAAGTTTGCTTGCTTGAATCCGCCTTATGCTTGTGAGTTATGTAAAACTGTTTATAGAGATCAATAACATCAAAATCGAATACGCCTTCTGCCTGCCGATTAAGCAACTTCAGGACAAGAAATTGATGACTATCATCAAGCCCTGAAGATGGAACTTGGTTAGCAAAGCGCTCGTTGAGTGTGAGTGACTTCGCTTCTGAGCAAGGTTACTGAACAACTTCACTCCTACACCAGAGATTACGATCTCACCGATTAATATTTAGTTATAAAATAATTTCAGTTAAAAGATTTGTCCAGCTGATATCAAAGCGAAGGTGGATTTAACTAGAGTGCGTTCTGTTTCTTCGTACAGAACGATAGAATATTGTATAAAAGAATCCAAACGGGACCATACAAGCTGCCTTAACAAACATTGTAAAGGTCGAACCAATGACGTTTTCAGGAAAAGGAATCATTAACAGTTAATACTAAATTAGTGGCGATTGTTTGAGCTCAATTACTCAAGACACGAATATGTGTTTCTACTCGTAGAAAGTGCAACTGAAATTTAAGGTTTATGTTCCTACTATTCACCCCAAGCTCTGACCTTTCAATGAATGATCTTCACAAATCCTTGCTCTTTTTAGAGTTGAAAATCATTTGTATTATGTATTTACGAGTCTCATATGTTTTATGCGGATCCGTAAGTATTTAACTCCCAGCTCCTTGCAAATTTCTGTACTGGTGTCTGGTTTGTTATCAGCTGTAGCATCTCATGAACGTTGATAAAGTGAAATAATTTTATCACAGTTTTCGAAAGCACGTGCTTGAGTAAGTTCTGATCAAATTATGAGCTATTAATCAATGTTCGAGAGATATTCGGTGAGATTTTTTTTGACAGGAAAATGTCGAATTGAAGTTGAATTGAATTCATGAAATGTCAGAGATTGTCTATCAACATCATGACATAGATGATAACCAACTGTGGAAACAGCCCATGGGGTGGGTTCTTCGGTTTATTCGACACACATTACTACGTAGGTCTGCACTTTGTTTTGGTTTTTGACCTACAGAAAAAATGAAAATTCATTCCAAAAAATTCGTATGCTGGAGATAATGTTCCGTTTGAATAAGGAAAACTCGAGATTTGTAAGTAATTCGTCGTTCTATGTGAATATGATAGTCGGAAAAATCAACAAACGAAATTACTTTTAATATATCGAAAGATTTATAAGATCAAAATAATTCAGACTGAAAAAATATAAAATTAATAAGAGAAGTCATATGCACATCTAGTAAAACAGAATAGACATCGGGGCATAAAATGAAATCCATTCAATTGAAAGAAGGAATAATTCTTGTTGAGATACACCCTATATATACACCAAGACCAGTTTCTTTCTCTCTGACGACTCGATATTAAGAAGCGTTTTGAATTGTTTGATTTTGATACTTTTCAAACATTTTCGACTGAAAATATTAATGTTCCTTCTTTGTCTCCCAAGCCATTTTGAAAAATCTCCATATATTTGAAAATGCCATAATGAATTAACGGAAATACACTTGAATAATAATGAGAATGTAAAGTTGTAAATTGATTCTGTGAATGATGCACTCAAACCTAAAAAAAATTAGGCTTCAATTCTCAATTATAACGACAATAGATAATCGAACCGAAACCATTAGAAAGAAACATTGTAAACTCTAATCTATTGAAATCTGTCTTGTTCGTCATTAAAATCTGTCGAAGATAGGAGATATGACAAGAGGGGTAAACAAGTATGTGTATAACTTTTTTATTTTAGTTGATCACTATACAGTTACCCTCGTGCTTCTGGGAGTTTTCAATAATTATTACAAATTCAGAATTCAGTTTAACTTTATGTAAACACGATGTTCAAAGTTTTATGTTCTTCATTATATTAGAATCAGATGAAATTGTTATTATTCACGAGAAAAATATAGTTTGACATATTCATCTAGTTGAGAAAAATAGGCATTTTGTGGAATCATTCTCCTGTTTTATTTGCAGGATGACAGAATCGCGAAATTCAAAACAGATGAGTTTTAAGGAAATAAAAGAATATATTGTGTTTGAAGAAATTAATTATTTTATTTCAATATAATATCTAAACCTCATAATCGTTTTCGAAGAGAATTATCACATCTGTGGAAAAAGTCTTGTTTTCATACCAGTGATGTTTGTAAAAATGGGATAAGAATCACGAATTTTTGAAAATCGAAGGCTGATATTCAACTTCTCTAATCAACTTGTCTTATTTCATTTCATTTATGTCTCATGTTCTTACATCCATACTCAGATAATCTGCAGACCATAATACCAACTACATTCTCATCCTCATCTGTGCTACTAACTAATGATTCTGCAATGAATACCATTAACTGCTGAATATTATGCATATTTCAATATAATTGAGCGTTCTAAAGCCTCCTGAAATATATTACATCCTGTAAGTCTTTGAAGTGTATATAAATAATAGGAGCAATAAAGATAAAGTGGATTACGTTTTTTGTTGACATTTTAGTATAGTAGTATAAAGCGTGTGTTTGAATTTTAACGGTGAATATGTGGTAGGTAAGAGTTTACATTTTTTTATAATGAACCATTAAAAACGTAAATATTATGTATTGCGGATAAAGAGTTCATTCAGTAACAGTGGCGATAGCTTGATTTTCGTACGTGGGGGGATTGCGTAGTTGGATATGAATAGGAAGTTACTTCTTTATGGTATGTGTACCTTTAATTTGATACATCCACTGACAAATTGTTGCTCGAAAAGCAGGATTACTATGAGCGTGTTGGACGATCTGACTTGGTTTTGGCAAGTGAATGTTGCTCAAGCTCAAAAATCTATTTTTCAGTAAATTATTTCAAGAATTTCTTATATTTTCTTTGATGTCGAAACTATTCCTGCTTTATATTTCTTCTTATGACAATTTTGAATTTCGTTTCATATTGATATTGAGTTGAAAAATTTGATAACGTTTTTAAATATCCTAACCTAACTATTAAATAGCTCCGTATAGTGCTCAGGATTCGTGTTCTGTAGAAGATAAGTGAGTTATAGACAGTTCGGTAAGTGTGAATTCAGGCCAAGTGTGGAGAATTATTGCACTCAATGATCGGCCAATGAGCCAATTTCAGCGCTATTTGACATAGACATAAACAAATCTTCGTTTGACCTAATTACGTAAAATATTTCCCTCATACATAAAATGTCCCATAAGAGCAATGTCATTATCGAAAACTTACAGCGGTAATTGCATTGTATCAAGTCACCATAACAACACATTTGAAACCGTATCACTAGACGACAGTCAACAACACAAATGAATGTCAGATAGACTCCAAAAATAGAAAAACATTTCACGTTTAGGTGAGTACTCCATACAATTTCTAGAGGAAAGTATAAATGAACAAAAAATAACATTTCCTTGAAAATTTCTTTATTCGTGAAATATTCCAATTAATTACATTCGTGCATAAAAATGACCAGATAATTTTGCATTCAAGCATGATATATTATACAAATTGCATTCAGTTATTTTCATATTTTGTAAAAGAGCCCTCGTCCTTCGGACTCGGTCACTTTCGCCAAAATATGAAAATAAACTCTTGCAATTTTTAGATATCACGCTTTCTTGCAAAATTATCGGTAATTTTTATGCACTCGTGCAATTATAACCGAAAGCTACCCTGCATACTGGAATTCAACAGATTTATTCAGTATAGTTGTCGCCCTTGCTCCGATCGTGGACTAGTATTTTTTGAAAATATGAAAAGGTCGAAATCTGTGTGAATGGAGGGTGTTATGATGTTGTGATACGTGTATAAGTAGCATTTGAATTCTTATTCAGTTTGAATTCTTTATCTTCAGTGATTATATCATTCAAAACAATTTTATGCTGTGAGTGTTAACCTCACACTCAAAATATTATTTCGTTGCAGATGCAAATAGATTCGAAATTATTGCTGAAAATCATAAAGAGCCTCAAATTATTCCCAAACAGACATCGACAATGTAGTAAAAGAAATATAAATAGGTACGATGAGAAAGTAATGAGCAGAGTAATTCTGAAATAAGGAAAAAATAAATTTTCATGGCCAGAAATCGAAGACTCAGACGTTTCAGTGGACCAAGACATTGTTAAAGTTCTTGCTGAACCAATTATAGACAAAAGAGAAACATTCAGTTATCAAGACATTCTGGTTGACTTTCATTTTTGACTTTTCGAAAGTTTTTGAATTTTTCACCAATAGAGATATTTGAATTTTTGAAATCGATAAAGTTTTGTAGGCATTTATTTTTTTTCACACTTGCCCCAGAACTATGGGAAAGTGTGATCCCAAGCCCCGATTAAAAAAAAAAATTGTAATGCATTCTAGTTGGCACATCATAATAATGATTTGTTGCTTTCTAAGCAGACATCTGTTTGTGACCATTACTCAATTTTGGTATTTTTGAAACAGCTAGGAATGATAAAAAAATTGCTTACATTTTACACACATGAAACACGCGTTCACACTTACCAGATTTCACCTCAGCTGGTATTTCGAACCGTAACACAATATTTTTAAAATTTTGTCATTTGAATATTGTTCTATTGCCGAAGTCCTGATGTAAGCGGCTTGCTCGACAGTGATTGGTCTTACACTATGAAGTTGTAGCATTTATGAATATCCAATTTCGAGAGTTAAACATGGTTTTGGAGTGGATGGAGAACCGAAACGGTCATATTTCAAGTATCATATGGGGAAAAATGAATTGAAATGACCCATTCGACTAAAAATGAATACATTAATTCATTTAATTCATTTAAGGTAGGAATATCCCAGGTCATTTATTTAATGCGTTCTCAAATCATTTGGTATATTAAAATCTATTTCAGATATTTGGGAAGAATGATTGAATATTCCATTCATTATCCCAAAACACTTTGACTACCTCTTGAAATTTTCGTCATTTCGTCTTCTTCTCTTATCGAAACTCAGTTGAACAAACCAAACTATCTCTGACACGATATTACAGTTATGACACATTATCTCAGTATCAAACGGACAGAAAAAATAAAGGCACTCAGTTTCTCTCTCGAAAGGGAAAAACCTCTTCAATTACTTAGGCCCACTTGTATAGGTTCAGCTTAAAACACAAGTGTTGGTTAAACTTTAGTTTAATGAATAAAGTTCGTTGTATAGGTGTTTGTAACTGCCACTCATAGTTTAACTGTCAACTGATGGATGGAGGGGCAGTTAAACTACAAGCTTTGGTTGAACCATACGGAGCACAAAACACCCACTGTGTTACGAAGAATAATTACTGATACTGTTTGTTTACTGTGTGGGTATTTTTGTACTGTTTGTTTACTGTGTGGGTATTTTTGCGGGTAGAATAAGGGCAATTTGAGGAGCTAGGGAAAATGTATAAAACGTCAGAAGGGAAATGAAATGACAGTGGAAATTAGAATCACGGAATTCATCATATAAAAATCATGCGCGTTTTGTGCAGGTCAACATATCTAGTATCTACAGTTCGATGTTTTTTTTTCTGTTACTAATAGGGACCAACAAATTAGTAATGAATATCCCAACTACTCTGTGTCTCGAATCTCAAATTTGAAACCTGTTTGTACGGGAAATATCAATTTTTTTTTTGTTAGCGAAAGATATGTTTTATATTTTATTTCAAATCCACCAATCCGACGGTATTTTCATTTATCCGGCGGCAGGTCAAGTTCAATTCACTTGTCAATTGTCATTAATGTCGTGATTTGAAGTTAGCTGCAAAGACTTCAACTGAAAGATATACAACAGATATTTTATCATTTCATCGGTTTAAACCTGAGTTTAAATGTCACTTTAAACCTGAGTTTAAACTAAACTATAAACGTGACCTATACAACTGGCCCTTAGACACCATTTTCCAAAAATAGCACGATATCGTTTCAGTAGCCACTTTCCCAAGCACATGATTGAGCGCTCGTGTCGATCAAGATCAGTCCATTTTGGTTACCGAAAATGCCCTTAATATTTCCGTAGTTGATCTAAACGTTGCTCATTTGTAGTAATCCTCCTGAAAAAACATGAGATATGATTGGCATGGCGAATAATATATAATATACTATTGAAACTTGGGTTGAAGAAATTCTCTATATCGAAAACTCCTTTGCAGGGCAATACAGACAAAAGGGGGGCTGCGAGGAGCTTACACCATTTTCAAACCTTACAGCATTATTGCCTGTAACTCCCGAACCCTTCATGACTATTCATTGGGGTAGTACGAAGCTGTATTGACATTTGAAACAGTTTGGAGTTGCTGATGTCACTTAAATAGAATGTAATTTTATTATGTTTTCGAAAAAAAAAATTTCAAGATGTCAAGTCGTTTGGCGAATGACACTTCTAATTTGTTTTGAATATCAAATAATTAAGATCTGTTGAAAGACTTTTGACCTCCACACAGATGATCCCGTCACACCCACATATTATTTAACCTCTCATAATTTTACGACAATGAGAAATATGTATAATGAATAAACACTCTTCATTGAATAGTTTCTAACATTTGTTTTGTTGATACTTTTCGCCGCTAAACGTCCTGCCATGTTTGAATAAATTTCATTCGCAGTCTGCAAAATTCGATATAAGTTTGTTTCCAAAACCAATATATTTTGATTTTTATACTCTTCACTATACGAACTTGGTTAAATATAGAGTCTTGATGGTAGAAAATTAAATTTCTTGTTTCCATTTCATACTACTAAGTAGTGTCATAACTTCAGTTAGATGTAAACATTGGAGGTGAAATAACAAATAAACATGAGTATAATAGTGTCTACTGCTTACATTCGAGTCTGTCAAACATCAACCACACTAAATATTTTGGGGAATTCATTCACAGTTGCTGAACGTGATAATAAATTACTTTGGGAAAAGTATACAAGAGACCATCATTGCGGCTGTTATTCAAATTTTCGTGATTTTGCGAAAATGTATACTTTTATTGGGTATGCACGTAGTTAATGTATTTTAACTTGAGTCTAACAATTTGCCAAAGGCAGCGGTATGTGATAACGATTTTGTTTCTATACTGTTGACCTGGAAATTATTAGTACGTTATGTCAGGGTATTCATTCTTGAAGTGTCCATTGATCGTCATCAACAATGAAAGATGATCACATCATTCCTGACAATTATTTGAAATTGGTTATATCGTCAAAGATGAGACGAATAAAATTTTATGATACAGAGATCCCTTAACAAAGAATCTCTCTAATAAAGACATAATTCTTTCTGTAACATTCACAAATTGTCGATAGATAACATGCATACTCAAAAAAAAAAGATGTATTTAAATATTTTCAATTCATATTCAAAAACTCTCACTGGTTTGCTCGGAATGCAGAAGTTTGTGCGGGAAATGGACGGCCAAGGTTTCAAACATCCTTGATGGTATGGAACGACTTTTTGAGTTTGGTAGTCCCTAGTCAACTGTTATGAATTCCGAGAAACCTACAGAAGTACCCAGTTAGTATTGATCATTTTGAGCAGAATGTTCTGTCCTCATTGTTATGAAGCCCTGAAATGACATAATTGACAATACAATACCAAAAAGTCCGCACCGTATGGAAAACAGTTTCACTATTGATTTCTCGTATAATTTTTCTCTTCAAAAAAATTTGTACATTTTAACCCAAAACTCAATAATCAAATTTCAAACATGGAATTGACAGTTACTCAACAAAACTCCATATTTAACAGAAATACTCAAGATTCCTGATGATCAAATTTTCTATTTTCTCTAAAGGAAAGGGACGCATCCTTATTTCTCCAAGTATCGAAAACTTCCACTGAGATGTTGTTTGTGAACACAAACTTCATGCAGTTTCGCAATTGGAGCCAACTGAGCTGCAAACAATTTTTCCTCTTTTTTCTTGATAGTAGATAATAACCTCTTCAATTGTAATTTCATTTCATATGGATTTGTGGGATTGATTGATGTTTTTTCTCATTTCTGGATAAATTCAACAGCATTATCGAATTCGTTGCTATATTTGGTTGATTTATTTGGTGCATATGTTAACCTCATATAAAAAAATCTTATATGTGATATAATAATTTATTACCTAGGAAAATTGTTATCTACTTATTCCAAGGTTGTATTCTTCTAATAAATCAAATCAATTATATGAATGAATTAATGAATAAAGTAGAGCTAATTATATTGAGTATCTATTACTATTGAAAAAATTTTTTCATTCAGAGAGTTCTATATTCATTAAACCACGTCAACAAATTTAATATCTTCCTTCAAAAGTGTGACTGTGTGACTTTCAACACTTCATCCGAATCCTTCCTAATTCATTAAATGCACATCTTGAACCACATATGCTTGTTTATTTGAAGAAATTGACACCTGGGTGTGAACTAACAGCTATCAAATAATACACTAGGAGTGAATTTTTGTTTATTCCTCATATTAGACAACTTAGACCATTTGAAACATTCCAAGGATATATGCGTTTGGACAGGTGTTTTACTAAGGCATTGTACTGAGTGACTGACTGTTCATTTGTCTTAAGCTATATTTTGTTTCGTTTATCTGCATGTAGCAAAATGTATTCACTTGTTGAGAATCGTTATACAATATCTTCGGAACCAATATTTCAGGACGCAATGGGGTTTTTCTTCATGAGTTGTTCTGGATCTGTCATCTCGGAGAAGTTTCTATAAAGATATATGGTCGTAACTGCCCATTTTGAATGGAAAGTCACTTTTATCTTGGATGCAGCAGCATCGTTCTTAACATAATTCATGCTGTAGTCTAATAGCTGAGTATTGTTTTAATGTCATTATTTTGTGGTGGATGAATTCTCACTTTATATCTTCTTAATCTGCCACAATCTGAAGAAATAAGAATATGGATCTATATTTGAATTATTGTAACTCAGTACAGTACAGTAATTCATCGGGGTAGATTGAAAATCTGCCATTCTACACTTGTGAAGAGTCCAATATTAAATCTTATTTTTTCAGATTGTGGTGGTTAAGATCCCCAAAACAAACTTGAAGAAAGTCTAACACAAGTCTTCTTAAGTGAATTGATCACTTGCCTGCTCATCATGTCGAAATTTCATGCTGACAAATGAGAAGATACCTCAGGATGTGATACAACTGCCTCATTTACTATTAACTGATGTCATACTGTACTTTTTTGTCATATTCCTCTTGATTGAGATAAATCGTTCTAAATTTGGTTAATATCAAGCAATTGCTTTTTTCACATTTCAATTTTGCTAACATCGAATGATCTCCTGCTATTCATCGAAAGGAATGTTAGAAAAACACAAAATAGTATTATTCATAGGTATATTTTTGTTGAAAATTCCTGGAAAGACTTCATTTTTATTTGAATTATATAACATCTATGAACGTGTGAGTTTGTTTGAATTCGCTCGCTTTGCCACTGTAAACCAGTCTCTTCATCTTTATTGGGACTAAAATCTTGTTTGACTCGAATTGAAGTTTTCATTTGGAAGTGTCTGTGGTGTACTTTAATTGAATCAACCTAGCCTTCATTCTGCGAATTCAATGATTGAGCAAATCATCAAATTCCATTTTTGGCTCACAATCACTTCTTTAAACATCAGAGATTCCTGAGATTCATGTGAATTCAAAAACTGAGAATACAACCAACTATTTATTGATTTCAAGGGTTCTGTTGTCTTATGATTCCACATTACAGTTTGACGCTTGTACCGATTGTTTCAAAAATAGCTTTACCCAAATTATATTCACTGAAAATATGGGTTCTCATCAAAAATTATATCTATTACGCTATAAGGTAGACACGATTAAATTTCCACAAAATTTATTGTCTTCGCGACATGTTTCGGTACACTGTACCTTTATCAAGCGAATGTATTTAAACACTAAATTATTCTTCGCTAAAAGCTCCTTAAATATATCAGGGCCTACTCTAATTATCTATGATTCCTAGAATAATACCACTGACAATGATGATGATTCCTAACTGATGCTGATAAATGATACTGATTCCTAATAATAATTATGATATCGGACCATATTTACTACTTATTGATTGAATAAGTTCAACAAAGGGGAACTATTGAGATCCAATTGATCATTTAGCAAACAATTTGAATTTTTCAATTTATTGATTTCCAAAAACTCTAAATAATTAAGTCTAATGCCCTTATTTTCAACATGCAGAATTTCGAAATTTTTATCGAAGTCATGGCCTTCCTCCAAAATATGATTGGCATATGATGAATGAGTTGTTTTCTTTTCATAATTCATACGATGTTCACGTATGCGGTTTTTGAATGGTCTACCTGTCTGGCCAATATATACTTTGGAGCAAGATCCACAATTCAATTTGGATCTTGCTCCAAAGTATATATTGGCCAGACAGGTAGACCATTCAAAAACCGCATACGTGAACATCGTATGAATTATGAAAAGAAAACAACTCATTCATCATATGCCAATCATATTTTGGAGGAAGGCCATGACTTCGATAAAAATTTCGAAATTCTGCATGTTGAAAATAAGGGCATTAGACTTAATTATTTAGAGTTTTTGGAAATCAATAAATTGAAAAATTCAAATTGTTTGCTAAATGATCAATTGGATCTCAATAGTTCCCCTTTGTTGAACTTATTCAATCAATAAGTAGTAAATATGGTCCGATATCATAATTATTATTAGGAATCAGTATCATTTATCAGCATCAGTTAGGAATCATCATCATTGTCAGTGGTATTATTCTAGGAATCATAGATAATTAGAGTAGGCCCTGATATATTTAAGGAGCTTTTAGCGAAGAATAATTTAGTGTTTAAATACATTCGCTTGATAAAGGTACAGTGTACCGAAACATGTCGCGAAGACAATAAATTTTGTGGAAATTTAATCGTGTCTACCTTATAGCGTAATAACTATGGATTTCCATCAAGTAAAGGCCACCTCAGTCCAAAAAAAAAATTATATCAAAAAACTTCCTTCTCAATTATTATTCTATCTCCTCTCAAAATACTCCCAAAAAATATGAAGATCTGTAATCTTTTCTCTGATACACCCAAATCTTCATTCAATATTTTGTTATTTGGACTTCCGTCAAGGCCAAATTCTAAAGATTTCCTGACCTAATGCAACAGTCGAATGTTTCCCAAGGCGATATCTGACGTTCAGCTCCGACTTTATTAATCAAAGTGGGCCGCGTAATCTTTACAGAGATGATAATTGCATGTTCTAATAATCCTATGACGTAGTTTCATGACCTGTATTAACGTAGTGTTCGTCAATAAATTAATGGAGATGGTTGCAGTTCATTCCAAGTAATACCACTTGATAATTTTCATTGGACTCAATAAAATCTATAAACAGTTTCAATGCTTGCGAATGTTTAGTGCCAGGAAACAGGTGCCCGGGTATTGAGCAATGAGCAGAACAATATAAATCACTCGGTAAACGCCCAGTTATAAATATAGTGTGTTACACTATTATCCGAGGATTCAACAGTAGATACTAAAGTCTATAACTTTTCACGAGACGTTTCACCCGGGACACTAATGGTCCATATATTTCTAATGATAGTGGAGACGACAAATCACATCTAAAATAGTGTTGAATTGATACGCCGTTTTGAGATGAAAACATATGCGCCTTGAATAGAGTGACACTCCCAGAATTCCTGAGCACACTTGAGAAATTTAAAGAAAAGCATATAGGTATTTCCTAACAAAAGTTCCCTACCTTGAATATTCCGGAAGTGGGAGGAAATATGAATTTTCCAAATCAAAGATTATATACATTCAGTTCACAGTTCAATGAGGAAGGTAAATTGAATATATGTATTGGTATTCCACCTAAATGAAAATCAATCCAAACCATAAGCAAGCAAAGTTCACAAGTCACAATTCAAGTGAAGTCATTGAATTCATGAATCGAATATGCATCAGGAAAAAATGAATTGAACCCACAAGATTGCTTGTGATTCTTACTCAAATTATTTCAATATTCATTTTGATTATTTCTCGAAGAACGTAACGTCAATCGGTTCTCTTGCCAAATTAATGACGTTTTCATATAAACAAATACTTTGTATCGTTCGCGTTGTTACATAAATACTTTTTTTCCTGATTATGAAAAATTATTTTTCGATTCGAGTCTACTTCCCACCCTTTCTAATTTTTTGACTGGTTTCAATAAAGTAAAGTACAAATACAATGAAAGTTTGAACCAGTACACCTCAATGAAGAATATTGTCAACCATATTCAAACAAACATAACCAATTCTCCAACTGTGGCCATTGTATTCCTGACTGCCAGATAATATCGCAGAAAAAGTGAAAATGTATATCACAATCTGTTCTGAGAAAAGAGTACAGGGAAGGGTCCCACATTCCATCATGAAACTTGATATATTTATCATAATTTTGATAAGGGCCACGCTCTAGTAAAAACGCAAACACCATAAATCACAAGTGAATTTTCTGGTGATGTTTCGTGAGGAAAGTCACACAGACACGCGATAGTGTTTTCAGGGGAAATAAACATGTCTAATATTTCTCGTAATTAGACTAGAAAGTCTAGTAATTCATTCAGATTTGGGTTGAAAGGAATTTCATTCTACACTGGTACATATATTATGTACTTCCGAATTTTATAATTTCAAAATTGAGTTATAGTCAACAATGAAACGAAAGTAACACAAATTATGAAACAATAACAAAAATTAGTTGGCGCTCCGAGGCGTCTTTATTGATTCCAAAGGCGCATTTGCTTTTTCAGTTGCCGGCAAACCCGGAAAAACCTCCATCACCACATCATCTGAAAATCTTGAACTGCCAATGTCTCGTCTCTTTCGTAAAACAAAATGGCTTCAATGAATTCAAGATATCGCCAGAATATTTAATGTCAACTATAGTCAAATATAAACCAGTCCGTTTCGTCTTGGACCAATGACTAATGATGACCAGGGGTAACAAAAAACGATGAGATTGAAAACTTTGGTGTAAAAGTTGAAACTTGCCCTAGATGAGATCAATTAGCCTAACACCAAACTGATATTTTTGCGCTAGACACACTTTTTGGTAAGAAGGTTAACATCTTCAGGAGAAGAAAATTGATACTAAATCTAAAGACTAGAGTCCGATATGGACTTTGTTTGTTACTGTTAATTATTGTAATTGATTTCTCGATAATGAACTATTGCAGTGACTACCTGCAAAGTTTGTTGGTCCGTCATCTATTATCATTGATTATTCTGATTACTTTCTCAACAATGAATTGGAAAGCGAGCCGAAAGGGATAGGTCATTTCAACCATCCATGCTGTTTTTACATTCTGCTATTTCTAGACTATCACATGCATCACGTAGTCTTATGTCATGCACATGCTTGATCAGTTTAAGATTGCTTCCACCAATTTTGTGGTCATTGTCTAGAGCGTGTTGGGCGACACTGTATTATTCTTCCCTTCCGTTTTTCATGTGTGCAAAATGCTCTTTGAAACGGGTTTTGATAGCTCGCTGGCTCTGGCCGATGTATTTGTTGTTGCAATGTTCACAACTGATTTCGTGAATTCCCAAGTTCTCTGAGTTTTCTAATTTATCTTTTGGGTTGCCAAGAAGCTGTTGTAATTTGTTAGAAGTTTCATATGCAACTTTCATATTCACTTTATCGAATATCTGTTGGAGTCCTCTAGTGTATTGAGGTTCATATGGAATTACTATAAACTTTTAATTGCTATATTTTTTTTTAAAAGTCGAAGAATCAGGAAGGTTTTCTCTGAATTTACATTTTCTAATTATCTTATCAACTATCTCTGGGTTAAAACCGTTCATTTCAGCTACGTACCTAATCACTTCACTTTCATTGTCGTACTAATCGTTTTCAAAGGAAAAGTTATCAACCTATGGACAAGGAATTGCAGTGCCGCCATTTTATGTTGTGGACAATAATTCGAGTCATTTGGAATGTATTGGAATCTTCGGTCTGTGCATAAATAGGCGCCATTATATTAAAAACAATTCTGAACCAAAGCTTTTTATAGATCTGTCAGTGTCACTGGTCGAGAATTTTTTATGGAGACTCCCTCCTCTGACGACTGCCACACTAGACCTGATAAAAGAAAAAACAAAGTCGTTTCCCATTGATGCCCTGCTCCCATAAATATACTCAATGTCCTTTGAATATTCAGAAAACATCTGTAATATGGTCACCATTTGATGATCATTCAGCATGAGATGATTTCCTCCTTGATATAAACCTAAAGTTGATATAAAACTCTTCACATATTTGTATGCTCAAGAGCTTTTCAATACCACGCCAATGGAAACCAAGTCTACACTGTCAACACAGTGTTTACAAACATCTTAGTGAATTTTAACACGTTTACACCCATTTCAAATCTCCACGTCGAGTCACAGAGTAAATCTCGCACAGTGACTTGTTAGCGATATCTTCATTCACCGTGATCTCGGATTTGTTTTCAAGTAACATTCTTCTGACACGTACAACAGTTTTTTAGAAAAGTGTTTATTATTCGTCTATCAGTCGAAAAGAGAATTTTCTGTGGGAATGCGTAGAGGAATATCGTTTCTGAGTTATTTTGATAGGTGTCATAACATTTTATTCAAGGCGCTGCAAGTACGTTGTTTACGTGAGTATTCTAAAAACTGAAGGTGTTGAATTATCAACAAATTTTTTCGATATAATATGATGGAAGCTCTAAGTGTCACCAGTCAGGGCTTTTTTATAGACTTGCCATAACACCAAAATGATATTATAATCAGCCGACGCTCTTTGCACTTAAAAGCTTAGCATTTCCAAGGAAATGAATTGTTACCTAATCTTGAGACTTACTTGCCCTAGGGTTAGTAACGAAAAAATCAACCAAATATTTTATGAATGGTAATGGTTCGGACTTCCATTGTCTATATTTTTAAGTCTATTGAAACCTGTTGCTAAGAACGGAAGGATTAAAATACAATCGAATACCCGAAGACGATTGCGGATACCAGCAATCGAAACGTCGTGGGTACACTCAACTTGAAACTTGGTTTCAACATTTATTTATAATATTTCATTCAATTTCTTTATTTACATTTTTTGACTAGTATTTTATATTCGATACCTCAATTTTCTTGTCACAATATTATTTCATTTATTTCGTTATTTATTTTTTTTGACTCTTATTTCATATTTGATATCTCGATTTTTGTAACAACAGTATTTTCTTTGATCAACCAATTCCTAATTTCATTATTGACCAAAAGAATTGATTTTTGATTTGATATTCTCACTCAATTTGTATTTTCATCCTTTCGTTCTTAGTAACAGCTTTCAATAGAGTCCGAACCATTACCATTCAGGAAGGAACATTGTAAACCACTTTCAAACAATAATTTATACTGAATCTCAAGACAAGGGTGAATTAATTAATTAATAATTAATAATAAATTATAAATAATAAACCCTAGGCTTCAGATTCAGTATCATTTGAGAATTTGTTAACCTTGTAAGCAAAACATGCGTCAAAGGGGAGTAATGTCAGTTTGATGTTAGGGTATTCAAACTTCAGAAAAATCTCAACTTTTATACCAGTGTTTCAAGTAAGCAACCAAAAAAAAAAAACAACTTCTCCCTCCCCTTAAAAAGTTATGCCACTTCGAATATCAACAAAAATCTATTTGATCACCTGGGCATAATTTGGCCAAATATCTTCTGCAAATCGTTAAAACTTATGCTGGGTATGAAGAAAGTTATAAGAAGAACACTCTTTATTTTCTTGAAAAATCAAACAATGTAATAACCAACACAGGTGATACTCTAGTTAGTTTTGAAATAGTGAATTCATTTCCGAATTTACCGAAAAAATCTCAGCCGTTTCGAAACCAACGTTGATTATCTCAAAATGAAACAAATTTTTATAGTGGATGAGAGTTTCCATATTTGTTCAAAAACGACATACATTGAGAAAAGGGATGGTTTTCATTCACAAACATTTGTGAACAATGAAGTCTCGACTATCAGTAATGCAATAATGGAAAATTATATTGATAATTGATTATTATAATCACCAGAAAGGTTGGTGGATGGAGATACGTTGATATATTTGTAATCTGGCAACATGGCGAATATGAATTGATTCAATTCTTTTAGCATATTGACCAAAAAGAGCCCACAGTAAAGTTAATCTTGAAAACTGAAAATAATGAAGTTTTTTTTCTTGACGTTTTAGTTGTGAAAAGATGAAATGATTCCGTAGCAAGTGTTTACAACAAGAAAACTCACACAAATCATCACTCAGATATACAATCCAAACCATGAAATCAGTGTGGAAAAAGGTTCATCAGACGTCTATGTGATATAGAGCACAAATCTTATTGACAAACCCTTAGATTTGAAAAAAATTAAATGAATACCATTAGAAATGTACTCAGGAAAAATGCTTATCCTAATGAATTTGTCAATAAAACCATCCAAAAGCTTGGAAGGGGTTCGTATAAAGCAAAAACCAACATTCAACAAATAAAAATAAAATGGATCATTCATTATATCCATATTTGATGAAAAACAAACATATGGAAATAGATTGTAAGAACAATGTTTGAAACAGAAGACATGATAAGATCCAAATCGAATCGGAGCCAACCAAAAGCGGAACAGAATAAAAAAAATGTTTGTGGTATCCTATGTATAACAGGCAGTGTTTATACTGGTGAAACATCAAGGCTGTTATGAATGAGACCAGCTGAACTTCAAACTTCAAAAGATGAGAAATAGATAAGTCAAAATGAGCTGCTTTATATTATAAACAAATGGAAGACACTTGGTTGAATCAAATATTATCAATTAACCTATGACAGAACTGAAAGTAAATTCAAAGAGGCTACTTGAATTATTTGGAAAGGAAATAAAGACATCACTACCTGCTCATTGAGTGAAAATCAGTGTTGGATGCTTGTTCTGAAAGGGAAAATTGAACTGGAGAGATTCAATTCGAAGTAGGTTATGTCAAAAAATAGTTTCTCAAACTCCATCTCCTTCACAAAACTGCCCAACTTTTAAAATATAAATATCTGAAAGCCTAAGAAGTTTCGATGTGAACCATACCTGCGATAACAGTGTCTCCCAAAATGAGTTCAACCACCTCGTATGTGGTGCGATGAAAGAATAGAACTCCTGTTGATTCTGGACCCGGAATAAATCCGAATTTATTCAACGCGATCATTAAATACCGGCTATTTTCCAGCCGTGTTGAACGAGATGTGTTTTTTCATGTACATGTCAGCCGACATGAATAATGTTTGACATACTGACATGACTTTCTGTACACAAATATCAGTTAAAGCTGGGCTAACCATAACTACGTTGAACAGATCCGCCGTTGTCTGAGAAATGGTTCGCTGACAGAAGAGAAATAAGACAGAAACATCAAAGCCAGCCACCTTGAGATTGAATTGTTGAAGTGTTGATGTTCAGATGTTTCGAATTATATCTGAAAGATAGTACGTTTTGTGAAAATCTCCTGTGAATCGCCATGTAATTGCAAAAGCTATCACAATGGTTTGTCTCAGTTTTCATTGTCTCATCACTACGTAGTATACAAGTCGCTTTCCGCTGTCTGTCTGTCCATATGTATGCTTAGATCTTGAAAACTAAGCAACAGATTTTGATACGTTTTATTCGACAGATAGAGTGATTGGTTCATATGCAGTGATTGGTTCATATGCATGATACATGCATAATATATTAGAAAAACAATGATAATTTGAGAGGTTTTTGTTATGATGTCGTAAATAAACAATTTTTGCAGTAACATTGCAAAGGATGGCTGAACCTTACGAGATATATCAAAATGATGTACTACATTATTGTACACCTTGAAAAGGTCTACAAAAATTCTTTGATGGCATATGTGTATCTCTTAGGGATAATCCAATAAGATTGTTTTTTCGTGCGATGCCTAGGCAGGTCGCTAGTTATCTATGTCTCCGAGTACAATTCAAATGTCATTTTTTGTGGTAGATGGATTAATGTTTCGTAGTTTTTACAGGTTTCAACCTAGCACAATCTGAAAAATTATTTGATATTGAAATCCATACAAGGGTTGAAGGGCAGATTCATCAATCTACTTCAAAAAGTTGCTGCGTCAATCAAAAAACAGTTCCTTCTGGATTGAACACGTTTTATTAATCAGCAACTTCTCATATGTCTCAAATTTGACAATCAGAAAAATACAGGAAATATTCGGGAGTAATTATACAAGTGCTTCAAAATTACCGATAATTTTCCATGAAAGCATGTTGTCTAAAAACTGCATGAGTTCATGTTCATATTTTGTCGAAAAAGACCGACTCCGAAGGAGGAGGACTCTTTTAGCAAAATATGAAAATAACCGAATGCAGTTTTTTTACTGACAACATGCTTGAATGGAAAATTATCAGGTTCATTTTTATGCACGAGTGTAATTCGGTAAAACATTACCGGAGTTGAAAGAACGACGTTTAAAATTCAGTATTTATGCCTGTTAATATGACAAATGTACATTTAAACAATCGTTTCTTTAGATACACGGACCGAGCGGGTATTTTTCGATACCTACCAGGTATTTACCTGCCCGAAAATGTCCCGCCGGGAATTTATCGCTGTAATCGATCGAAAATGTCCCGCTTCATATGGGATTTTCAATATACGATGGAAATATTCATTAAAATCTTATCGCTGACGTTTGAATTTGAGATTTGACATATGTCAAATTTTTGACATCTGCGAAAACGATACTAGGATAGAATATTTGAAAACGAGTTTTGGAAACTGAACTGATTTGGTTTCCGAAACGCTAAAGATTAGTGTTTTTTTGAATATTATTTCTTGAATTTTTTTATAAGTAAATTTGAGTTATACAAGAAGTTCCCGACTAATTGAACGAATTCCATTCACAAGTAACTATTTTTTTTATTAACGCAGCAACTTTTTAGGGTATATTAATAATCTGCCCCACTACACTCATATAAATTCCAATATTAATTCTTATTTTTCAGATTGTATTCCTACTTTCAAATTGTCCACCAACCCCACACATACAAAATATTGGAAATTTTCATAAGGGGAACAACAATTCGTCCAGGCTAGTCTCAACAACCTACACAGTAGGTTTCTGGGCTGACACCTGTCAGATAACAACCACTCCCCTGGCTGATACCACGAAGGTGCCAGTGCGGGGTTCTTCACAGAAGGAATTAGAAAATACCGCACAAGTTTTTGTCGATACAAATGAAGGAATTTATTCTCAATTATTGGGATGGGCACTCTTGCAGACCGGTTTTGTGCTATTTGGTCACTGGTCAGTGCGAGTAGTTGGTATCATCAATGCGAAGTCGATGACTTCTCATTATCAAAAATCAAATTCCTTTCATAGTATCATTCCTCTAACAAAGCTGATCCTAACCCCAAGGAAAATTTGCCGTCATTGCGCCTCTGGAAGAGGTATCCCAAAAGCAAATCGAAATCTTAGAAGGAAAATGTTAATCATTCGACATAGTCGATGAGCATTTTCGAAGACTGGAGTTGAATCAAAACATCTTTCGAACAAATTGGTTCAGGCCAGTCTCAACTACCTACACAGTATGTTTCTTCTATGCTTTACCGTCGATTAATATCATGACAGTGATGTCTTTTGGTGCAATGAGCAAATAAAATCACTTTTTATCCTTCAGAAATTCTCGAAAAACCGACCCCTTCTGAGATATAACCGATTGAAGGTCGAAAAATGACCTACATTTTCATAAAGTCACATCTCCACTTCTTCAAAATATTTTTCACCGTCCTTACGCGCATAAGAATCTCTGATAGTTGTACTTGATGATTATATTTTTCATTCGAGCCACTTTTCATTACCATTTTGAGCCTTGCAATGGAATTTTTATGAAATGTAGCTTCTTAGTTGAAAATGCAAAATGACAAAAACTCTGAATTCAGTTTTAGACACGAAAAAACTGTTTTTTTAATAGCGACATTTGTCCAGAAAGTGTAGTTGTGAATGAGGTAAGTAAGATCGGATGAGTGGAACACTTAAAATGAAGTAATCGTCACATGTTAATGTTTGCTTAGAAAGTTACATGTCATTATTGTGATGTGACAACTAGAATTCAGTACAAATTATTTATTGAAAATTCTCTGACTGGATTTCTGTCCAACGTCAATAAATAGGAATATGTATATTACTGAGGGAGGTTTATTCCTACTCATTGACGTTAGACAGATATCCAGTCAGATAATTTCCAATCAATCTTCCAACAAATTGGAATGAATTCATTAATTTTATAAATGAAGTCGATTAAAATGAATCTCTCTTACACAACTAGGTAATTTGATCAATATTCCATGATTCAATCACAAAATTCAGATTGTACTCACAGGTTGAGACACAGTCCTTATGACACTGATCATGAGTGGAGTTGGTAACAATGCAGCGACACCACTGTCGCTGTCAGTTGTCATGTCAACTGTCTATCACTGTCCGCTTAACCTCATGCAACAGGTGAACGTGATAATTTTTCATATTTTCATTCATTTTGAAGTTTTAACGAGTTTTAACGAATTTTTATTGATGTCATTCATCAAATTCCCATTTTGTAGTATATTTTATGTCAATCGACACTATGTGCACAATATTTTATTGTAACACCTCATTGTGCATTCTCACCAAAGTTGTAAGTTTAACACTCATTTTTTTCTTATACAACCACTGACACTTACAATTTATAGCTTCCCTGATGATGAAAACGATTAATGAAATTTCCGAAAGCTTGGATTTACTTTAAAGAGTACTCTTTCAATTGCTGCAAAATTCGAATATCTTTATTGGTGAAAAAGTTATGAACTTCAGAAAGGTCAAAATTGAAAATCAACCAAAATGTATTGAAAATGAATATTTTCCTCTTCTGTCTGTAATTGGTTCAGAAAGAACTTCAACAATGCCTGAGTACACTGGGATATCTGTCTTCGATTCCTGTCCGTAAGAATTTATTTTTCCCATATTTCAGAATTATTCTGCTCATTATATCCTCGGTCAATGCTCATCGTACCCCTTTTTATTTCTTTAAGTGCATTGTCGAGGTCCGTTTGAGGATAATTTGAGGCCCTTTGGGTTTTTTGTGAAGATATCGAACTATTTTGCATCTCGAACCTGAAAATATTTTGAGTGCCAATTGCCATCATATACGCAATAATGAATTCACCACCCCAGGATTAATTTCCATAGGACTAAGTAAGATCTATGCCATAAAATTGTTATGAATGAAATAATCATTGAATATAAGGAATCCAAATCGAACTAGAATCCAAATGATACATATTCACGTATAGACATCAAAACTCACCGTCAATTCAACACAGATTTTTATATTTTCAAAAAATATTAGTTCACTCATCAGGCGTCATGCCGGAACGAAGGCGGCAACTTTCCTTAATGAATCTGTTGAATTTCAATGTGCAGGGTAACTCTCAACGGGAATAAGTCAAACAAAGATTCGAATATGTCTATGCCAGATAACGCTGCAATTGTTTCATTGGCCGCCCATCAAATGCAGTGGTTCACGTTTGCCCCGAATTCACACTCGAAAAATTCCTGAAAATTATAATTATCAAAAAACATATCTCTCCTACAAAATATTTTTCACTATACGAATTAACTTTTTTTTTGTTATTAACAAATTACCTACTATTCGGATACAAAAAATATATTCAGATTTTCAGTTGGCGACGATGGGAAGAAACGATACCAATAGCTTTCTAAAAGGCGCTCCTTTTTGGTCTTATGCATTTTTTCAAACGACTTCCTTACATGGAGACATGAGTTCGGCTCTTCCGAATCCAACCCAGCCTGAAATCCGTCCAACCTTCCGCGTGATCCCACACAAAAGATCTTTCATCGTACAAAACTCGAACAATAAAAGGTGTCTGCACTCTCACGGTCATCGCTGGCCGTGAGATACCGATACTGGCCAACTGGTACCGAGTTGAACCCGTATTAGCACCTGTAAACATGTGTCCGTGGTACTCTCAAATGCCATGCCGCACCAATGGGTACCTAGGGGACGACACACCGGCGCGATTGGTGAAGATATTAATATCTCTCACCTTGAACAGGGATCAATAACAGATTCGGTTTTTATGCATTCAGAATTTTATTAGTATTCAGTTTGTGGTGCTGGTCATTGAGTTGAATTGATGTCGAAGTAATGAGGTTTCTGATTTTTGCTTTACGAATTCATCAATCAATCGAACGTTTATTGAACAAGCTTTCTTTCACAAGCACATTAGACAAGAAAACAGGTCAAACAAACAGAAAAGTCAGTACGATACAATCATTACGAGGATTGAAGGAGAAACTCATCCACATAGTAGCATGTATGCTTTCTGCAATTAAAAATTCTTGAGTCTCATTTTAGAAAAATTGACATTCAAGGATTCAATACCCTCACCAAGCTCATTATATAGCTCAACCTCACAGCACATGCGGTGAATCTTTGATACTGTCAATCTACTATGAGGTTGATGTAGTTGAGAGTTGTTTGTAGTGAAATGATTCGTTCATTTCTAGGTATAATTATTGAAATTTTGTTTTTTATTTATGTGTTTGGTAGATATACCAACTAGACAATGCTAATAAACCTCTGATCACCTTTTTTTGAATAACAAAAAGTTCATCATCTTCAGCTGATAAGTCCAACTGTTTAAAACTATAGGAAATTACTGACTGAATCAAACTGTGGTATAAAAGCTTGAGAACATCAAAAGAGACTGTTTTTTCTAACCGACGATGTAAATATATATGTTTACTGAGCTTCAGTTTGACACTACCAAATGAAAATTCAAGGTAAGTTCATTAATAATATCAACATCTGGCTTCATACCAAGCGGAAATTCTGTACTCTTCAGGAAGTATCTTAGAAACCAAGGAGGACAATTTGAATATCTGAAGTTTCAAAATGGTGAAAAATTTGTTCAGAAGAATTCAGAGATAGGTAGATACAAAGATTCAAAGGAATTCCAAGAAAAAAATTCGATTATTTGAAAACTCTGGTGACAGTGAATTAAAACTCTTTTTAGAATTGGAGAAGGTTGCTATTTCCAATTTGAAACAAGGGGATAAGAACCTTTGTCGTTAGTCAGTTTCGACGAAATGAAATTCAGTCAATGTGGAGTAAGATTTTCACAGAGATAATAGTGTACTCGAGAGTCAGTTTTTTCTTTCAGCAAATAGTCGTTTTCTTGTTCCACCAACAGAGATGAGAGCAATACAGAAGAACTGAAGTAAATCTACGTAATAAAAACTGCGAAAAAAGCTAAGTTATCAGTAGTCATCCCAATACCAACATGCTATTCCTCTTATATATCTTTCTTTTCGAAGAGGAATCAATAAAATATTTTATTATGCGTGTATTCGGCTGGTAATTTCATATCAGTTTTCGTGGAATATAGACTGTCAGGGCAGTGAGGACCCATATTTTCTTCGTCAATTGGAGATTGCATGTATCTCTGGGTTAAATCTGGAGCAGAACTCTGAAATGTTGAGATAACATCAATGAAGATTGTTGTTCGTTTTCGTTAACCAGCTGACGAACGTCAACCCTCAGAAGTCGAAACTTGTGCGGGCAAAGGATCAACGAGGCCTTACCTTTTAACGTGCGATTACCCAGCACGGTGGCCCGGCGAGGATTCGAACCCCGGCCTTCCGCTTGATAGGCAGATATGCTAACCACTACACTACCGAGATATGGAAAGAATTCTCCTATCTCCCTAATCAATTTAAAAACTGATCGATACTGTCCAGGTGGTACTTCATTGAATTCGTTCAAGCACCTGTAAACATGTAATAAATTGTTGTAGTCTCAAGCGACTCGCCACACCAAGTGGTATCTACGTTGAAGATATCAATATATAACACTTTTAACCCTTTCGATACGAGTGTCGCATGTATACGCATTACGGGGCGGATACGAGTGACGTATACTTTCAAAATATTCTGGACAGCTATACGAGTATCCTATGGATACGACGGATATATTACGTTAAAATAGAAGTTTCAAAATGTATTCTGGCAAATGCGCACTTTTGTAGCTGTGGCGGTAACATCGCGACACGTGCTTCAGTTTTGTGCATTTTTTGGTACTGTCAATATGTCGCGGCAGTTCCCCACTCAAAAACAATTGGAGGAAATTGCAGATAGACTTACTTTAGCTGATGATAGTGATGTGGAGATTGTATTCTCCAGTGGGGAAAGTGAAGACGAAGATTTTCCGCCCGAAGATGAAGTTTTTCCGCCAGATGACGGAGATTTTCAGCCAAATGATATTGAGAACGTGATGAACCTGAACATTCAACATTGTCATTCAACTGGACACACAATCCTGAATTCATGGTTCATTTGAAGAGAACAAAAGTGGTTGTCAGATCCCAGAAATAAATGGTAAGATATCCAAATTTATTCATTGTATTCGGATATCCATATTTTTTATTCTTTCAGCATTGTCAAAACCACTGGATCTTTATGAATTATTCTTTTCTCGAGATTTTGTTCAGAGAATCGTAGACGAAAGTAATAGACAAATGTTGTACTTGAGCAATGCTGATGAAAATTTTACCAAGAAACACCGGAATCCTGAAGCATATTTCAATCAATGAATTTAATTCCTTTCTTGGTCTTACACTGCTTATGACTAGGTGCAAGAAATTGAGAATTCATGAGTATTGGTCCACTGACCCATTGCTACAAACGCCTTATTTTGCGAGAGTGATGAAAAGAGATAGATTTTTCTTTATCATGAAGATTCTTCATTTTTGTGATAATTCAATACCTCCAAATAACGATAAGCTGTATAAGATAAGAGTCGTCGTAGTCCACCTAAGTACAAGATTTCGTGAAGTTTTTTTGCCTTTCCAAAATTTATGTTTGGATGAAAGTCTAGTTCTTTTCAGAGGTCGATTGTCATTTAGGCAATACATAAAAAGTGAGAGACATCGCTTTGGTGTGAAATTATTTATGTTGTGCGATTCTACAACAAAATACTGCCTAAGTTTCATTGTTTATACTGGGTCTGGTACTGATCTGGATCCCTTAGAAAAAAATTTTGAAATAATAGGGAAATCGGGACAGATTGTCCTTACGATGATGAAGCATTATTTTGGAAAAAATCCCGTCTTTACATGGATAATTGGTACAATAGTCCTGGATTGGCAAAATTATTACATGACAGTAAAACATACGTTTGTGGAACAGTGAATAAAAAAAGAAAATGCATGCCAAAGATGTCAGACAAACTGGCTAGAGGTGAGATGATTTTTCGAACTAGTGGTTCACATCTTGTTCTGAAATGGTGCGATAAAAAAGAAATTTATATGATAACAACAGCACATGACTATGGTATGTCCCGCAAGAAATGTAAATATGGGCCTGATGTGATGAAACCCAATTGCATTCTCGATTATAATAAAAATATGGGGGGAGTTGATCAAACGGATATGTTGATCAGTTCTATAGATTCAGGGCGTAAAACTGTCAAATGGTATAAAAAGTTATTTTTACACTTCCATGATATTATGGTTATCATAAATTCTCATGCGCTTTATGATTTGGAACATAAGAAAACAAGTAGTATAGCTGACTTCCAAATGGAAATAACTCGACAGATTTTCCAGAAATACACCGAACCAGAAGCAACAACGTCTCTCCCTAGGCACAGGCAAACAGAAGACCCATTACGGCTTACAGCTAGACACTTCGTTAGAAAAATACCGAAACCAAACCCGACAGCGAAAATTCCAGTTAGAAGATGCGCAGTATGTTCTATAAAAAAAAAACATAAAGAAACTACCTATCAATGTGATATATGTAATGTAGGTCTATGTGTGGTTCCATGTTTTGAACTTTATCATACTAAAAAAACATTTTGAAAGTTCCATAAATGTTTTTTTAATTAAGTTTGTGAAAAAAAAATGTTATTTTCGTTATATTGTATAGGAATAAAGTATATTTTTTTGGTGTTTTCTGCTTTCGAATACGAGTGTCGGACGTACACGCCAAATGCAAAAACGTGCGTACAGGCGGTACACGTTATGAAATGCACCTGCGTATAGAAAGGGTTAACATGCTGAAGTTCGAGATTTTTTATGCAAATTCGTCTGGCTCCACACCGAGCAGGAATCCTGCTTCCTTCAGAAAGTAGCTTTCGATCCACGCTGTTTCAGAATTAGGAAATAGTACATCGAGTATCAAGAACGGTATGCACATTTACCGATCTTTTTTTTATATGGAGATTCACACGAAAGGGAAGCCCTGTAATGTTCAAAGAACACCGCGTGAATCAAGGGACAGGAGATAAAAATTAACATTCACTTTAAATTTTTGAAGTTTGTGAGCCTCAGAAAAAACGTCTCTCGGCAAGGAATGCCAAAGCTCAGATGTTCTATTGAAAAAAGATCCGTGAGCAAGAGGGGTTCGACAGGTCTCCAAATTCACAACGAAGGGGTGGGATTTCTGTACTCGTCGAATCAACAGTGTAGATATTGCCAAGGGTGAAACGGTTGATAACAATTCAGAAGAGCACCGACCGTGAAAATATCTATGTCGATTCTACGATGTTCCAGTGAAGTGAGCGAGTCTGTGAGCGAAGAATCACCAAGAAGACGAATTGCCTTCCTCTGAATAGAATCGAGAAGCCGCAATGAATGTTTCGGTGCCGAACTCCTTACATGAGAACTGTATTCCAAAACAGGTCGTATCTGAGCCTTGTGGATCATTAGAAACTGACGAGAAGTGAAGTACTTTTTTGCACGAAATAGAAATCCAAGTTTCTGGGAAGCATCTTTAGCGATCGATCTCACATGGTTTCCCCATGAGAGATTATCAATGATCTGAGACAATTTTTATAAAAGAAACGTATTACTTAACATTCGCGATGGTTATAGCGGTTTTGCACGATACTAACATTCTATCTCTTGATTGAAATTCAAACAAATTCATCGAAAGCCATTTTCCATAAGAAAAGTGTGTGGTTCTTTCATTTATTATTGAAAATCGAAGTGACTCTTGGAGACATTTCCATGACATCATTTATCTGTATTGACAAACCCAGTCATTTGTTAAATGCAACAAATCATAAATCAATGAAATATTTTATATTTATAGTCGGCTATTAATTGGTTTTTTGATTTGATATTTCAGATTTATCGAAAAAGTACGATACATATTGATATCTGGCTTGGCGCAGGCGCAGGACTTTGCTGACCCCAAAAAAAGGCGTATTCGGGTTCGCAATAAATACTGATTTAGGACGATTCAAAATAGTTATCCACCCGTTTGATGTAGATATATTCGAGACAAACCCCTCACGCCTCAGCAGTCCAACTATTTCGAACCGTTCCTGGACTGTTTTTGTTGTGAACCCGAACACACCTAATGTGTGAAGAATTTGCAGTCTCAGAGCTGAATGATACTGGCCAACTGGTAAAAAATTTCCTTGTAATTGAAAAACAATTGCATTGCTTTCTATCATTTCGAAAGTCATTGAAAAAGCTGTCAATATAAATCTTTTCAAATATATGGAGAAATTAGAAATAATTAATGATCCGCAATACGGATTTCGCCATCAAAGATGAACAGTGACTAATTGGCGAATGTTTCGCATATTTGGCACCATTCCATAGAAAAATTCGGAAAAACGTTAGCTGTTGCACTCGATATTTCAAAAGCGTTTGATCAAGTTTGACATCGTGGTCTCCTTTTCAAACTGCCGTCTGATGATTAACCTCCTCAATTGTGTGCTTTGTCGAAGAGTTTCTTGTTTGATAGGTCTATATAATATCAAGTTGTTAATGGATAATCGTCTAATATTTTCGCAACGAAACGAGCAATGGACTAACGAGACCTCACTTTTTAACGTGTGAATCTCGTCTTATACATATATAATCAACCGATTTTAGACACATTCTTGATCCGGTTATGAATGATACAGCCTTCCTATAAAGTGCAAATAGCTGGAGATGAATCACCATGTTTTATCTAGTTACGCCAAATCACCCGAGAGGCGAGATTTGAATGATGACATCTATCTCAATTCACCGAGAATTATGATACTCGCGATATCCCTGGTTCTAAATCTGGCGTTAATGAGTCTATTAACCAATCATAGCGTTTGGGCATTAAATCTAGTGTTTATAAACACTCTGTCATCCCAACCTGCGCAAGCTGCGTTCTCACTGCACTACGACTTATTACTTCAAATAAACAGCCGAGAACTTTTTACGGTCGAAAAATATATTATTGGAAAAGTCTCCCACAGTTGACGGCAGGTCATGAATACTGCATCAACAACTAAAACGTAAAAAGTGAAACGAAGTATGATATAAGTTCGTTCGTTGACAAATGCAACTAAAATATAATATAAATGAAGTCAATATTTTTCTCAAAGAAGTTGACTTTTTTTTGCCATGAATGCGTGAAACACTTTTTCACAATGAAAAAAAAATTTTTTTTTCACCGTCAAAAACTTTTTTTTACTACCTACTAGGAAAATAGTCTCGAATCAATGTTTCCTTTTTTATTGTGGTGCTTTTGAGTATAGAATAGCAGCCTTACATTGTAGGGGTACAAACACCTTGGATTTTTCTTTAAGGTAGCACAGAATTTTCTATTGCGGTTTCTATATTCTCTGTAGGCACCATTCTCTAAACTGAGTTTTTTCGTACACAAGTTGCGATTTTCTTTGCAAAAGATTTGCCAATGCGACGTTCGCTGAATCTTTAATTTTTTCGCAATCGCAATATCATCATCATCATCTTAACAAAAAAAAAACTATTTTGATGGAGAAGAAAGATAAATTAGAGAATTGATAATCAATGCACGTTTCTATGTGCGTTTTCATTATGATAAGAAATAAAGGAAACTTGATTGATGATTAGTTATTTATAGGGGAGGTTGAATTACGCCGAATTTTTATAAATAAACAGTGTTTGTTTATCGTGTGTAAAATTTTTTGTTCAATGGCATATTAGGATGTTAATTATTGACCGAGACCAATAGAGCGAACCTAAGACTTACTCCTTTAGAAATGAGTTTGTATCGACAGGTATAGTATACATATAATACACGAAGGCAAGAACACTCATATATTTCCATATATCAGGATGAGGCTGTCGATGAAAACATTATCGAGTGTAATAGCACGAGATCAAAAAATGTTATCGATGAAGTTCCATTTTTTAACGAAATTTTCGTTATTCAGCAACGTCAGCAATTGCCATGATAAGACCAAGAGTCCTTAGGCTCACCCAATTCACTTTATCCATGCTTGAACAAATGAATCAGCAAGTTCTCCATCATAACCCTTTGATATCTGATAAGAAACTTTATTATCGAATAGTTTCAGTCCAAGCACGGATCCTTGGAGCATACCTTATAATATCCCTTGTATGTTGAAACTACATCACTGGAGTTCGATAGAACAATGATCAATTTCAATTGGTGATTTAATAGTCATAATGAGCATCTGGATCTTCTCAGTTGATAGCCATTTGAAGATTTTCATCTTCCTAGTACCCTGAACTCTTTCAATGACACACCTTTTTGATGCCGTATATGTATACATTTTGAAAATCTAATGAGGGTTCATGTGAGAGAAAATAACTATATTCATCACATAATAGGAAACAAACAGGCTGAAAAAAACACTAGGAAAACGCGGGTTTTCAAAGAATATTTATATATTTTTCCACGAGTAGAGAATAAAATTGCTGACTCAAGTCGAGTTAGAAGATATAGAAGACCATCTGATGGACCGAGATTATTTCGACTCGTAATTCGAGGTCAAGGATTATCTGGAAGATGATCTGCCCACCGAAACCTCTGTTGCAATGCAATTTGCCAAACTTCCCAATTCGCATTATGTACAGGCTCTTTTGCTCCTTACCACTCATAATGATGATGTTAATATCAGTTTTGTCTTTTCTGTCATCAGTATGAAATGTTGGTTTTATAAATTTCTCTCTTGGTAGCTATATTTACCACTGCCCAATATGTATTGTTTATATATCCCAATGGTTTCTGGTAGCAGTATCTACCACCATTTTTAGCCCCCTCAACCCACTCCAGTACTCGGAGATTTTTTGAAATATTTTTCCCGAACTTCTAGACCGCCATTTCATATAACCTGGTACTGAAATGTGAGCTTTCAGAAAAAAATTGTTTTGCGCATCAAAGGGTTCATTTTTTTTTATTCTGTTGTAAATAAATTTCCTACGACCACCAGTGAATATTCTCACATCTTTATAGTTTCCCAAACGAATAAGTAGGAATTTCCATTCAACTGGATCGTTATGATTTCATACAAGGCATAAGGTAGGATTTGAATTGGACCAATCACAGAGAACAAAATACTCGGTTACCAGGAACATCTTTGAAGAAACGTCATAATTCTGATCTGTCACAAACACGAAATCCAAGTGGTTTCATTTAAGTACAAATAAATTTACTTATATCTAAAATATTCCCTTGTTTATTGAGTCAAGTTGATTGATGTTTTATTTATGTGGAATTGAAGGACTTACCTACATCTACTCTTCACACCAATAATTAACTGAAGTCGTCAAGTACAAATGATGTAGTTGGTTAAGGGTAGGCCCTTTGAGATAGTCCACTTCATAGTCGTTGGTTCGAGTCCCACCAATATCGATTTTTTTTGTACTTTTTTCAATTTGACATTACTTATTCAATTTGTATCGTTTAATGTTGAATTTAATAAAGTTTATTTCCTTTCTTGGCTTTCTTATGAATTTCGAAAAATACTTCGTATCTTAAATTGATTATCATTATGATACTTGAGAGTTTTGAAATATTTACATGGTCGAAAAATCAACTGTTCAACTCGAATGGATATTGGCCTCTCCTACGGCATCGTACTCAAATTTCGGCCTCGTGCGATAAGGCCACCATTTTCACTCTTGTTGTACAAACCACTATTTGCTAATATTTCGAAATTGAATAATACGAATTCATCGGACTTTACATGTGTCTTACTTCACATAAGTGTGTATATATTGATTATGTAAATAATCAAATGAAGGATGTATGTAACTGTACGGAAGATATTTTTTCTTGCAAGTCGAGAATTGAAGACTCCAATAATATTCCTGGAAAATTTGGCTCTGATAATTATTTTTTTATCAAACTTGCCAATGATTCGAATCATTCAAGTAACTCATATACTACCACAGTTTATTAGAAGGTATGGCTCGCGAAAATCGTCTAAATTGTTGATTTTCGCAGGTGTTGATGATATACGACTGAAGTTTATTAGAGTATTTGCCAGATAAAAGTTTATTATAACGCGAACTATCGCCTAGTCGTCTGGATAATAAACATAACAAGTCGAAAGGATTTCAAACAATGCGAAAAATCTCTCGAAGTGTTGACAGCTATGTTACTGTTAACACATCAGTTTTCAGAAAATATGCTATCGTGTTTTCAAGATTTGTTCTATTCACTTATAGATGTTCAATAGACTCAATGTGAGATTTTCAAAAATATTGAAAATCATTTTTAAAGACAAAGTATGCAATAAACTGCTAAACAATGAAAAATTTCAAAGATTCATAGAAAATAAAAAAGACTTTATGCTTTGATTTTCACTAGTCATTTTACAAAAGCGATGGACGTTTTTCACTATACAAGAGTTAGGACCGTAACAAGCCTGGAGAAGCTATTGCATAGTGAAACGCGTTTAGCGGTTTCGTAATTCGAATAGTGGAAATCTGTATTTTTTCAAATATGTCATCATAAATTTTCATGGAGTGTTGGCCAGTTCTACCAGTTATTCTCATATATAAAAATATTGAAAATATTTGTTTTGTCTTCAAACAGACTAGGCAATCGTTTGATCAAATCAAGATAAGACCGTTCATTGTGTTTTTTCCCTTGTGGAAGCCGTCTGACCTATCCTTCACTGCTAGGTCTCCGGAAAGCACTCCACTTTGTAACATTGTCTGCAGCTAAGGTCGCCGTTGTACAGCCCTATCTTATTCAGTTTTCCTTCGAGTGGACAGTTTCCAGTCAATGGCCCTGTTATAACCCTTATCTGATTCCTGTTTCACTGAAGCAGGTCTCCAGTCTTTTTCCTCAACGCACGGTCCTTTCATGAAAGTCCTCCCGTTAGCTAGGTGTACTGGGTAGATTTTCCCTGTAATCTCATGTTATGAATCAATGTTTCCTTTCTATAACGCATCGGATACAAAAAAAAAATTAAAATAAAACAATGAAATCGCTTTGAAGCTTGATGTAGGTCCAAACATCTCCTTATAAATATCTTGGAACTCGCAGAAAAATTCACAATGTCTATTATTTCAGACAATGAAACAAAAATGTTACTGGAAAACGTTAAATGTGAAGGGTGAAGATATAGTTCATTTCAAATCATTAACGTATACAAAACATCAATCAGAGAACAACTACTCGCCTGGCTAAAATCACAAAGGGCATTTGGATTATATCCGACAGGTGTCAGTGCAGGACTATTCACAGGATTATGTCGGATGTTCCTACATATGCTCTTGACGATACAACTGCCGGAAATCATTTATTCAGATTTTTCATTCATAGCCAGTTTTCAAGTGGGCCCACTGACTTGAATTTGGGACAGTTTGTTTCATCTACGAAACTGTTTTCGAGCGTGATATTGATATTCCAGCAGAGGAATATGATATTTTCTAGATTCATTGAATATCTGAACAGTAAGTTCAGATCAGTTTTGAAAAACATCGACATGAAAAATCGTCACTGTAGGATCATCATATCCTTGATAATTACGAAATTGCATAGATTTAACAGTTCATCATACGCTCTATGAAAATACAAGGTCGTCAGTGTTCAAGGACAAGTGTGGATAGCAACAATTTTCTGTCCGAAAAGCCTCGAACACTGGCAAATAGTAATAGTTCCTTCACAATTTTCTGAGGCAGCAACGTGCTTTCGGAATGAATTCGTAACTATCAGTATCCTTTGAGAAATACTTTAGTGTGGGTTTTTTGGAAATTTTATCAAAGGTCTGAGAGTTTAGATAGCATTTTGCCTTACAAGATGGGTGGCCATGTGCGATCTATATTAATTGAACTCGTTGAGATGCAACTATCCCATATGACATTCTCTCAAATTCGTTTCCTAACATTGCCCTCTCTCCCTTGCTATCAGTTGAATGTCATTCCATTCTACTGTTTGATCTCCATCAGTAATGAAAATGTGTTCTGGAATTTTGTAACCCATAATCTGCCTGTCCTCCCTGTATCAAATCTGTTAAATATCTTATGTTCACTCCTTCATACTTCCAGATATCCTGATCTTTCACCGACATATTTTTGACTGAACAAAATCAATTTTTCAGATTGTGGTGGATTAATGATCCAGAGAGCTACGGAGGAAAGTTTCAAATAGTTCTGACATTGAATTTCCTTAGCGAAACTCCCCGTGACCTTGAAATAATTCCGCAATTTTTTTCAGACAATTCGCAACTAAAAAAAATCCTCATAATTGATTCATGCTCTGAGTCGAGATGATAAGTGAGAATTCACCCACAAATCATTCTGGATACAAGATGATTTCCTTAACCTTTCCACTGACTACTCGAATAATTTTTTTTATTATTTCCAGGGCCGCTGGCAGTTTTCTAGTGATGGATCCAAATCAGACATGCAAGAGGGCCAGGTGGCAGAGAGGAAAAATGGCTGATATATGTCACAATAAGCCTGGATTGTTGAATCAAATAGCCAAAGGCGTAGCCCTTGCCCAGACAGAATGCCAATATCAGTTCCGATATAGGAGATGGAATTGCACCACACTGAGGCGGAGTATCAAGAAAGTGATGTTGAGAGGTAAGGAGAAACTTTTTCAAAGCCATCAACTCTCTTCCTCACTCATTGAGCTTATGGATGAAATAAATGGTTATATCTCCGTAGTAATTAGAAATAACACCATCAAACCTGATATCGTTCCGCAAAACCGCAAATTGAATTTCTTTTTCAAATATGTCGAAAGGTACCTTCTAGTTGAAATATTCAATGTTCCTAGAAATATAGCCAGAGAAACAAAGGAGATAAAGAGGTTGTACCATGAATATGTGTCACAGTGGTATAGCAATTAAATCATCTTCCATATATCCATATCCATTGACTAACTTCCTCACAATTTATTGTTTTTCCAATATTCTGATTTTTTTTTTAATTTTTTGGATTATTGCTTTATACGTCACCCAGTGTGGTCTGCAATTATTGACAACCACAAGACCCATGAAGGACTTGCTGAGGCGCATGCTACAATTTCCGAGAAGCATGAAGTTGCAGAATTACATGGCCTATTTCTCCCGTTTTACGTTGCTCAAATTCCCCATTTTGGCGACTTTGAGCAATGTTTTTCTCAAAAACTGAACATTATTTTTCCTTTTGCCAATGGAAACTTCTGATCAGGACACTGAAAAGTTGATCATACCAAAAAATTAGCAGAATTTATCAAAAGCCATTTTCCATAAGGTTTTTGCGTTGTCCTTTGAATCAAGAGATGATTGAAATGACCACAACTAGTGGACAATTTTTCTTCAGTGAGATTTACATATTTTTTTCACTTTATTTCTTCTTTTTCCTTCTCACCTGACGCACTGCATACAAATATCTGCGCAGAACTCATGGTAGTGATGAGTATAGGTGGCTACTAGATTGATGTTTTTTTTTGAGCAGCTGAGCGACATTCTTCTGTTCGTTTTCTTTTTGAGAAATTGGTCGTTTTCAGGTCGAAATGGCAAAACAACAAATGTGAATTTTATGCCAATGGTTTTATTAATTTCATTATCTTTTTCAGGGCTGGAAGGTGTTTCCCTTTCTTGGTATTAGTACAATACCGATTTGTAAAAACAGTTATTCCACTAAATATAATTTACTGGAGTTTCGTTTATGGCATGAACGTAAAAAAAGATATATGATATCAGTCACTTTTCTTTTACTTCAGAAACTAGTATAGCCCTAACTGGTTGTTGTGCTTGTGTTCTGGCACCCCTTGAATATGGATTTTTTTTTTGAGATCTATCACCCTAACACCAAGCCTTTACTATTTGCACTTGACGCCCGTTTCGCTAACAAGATCAGCATCTTCAGGAGAAAAAAAAACTGATACTCATTTCACAGAGTATAGATAGGGGGCTTCCTGTGGGGGTCTATGAATGACCTGAACAAATCATCAATAGTTATATTTGGTTAAACTCATCTTTTATATAAATCATCAAGGAATGTTCACTAAATATTTGAATGAATCGAGGACTTTTGCATAGCTTTGATTTACTCTTGGAAGAATTCAACAATACATAGTAGCTACAATAGTCTGCAAAATATCGTTTTTTCTTTTTTCCTTCATCTCAGTTTATGAAAGTGATATATAATGCTGGTGACTGGTTGAAACTGGTGCTTATAATATGTTATAATCCTACATGGTATGTAATGCTAATATATATTTCGTTTTTGTTTAAAGTTATAGCCACTTTTGTAGCTTTTTAGGGGAATAACCTTGCAGGGAATAAATTCTTTTTTATATATGAAGATTGACACGAAGGGAAAGCCCTTTAATGTTCAAAGAACATCGCGTGAATCAAGGGACAGTAAATAAGGATTAACATTCACTTTGAATTTTTGCAGTTTTCAAGCCTCAGGGAAAACCGCTCTCGGCAAAAAATTCCAAAGCTCAGATGTTCTATTAAAAAAACATTTGTTACTAGAGCAGAAAGTTAACGTCAAGATAATTTTTTTCACTAGCGATGGAAATGGGGTTTCTGCTGGAGGTATTCTTCAAGAAAATTACATCTTTTGGTAGAGTGTTTTCAGGAAAACGTATTTTTGTATAACCATTATTGATACTAACGTCAATATAAGGTGAGAGAAATTCCACTCTACACGAAGCTAACCTACCGAATTGGGTGAAGAAAGCAAATCAATCCTCCACCGAAACCTGTCGAGGAATCTCCAGCAGAAGTACGTTGGAATTAGGTCTCAAATCTGGGGACAACGAACGGCAGTTTCCTTAGATTTATAGCCGTCAGTCGCATACCTGATCCGGGCCATTCTCAAATCTGTAAACATTCGCTCTCACTATGGAATTCGAATTTTTTATCGAACTTCATCTCGATCCCTCCTATTGTCTGACAGCGAGATATATTTCGGTCATCGAGATACAGGAGTAGATACTTGCGCTTCTCATCTGAATTTTCAACCCGTACTGAACGGACCCCTATTTTGGGGTGGATTTCCTGCACCTTTGATGACATTTTGATCGGTCAGAAGGGTTATGTTTGAACATTAGCAACAATGATATGTTCAAATATCTTTAAATTCTCGAATTTATGTTGTAGAGACATTGGAATATAGAGATGCGGGCAAATTTATAATGATGCGAAAGTCAGAAATCTACCACAAGAAAGATTAATCAAAGGTAATACCACGAGTCCTTCAAATTTAATCGAGAAATTTTCATTTTCCACAAAAACTTTTTTATTTGGCAAAAGTATGAAAACAAACCGATTGATAAAATCACGAGTCCGTAGGAATGTGATTTACTCAGTTTTTTCGAAGTTAATTGTCAATAGATTATGATCCATCCAATCTTTGATAGATTTCAAGTCATTTTCAGCTTGGTCTTTGAGTTCTCTCCAGCTATCAGCTTGGTATAAAATGGCTGTATCGTCTGCGAAACAAATTATCTTTCCACGGCTATCCAATTTGAGTAGATTATTTATATGAATAGTGAATAATATAGCTCTCAATACGGTTCCTTGTGGAACACCAAACCTAACTTCAAAAGCGTCACTCATATTGTTTCCTATTTTGACGTATTGCTGTCTGTTAGAAATATAGCTTCTAATCAGATTGAGCACAATACCCCTTAAACCAATGTCTTCCAAAGACTGCAATAGTTGTGGGTGGCTCACAGTATCGTACTGATTATTCTCTGAATGGTCATTTGAATCTTTTTATTTGTATGAATAATAATTTCTTCGAAAATTGTTGGAGAGATGAAGTACCTCCAACATTCTATTTCCGTTTTACCATTGACAATATTTTCCGCTCTCATTCTTACATTCGGACGGCCTGGATGTTTGGACCATCCTAGCTTGCTCACATTCAATGTCCTCCATTGTAATATGTAATTATCATTTATAACAACCTGCTAGTAATAACCCAGACAGCACAATGCTATCCGTGGGATAAACTGAGGATATGTGTCTAGGATTTGAGAATATCCCCAGGATATGTGCACTTCGTACCAAGGATATTCTGAGGATGTAGAAATGAGACTTTTTTCTACATCCCCAGGATAACCTTCGGTGGTCCTCTTTCTATATCCCGAGGATGTACATAGGTCAATCTCAGGATGATCCTCAGTATTACCTTAGGCAATGTACTAATTCATCCTGAGGATGTCTTCTGGTTTTCATTAGGCCCTCAACAGGATATGTATATATATATATATATATATATATATATATATGAAACTGAATTGTAGCGGCATTCAGACAGTTAAGAATTCGAAACTTCTTGCATTCAGGCTGATATCGATCTGGGATTTGACTGGAAATATGATGAGTATTAGTTTGTACTAACAAATTTTCATTAGGTTCATCGATTACTGAATCTCTTTCAGGATCACTATGAGAATCATTTGAAAGGGAACAATCTGAATCAATATGAGATGATAATGTACCTATCTGTATCGGTTTGTCTCAAAGATATGGTGTCTTCTTTATCATTCCCATAATTTTGATTGAGAGCAATTATTCTATCCATATCATTCTCTGCGTACCGAAAGTAGATGCTCTGCTTCAGTTTCTTATTGCTCTCGATATTTTTATAATTCGTACTCACATTCAACGATATAACAAATGAAGGACAGTAGGTATGTTAACGTTTAATAATTCATTACATTTTGTAACAATGACTGACCTGTATTCTTCACTCTAAGTAGTTATATTATAAAAACAATACACAACTATAAAAAACTACTGACTACAACTCAGACGGCTTTAAACTTGAAACACCACAACACACGAACACGAATCACTGCTACAACCTAACCTAACCACGATACTACGATACGGCACACCATCGCATGCAGAAGGATAACGCTGCGTTCAGACAGCACCGTGTTAAAATACTGTTTCCTGATTGGCTGCTGAATAAGAACTTGTCGCTCAGAGCCAATCAGAAGAGAGTATGCTGTATTCTCAACAGATGTCTCCACAAATGAAAATATAGCAAAAAATAGAGAAAAGTTGATTAATAACTCAATTATTGAACAATAAACAAATTGATCAAATTGAATGTACTCTGCAAAAAATTATTCTTCAAAAATAATCAGCAGATCATGTCATTCTGTAAGACAATAATAATAATCGGTCTTATTCAGACGTATACATATTTGATATCGCTCGTTGAAATTAACACTACTGTCTCACTTCAGGTAACTACATTTTCCAAAAATTAATAGAATTTTTTCAATAAACAATATCTTCGTCTTAATAAGACCGAATACCGGTGTGGAGTTTTATTAATTTGGGAAAGTACAATTTTTCAATACTCAAATTTCCATCTGAATTTATTTTTCGGCGAACAAAATGTTTATCCCACCATTGGCCCAGAGGAACGGCCGTGGGATATATTTAAACGTTATCCCAGGGATGTGGAAAACTGGATCTCATTGGGATAATATGTAACCATATTATATATATACTCAGGATATACACAAATGTTATCCCTGGGATATATACATTTGGCTCAACCTGGGTTATGATGACGACTAAGGGAAAGTCTGAGGATAACCTAGGGATATTCTAAGAGGCTTATTCCATTATTGGATATCCGGGATCATTCTGGGATATCCTGAGGATATAGTGTGCTGTGTGGGAATAGTATTGTATACTGAATACCTAAAAATTATCGATCTGGTGTTAGAAAACAAAATAAAATACCTTTGATATACTAAAACAACAAGATTACAAGATTGTTATTTTAATTGCGTATACACTCTGCTGGGGTCTGCCAGGCCCGGTCAATATCATGTGTATCAATTTTGCACACTTGCACGCTACGAATGTCGAAACGGAACTGGCACTGTAAGGAACGATCAGTGAAGGCAGCTACACTGGCTCCCGCCGTTGAGAGTTTATTTAGGTAAACACTTCAAGGAGTTCATCATACCTCTGGGCCTGTCAGACCCCACCAGATTTCCAAAAAGTCAAAAATGTTATTTACTCTTTTTTCCACTCCATTAGACAATTAATTCCAATAAAATACGAAATACGTCTTCCATCAACTATAACGAAGAATATTTCTGCGAAATTTGAAGTAGGAAGTGCGTTGTCCCTTACAAATTCTGACCCCGTTTTTCACTCCCTTAAAGGTGGAATCTTGGAAAACCCTTTCTTGTCGGATGCCTACGTAATACAAAGAACACCCCCTTCAAGTTACAGATTTCAACGATCAGTGGTTTAGGTTGTGCGTTGATTAACCCCTAAGATAACTTTCTCCCCTTTTACGAAACTGGTCTTCCATCAATTCTATGAAGGAAATTTTATGCGAAACTTGAAGTAGATTGGACCAAGGCATCACGTTGACCATACAAATTTTTGCCCGTTTCTCACTCCTATAATTATTAAGAGCAAAAGGTAATGATATATTTTTTCTACAAACGTGTTAAAAAAGCCATTTTTAGCACTACATAGAAGCCTTAAAAATGTCACTTTGAGGCACTGAGTGCCCTAAAATCACTTTATGGCACTGAGTGCCTTAAAATGTTTATGGAACTGCTGTCAAAAGTGAATTGTCAGATTTTGAAAGCAAACGTCAAAATATTCAGATTTTATTTATCAACATTAATATTAATAGTACAATTTTTGCAATTTGACAAATTAATTTCTTGCACTGCTGTTTTAACTCTCATGTAATGGTTATTAATACACTCGCAAAAACCATACGAAACTCACCTTCAGCCCGTTTCGTATCCCGGTTTATGCTCATTAATAACCATCATTGCATAATATACTAATATCAAACGAGTAAAGATGCTGAACTTGACAGTCACTTGAATCGAACAGTGACCTGGTTATTTCTATCAACCGGTCATTTCACAAATGAAACGGCTACACCCTGTATAATCAACGGCAAGAATCCAAGCGATTATTTATTGATCATCTCGTACAGACAACTCCTGTTACGATCTCACCAGTAAAAACTGCACAACATCTTAAACGGCGAAATTTTCCCAATCTTAACGAGCAATCAGTGTGTTTCGAGACACCGTTCTCAGCACATCCGATTCTCAGTGCATCTCCCAGTGTCTCAATCAGATTGAACGGTTGATATCAAACCGACAAGAAAAATTGTCATCCGTACATTGAGACAGTGGCTCACTACCTTCATTCTGGGGTATTATTGATTAAATAATTCGACTGTCCTAAGGAAAGACCACGAATGTGCAGATTCCTCATTTTGAAACAAGGTCTGGAGTTTCCATTCTCACACATCGGCGGTTTTTTAGTTACAGAAATGACTCATAGAGGTGTTTTTCACATTCGAGTTTTTGTCATGAAACTCAACACAATACTAAATTCAACCATGCAGTCGCTATTGAAACCAATTGTGTAATAATAATATTTAGTTGAGTTAGTTGTTAAACTCTTAGAAGAAAAGAAGAAGAAGAAATGGAAATATAATAAAATAGATATAGCTTTGAGTTATATTCTATATATTTATATAAAAGAAAGTCGTGTTAGTTACACTATTTATAACCCAAACACAACTGAACCGATTTGGCTGAATATTTCCCTCATATATAAAATGTCCCATAAGAGCAATGCAATTATCGAAAACTTAATTGCATTGTATCAAGTCACCATAACAAGACATTTGAAACCGTATCGCTAGACGTCAGTAAACAGCACAAGTAAATGTCAGATAGATTTCGAAAATAGAAAAACATTTCGCCTTGTGGTGAGTGTTCCATACAATCTATAGAGGAAAGTATGAATGAACAAAAACTAACATTTCCTTGAGAATTTCTTTATTCGTGAAATATTCCAGAGAATTACATTCGTGCATAAAAATGACCAGATGATTTTGCATTCAAGCGTGATATCTTATACAAATTGCATTCGGTTATTTTCATATTTTGTAAAAGAGCCCTCGTCCGTCGGACTCGGGTACTTCCGCCAAAATATGAAATTAAACTTGCAATTTTTAGATATCACGCTTTCTTGCAAAATCATCGGTAATTTTCATGCACTCTTGCAATTATAACCGAAAATTGGTTTGGAGGTAGCTCAAAACCAGGACGGACATATGATACTTCTTATCCCGTTTCACCGTGTTTTCGGCAATTCCACCCTTAGGGGGGTGAAAAACGGGATCAAAATCTGTATGGGACAACGTGATGCCTTGGTCCAATCTACTCCAAATTTTGCATAAAAATTCTTATACAGAATTGATGGAAGATTTTTTTGTATTTTATTGAAATTAATCCTCTAACGGGTGAAAAGGGGTAGAAAGACATTTAGACTTCTCAGCTAGTAGAGAATAAAATAATTAGCTTTTGAGAATCGACTAAAATTGCAAAAGCCACCACTCAGCTTCATATGAGCCTCAAAGGTGTTGAAATGCAAATTTTCATTTCGGGTACTGTATTAGTAGACAATTAGTGGCATAGTGGGTGACTTCACTATGGCTTCTTGAGATTCTGTATAATATTTTTTTTGACCTGGTGTAATGATCATGTAAGTTGAAGTAACTGGTCGATTCATGTAGTTTTTTCTATTTGAATGAGTCTCTGAAGACTATTGATCCATCAGAGAGTGAGTATTTCTGAGGCTCGAAAGACACATTTGAATCGTTGTTATAGCTCAAACCTGTTGAGATCCTGATAGCTCTCCTTCGCAAACTAGAGACATCTGGATCTAATGGAAAGTGTTCTGAGAAGAACATTGCATATAATGAGTGAGAGAGTAAAAATGCTCGATGGGCTGTTAGTAGTATAGTATTGTTAATGGTTTTTAATCAAGGACGTACCGGGTGAATGTCAATAGACATTTCTCAATAGAAATATTCTATATAATGTTGCCATGACAGTTCTGTGTCTATATAAACCTATAAACATTTTACAGACTTTATATTTCATAACGAGGGTATGACATTTCTAGTTTTGCTGCCATTTACATTGAGTCTGCAGGAAATCTATCACAACTATCGAAATTTGTCTTTCTCCCTTCACCATAGCAATCTAGATTCAAATCACTCAATTAGATAACAGGATTAGCTATGAGAACTGTTGAGAGTTCCACTCATTGTTGATTTTCTTAGGTTGGTTTATGATCATCCAACAACAGTAAAACAACTGAAGGCAATACAGAAACTGAAATCAATATTGAAACTTGGAGAAATATCAATATCTCCTCGAAGTGATTGGTAATTTTTGTTGAATACAGTCAATTTTATCCGTAAGCCTCAGTTTCGTAAGTTGAAATCATTAAAACTAATTATTGTTTTGACTTCTTTTCATTCGTAGGAACTGATGTCCGTCAGATTCAAATATGTTATTTCGATGGCCTATTCCTCAAAACTTTTTTATTAATTTCCACCTGAATACCCCCAGAAGCGAAGTTTTTATTCTGTGAACCAGAGTTTCAGATGAAGTGTCCGATAAGAGATTTTCGAGGAATGAATTTTCTTTCCGTTAATTATTTTCTATAATGCACAACACCAAGTTTCTGTTCCTTCTATCCCCGCCCATGCTACGACAATGCATTTCAGATAATAATCTTTTCTTGTTCCCGGTAAATCACATTTGCAATTACTATATCCGCCAACAAGAACTGGTGCCTTTCAATGGTCATCCCATTGGAGTTATGTGGAATAATCAGATAAAACTGAGGCGATCTGGTGAAAATATATCTTTTTGCATTTATAAATTCTTCGGTTTTAGTACTTTATTTTCGAGGTAAACAGACCGACTGGGAATGTTCACTGATCGCTGCTTCAGAATAAATATGCAAGTCCGTTCAGGTTCTTTGAAATATCAAGGTCCAATTATGGATAATATTTTATATTGCAAGACTTGCTGGATCAAACATTCATCGATTCCAATCGAAAGTTGAATGATTGAGAGACAAGAGACACCGGTTGGGGAAAAGTTCAAATGACCATACATGGTGGCTTCTTGTGAATTGAATCTATTTCAATCACTAGCCAACCCGTGCCCACTTTTGGGCGTTAATTATCTTTGTGATACAATTATATTGTGTAGTTCGTAGTACTATATTATTTTGTGCAACAAGTGAGAAAAACGACATATTTCTCACAAATTGAACACTGTACTTTTTCTACAGTTCCGTTGTTTTCAAGTAGTGAAAATTAAAATATATATATAATAATACTTGTATGTCATTAACTAAATTTTATATTTCATTTGAAATAGTAATTAACATTCATATCTGAAAAAATTTTGTAGAGTAATTCCTGGTAGGTTATTTTGTTTTAACATGTTTTCGGCAATTGAAATATTAACTGCTGTCGAAGTTGAAGTTAATGGGGAAACGTACTGAGCTTCCACAGCAGTTTTGATCAGGTTCCAATGTCGCTGAAGGCTGAATGGATTCTACTATATTTTTGAAATTTTCGTTTTGTTAGCTATGGACTTGTCGATATGAGATTCAGCAACATTGCTGGATTTTCAACCCGCATGGCGTTTCAAAGTCAAAAGACTGCCCCTGCATCAACTAAATTAGTCGCAGATGACCTTCGGTATTCCTTCCGCCATGGTGCCAAATTTAGTTATTCCGACAGGCTGTTTCGTACATTTGCTATTTTTGTATTTGAAAAAAATGTGTTTCTTTTGTGCTTGGTCGAAGCTTCACATATTTATTGTGAATTTGGTAGAATTCTCCTGTGACTGTGAAATTTCTAGAAACCTTGGTTTACTATCGGGTAATTTTATTAAAAGGGCCGAATTAAGATCTTCCATGTCATCAATTTTTTATTTTCATCTCAACGGCATTACCCTGTAAAGCCAATAGCTAAAGAAGCCTAAAATCAAAACCAAACATTCATTTCCCGATAACGATTCAAAAATTTTCAATTCATACTTTTATTAGCAAATACTTGTCATCAGGTGCATCTTTCCAAAATTGTTGAGTTTCTTCAGAAGTTCATGTTTTTGACTGTTTTGGAGCATATTTTCAGATTTGAGTTTCAAAAATGCACGTAGTTTTATGTACTTTGATATATAAACACAGTTTTAAATAATTAAGGTACTCCTCAGCATCGAGTACTGAGACTGAGATGTTGATGATTTCAATCTTCCTGACAACTCTTCAAAATTAACTAACAAGGTATTTCCGGAACAAGAATTTACCTTGGCTTTCATTCTCATGGAAAAGCTTTGAAGTGGTTAGATAGCTATCTTAGCCAAAGAAGACAAAGGACAAAAATCTGTGATATAACGTCTGATCCAATTATTAACGATATAGGTGTACCACAAGGCAGTGTTTTGGGTCCTTTGCTATTCATTATTTATATGAATTATATCAATAATGTGCCTGGATCACACCATATTAACCTATTTGCTGATGATACCCTTGTATATACAAAAAACTGTGATTTAGAAATAGCTGTAGGAAATATCAATATATCTTTAAAGAACATCGAAAAATATCTACAAATAAATAAGCTCAAAATGAATATTAGCAAAACCAAGGCAATGATTGTTTCATCGAATTCAAATCGAAGAATGATTGAGAATAACGTAATTGATATCACCATATTCAATAGCAAACTCACAATTGTAAGTAAATGAAATTAGGTATCTTGGATTACTTAATCATAGATCATCAGTTAACTTTGAATAAGCATGCCGAATATACTGTTAGAAAGATTTGTACAAAAATGTATTTTTTCTCTAGAATTTCAAAATCTTCATTCACCTATGCCAGATTAACATGTTACAATTGCATAATACGGCCACACTTTGACTACTGTGCTACACTGATGTATCTTTTCAACCGAAATCAAATGGGACAATTGCAGAAATTACAAAATGTAGGTATGAGAATCATTCTGAGATTAAATCAATACACCCCCATTGAATCTATGTTGACTACCTTACAGTGGCAGTCGGTATATAAAAGACTATATTATTTGAGCATGATTTTTATTTACAAAATAACGAGTGGGTTACACCAGCATATCTTATCAGATATTTGGTCCGAAACAGTGAACTTCATTCGTATAATACAAGAACATGTAATACATTTCATATATCCAGAACAAATTACGAAAGTGAAATGAATTCGCTGTTCTTTAGGGGTCTAGATAGTTTCAATAAGTTACCTGATGAAATAAAAAATATGTTTCTTAAAAGTGTTCAAAAAGCTATTATTAGAATATGCCAAATGATAATTCATGACGTACTGTGAAATTATTTACATATTTATATGAAACCATATTGTATATTAGGAAATCCTGAAATAAAGTCTATCTATCTATCTCCAGTCCATAGAGTTTCTGTGAGCGATTTCATATTTTTCTCTTGATGTGCTTGGTAGCAAATTATTGCAAACATCTATTGCTTTCTGAAGGTGTATTTTCCAACTCTAAATCTTCGAATGCCATTATATTCAATATTTAATAAACCTGAACTGTTTATTCTATAACAATCAACAATAAAACTATTTTCGTTGGGTAAGTTGACAGCAATAACTATGCAGTGCTTCGATTTTGTTGGTATGGAAACGCCAACAATGGGCTACTTGGATATTGCACGCGAATCGTAGGCCTAGCGTTGCCAACATGGAGAACATGCCATATCAAACTGACATATAACAAACAATTCATGACTGACTTGGGTTATCGTGATAACAGTGGAAAATTATTTCTCATTGTAATGGCGGATATTTCTCACTGCATGAGAAATCTTTTGTTTTGAACGTATGAAAGCGATGAGAGAAGTGGCACATTGTATAGCATACGTAGAAAAAAGTTTGATCAGGTTCATCACAGCTCTGCTTCTTGGGCACACTAACAATGTTTTAGGTCCCTCTTTTTCATACCAACAGGCGATAAATTCCAATGAAATATGAAACAAGTCTCCCATCTACTCTGTTGAGGACTATTTATGCAAAATTTTAAGTAGATTGGACCAAGGAATCACATTGTCCCATACAAACTTTGACACCGCTTTCCCCCCTGCTTAGGGGTGGTATTCATAATAAAATAAAGCCTGTATCACTCCTGAATAGTATAACTGATCAACAGACAGTTTTGTTAAAATTTACAATTTCATTATTAGTCCAGTAAATGAAGGAACGAACCTGTGAATAAGTCTATGAGTTCTTCACTTGTGGCTCAATTTGCAGGTCGTCACAGATGTTTTCAAAGGACTCAAAACTTAACACGATTGCGTTCATGGAAATGTCCCCCCAAACCCAGAAAAATGAGTTTCCCGCCAATATCTGGCTAAATATACGAATTAGAGAAGTTTCGTTCATACAAAAACCTTCCGGTAGTCGCGCCAATTTTTTGTTCAAGATTAGTCGCCCCGGTCTCACAGACCAGGTGGGGTTCAACAGTAGGAAATGATTTTTGTGATTTTCTTTTCTGATAGAACATGATATTATAGTGAAAAATAAATCTTTTCAGTCAAAAAAAATTATTAAAACTTCATTAATTGAAATATAACGAAGGTTTGAAAAAATACACACACAAAAAAACATTCTAACAAATATAATTCTATAAAAAACAAACAGAAAATTATAACTGGGTGAAAAACTGAAAAATGGCAACTCAATGTTTTCTAAACGAAAATTTCGGAGATAGACACTATTATTGTGCTTCACGGCAATTGGGGCACACACAGGTAATATGCTCTAAACACAAATATGTATTGCATTTATAACAAGAGAATCTGGTTTTTCTATTTTTTCTCCACCCACAGAGGGTACATATACCAGCGGGTAGCAGTCTTCCTGGAAGTTCTCTATCTTCTGTATTAGTAACTTCCACTAGGCTTAGCTTCAATGTCTTCGGAACATTCGTAAGAGTTGCCCTCCTTTGCAACTGAGGATGGATCAATGAGTTTGTTAGACCTCTCAAAAAATGTCGTCGTCGTGAACCACTTTCATTGGGATTGTTAGCTTTGTATATTGAGGTTGTATATTCCTAACAATTCCTAAAATAGTATTCGAATAACGAAAATATCTCGTAAATTACCTTTAAACAAATTTGTGCTTGCACTGGTCGCGCCGGTCTGTGACACCCGAAATCGCTATAACTTGACACACTGTCACACAGCAACTGCCAAAAGTCGACTGAACTTCGATCGTAATGATAGATGAAGGTACAAGGCCGTTCAGCCAAATTGGATATGCAACTTAGTGTTTACGTCATAAAAAGGGATGGCCCGGTCTCACAGACAGTGGCGCGACTACCGGAAGGTTTTAAAGATCGTCTCATTATCTACAAAAATGACCCCTATCATTTTTTCTGAAAACTCCACAATTTTCGAGATAAAGGGACCCAAAACTCTCCTCATTTCAGCTGCCGCTTTCTCTATAGGAATTCTGTTGTCTATGCATTTGCTTGGAGGCGGGCGGACGAATTGTTTCATAACTCAGGCAAAAACTGACATTTTTCAATGATTCTGAGTTCAAGAAAATGAGGAAGCCCGTAGCTATAATTCCATGCATTTCAAAGTTCTTTCTTATTTGGCAAAAAGATTTAATAAGCTGTGAAAGTTTTTTTCCGCACCATTTCGACACTGTTTCATCGATTTGTTTACATTTTTTCAAAAATAGTCTTTTATCGGAAATTTTCATTTATAATGGGTCCCTGGCGGGTCTTGAATGATCTCTGATTTTTTTTTGTACTTTCCCCGCGTTCTAATAAATGATCCATTTGGTTATTTACATTTTTCATGCGATTTCGGAGTTATGTAGAATCTGCGGAACAACCGTGAATTAAAAAATTATCAGCCATTTTTACGACTTGCCATGCACTTCGTTTTGAAGCCAAGATGCTCTAGTTTCCGATTGCATGTATATTTTTTATTTTTGGGTCCTTTGAAAACATCTGTGACGACCTACAAATTGAGCCACAAGTGAAGAACGCATAGACTTGTTCACAGCTTTCCCTAGTTTCGGATCTTCAGTTACTGGACTATATTGATTCTCGTAAGCTCTGCTCAGAGTTCTGGTCTTCTATTGTTTCAGACACGAGAGAGACAGGTTTCGTGAATGCCATCGTAGCAGCTGGAATAACCTTCCAGGTGACGAGAGCTTGTACCAAAGGTGAGCAGGTGGGATGCTCCTGCTCCAAGAGAAAGAAGAAAAGGAACAGGAAGAAACATCCGAACCCTCCGTTACCGGAGGGAGATTGGGAGTGGGATGGCTGTGGTGAAAATATAGAGTATGGTATCAAGAAGTCGAAGGATTTCCTGGATACCAGATACAAGAAAAGAAGTGATATGAAAACTCTAGTTAAGTTACACAACTACGTGGCCGGACGGATGGTGAGTTTGTCCATTCTTATGTCCAATAGCAAATCACCATAGTTCAAGAACTTTCTGTAATGGCTATTAAAAAATTTTCAACATAGGTAAATGATGGAAAACTGTCAATAGTGTAGTCTTTTCGATTTGGATGGCAAAATCACTATCACTTGAATTATCACGAATTTTTCGTTCATTTGAAATTTCAGTACAACTACTTCTCTTCGGGCTTGAAGGCCGTCGTTCTTTGGAATTTCTTCCTAACGTTTCGCTAGCGCGAGTGGCCAGCTTCTTCAGAGGCTTACTCATTTCCGATGACTAAACGTTTCGATTTCTTAAGGGGTATTTATATTGATGCAGGTAGTCTGGATCGTTAATTAATTCTGTCGGGTCCGGGGAATTATCATCATTATGAGTTGCCGTACTACCTCCCGTGATTTCATTAGTGATTCTTGATTTCCTCAGAATGGGATTCCAAATTCTGTTAAGACTCAACGCTTCTTCTTTTCTGTTGGAATTGTCCTCATGTTTTGGATCTCTATTGCCTCCGTACCAGTCGGCTATGGTAACCCTGGTTGGGGGCAATCAGTTTAGCATTTTCCAACAGAATTCTGTTGTGACCCTCACTCAGTGCGTGTTCCGCCACCGGCGATTTGTCGGTTTGCCCCAGCCTGCAGTTCCTTTCATGCTCTTTGAGCCTTGTTCCCATGGATCATTTCGTGGTACCGATGTTAACCTTCCCACTAGTGCACGGTATGCGATAAACTCCTGCTGCTGACAGTGGGTCTCTTTTGTCTTTAGCCGACCTGAGGATTTGTGACGTTTTTATGTTATATTCCCAATTCTGTCAGTGACCCTCGGGATATATGGCAGATATGCATTCGCAACTACCTGGGAGTCCTCCCTGTTTTGAAGATGTTCCAGTTGTTGCTCTAGATGCTCTGGTTCACATATTTTTCGAGCACTAATGAATTCACGGCAGGTAGTGCGGCAACTAATAATGATGATTATTCCCCGTACCCGACAGAAGTAATTAGCACTCCAGACTACCTGCATCATTATAAATACGCCTTCAGAAATTGAAACGTTTAGTCATCGTAAATGAGTAAGCCTCTAAAGAAGCTGGCTACTCGTGCTAGCGAAACGTCAGGAAGAAATTCCAAAGATCGATGGCCTTCAAGCCCAGTGTTGCCATTGCTGGTGATTTATCACCAGACTCGGTGATTTTCATGTCAATGTGGTGATTTGGTGATTATTTTTCATAATTCTGTGAAATCTGGTGATTTTTGTTTTTTCACCACAAATTTGTAACTGAGAGAGAAAATAATGCTGCGCTTGTCCCTCGCATCAGTCACCCGGTAACTGAAAATAACCTCACATTCACATCATCGGCATAAGGCATAAATTCACACCTCACACAACTCATACCTCTTGCGCATGATTATATGAGTTCTATGTTTTGTGTCTTAATTCTGACACCCTTAGTGGAATTCTTCACTCTGAAAGACTTATTTCAAACAAAGATAAATTCTGCTACAACTTCGAAATTTCTGATAGCATACTTAAGAAATGTGATAACAAAATGTACGAATGAAAATAATCGTTTTTGTTTATTTGTTTGTTTGTTTTTATTCAAATATTTATTTATAAGAGAGTTTTGTTTATTTTTTTTTATTTAAAATGCCATTTATTTTTTGTTCGTTTTTCCTCAAATATTTATTTTTGAGAGAGTTCTATTTATTTTATTTATTTTTTGTGTAAGCATGAATTTGTATTTGAATATATTTGCTGTTCCAAACTTCATATTTCGTTTTTTTCACAATTTTTCATTGATTTTTTATGCAATACTGAGAATTTCTTGAATCTGGTGATTTTTTTTCAAATCTGGTGATTTGTTCAAGCCCGAAGAAAAGTAGTTATACTAATAACCTCGGCCGCGAAAGCCTTAACCATTTTGTCATTTGAAATTCCATCTGTAATTTCAGTTCAACGTATATTCGTCGAATTCTCTCTCAGTTTGCTAGACCACTGGATTCCTAGGTGTCTTGATATATCGAAATGTTTGTAATATGCTTAACAAACACAGTGCTTTTCGCACAAATATCACGAAATACATTGTTTGAACACCCGACTAATAGAGAGTTTTTATTCAGGGAATGCAGTTTCTCGATTGCATGGTGAAAAAAAAAACTTTAATTTATTCGATCATTTATATTTTATACAGGGCTTTCCGATACAAAGTTCTACTCTGAATGATATCAAAACGACTGCAACAAATATCATCCTCTGGATTCGTAACTGAATGTTTGCATGGAGACGCATTTTCACCCTCTCACACCTGCAGCTCCCTATACAGTTTTCCCAACAAAAGATCTCATGATGTTTTGTTTTTATTTTGCACTAGGTGGTTTTTTCATTTTCAAAACGAATCGACTTAATTGAAATCTCTCTCATAGTAACCCAAGTGATTTTATCACGAATTCGAAAGCGCCATCAATTTGTGGATGAAATTGTTTGCGATTTTTTATTAGTAGAAGTAAATCAGTCACCAGTTTCTATTGATTTCTACTCATTCACTTTCAGAGCTTATTGGTCAATGGTTTAATATTGGTGAATTAATTGGAGTAAATACCAGACTCAATCTCCTTCAGTGGGAGCATGAAAAAATCTCCAGTTAGTGGTGGAATGCACTATCCTAGATTGTAAAATATATGTATAACTAACCCTTGTGTTTGGATTCTGTATAAAATTTCTCCTCTTGAAAACTCCCAGGTGATTTCATGAGCACACTTGAAAATTATGAGAAAACCATGATTCGTTCGAGAATCAACAGTCTCTACTCAGAATACAGAATTTATTTTTGGAAAACATGAACTTATATATAGTATAAGTATATCGCACAATCTCTCAAAATTGTTTGATCAAAATCACATTGGATCTTGGCTCAAGCACATCTGTTCTCTTTGTTCCAGGCCATCAAAAACCACATGCGCACAGTCTGCAAGTGCCACGGCCTCTCTGGGTCCTGCACCCTGAAAACCTGCACCAGAAAAATGCCGACCTTCAGGGAAATCGGCAACAGACTCAAAGAGCGCTTCGACGGCGCAGCCAAGGTCATACCAGGCAACGACGGGCAGAGCTTCATGCCAGATGGGGAAACCATCAAGCCTCCAGGACGCGTGGACCTGGTGTACTCGGAAGAGTCCCCCACCTTCTGCGAGCCTAACAGTGCGCTGGGCTCCTTCGGAACCAAGGGGAGGATATGCAACGATACTTCTCAAGGAGAAGAGGGCTGTGGAATTCTTTGTTGTGGCAGGGGTCACAGATCGCACAACGAGGAAGTGAAAGTTAGCTGTAACTGTACGTTCAAGTATTGCTGTGAGGTGCACTGTGACGTTTGTAAGGTGGTCAAGAAGATAAATACTTGTGAGTGATGTTCGATGGACTTAGTTGTGATCACGGACTAATCAGTTAGTAGCGAATCTAATAAGTGAAGTTATAGTTTTGTAATGTGCTTTGATATCCGCTATAATGTTTAGTAAATTATTTACAATTTATGGTGTTTTATTTTTTTTGTTATGCAATATTATATTTCTATATTCAACTGATACCCGGTTGGAAAACTTTGAGATGATGGTGAGAAGGTGGAATGAAATCGCCATCTTATCAGAATACAAAGCTCCAGACTACAGCGTGTTTCTCAGAAATATGCTTGAATATTGAGGTGTTATTTCGTTGTCCATTTTGAAAGAACTCCATAGAACATTAAGCCTACACTTCTGAATTGCATGGTGCTGAAGATTGAATATCTGGTAACTCTGGTATAAACCTATATATTTTTGTGTAACGTTGTAGGCATCTTCTTTTCATGTCATTTTACCGTTACAGAATTATTCTCTCGACTAAATTTCTTTCGAAAATGCAACATCTGTTTTGATGCGTAATGGGTTTTGCGAGATGCAAACAATTTTTTAACAAAATCGGTATTCTTAAGAAACAGCTATTAATTTGAGGGAGAAACAAATGCGTATCACTTTTTTTTCTAATAACTCATTTCAATTCCCGTACAAATCCACTGGCTGATATAAAAAACTTTCAATGAACAGCGATAAATGCCTGTATACAAGGGGGAAACTGAGTTTTGTTGAGTATTCAGGGTAACACAAAATGATCGAAAGGAAAGAAATTGAAATTTCAACACTAGGTAGTTTGAAAGTTACCACCTTCAAATCATATAATATTCAATTATAGTTTCACCTCCAAAATGTATCTATGAATGATATCTTTCAATATCAGCATGTTTTCAAGATACAATTTGTATTCATGATCAGAAAATGCAGTTTCATCACAAAAAAATATTTTTAGTATCCGATCAGATAATTCAGTGAAATCTGATTATTTACTGGAGTTCGCATGTCAGGATGATCGATTGAATTCGTATATAATAATATACAGTGCTTCTCAAAAGTCTCCTGCCCCTTCTTATATTTAGAACGATTATACATAAAAAAACAAACAAGTGAAATGTGGAAACGGAATATTGAAGGTTGTAAACTTCCTTAGTAGTGATAATAGTTGACGAAATCGGCAAAGATGACGTCACAAGACCATTGTGACCAATAACTATTACAAGTGGAACCCTAAAACAAGCGACACTTCTTCGAAGAGGTTTTGAAAAAACGTATTCAATGATACTAATGTTGTTTGTGTTTATGTCAGTTTTGGCAACTTGCTTTTGAAAAACGCAAAGCTGTGATGAATTGAAAAAGTTAATACTAACATTCAAAATTCAAGCTCTGCTCTGGATAGTTGTCAAATAACCTGACGATTTTGTACTTGTCCAAGGATTTGTATACTTCTCAATTGGCATGCCACAAAACAGAATGATAGATGGACCTAATTACCAGCATCAAATTCTGAAACTTCATTTCCTGCACACAATTTCATATACTTCTCGGTGGACTGATCCTTGTCAAATATAAATGACTATAGTAGGTAGTTCAAATTTTCGAATCCTTCATTATTCATCACTGTGTATAAAGAGGAAAGAATGAAAATACGCATTAAAACTAGTGACCATAGACCAAGCAGACGTTGTGCACAAGACACTCAATACCTATTCCTTGTGCTAGGAGACACTGGCAGAGGATAGACGGAGAGATAATGTAAGGCATTTACATGATAGGACATATATTGGACCTCTCGAAAATATTCAACAAAATCACAACAATACGATGAGGAATCGAGATACAGTGTCTTCAGGCATATACTAATGTATAGAATACGGTCGAAAGCAAAAATTATCCGCTTGATGAGAAAGAGGAATTGTCATTCAAATCTCTGAGCATTGTTTGGGCCTCTTCTTCTCAGGATGAAAAACTGGACACTTCAACCTCTATGAAAAAAAAAAATGAAATCATGAAAATTTCACAAACATTTTGCTGATAGGTACGTGTATACTATTCTAAAGAAAGTGTTCCATAACTTATCCATTTACCCATTGAGGAGGTCAAGACCTAATTTCCTCTAGGTGACCTAAGATCTCGTCTGGACTTGAAAGGAATAATATCATGTTGGTTGGGATTTTTCCACAAACAGCTCTCTATTTTTGCTTTCTTGTTTAGATACTTCCTATGTATGTCATCTATTTGATTCAATTATTGTATGCTTGGTAAACAAATTGAACGAAAAAAGTGATATCTATCAGTGCCCGTCGTGCCATCTAGGCAGGGGTGTTGCTGTTTCAGATGGACCGTTTCTTTTTTATTGGAATGAATCAATCAATCGTCTTTGAATGATATAGACGTACCTATCAGCAGAGAGTGATTGTGAAATTTTTGTAATTTGACATCTTTCATAATGGTTGAAATTTCTATTTTTTTGATTCGAAGGAGCAAGAGGCCAAAAAATAGTTTATAAAACTTCATTTTCTCTACTAAACTATCTAAGTTCCCAAACTCTGAGCAAACTGCATGGTGTTGTTTCCTCGAATAAAAATAATTCTGTGATAACTACAAGATAGACGTGACATAAAATGCAGCGTTTTTTTTATATGTTTTGATTCAAATTCCATTATGAATCAACAATAAGGGTGGAGTTGGTAGACCAACCACCACTACCACTCCAAACGGCATTCTCCTTCTTTCGAATTTGAATCATATGTTTATGTTCCACTTGCCACCGACACTAAAGGTACTGGATTATCTGTCTCGGTAATGAAAGCAACAGATCCAGAGTTTCATGTAAGAATCCGAAGAGGTGAATTCTCCACTTTCGAAGAAAGAATAGCATGAATAATCCGAAGAAAAAGTCAAAGAAAAACTGCTTTGCATGTCTCACATGGTTGTAGTCAATGTTCATGGTGGCCACACAAAGTAGTAGCTATGATTTATTGTTGGATACAATATAACCCAGCACCGATCTATTCGATTCTAGAAATTGAGCTAGCGTTTGAGATTTGAATGACCTTATGATAGTTATACCATATTAGTATCAGAAGACCATTTCTGCTTGAGAAAGAAACCTGATACCGTCCCCACACGTTATAGTAGTTTTCACAATAAATGGTATTGACTGAAGGATCATAATAAAACCAATTAGACCCTTAAGTTGTAAAATCCGAGATGCACATCATGAATGTAAAAGGACCGGATTCAGGTAATTTTGTTTTTCAGAGAGGGATTGTAGAGGAATACAGCTTACACTTCTTGTTCATTTTAGTCTTTGTATTTCATTGGAAGTGTTCACTTGTGTTACGGCGTGCAATAATTTTATAACATTTATTTGTTATTACAGACATTAATAGCAAAGATTTTATACCCCAACGTACAGAATAGGCAGTATGTGGCGTCCGTGGATAAAAAGTAATAGTGCTTCTTCCAGTGGTTCGTTAAAGAAGAATCACTTATCTTGTGACGTGAAAATCATTATAAAAAATGTGTATAATTCCTTACTTCAGCAAGGATATAACGCGGGTGCTGCAGCAAAAGTAACCAGTACTTTGACGAAGGTGCCTCTTACTTCAGTTAGACGAATTGTTGAAAATTCCATGGAATCAAGAAAAAAGCGTAAAGATTCCGGTGTCACAAGAAGTCTAGATGACTGGGAAAAAGATTTGATAAGGCGAAAAATCTACACTATGTACGATGAGCAGCGTGTCCCTACAATCAAAAGTCTGAAACAGCGGCTCATCAATGACGAAACTCCCATCAACTGTGGCCTCACTACTCTTTGGCGAGCTCTGTCTGCAATGGGCTTCCAATATCGCAAAATTGACAAGAGACAAGTAATAATGGAATCCACACGTTTAATAAACTGGCGTTCTGAATATATAACGTCAATAAGAAAATACCGGTCTGAAAATCGGCCAATACTCTATCTCGACGAGACGTGGTTTGACACGCATGACACCCCTTCCAAAGGATGGTCTGATTCCTCTGGTAAGTGTAAAACAAAAGCACCATCAAATAAAGGGAAGAGAATCACAATATTACACGCAGGATCAGAAAAAGGTTGGGTCCCAAACGCTATGTGGCTTTCTGCCAAAAATATTAAGGACTCTTGTGTTGATTATCACGAAGATACGACAGCAGAGCTTTTTGAAGATTGGTTTAAAAATTGTCTGTTACCCAACATTCCGCCAAACAGCGTTATAGTAATGGACAACGCAAGCTATCATAGTCGACAATTGCAAAAAATTCCTGGCTCAAAGAATACGAAATTGGAGATTCAAAACTTCATGGCTGCAAATGACATATATTTTGAGGAGAATTATACAAAAAAAGAACTTTTACAAGTGCTGCAGTCATTTTCTTTAAAAAAACGTGTGTTTGTGATACAATTGCAGAAGAATTGGGACATACAGTGTTACGACTACCTCCCTATTAATGCGTGTTCAATTCCATAGAGCTTATGTGGCACCAACTTGAATCGAGCGTGCGCGCAAAAAATACTTCTCCGACTTTGAGTGGTAGTGTGGTAGAATTAATTAGGAACTGTATGAATGACATCCCTACCGAGAGTTAGAAAAGTTCTGTTTGTCATGTTATAAATGTTGAAAACTCGTACCTTTCTGTAAAATCAATTGCGCCAATTATAATTAATTTAGATGAGGATAGCGATAGCGACACTGAACTAAATATAGAATAGAATTGTTACATTTAAATAAATTACTTGTATATCTCCTACATGATGCAAATTTCAAATTTCTCAAGTTCCACCCTGTAGCACATTTGCATCTTTATCCAGATGATTTTCTACACAATGGGATTAAATCGTGTAGTTTATTTCAGTTAATAAATACCATTTACTGTGAAAAATACTATACAAGTCATATCTTCCTTTTTTCATCAGATCAGGAACTTTTCACGACTGCTCTGTTCATGGATTGTAAAAAGGTGAATCACATAGGAGTCAGTGTCTCCTATCCAATTTGTCACAAAACACATGTAATGAAATCAAGTAGATATAACTCTGGACTATTCCATTGCAAGAACGAATCTGTTTTGGGCCAACTGAAATTTCCACCAAGTGAGCATCTTTCGGGGAGAGAAAAAAATAGTTATGGTGTCAGGATAATAGACTCGATGAAAGATTTCACCAATATTCAAGCATTGTCTGTATTAGGAGTTAATTTTTTTTTAACCCTGGTGGATGTTTATGAACTGTCAATAGTGTAGTCGCTTCGATTTGGATGACAAGAAATCGCCATTTGAATCGATTGCCATCTTTTCAACTCCAGACGGGGTACATGCTATCATATATCAAATTACTATCCCTTGAATTCTAACCTATTTTTTACTTTCATTCACCTACAATTTCATCCAGAATTTCAAAACGGCGTCTATTCTTTGACAAGCAAGTCGAATTTTGTTTTAATTTGACAACTGGACTCTTACAGCCGATTGCACCGACTTTTTGTTATGAGACTTTTGAAAAGGGACTCTTTCAGTTAGGTGAGGGTTTATGATTTGATGATTTCTTCAACCATATTGCAACTGCTGCAATGCATCAACTGAACCTCAATGGTCCAGAAGCTTAATAGTCCCATAGAAAAAGTCGATGCAATCGGCTTTTAGGCCATTTGATTTATGGAAATTTCAGTGATATGGTTCATAAACACGGTGAAAATGAATCATCTCTGTCGAGAAAAAATATAATCCCGAGTCTATAGGCCGAGGTGAGCAATTTTTCGAGAGAGAAACTATATTTCGCCATTGTTTCATACTATTTCATTCAAGAAATAGCTATTTGCAAGATCTATTTCAATACATTTTGTATTTCAAGCAGGCTTTGCACATAATTGAATTCATAACGATTCCACAAAAGTCAATACTGCCATTTTACGTAGAAGTTGAACAGTTCCACAATTCGGCCAAATACATTTTGATAAATGTGTTTGGCGTGCCAGTAATATCTCGTGAATGTCTGTTATGTTTCAAGAGGATTGTTGGAAAAAGCAACATTTTCTCACTAAAATGTCAATGGCATTTTCGACAATGAAAATGGACTGGCCTTGAGTGACGAGAGCGCTGAAACCTGTACTGAGAAAATTAGCAATGAAATAGTAACGTGCCTTTCTAATTGGAGATAATTGGGAAGTACAATATTCAATTTGTATTATATGAATGAGGGTATTCAGATATAAGTTTTGCTTTACGCTACACCCAATATTCCAAGAGTTCCATGCATCCGCGGTATAGGTATTAATTAAACATATATATTTGAATTTATAAACAATTAAGATTTTTTCAAGTAGGAGAGTTTGAAATTCTTCACTGGTCGGTTCGAAAATATAATGAATTATCATTCACTAAGGTGCAATACAATTTTTTTCAATAATTCAACCAGTTCTCCATGAGATGGATATCTTCCTGTTGAGACACGTTCATTTTGTTCACTGAAGTTCCTGTGACATCTATCAGTGTGTCAGAACAGAGCCTTGTGGAACCTATGTTCCATCAGAACATCATTGAAATTTTCTTTATTGAATTCTATGATTTGTTGTGAATATTCACACCATACCAGTCAATCCCATTCTCAGCAAAATTCCTGTAGAATTGATCTGAATTGTTCGTTTCCGTCAACCAGCTGACGAACGTCAATCCTCAGGAGACGATTACCCAACATGGTGGCCCGGCGAGAATCGAACCTCGGTCTTCCGTTTGAAAGGCAAATATGCTAACCTCTACACTACGGAGAGCCATCTCTATTAACAGTCTTAATAATTGTATCCACTGAAGTTCCTGTGAAATATATCAGTGTGTCTACAGCGGAGACTTGTATTCGAACTTTGTTTTCAATATATAATCAATATACAGTGTGTAACAACGAAAACTTAACAGAGCCTTTTTGGAATATAGAGAGTAAGAGTTTTAAAAAAAGCTCGGACACGTCGATATCTTATTAAAGGAGGACACCTTTCAGATTAATCGGATATTTTGGAGTACGCACCCCCTCGGAGGGGTGCGTCCGACGACCATTATTTACATAGGGAAAGTAGGTCGAATGGCACCTTGTTTTGAAGGTATTTCGAATACCTCTACAACTCTGTCAAATAAAAATTTTTGTAACGATTGGTAACCAACCCCATACCCCGAAAAAATCTCCTCGTAATAAACAAAAAATACGAAATCATATGGACACGTTTTAGCAGGTTGTCATAAAAAGTAAAAATTTATTTTTTTATGAAAGTTCTGAACGTAAATTGTACCTAAAAAACAATTTGATTTATTTCAAACAGCGTTGAACTCAATACAAATACCTTTAAAACTTCAAATTATCTCGAAAAGTAATCGTCATAAAACATTTCTCTCAACATTGTTGTAAAGGTATTCGAAAGAATTTTAAAACAAGTTGCCACTCGACCTACTCTCCCAATCTAAACAAGGGTCATCGGACGCACCTCTCTGAGGGGGTACTACAAAAAATCTGAGTAGTCTGAAGGGTGTCCCCTTTTAATTAGAATTCGACGTGTCCAAGCTTTTTTGAAAAATCTTACTTTTTATATTCAACAACGGCTCTGTTAAGTTTTCGTTGTTAGACACTGTATAAAATAAGCACTACTGGTCCCAGAACAGATCCCTGAGGAACCATATTATTAGAAAATTCCTCATTGAATTTTGTGGCTTGTGGTGTATTTCCACACCATACCACTGACTCCCTTCTCCTTATATTCTGTAATCTGTTGCATGTATATTACTTTCCGGAGATTAGATGGAAAGACGGGTATTATAATGAATTTAGAACCATAATATTACCCATACGTCCAGTCCGTATATTAACCGAAGTGGGTGGCAAATTCCATTTTCAAGAGATCATAAAACCGTGTACAGCAGATACCGAAAACTAAATAAAAATCAATAGCCGTTTCCCCATAAAAATTAATTACCGAATGCGAAGATAGCCGAGAATCCGTAATCCCCAATAGCCATAAAAGCTGAATTTCATGGGAATCTCGATCGCCGCAGCAATTACATAACTCAAACAGTTGACAAACTGAGTGATAATTATAAAACAGCCTTGCATAATGTAAATGATAACGTTTGCGTTTTCTAAGACCACCCAAACGGTCGCCTCCTGGGGGGCGCTCGAGACATCTTCATGGGCCCCGAACATAATTCAGCGCTGATCACGCAACCTCAATGAGTCGATTGATTAAAACAACTGAATTTTGAATTGTGGCTGTACGGAGGATTATCGAGATCATCGCTGCTGAAAAATTGATGCCTCCGAGACATGAAACTCGGTCGGGTTCGGGTTCAACGCACACCAAATTAAAAGGGTTGATTTATTCGAAGTGCCAACGAGGATTCTGTAGCTATCTTCGATGTGGAAGTGAAAACTTCATAAATTTATTGAATAGTAATAGTAGCTTTATTGTCCATAAGATCATTTACATGATATGGGACACGTTAGAGAAGTATTGTCTTGATATAAATAAAATAGGTGAATTCGACTAGACAAAACAGGAATCGAACCACTAAAAGTTGAAATCTGTGATACCCAATCTTTTCGAATATTCATTCACGTGAGAGAAAAGCAGATGATAATGGTATATTATGCAACGATCATGTAGTAACCATTAAATGAGATGTGCATACGCTATTTTTTCTACACCAGATAAATGATGAACAACAATAAATATTATATTTTCACTTGTACTGAAGGCAATAACAGTAATTACTTATATTTCTTTGAAAAATTCTTCGAAATTTCAATTAATGATATTTCCTCTGGTATAACAATGTTTACAGGAAAACTATGAACATTCTATTTATATTTATATTTATAGTTATATATATATATATATATATATATATATATATATATATATATATATATATATATATATATATATATATATATATATATATATATATATATATATATATATATATATATATATATATATATATATATATATATATATATATATATATATATATATATATATATGAATATTTATATTATACATAAATAAATATTTATATTTATATATAAATATTCAAATTCATAATCATAAATAGGTGCAATGAAAACGGCATTAAAACAAATTATAAGAATTTGAGAATAACGAACTTCTTCAAGCGGGGTTCGTACCCACGACCTTCCGTTATCTAGGCGGATGCTCTACCACTGAGTTCTATATCGCAAACTTCGGAAGTCATTCATCTCAAATTCTATTGTTAGTATTAGGGTTTTCGATAGCTCAGTGGTAGAGCATCCGCCTAGAGAACGGAAGGTCGTGGGTTCGGATTCCGCTTGAAGTAATTAATTTTTCTCAAATTCCTATAATATGTCTGAATGTCGTTATCATTTCATTCATTTGTTAATTATACAGACACTAATACATCTATCGTTTATATTTCTAATTATATTTATATTAATATCTATATTTATACTTCTATTTATATTAATATTAATATTTATATTTATATTCATATTTATATTTATGTTTACGTTTACGTTTACGTTTACGTTTACGTTTACGTTTACGTTCATGTTCATGTTCATATTCATATTCGTATTCATATTTATTTTTATACTGAGCATTATAATTGTGAATAATCCGATATCTTTAAGATATTGAGATTATTTATTGGGCAGTTTGAAAAGTTTATTCCTGGTCCTACTGATCTGGAACTGGAACGAATATTTACATTTATTCCATTAGTTCATTCAATGTAGAATTACTTCACTGAAGTGATTGTAAACCTGTGGTTCTCGGACGACCGTGGTTCGAATCCTCGCCGGGCCACCGTGCTGGGTAATCGAACGTTGAAAGGTAAGGCCTCGTTGATCCATGCCTCGCACACGTTTCGACTTCTGAGGGTTGACGTTCGTCAGCTGGTTAACGGAAACGAACAATTTTTGAACAATTCTTTATAAAACAATAATGAAGAATCTGTTTCATATTGTATTGTGGTAGAAAAAATCGTGTCTCGTATTTCGCTGTGAAATAGCTTCTTCAAGCAAATGATAATATTCAAACGTTGTATCAAAGAAGCTATTGTGAAGTGGAAATCATGTTGCGGTTTTGTTGACCTGATCACAAGTGAAAATCTTACAGGAAATAACTGCATGAGTATTTTTTTATACGTATTTTCATCAAGTATCGACCAATTATCAACAAGAGCTTGAAGAGGCATCAGCGTCAGTACTACCAACGATGACTTGGTTGAAATAATAGAATGGGGTAGCATCAACTTGGTGGGATTTAATGCTGGAAAACCTAGGTATGGCTTCTTCTCGAAGAAAGACGACCTATCTTTATCCTATATCCAGATGTCAGGAGTGGTTACTCGTACATAGTCAACCATAACATTTATTGTATCTTCTCGATTCTATTCACAGGGAGGCAATCTGTTTTGTTGGTGATACTTTTTTCACGGACTCGATAACTTTGTTGAAGCATTGTGAAGGGTCAGGTGACAAACTCCAAAAATTTAAAGTGAATGTCCTTTCGTTCACGTTGTGTTCTTTGAACAGTACTTGGCTTCCTTTCCGTGTGAATCTTTATAAATAAGAAGAAAATTATAAGAAAAACATCAAAGGGTATATCATAGTACAGTCAAGATCCATAAAGCGCGTCGTCCTCTCCATGCCTTCGGCAACAAACAACTGAAACAACAGCACTGCCGTCCCTGAGAAGACGTATCGCTGGGTCGTCGGTTATTAAGAAGTCTCCGGTGCGCAATACCGCGTTGGCGGCAGATTATTAATGGCTATCAAACCGTAAGATATCTCAGCAACTACTCATCTTCGAGATGCTCGCTTTCTTTCACCGGTGAAACGGTTATACAGGGCGGATCTGTCGTGGAAGTTTATGATGCTGAAGCTCGTTTCGTTCCATTTATCTTCTTTGGTGCTTTCACTAATTTTTGTAGAATATATTGTAGCCGAAGGAAAAACATCCAGTTCTCCAGTTACCTATTTCACGATTACTGTTCCGAAACCTGAGTTTCTCTTATTCAAATAGAAAACAAAGTTCGCTCGTCTTGCAAAAATACTTTCAAATTCTAATATACTTATTTATCACGCAAATAAACGATCCATCTGCTTGATGGAATTCTCCATAAAGAAATCATCAACACATTCACGAATAGATACTGTACACACCAATAGTTTCGACTCGAAATGAAATGAAATACGTATTTTGTCTCGCGTTACCATGGCAACTCTGATATTCATCAGAAATTCAGTAACCTACAGCAAATTGGAGTGTAACTTTTTTGACGCAGAGTGTAATATTTTGTTTGACAAAACACTTCACTTACCCACTTTGAACAGGAGTAAACGAAATGCTACGATCAAATTGGGCACTAGAGCAATTTATCAGATTAATTGAAATACAATGTCAACCCACATCTTCATTCTCAAGATACTGACACTTCACTTCCACCACTATTATGCTTGAAAAAAAGATATTATTTGTTGTCCCGATTACGGATCTTGTGAGGCATTGTGGTTTCATTGCATTATTGGCCTTTCAGGGCGTTGACATATTACCATGCTACTTACTTAACTCAATTTTTGTATATGATTTGTTATTTTTCGAATTGGTTCAGCTTCAAATTAATTGGAGATGTTGACAAGAATAGCAGGTAACAGATGGCGGTAGCCTTGCAATGTTACCAACTTGCGCAATTTGAAAGTACGTTAGGTAGCTAGGTAGGTGAGGTGTGATTTTTTTACCGAATACCACGTATACTGTATCCTTGGGAAGTTCGTCCTACTCACGGATATTTTAGAAAAATTGTCCAAGTACTAGTGGTATTACAAGTGGAAATTTTTAACTCCAAGTACTACCTTAATGTTTTGAGGGGGTGAGTACATCGGTCAGTTCATATCTGGGTTCTCTCTCTCTCCTGAAAATATTGCAACTTGCCACAAAAACAGATGATTATTATTTATTTTCTATCTTTTACATTTCCAGGGGAACTGATTATCAGAATTAAACTCAAAAATTTGACTGTGAAATGAAATATTTATTTGGTATAGCCAATAGGTATAATATTCAACATGAGGAAGTAGTAGGATTGAAAAATGAAAGATAAGTCTCAATGATTTCGATCACATAATCAAAATGAATTGAAGGAATTCTGTATAGATATGAACTACTATACTTAAATATTGCATTAGACTGACCAATACTTGATGAAAAATCCACATTGAACACGAAATACCACAGTTCTGGACTGTCCTTTTCAATAATTGTTTCACAAAACCGCGATACGTGTATCGCTATACAATAGCATCCTCAGGAAGGATAAAAGTCACGGAACCACGACACGATTGATAGAAGCTCGTTCGAGAGAATAAAAAAAATCGAGTGAGTAGAAGAAACTTATAATATCGAATATATTGAGCCACCACATGTATTTTTTTTCATTCAGCTTCGGAGAGTTTTCAAAAGTTGACCATTCCTGAAATCACTCTATAAAAGTTTTCGGATGCATTAGCAACACCCTTTGGAATATATTCCTAAATCATATGTGGATCTCCGATTACAAAAATAATGATAGACCTTAGAAAATCAGATATCCCCATGAATCTCTCTGAAAAAATAACAGTGCATTGCTGCAATATTCAAAGACTCAAGTCGCTATGCACCCAAATCATTGAGTTCCCAGCCAGTTGATTATAAAACAATGGGATATAATAAAATAAATGAATTTGCAATCGATGAGTTCAATAAAAACATCGCATCATGATTCTGATATCAACAAAAAAGTGTTCAATGAAGAAAAGTAAACAATTGTATTGCCAATATCCGACAAACTGGAATAAGAATTTTTGGTTGGAGCACATATACCACCATTTCCCCAATTGAAAGTTAGGGCTTTGTTGAGAATTGATCACAGTCGAAATTGATTTCTTTCAAAATTATTCATTTAACGACCAACAGGGACAACTTGCCATGACTTATTCGAGATTTCCTTTTTTGTGAATCCTTATGTGCCATGTGGATCCATATAAATTATTGTGAGAGAATCGATCACGCAGAAAGTTTGAGAAAGATATAAAAGAGGACTCAGTAGGAGCTAGGCGAAGTTATTGTCAATTATGGAAAGTTGTCATTGATTTATTCAAATCCATTCAAACAAACACATGAATTGAGAGATGTTTCATCCTCAACTTCATTATTCCAAAATAGAAATACTCAGTATTTACAATTCCATATTTCAATACTTCAAGTTCATAGACATCAAATTGATAAGATTACAGGATACAGGAATATAAAACAATCTTCATATTCGCAAACTTGCACGGATGCGTGCTAAGCATTTCACATTAGTACGGTGACCGGAGAAAACTTGCAACCTCAGCACTTGAATCTTTATGAATATTGAGGGAGGTCAGGAGTCGGTATTCAGTAAATCAGTCAGTATTCATTTATCACTCTCCAGAAACGGTTCCAGACCATTTTTGAGAATGCAGCACATCTTCTTCTCGACAATCCTGCTAGTTAGCAACATACTGTTAGTTTTTTTTTTGTATTTCTCGTTAGCTATTCAATGTCAGTTCATTTTCGAGCATATTTTCTCATTTTTTTCATAATAAATATTTTATTAAGTTTCCAAATGATTTCTATCATTATTTGGATGAATGGAAGTCAGGGAAAACAGCGAAAAATTCTCTCGTAATAAACCAAGCAAGTACCGAGTTGCGACAGTATTCCCAGCATAGTTATGAAAAGACAAATGCAAATAAAGTGATCAATACCGACCCTGAAAGTCGTCTAAGAAGTAATTCAGTAGTTAAATTGTCGGGATTCGACCTCTATGGAATGAACTTGAAGCCTATATTGAAAGTGAAGGGACAGTTCTAAAGATACTGTGCATGTGTTCAGAAAAAAAAATTGTCGTAAAATTTTCGTTCCGTTATCAGCTGACGAATGTCAATCATCAGAAGTCGAAACTTGTGCGAGCAATGGATTAACGAGACCTTCTCTTTTAACGTGTGATTACCCAGCACGGTGGCCTGGTGGGAACAAGATTACATGTAATTGCAGACTGAACCGAAAGAGACCTCCACTTCCAAAACTGATTTTTCAATGTAATCTGGAATTGCTGATAAACTCAAGAGAAAGATATCAGAATAGTCGATATAAAAACGTGAGATTATATCATACCGAACGGTATATGCTGCTGTTATGAATTACAGCGTTATTACAAGAGCCCTGTTCTTATTGCACTTGGCATCATCCATTCTGGGAACGCTCAATGCAGAGAGATAATATCGATAAATTCCGATTTACACTGCAAATTCAATAAAATCGATTATGCAGCATTCGGACGTGTATAGTAATGATAATATATTTATTATGGCAAGCTAATAGAAACACAAACATGTTCCAAGTGAAATACAAGGTATATGAGGAAACACAACTTGCGGAGCTCATTGAGAGATCTATAATTCATAAATACTATCTGGAGAGTAATGTGAGATGATATCTCCTCAGTGATTTCATACAAGGTGATGCGTTGTTTGGATTTGATGAGTACGAGTTTTTTATTGTACCAGGTGTAGGGTATGTAATTATTGCACAACATCGCGGTTGATGTTTTTCAGGAATTTTATAATCTGCTTCTGATTGAAGTTTCAGGGAGAGAGATAATTCGACTGATTGAAGTTCAATTCTATCTGAATTCTATGTTTTCAAACGAAGCTTCTGTTTGAAAACACTGAAACGAATGAAATTAACTTTATCTCCATCCGCTTGCATGTGACTTTATGTTTGCTTATTTTATAAGGTTCCAGGATATTGTACCCTAACATCAAACTGACAGTTGATAGCTTCAAATTCAGTATCAATTTTCTTCTCCTGGAGATGCTGACCTTGTAAGCAGAACGCGCGTCGAGTGCAAAAATATCAGTGTTAGGGTAATTAAACTCTAGAAAAAGTTTTGACGAGATCTTGTCTTTCAACAGGTCATTCCTCTCAATGGTAGTCGACAGAATCATCCAAAGACTTCCAGAATTGGTATCCCTGCTCAGAGCAGGGCATATATGCAGGTTCCACATAAGGTTCTCAGTTCAATTACTAATAATAAAAAAATAACAGCAGCTGGTGAGGTTTGAACCGGAAGTTGTTAGGGTTTGGGCTCGATAACTCCACCTTGATTTTAATCATGGTGATTTCCACCATTTCAGAACATTATGTATTCTTCATATTGAATCAGTTTTTTCCTCAGGATATTCAATTCCCGTGATTATAGAATTATTACAAAAATTGTCCAATTAGCAAAAGCAGTATGTTTTCTTCTAATCATGAAACTGTATTTACCAAAAGAAGACTCCTTGACTGAACGTGTTTCAATTTCACGTTCAACGCGTGGAATAACTTTTCCAGCTGTTATCGTATCACTCTTCAATCGATTGAGTTGATTTAATTCAGTTCCCACGTTCGAGTAGAGTTGTTTTACCGAAAATATTTTTAAGAGTGCCTTCACTATCATCGCTTGGTAATTCAGATAAGTTATTATAATACTCAGGTGGACAAAGGAGTAACCTTTACTTCAACGTTTCAATCAACGCAGCATGAGCGTACCATGAGAGTTTCCATGGGGTCAGCACATCTTGCTTGCAACAAAAAATGAATCTAAAATCTTTTTTTTATGACAATACACTAAGAACATGATCACTTCCGTGGAGAGAAGGAAGTTTCAAGGATGTTCATTCTATTATAAAAGTTTTGTGTTTTTTTTGCTTGATTTGGAGAAGAGAAATCCAAAAATAACTTCCTCAAAGACAATACGTTATGATGTGGAGACATTGAGGATGAGAATCGAATGTGTTGGTTCACATTCAATGGAAATTTTAGTAACTGTCCCACCCATAATATATATTTCGAACTTGAGATAGTTTTTTTGTTATATTCGGTAAAGTTAAATATTGCTGGATACACAAATCAACTGGAGCACAAAATAACATCTGAATATGTATATTATTCATCGAGAAATACTGAAGCTTGTGGCTTATAGTACTAACTCGATAAAAAACCTATGGAATCGGTATCCACCTGAATAGAGAAATTGCACATTTCATCACGAATTATAAGTAATTTGTTTGAAAGAACATCGATGATTGGAGCTGGCTACTATTTATAAAACGAAATTTTGAATCCTTCAAAGGACGACAACCTCACTTGTTTATAACAGGATACGTGCATGAAAAAATGTAAGTTAATTCCACTGAATGTGGTAAAACATATCGAACAATCAATTCCGTAACAATGTCTAATTACAGAAACAAGTTCAGGTGGGAAAAAGAAAGTAATGTACTACAGTATTGTGAACCTCGACAAGATCTACAAAAAACGTCGGCGTATATGTCTATTTCTCAGGGATAACCTACAATAACCATTTCTTATCTGTGCGAAGCCGAAGCGGGTGGTTAATTTTCTATAACTTGAGCTGGAGTGCATTACGTAACTCATATGGTGCACATTGTCAAAGGCGGTGATCGAGGTGTTCTCACAGGAAGCCCATATAGAAATTCAAGAACAAAGAAACAATTTCAACATAAAAGAGTCTGCAGATGAACAAACTTCAGAGAAAAAATATGGAAGATTTCCATAGTCAATGGTTTGATACACTTGATCTAAGAATGGAAAATCTCTAGAAAAAATGTTTTTTGTTATTCGAGAATTTTCTAAGAAGACGTCCCCATCATTTAAAGCGGGTTCAACCAAGGCAACTTATAGTTATTTATGGTTTTAGTGTGTTATGTTGGAAATAAGTCACGCGAAAAAGATTTATGCCACGAGTCCGTCAGGTATAAATTCTCAAGTGACTCAGTAAACATAACACACAAGTGGCATACAATTTTTCATTCAACAAGTGGGAGAAATAGTTTTGATTATGAGATAATAATAAGTTTTGTGACCAAATCAAGGTTACTTGCGTCTCAGTAACATATAAATGTCAGAATAACTTGACAGTGACTTCTTTACATTTTGGTCAAAGTGAGTTGTTTGTTTGGGAGACACGGGCGTGATACATTGTTAGCAAATGTTCATATGAATATTTACGCTTGTCAGTTTTCCCTGGAGAAAAGTAAAGCTTTTTTGAAGAGAAAAAACCTAAATACAATGGAAGAAACTGATGAATGATTACGTTCCTGAGGAAATCCTTACGAAAGCAGAAAAAGCAGCGATGCAGATTTTGCCAGTAAAGTCCCGAGCCGCCTACGACAAGGAGTCCAAAATGTTTGAGTCTTGAATGCATTCACGAAAGATAAAAGGTATCGATGAAAATGTTCTATTGGCTTATGACTATGCGCGTTCTACTGTTTTCCTAACCTCGAATTCCTATGACGATTCACATTTAAGAGTATTGTAGTGAAAAATGCTTATAATTAGGTTGGAAAGTGATGGAGAAGGTGATGAAGAATGTGTATATTGTGCTGATAGAAAGAAGGAGGAATTTCGAGCGAAACTGGCTGAGAAACAAACATAGGCGTAAAACCCCTACTTTCTGTTCTGTCATTTGAATTCTTTCAGGAGGCCAAGATATGTTAGTTCCACCAAAAATTTTTTATTCTCGAGGCGGAGCCCGATTAACGGAATTTTACCGGCTTGTTTTACATTGGCAAAAAAATAGCTTCACCGTCGCTATGGACCAAATACTCGATGCTTCGTTCGACTATTCACCTTTGTAAAAAAATCGACATTTCAAAATATGGCAAACTAACTAGCTTTTTGAAAAGCAAATCACAGGGATACAAATCAAAGAAGTCCAAGACATTAGAACGACCTGAAATAGAGAAGTTTTTGAATGAAGCTCCCGACGACGAGTACTTGTTGATGAAAGTGGCTTTGATAATGGGACTAACGTTTCTTGTAAATGCGATGAATTGATCGATTTAAAAAAAGAAAATATTCAAGACAAAGAAAAATATTTGTACGTAGTTTTGCCAGGCACTAAAACCAAGAAATCGAGAAGTTTTAACATACTTGAAGAAGGATTTTCAGTCAACCCGATCAATTTATGTAAAAAAAAACATGTCTTTGAGACCAAAGAATACTAGTTCTAGCCACTTTATTTTTTTCTACAAAAATGGGAGGTGTACCAGCCAATTTGTAGGAACGAACACGTTGTCGAAGATACCTTCAAGAATTGCAATGTTTTTGAAATTGAAGGAACCAGTGCTCTACACCGACCACTGCCTGAGAAGGTTTTCGGCGACTCTATTGACTAATGCAGAGGCTAACATGACTACTTTGAAGCGTCACGGGGGATGGAAGTCCTCGGCGGTAGCAGAAGAATACATAGAAGAATCGGTGCATAACAAAATACAACTTTCAGAGAAAGTACTAGGTTCTAATGTGTCAGCGTCTTTCAACACTATCAGCTGTACAGAAATGGAAGCATCTGGTTCCAATGAGCCAAAAAATAAACCATTTGCATTTTCCTTAATTCCAATATCAATGTGGATTCTGTTTGGGATAGTGATAAATAAATAAAACACTGAATATAAACGTGAGTTATAATCCACAATTCACTAGTGAGTTATTTTTGTCAGTGTGTTATTCAATAGTTCACTAGTATAAAATGACATATGTTGGAACAACTTATTAAAAGGTATTATCAATGTAGAAAAATAAATCACCATTATTAAAACAAGCGATAGGTTCAAACTTTTAATTGATTAATACTTCGTAACGGATTTTTGTATTGTTCTCCACTTTTCACTGTTGACACTTTCAGGCATTTTTGACAGCGTATGCAGAAAATAGATGCTAGACCATGATGAGTTTCTCCTTCGATAATTTGTAATAATAAAAATTCTTTGCAATCTAGGCATTGCATCTGCTGGGCCATGTATTTCAGCTAGACAATCCTGTTACCTCTTACATTTGACATGGGAACATCTGTCATTTTTTACCATTCATGACACGTTGTTGCATTGGGCGGTGCACTTCTTCTCTAACAAATTTGCCTTTCCAGCGGAAACTAATTTTAGTATTCTCAGATTGTTGGATTGTAACACTGACGCTACAAAAAAAGCCGCAGCTGCTCTCAGACCGGGCGCAGGACAGCGTTGCCAGATATTTTCCCGCCAGCTCGCGCTCTGTTAATCTGTCCTTCTTTTTCACCCCCCATCAAGTCCCGACTATCGAACCTCCTTAAGTTGGAATTAGGTCTACGTCATCAGCGCCTCCGGTGATCGTTGACCCCAGCATACAACTTTCACGCAAGAAGGCGACCGGTCATATTTTCGAATTTACTTTTGTATTTTGTGGCCCTACGTAAAAATCCGATGCAAGCCCTTGCCACCAATAAAAGTGTTAATTCATGGTACGTAATGCTATCTCCGTCATTCGTGACAAGCACACGTAGTTGTTGCCGAGCAAGAACAATAACCAAATGACTAGCATAATGCGTGCCACTTCTTCATCGCCGAGTTTCGAACAGCCAGCTCATAACATGCATATTTGTCTAATTATCTCAGATCCCTCGAAAGATGATTCGGCCATATCGGAAAAAAGCACAAAACAAAGCCACGAAGCTTACGCTCTACCTGTATCTCATTACCAGGTAATGAAGCAGGGAATTGCAAAATAATTTTTTTATCGGCACTGTGTCATCGCGAAATAAATTAATTTTTTTTGTACGCACTGAAAAATTGGTATACAAAGAATGGTTATTGTGCAACGTGCTAAAAAATGCCGTTCTGGTTCAGCTGATATGTTCAACTCTATTATGCAGGTATTTTCAGAAGTGATTTCTTTGAGTCGATGGCTGCAAGTACCACCTTATCAAATTGATTCTCTCGCTTACAATGTAACATCACTTGGACGGAATAAGTTTCTTATACAACATTCATTGGAGAAAATGGTGAAAATCAAGATTTGTATAGTTTCAGAATGAGAGTGAGATGGAATGACCTACAAGGACTCGCTTCAAGAGGAATTCACAATGAGCTGAAGCGAAGATCACGAGTATAATGAATCTTCGGAAGCTAAGTGACTTCATACCTCAGTGTATATTTTATTTCTCTTCCGGAATCTGCCTCAGCTCTGCGTTGCCTTTATAATATCAACCTTTATCAACCAGCTGTTCAAGTCTCAGATCTTTGTGAAATCTTTGCGAGGTAGAGTTAATACTTTGGTTCTAACTCTCCCCAAACTCTTACTCAGGAGCTTCTGTTCGCCATCTTTTCGCCCATGAAATTTGGCAGATTCATACTTCAATAACATATAAGACCCCATTTCTTCTGGATATTGAGATGAAGAAATTACTACACTGAGGTCATGTGACTCACCATGTTTGGTCTCTCTTTCAAAGAATGCTGGGATGAAACCTTCTGAAACCAGATAGAGAAGACTGAGGACTAGATAGGACTAATTGAAGATCACCATGAGAGAAAGCCATCAATATCCAATCAATGACATAGGCACTGTTTTCAGTTTCGACAATCAAGAACTTCTCGAATGGAATGTGTTCTTCTATTTCAGATCAATTTTCCATCAATACTTTCATGAAAAACAAAGTTTCATTCTGTCCTTGAAATTTGTTCTCAAATTTTAACTTGGCCCCGAATTGGCGCTGAAGCTGAATCCATAGCTGTATACAGAAGAAAAAAAGGTTTCTTGTTAATGCTAATTTGTGTAGTGAAATGTACAACTTCTAGGAACTCGGGTCGATTGGTTGCATTTTCAACTATAGTCAATCGACGGTTTCATCATCGCTTTCTTCATTCAGACCAGAAAAATACAATACTTTTTCTCCTATATTATGTGGTGGTAATGTGATTTTCGGTAGTGTAGAAATAAGCACGTCTGCCTAAGAAGGAACACCGGGGTTCAATTCCTCACCGGACCACCGTGAGAAAGGGTGAGGCCTCGTTAATCCATTGCTGGTACAAGTCTCGACTCGCGAGAGTCGACGTTTGTCAGCTGGTGAAAGAATAAAACCATTCAAAAAGAACCAAAAATTTGCTGAACATTTTCGATTCTCTTCCTTCCATATGTTGCCAGGTATATTGCTACATTGATCGAGAGTAATCCTCGTACAACCCGCCATTATTTCATTTTCTGACTCTCCTTCTTTCTTTTCCATTTGTGTTGAAATTGTCAAGTTGTGTGCATGTACCAAGATATTTGGAAAAAGAAGGACTTATGTTTTTCGTACAGAAAGAGAAGCCTTTTTTTCCAAATTATCGTCTATTTTTGGTGGCATACTCATACTAACAAACGTGAAAATGGACACGTGACCACTGTTCCATTTTTTCATCGTCTTATCATCGATTCCATCAATGGAGGTCAAGTTCTTCTAATTTCCTCAAGATAGCCAACGTGGTTGATAGCATATATATTTTCAATTTGCTGGTTGGGTGATTCAACCTTGCTGTACCAAATTTAAACTGACAATAAGTTATGCTGAAAGCATCAGCAGGTCAGATTGAGTGAAAGGTATTTTTTATACACTCCCTTCTAGATATATCCACTACAAGTGGATATGAATGGAGATTGACCAAAATTGTTCATACTACGAATACTACCATGTGACTTCTATCAATATTCTGCTCTGTGTAGATATTTCCTAAGTATGCTATCTACATGATTGACGAATTGAGCAATAAAAAATAATCTATATGTAACCCAATGCACGTCATGTCATATAACAGGGAGTAGCTATTTTAGATGGAGGAATCTAGGGTACAGCTACCCGCTCGGACAATACACATCTGTTTTTCAAGCAGAAATATATGCTATACTCCAATGCGCGAGAACAATCAATCTGAGGTCCCAACGAAATGGAAGGATCAATATTTTTACGGACAGCCAAGCTGCATTTAGGGCATTGAAAAACCCCAGAGTGACATCTAGACTGGTATGGGAATGCCTCAACGAACTGAAAAATCTGGCAGAGCATAATAGACTTACGCTACAATGGGTCCCAGGTCACTCAGGTATCACAGGCAATGAAAAAGCTGATGCAAGGCAAGGATCATCGACACAATATACTGGACCCGAACTAGCAGTGGAGGTACCCAAAATGATGGTACGGAATCATATAAGGAATTGGGTGAGAACAAAACACAGAGAATAATGGGAGAATCTACCTAGCAGTGCTCACGGGAGAACTTTCATAAAAGGACCGTTGAAGAAAAATACTGAAGACCTGCTTTACTGTAACAGGAATCAGATAAGGATTATAACAGGTCTACTGACTGGACACTGTTCATTCAAAGGACACCCGAACAAGATAGGGCTGTACAATGGCGACCTTAGCTGCAGCCAATGTTACAAAGGGACTGACACAGCTCGACACGTACTCTGCGAATGTGAGGCTCTGCATCAAAAAAGGCAACAAATATATGGAAAACCAATTCTGGATCCAGAAGAATATGACAAACACCCAGCAATCAACCTGCACAAACTTGTGCAGGGAACAAGGCTGTTGGAATGGGTGTCATGAAATATAGGGAAGCATGCGCAATGATCCCTAGAGGCTGAGGTGCTTTCCGGAGACCTGGTTGTGGAAGACAGATCAGACGGCTTCCACGGAGCAGAAAAAAACCAATGCCCGTCATGTCATATAGACAGGGAGTAGCTATTAAGATGGGTCTTTCTTCCTCTTCGTGAATGGATCAAAAGTCTTTGAATGATAATACACTATCAACAGAGAGTGTTTGAGATTTTTTTATTTCACATTTTTCATAGGAATTGTTATTTCTATTTTTTGATTCAGATGAGAAGAAAGACGAAAAAATTCTTCAAAGAGAGCGATATTCCATATTTCTTAATGGTTCCACTGAAACTTTATAACAAAGTAGTATCTATTTACTGTCTGTAGTTTTCTGGGTTTCTCACCAACCTCAATCTGGAATAATACACTTATATAGATTCCAATATCAATTCATATTTTCTCAGATTGTGGTAGGTTAGAAACTCAGGAAATTACGGAGAATATATATATATATTCTTCCGAATCATTTGTGCATATTATATGGTTTTTTACCATCCCAAATAAATATATAATCATATTATGCCGATATATTTTTCTGTGTGCACGAAATTTCGGAATGTTTGGAAATTCCATACTTTGGGGGTCATAATTTATTATACAATCAACTCTCAACCACGTCCCTGCTTCCGTAGCATCATTCGAATTCCTGAACTCTGTACGTATCTTGCTTCTCTCCTTGAGTTCCTGAAATCCTCGGAGTTTGCATATGTCTCTGAGGTATCTTTCATGATTTATGAATCGTTAGTAGCATTCTAGTTGCACACAGTAGTTCTGTCATTGTTCAGCAGATAGTCCTGAATTTCTAAGGATGCAATGTGATACGAATGCTGTAAATGTTGTGTTAAATGGGAATAACATTTCTTATACGCCATTGAAATCTTTTAATTGCTGGAATTCGTGAAATGTTTTAATGAACACAACATTTCGTTGCGACTTTTGTGTATTTCACATTGCGCTAGGATACTTTGAAAAGAGGATTTATCGTCCTTTGAACTCGATCAGGATTGAAGAATGTTGAGAATCATCTGGTAGTACAACGGAAAGTTCTGTGAATTTCTGAATCGCGAAACAGCTGTTTGATTTATACATCTATAGTCCACATTCCCCAGAACAGTACTCACCATTTTCACAATATCTTTGAACGATTCATGCATCTTGATGTGGCAATGCATTTTATGACATCTAGAACTTGGCTTCGTCCTCATTCTTATAATTCATTGAGTATCATGTGGAGTTCTCTCCAATTAGTCCACGTGGATTCTGAACCTATGATTTTTACGAGATAACTGCACGTTTTGATTCAGTCTCAATTGATAAAACTCGAAAATTCTGTTTCATGACAGCATATTCAGCTTTCTAAGAAAAAAAAAATTAATAAAACAACACATGAAACGCACATGGAATATTCTTTATCCAATCAATCAAAAAAGTAATTTTGCATCGGTATCTTTATTACAATAAAAATTCATGAATTTTTCTGCCATTTCAGCATTTCGATTCCCCTCGTATAGAAATCACTTGTTTACCACAGTAATGCATATATAATTGGTGGAAATTAGTTCCACACAATCCACTAAATTAGTTCTGTTATCTGAGTCACATGGAAAGATACCCAAATTCGCCAATATAATGACTAATCGCACTCTAATTAGGCGCAGGTAGAGATTCCGATGGTTTTGATCAGCTAATTCGAACATAATCGAGGGACTTTGTATCACTCTGATTATAGTCCAAGAACCAGGTACTTTTTTTCTGCAATCTTCTACAGAATTGATATTCTTGTTGGAAAATGTTCGGGGGTGTCCCCTGAATGTAAATTCAAGTTGGCGGGACGGGGGGGGTTGAGCTTCAGCCGCCATCTTGGAAAACACGTTTTATCGAATATCTCGTGAACCGTGCATCGTACGATAAAAACAGTGAGGATCGTTTTTGTAGATAATGAAATTCTCTGCAACTTTCATTTGAAACTTTTTTTTGTATAAAGTATAGGTTTTTATTTATGGCGCGCCAAAATACTGCCATTTATACTGTTTCATCAACCGTTCACTATATATTTAGCAATAACCATGCTGGGAACAGTTTGGCGCGCTATAAATGAAAACCTATGCACTATACGGAAAAAAGTTTCGAATAAAAGTTGAAGAGAATTTTATTATCTACGAAAATGATTCCCACTATTTTTGTCGTACGATGCACGGTTCACGAGATATTTGATGAAACGTGTTTTCCAAGATGGCGGCTGAAGCTCAACCCCCCCTGTCCCGCCAACTTGAATTTATATTCAGGAGACATCCCCAAACATTTTCCAACAAGAAAATCAATTCTGTAGAAGATTGCATTATGAACCTACTTTTTTTGCTCTGGCTCTTGGCGTATTACCTGTGTTGAGATCGCGCATACCTGTTCTTATCCAATTATTTATTACTAATTGATTGAAAATAATGAAAGGTTGGATTTGAATTTAGTACGAGAGGTTGGAATGTGTATGCTTTAATGGACTTCCCACCATATTCAGGTTGGGTGACGATGCGTTCAACCTTTTCTTGTTTCAACTTGAACTCGAAAGCTGTGAAAGAATGTATTTTAACTTGTGGAGACTTGAAAATGAAGGGGTGAACACATAACATTCATGGAGATTAGCTCTAGGATTCTTATGAATGAATCATTCAAAAGAGATACCTACGACACATAACATTCATTGTGAAAATCAAATATATTCCAACACAACTTGCTATTCATCTTGTTTTCATAACGTTCATGAAACACTTTTTCGGGCCAACTCTTGCGAAGCGTCGGAAGCTTTCACATTAAAATTAAAACAATTAAAGCTGATGTTAAATTGAGGAACCATTCCAAGCCAATCTTCTGAAAATAATCTATTATGTCCGTTCCTTTGCTTTTTATTTACTCAACCATTCAGGAGATACATAACCCTATAGATTCAAATTCAGCACATTCTGACTTCCTCAACTGCCAAACTCGACTTGTAAATCCTCTAAGGGGCTTCCTTCTCACACTAACTGAATTTCAGACTAACTTTCTAGATCTGAGACTCTATCGTTTCACCCCTCAAGCTAAAATCTCTAGATAATAATAATAATAATAATAACGTTTATTCAATAAATTCATTTTCAAACAATTACATAATAGCGAAGTTATGGTGAAATATTTGAGAACAGGTAACAAATGTAATTTTCACAGATAAAAAGTGGAAATATACAAATATATTATGAATAAACATAGAATCCACTTAAGCTGATATTATCAGCTTTACGTGGAGATATGTACAATCAGTGTGTTATTTGACATAAAAAATCCATGTAAGAGGTTGAGAGCTAACGATAACATAACTTTTCGTTTAAATTCAGTTTGTGATAATTAGTAATAATTTATAGTATTACTACCTATTGAATTGAACAATTATCACTATGATTCCAATATATACCTGTGTACTAATACATTATTTGGAGTGAAGTAATTTATAAGACCCAACGCTTCCATGCGCCCCGAGCATCATAGAAGGCTACCCGTGGTGGACCCAGAACACCCGAATTTATGTATCAACAGATATGTCGATAAAACTTGATCATATAATTTGATTGGAGAGAAGTGAAAGACGGAGTCACCAAATCAGAAAAGTAAAACTTGTGTTGATGTCGGTATTCTCTGATCCTTTCTTCTCCACCGCAACCAGACAGAGCCACAAATTCAATACCAAAAATTTCTAATGGTTCGTGTGTTGTTGGAAATTGGAAAAAGTATTCAGGAACTTTATTCAAGATAGACAATTTGGCGTGCTTTATTTTGGAAGGGGGTAAATTATTGGAGTATTGTTTATGTGTAGTATGTATTTTTTAAATCAACAATTTGGTGTGTTAATATTCTTGGTCAAGAAAGTAACCAAACTTTCAATTTCTTTTTGAAAAGAGAGAGGGAGTTCAATTTTTTCAGTGAAACTGGTAAATCATTATAGATTTTTGGTCCAAGAAATATACTCGATCTTTGTGTTACTGTCTTAGTTACAAGTGGTACCATGAGAGTATAATTTTTCATTTTTGTACAGTAAGAGTTTTCTGAAAATATTTTATTTTTGCTTTTCCTTTGGTCTATGGCAACCGTTAAATAGAATATCTGACGTATATCTAGGATTTTTCCAAGTTTAAAAAGGTTATCGGTCGGGAAAGTGATTGGTTTGTCGTAAATTATTTTCAAAATCCATTTTTGAATTATTTCCACGTTTTTTAAAGTACAACTGTATGCTCCTCCCCAAGCTATTACGCCATATCTCAGCTGAGATTCCACGAGTGCATAATATAATATGTGTAGTTGTTTTTCTGTTAATAGTTTTTTGAGGAGTTTGAATTTAGATAGCAAACTACGTATTTTCAGCACTAATTTTTTAACCTGCAGGTCCCATTTGAGATTACTGTCTAGTGTAATACCGAGGTAACAGATTTCGGTTGTTTGGGGTATCTGAGTGATATTAGATCCATTTTGGATTTCAAGAGGTTGTAAAATGGGTAAATTATGTTTGTTTATTGAGAAGGCTAAGTATTTGGTTTTTGTATAGTTGACTGTTAATAGTCTATAGTTGAGCCTTTCACTGATATTTTTAAAGTCGTTCTGAGCTTTCAATATGAGTGCTTGCCAGGTTTCAGCTTCGTAAATGATTGCTGTATCATCAGCGTAACTTATTATTGTTCCCTTAGTATGAACAAGGAAAAGATTATTGAGATGAACTGTGAATAGTATAGGTCCGAGTATGGTTCCCTGAGGCACTCCGAACTTCACCGGTTCAAAGTCACTTTGTTGATTATTTATACTCACGCATTGTATTCTTTCAGACAAATAACTGTTCATTAAAGTTAAACACGTTCCGCGGATTCCTAGATCTTCTAGAGCATTCAATAGTTTACCGTGGCTAACAGTATCGAAAGCTTTGGCCAGATCGACAAATATGCAAAGACAGGGTTTGCTTTTCTCTAGAGCTTTATGTATCTGAGTTGTTAATTCCTTTATTGCATCCTGTGTCGATCTGGCCTCTCTGAAACCGTACTGATTTGGTGATAATAGGTTGTATTTTTCGAAAAAGTTCACCAGTCTACTCTTAATCACGCATTCAACAACTTTTGTTATCCCTGTGATGAGGGATATAGGTCTATAATTTATGCATTCCAGTTTATCTCCTTTTTTATAGACAGGTTTGATGACTGTTGTTTTCAGACTTTTTGGCCAGTAACCCGTGTTGAGTACTTTGTTTATGAGAAATGTTAGTGGATGTTTAATGTAATGTTTGATATGTTGGATTATTTCTACAGATATGTCATCTATGCCCGAGGCCTTATGTTTTTTGAGATTATTTCTTCAATTTCATTTACAGAGGTATTTCTTAGATAAATTGATTTTTGATTGAGTTTTCTTTCTTCTTTGAAATCATCCAGAATTTCGATTTGATTTGCAAGGTCTTCCCCAATTTTTGTATAATGTTTCACGAATTTATTTGCGATAGCCATTGGGTTAGTTGTGGTTAAATTGTTGGCAAGTCTTATTTCTTTTACTTCTATATTTTTTTTCGTTTTCAAGCACGCGTCGTTTATTGTTTTCCATAAGAGTTTCGAACTTGATTTATTTTTTTCGACTTCTCTTCTATAATAATCACTTTTGGCTTTTTTTAATAATGTATTCAGGTGATTTCTATATTTTCTAAAGTTACTTAATTTCATGCTATTATTTTTATTTCGCCTCCATATATTATATAATTCATTTCTAGTTTTTATAGATGTTATAAGAGCTGCAGTAACCCAGGGTTTTCTTTTTCTTTTTGATTTTATTGTTATTTCTTCTGTGCACTCATTTAGTACCTCTTTAATTTGCCCTACCAATGCTTCCGTTGCCCTGTCCAAGTCATCAGTGGAGTATACTTCATTCCAGTTCACCATTTTGATTATATTTTCGAGCTTGTTATAATCAACAATTTTTTTTGTTTCAGGTTCTTTACTGTTCATATTCTTTATACCTGTGTGAAACTCTATCATGGTTGTGAAGTGATCTGTGATTTGAGTGTTAATTACGAAAGGAGTTACATCTTTTTCAATATTATTGATAAAGATATGGTCCAAACAAGACCCTGTGTTGATATTCATCCTAGTTATTTCATTGATGGTCGATACAAAATCGAATTCATTCAGAATATTGAGATACTCCTGAGTAGTCTCGCTTTCATCAAGTAAATTTATATTGAAATCACCTATTATAACATTTTGATGGTTTTTGTTCAAATGTTGTTCAATATATTGTTTCATGTTTGGATTGAAAGTATTTAGGCAAGATGATGGAGATCTGTATGCACAAGTTATTGTTAAAAAACTTTTGGGTAGTTTAATTGTTATTTTTAGAGCTGTGGTCTCATATATTTTACAGATTTCGTGTACATAGTTATATTGCTCTCTAACGTAAACAACGACAACATCGTTTTTATTGAGATTACCCTCACTGTATAATATCTCGTATCCGTTGATATTGTATAAAGCAGTATCATGTATTTTCCATGTCTCGGTCAAAACGATGATGTCGATAGTTTTTCCAAACTCACCAAGGAACAATTCAAAATCTTCAAAATTTTTTGATAAGCTTCTAATGTTCATGTGGAGAATTCTGAAGTTTGCGTTACGCTTCATCGCACGTTCACATTCTTCAACATTCTGACATATCAAAGTCTCTGGAATATTAGTTTCAAAATCTCGTATGAAGCTGTCCATTATGAACTTAACATATGTGTTGAATATATTTATTTTTTGGAAGTAAGGTTTTGCCTAGTGAAGGGTCGTTGTTCGATAGGTTCCTTTGTTTGCTTCTTTTCTATTTTACCCTTTGAATTCAGACGAGAACGAGGTTCCGGTTCTTTTTCAGAGGTTTCGGAATTTTGTTGTAGTTCCTGGCTTCCCAATGTGAGGATTCCAATTTGGGGTGTTTTTATGGTTCTACTTAAATGTGGTGTTCCCGGATCACTTGCCGGTCTTTCTTCAAAATTCTCGGTTTCTGTGGTATTCTCAAGTTCGGTAGCTGTATAAGTTATATTATTCACGACTAATTTATTGTTCTTGATAAAGCAATTTGTTTCGTTATTTTGTTTCGCTAGGTAGAGGTGCTTACGTAATATTTTTCCCTCCTCTCGTTGTTTATGAGTCAGATCACTGACAATATGCACTCTGGTTCCTTTTAATTTATTGCAGTTTTTGAGGATTTCTTGTTTTTTAAGAAAAGACGTGAACTCGATTTTTATTGGACTTTTTCCAGATTTGCCAAGTGTGTACACGTTATTGAGATCTGATTCAATTATTTTTATTTCCAATAAGTTTTCCAGGATATCAGAGGTTTCTTTTACAGTTATAGGTTCGTTTTCGTTTCTTTCAATTCCGAAAATGACAATGTTATTTTTTCTTTGAGTTCTCTCGAGGAATTCGACTTTGTTCTTCAATTCTTGATTTTCTTTCACCACTTCATCAACTTTGTGTTTGACTGTTTCAATCTTCAATGATAACCTAACTTCCAATGCTTCTATGAATGCTCTTAGTTCTTTATTGCATCTGAGCATTTCTTCTAGAATCGTGCTATTTGTTGGTTCTTCTGTGTTCATATTCTAACGTTAATGGGCTGCTTTATTTCACAAAGAACTGTCTGCCACAAAAAGTTGCACTTATCACGGATAGGGATAGTTGGTTTGTGTTTCTTTAACCTTGTATTATTGAGTGATCTTCTCTTTTCGATAGTTCCGAGGATGTTACCTACGTATTTTTTTAGTTCAAGAGACACTTCACTAAGCCCTGAACGTTATAGTATAGGTTTTGTAAATTACGATGGCGCTAACGTATCAGAAAATTAAAATTATACGGAGCTCAATCAAATCACACACTACTATGAGTAAAGGTCACCATGCATCTATATCTATATATACAGTTTAAAGATCTTGAACAACACGTTATATCAACTCCATTGATGAATACTTGATTACTCTCGTCTGTCTTGATAAGTGGCATGACATATAATTTTTACTGTGATTGTCTTTGATTTCAGCTTGTTTCGTATTCAAGTGAATGTAGCATTACCATTTCAGCAAATTCAAATTGACTTCGAAACATTTGTATCTGACCAGAATAAGTGAAGCGCGATAGAAAATTATGTAGGCGGAAATGGTTTTGTAGAAAAATGATATGATATTCGTTGTGAATAAACAAAGGATTACACCAAAATGGGAAATCAAATTATTTCTGATGCTGATGAAATGGAAGACTCAGAGGCAAAATAGAAAACATCCAAGAAGTAAATCAGTTTTACCTTTGGAAAGGCCTTCTGGACTACATACATGAAAGTAACAGGAACTCATGTGATTTAATAAATGAAGAATATCCCTTGAACACTTGGGAAAAGTGGTGAAAATTCATATAGAAGTTCAATGACAACTCATTCTGAATAAACGATCAAATCGAAACCTTTGGTGTGAAAGTTGAAACGTTTTGTAGGGGTCAATTGTAGATGTCAAGATAATTGGAATCATAACACACACTCTTGTGGGTCAGGCCATCGGAGTAGCCAATGAGTTGATTGAAGGATTTATAGATTTGGGAATCTTCTTTTGGGTGTCACAGCTGAAATGGTGCAGAGGAAGTATTTGTGAATGATAATGAGAGAAATCTCTGAATCGGGAGCTGTGACAAGCAGTTCAGTTCGAAGGAATCAGCGTGAGTCTAAGATGCCGGTTCAAGAGAAACTATACAATTTCAATCAAGAAGATAGGTAAACGCAGCTCAACAAACAGAGTAACAATCGAATGAGGTAATTTGATATATAAAAAATTTAATGGGGAATGTGTTGATCTAGTAGGAGTGAAGTGGAGTGGAGAGAATTCGAGAGCATCAGCTACGTAGTTATAAATATTCGATTCATTATGAAGCAGCTGGATTGTAATATAGGTACTGGTTAGGAATCACAACTCGTTGTGGTCAAAATTGCAGATGTTAAAACCAACTTATCATCTGAAAATTGAGATAGAAATAGAAAATATTGAAATTGTGAGCTGCCTCGATAGGGCATCATAAACATTTGAAGATAACAGCGTATTTTACGTAAAACTGGGGAATCCTTTAGTGACTAACTAAGGGTGAATGAACAGGACTATTGTAGAGTGGGTCGCACATATCAGGAGTCAAATAACATCATGCCCAGTTTGGTTTTGGATTAGTGTCCACTTTTTCCGAGAACAATTTTTAGACTAGAATCATTTGATAAACTGATAGGAACGCTAGCGCAATCTGACAACAAAAATGTACTCAGATTTTCGAGAATCAGCCTCCCCAACAAAATAATTCCCATGTAGTTGTTTGTATGATCTTCTTGAGAGTTTTCAATGAGCTTGATAGCAATAATATATCCGAGCAGAAGGCCATAGAGGTTTGAATCACTCCAGAATCCATAACTTTATTATCTGAGGTTTTTTCTGTAGATGAAATGATAAACTGACCTTTCTTTTCTGCATTGAAGAACTATATGATCAAATAATCTTTCAAAAATAGCCCCTTAGGGAACTGGGTATAGTTGACAAGTACAAATTGAATATTTTTTTTTTCAGAAAAAGAGAAAGGTTCACCATACACTTTTGAAATCTGTTATATGTGTTTCATTATACAAAAGGTTCAACAGGTGTGTAATAAGTACTACAACAAATTCGAACCTGTCTTTGTTACTATCGACTATAACTATTCAGAAAAAACTCATTATACAGAACTACCTAAGTTCACCTGTTGAACTGATCCTTTTTCCTCATCCCGTCATAGGTGAATGATTTGAGCAAAATATTTATTCAGATCTGTTCGGTTATTCAGCAAATGCCTGGACTTATTGACTCAACTAATTCCAGAAAAGTATGGTATTTTTCACAGTAAATGGTATTGGCTTATTAACTGCAATAAACTACCCGATTTAATCCCATTGTGTAGAAAATCATCTGGTGAAAGATGCAAATGTGCTACAGGGTCGAACTTAAGAAATTTGGGTTTTGCATAATGTAGGAGATATACAAGTAATTCATTTAAATGTTACAATTCTATTCTATATTCAGTTCAGTGTCGCCATCGCTATCCTCATCTAAATTAATTATAATCGGCGCAATAGATTTTACAGAAAGGTACGAGTTTTCAACATTTATAACATGACTAAAAGAACTTTTCCAACTCTCGGTAGGAATGTCATTCATACAAATCCTAATTAATTCTACCACACTACCACTTAAAGTCGGAGAAGTATTTTTTCCGCGCACGCTCGATTCAAGTTGATGCCACATTAGCTCTATGGGATTGAACACGCAGTAGTGGGGAGGTAGTCGTAACACTGTATGTTTCAATTCTTCTGAAATTGTATGAAATTTTAAGAAAATGACTGCAGCACTTGGAAAAGTTCTTTTTTTGTATAATTTTCCTCAAAACATATGTCATTTGCAGCCATGAAGTTTTGATTCTCCAATTTCGTATTCTTTGAGCCAGGAATTTTTTGCAATTGTCGACTATGATAGCTTGCGTTGTCCATTACTATTACGCTGTTTGGCGGAATGTTGGGTAACAGACAATTTTTAAACCAATCTTCAAAAAGCTCTGCTGTCATATCTTCGTGATAATCAACACAAGAGTCCTTAATATTTTTGGCAGAAAGCCACATAGCGTTTGGGATCCAACCATTTTCTGATCCTGCGTGTAATGTGATTCTCTTCCCTTTATTTGATGGTGCTTCTGTTTTACACGTATCAGAGGAATCAGACCATCCTTTGGAAGGGGTGTCATGCGTGTCAAACCACGTCTCGTCGAAGAGTATGGGCCGATTTTTACACCGGTATTATCTTATTGACGTTATATATTCAGAACGCCAGTTTATTAAACGTGTGGATTCCATTATTACTTGTCTCTTGTCAATTTTGCGATATTTGAAGCCCATTGCAGACAGAGCTCGCCAAAGAGTAGTGAGGCCACAGTTGATGTGAGTTTCGTCATTGATGAGCCGCTGTTTCAGACTTTTGATTGTAGCGACACGCTGCTCATCGTACACAGTGCAGATTTTTCGCCTTATCAAATCTTTTTCCCAGTCGTCTAGACTTTTTGTGACACCGGAATCTTTACGCTCTTTTCTTGATTCCATCGAATTTTCAACAATTCGTCTAACTGAAGAAAGAGGCACCTTCGTCAACTTACTGGTTACTTTTGCTGCAGCACCCGCGTTATATCCTTGCTGAAGTAAGGAGCTATACACATTTTTTATAATGATTTTCGCGTCACAAGATAAGTGATTCTTGTTTAACGAACCACTGGAAGAAGCACTATTACTTTTTATCCACGGACGCCACATACTGCCTATTCTGTACGTTGGGGTATAGAATCTTTGCTATTAATGTCTGTAATAACAAATAAATGTAATAAAAATTATTGCACGCCGTAACACAAGTGAACACTTCCAATGGAATACAAAGACTAAAATGAACAAGAAGTGTAAGCTGTAATCCTCTACAATCCCTGAGAAACAAAATTACTGAATTCGGTCCTTTTACATTCATGATGTGTTTCTCGGATTTCACAACTTAAGGGTCTATTCGGTTTTATTATAATCCTTCAGTCAATACCATTTATTGTGAAAACTACTATACACGTCTTTCTGCCAGAAAATGATTTTCGAACGTTAGATTTGCATTTTAATCTAAAAAACGTTCATTATGTTCCTTCATTCTCTTGGTGAAAAATCTCCCAGTATGACCAAAGTAAAGATGTAAAGTTTGGAACAAGAACCAAAAGTTAACTTGTAGCACTGAAGTCTTAATCTTATTGTTTTCAATGAAGTCTACAGCAGTACGACCGTTTCGTCGGGAATTTCCAAGGATACACCGAACAAAAATCCGCCTGAGAACAGGTACTGAGTATCTCCGGCGAGATGATGGTCGGCGAGGTGCGAGAGATAGAGACGTTGGGTGTTCGGGCGAGCAATTAGAACGCCTTTTGCAATGGCCTAATGATGGGTCACGCTCTGAGCTGCTTCGGGCATCACGCGTACCGGACCACCCAGTCGAGATAACCTCATCACCCTGCCCCCGTATACACGCAGCGCGCATTGGCCTTCTTCGTTATGTTATTATACAGATATCATTGAGGCGCAACCACCTGGTGCGATCGGCGCTGACTTGCAGATAGCCGATCGTGTCATTCGCCTTTTATTCTGGTGACGGTCGATACGAATAGTTTGGAGATGATGGAACGGAGCAAGAAACAATAGATATCCGGGTGTTCCTAGAATCATAGATCGGTATTGTGGTGGAGTCGAGGGGGGATCTATGGGATCCCCATAGGAAACAAAAATCGACAGGGTCTGGACTTTTGAGGTGCGATTCCTGATGAAGGAAGCCAATATTCCATCACTGAACGCGAAGATTCACATATAAACGATGAGATTGGAGCCAGAGCTGACGAGTTATTGAAACCCGTTTCAAAAAGCATTTCGTACAAATGAAATACGGAAGGGTAGAAAAATCCAGTGTCGTCCAACACGCTCCAGACAATGACCACAAAATTGGTAAAAGCAATCTCAAACTGATGAAGCATGTGCATGACACAATACAACTCGATGTATGTGAGAGCCTAGAAATGGCAAAATATAAAAAACAGCTTGACTGGAGACAAGGGACCTATCCCTTTCAGTCCGCTTTTCAATTTCTTGTTGAGGAAGTAATCAGAATAATCAATAATTAGAGATGACGGACCATGCAGTTAGTGACTCCACTAGTTCATTAACGAAGTTGTGATTTCTTTTTTTTGATTCGGAAAAGAAAAAAGTAAAAAATATTTCATCAATAATCAGAAATATTATTTATTTATTCCATTTACAATTTCTTTGATACTTTCTCTCGTTTCTCTCTTCGATTATGGTAATTGTACATTTTCAAATTCTTCATCACTGCATTTTTCCCCTCCACTCACCATCTTTTGACAGCTCTGTAGTATTTCTTCACCATTTCCTATTATCTTTCAATCAATAATTTCTTCTTTTTCTTTCATTCCAAACTTCCCTTTTTTTATCTTACTTCATATGGAACGAGGTGAGATGCAATGAATACTTCTGAGATTCATGAGTCACATTTGTGGCATGGTTGGGAAGAGATTCTGGAGATCTCGCTGATAATTTTTTTTTAACCATTACCATCACCGGTCCGTCAGAAATTGAAACTCGCGTATACTTATTTTGGGACAAATATATGTTGTCAGGAATGCCTCTTGTGAGAAACGATAAAACAATTTCTTTCTTTCTGAGATCATACCACAATCTGGAAAAAAAAAGAATTTATTAAGGACACAAAAAAACAAAAAACTGAAGAGAAACGATTCATCCATCACAAAATGAGGATTTTCAGGAATATTCAAACACTATAAACATAAAACCTCAACATCTTTATTCGACAACACTCGAAAATCTCAGTTCAAGACAGCATCACTCAAATTTTTTTTCACCTCATCACTGCACCATGACAAAATCATTCGAAAAGATTTTATAAAATGGATATTTGCAAGATTAATTTCAATACCTTTCAGGTTCAAATAGACTACTTTGTGAATATAATTCAACAATGACCTCTGTTTTCTTTTTAGTGGATACTTCCCAAATCATTATTGTCACACAATGAGGAATTTCTGCAAAAAGGCATTGTTTGGATTACTGAAATATTGCTGGAATTTTGAATAACACTAATGACCTGGCCCTGATTTGTTTAACGACAATATGAGAAATGCTGCACAGAAAATAGCTGATGAATCGGTAACATTTCGTTTCTTAGCGAGGCATCAGTTATTGATATGGATTGGGGTTTCAAGGCAAAAGTAGATGTATCTTTCTGTAAGTTCGGTATTGAGATGGTGTCTGGTAGCTATAACATTATGTCAGGCGGGTTAGATTGGTTTATGGAACATCTTTTGTGTGTACACATTAACACCTATTTCAACACATCGTAAATTCCAAAGAGTTGAATGGTGTTTCGAATAAAAAACAAAGAGGTTGAATTCTAGTTTTTCAACGGTTAAACTTTTCGATTCTTGGCATTTGGAGTGTTTCAAGTATTTTATTGCTTTGGTCACTGTCAGGTTCGTAACTGGGCTAGAAGAACTGGAGCACAAGGACAACACTAAAACCTTCTTGACTCCTGGTCTTGACAGGAAGGTGTGACTTTCATGAAATTATCAGCAAATCCACACATAAAAACTGATTTAAATTCTTTAGTTTCCTTTTCTGGTTTTCACAGTTCACTTTGTAATGTTCTCGCTTCTTTTCTCTTTTGTATTTTTGGAATTTTCAAGTTCTAGCTTTCCATGAAATCAGTGCAATAGAGGACCTGAAATGACTAACTACGAAATGAATATATCTTCTAATGTTCTTGGTCCTAGGCGATCCAACGGATAAATTCAGAGAAGTACGAGATATTCGAGATCAATCGTGAATATTACACCAAAAGGTATATTGAAACGAGCTAAAAAAACCGTTGTCCTCATGTCTTATACAGTCACAAGATCATTGGAATCAACTCGAAACTAATCAGGAACATACATAACAATAGGTTCTTCCATGCATTCGAGAGTATAGAGATAGCTAAATGTGGTAGTAGTATGGATAGTGACGGAGGGTCGTTTGATTTCAGTTTTATTTCAGTGAATCAAATAAAATAATCATTAGTTCCCATCTGTGATGGAATATCACTGGTGATTCCTCAATCTTTCTTTGGGAAGAATTTGGTTGGAAGTTCCGTACTTTTATTGTGATAAGTATCACTGTATTGTCTGTAATGTATAATTTTTTTCTGAACATGCCTATTTGGTTAGCACAACGGGCGTTGAGTGCAAATGATTCCATTTGATTGTTTGCAATTACATTCATTTACTTGATTCCACTATTCCCCTATATTTAGTTATGTTGAGATCATTTTATTCAGTAAGGGTGGATTTATTGAAAACTTTTAGACCTAAGATTTATGACTTATCATTTAAGACTTATCAATTAAGGGAGATGGAACATACGAATAACATAGAAACTGTTATAAAAACATTCATGGCTTAACATTTTATATTTAAGATTCAAGAAGGTGGTCAACTTCCAACTCAAGAATTGTTTGGTAAATGAGAAAGGATGTGCACAAGGAATTTACGCATGTTCCTATTTTGTTTAAAAATGTTGATGGGAATTGAGATACTTTCAAACCATAGGAATCATTACCTAGTCAAGAACATATATTCGTTGATATCTGCTTTTGGTATCTATCATCTCATAGAAAAACGTCGAAATCTGAGATTCAAAATAAGCCTCTTTATTGTTACAGTCAATCTTCAAATGTCAGTATTGACAGATGACAACTAATCTCTTAAACCTAAGTTTATTTTTATAACTGAATTCACCATCCTGCTATAAGTCTTAAGGTGATGAATGTTGAATGTTCAATGTTGATTTTTTTTATAAATACACCCTAAATCGTATGCAGCTAATTCGATGACACTGATCATCGAAACGTGATCTTCATTCCAATCGAAAACTGGAAGATCTCGAGCTGAATTATCTCGAATATTTAATGGTCCCTACCGAGTCTCTTAAAAGCACATTAACTCTTGTCTTGTTTTACAAATTAGTACCAGGTTGCACATAAACTGGTTTAATTGGTCATAATTCATTTCGAATGAAAACAGTTCCCAGGTTCTCTGTGATGATCATCGGAGTGATTTTTTCACTTACTTTTGATATATTCGCTCCATCACTGGGATTTGAACAAATTTTTTCTTCAAACGTCAAATAATGATGACATTACTTATCTAACTTGATCCTGTCAAAGTTTGATGTCTCCGCCGGCAGCAGTTTTTTTCCCATTTCTTTACGGCGCAGGGAAAAATGTTGTCATGGCAACACTATGAAACATGTCACAAAGCAACAATACAAATGTCATCAAGAACAATTAAACATCATTTTTATTTATAGTAATATTAAAAGTACAATTAGTAAATGAAGCATTTTCAAAATTGAAACCGTGCAAAAATGTTCCCGACTCTTGATACGCATTGGTAATTGTTGATGATACTGATGGTCGAGCACAACATTCAGCAATCATTCTCGATGTTGGCGAATCATGAGGGTCTAAAATTTTTTGAGCATTATCGTTCTTATTTCTTATTGAATCCTCTATATATCCTTCGGCAACCGTGCTTGATTTCCAGCCCCCATGTCGTTTGAGGCATTCTAGATTTCCGCCTCCATCAATTAAAAGTGTTGCTGAAGTTCGTCGTAAACAGTGACCCGTGTATGCGCTTGCATCGTTTAAATTTAAATAACTAGCTACTTTTTGGGCTACTGCGCTGATCGAATAAATTCCCATGACGCTTCGGTAACACTTCCCATTTTGGTACTTTATAAAAAATCGGTTTTCTGTGAAATTTTCAGGCCGCAATGATGCATACTTTTTATACAGTTTAATGTAGTTTTGACCAATTATCGTAAAAGATCTAATTTGTCGTGTTTTACTGTCTGGGATTTTGATAATTATTACATTTTCTTTATCCTCAATGTCCACAGTCTTCATTTTTACCAATTTGTCGCATCGACAGGCGCCGGTAACCCCAATTAACAAAACAATCTGAAATATTTTTATAATTTAGTAGAGTATACTACATGCTTTGCAATATAATTTTTTTTACCTATAATCCTAAATACAACCTATCTGGCGCTTCAAACAAAAATTTATCAAACTTGGCTTTAGTGAAAACTTTAGACTCGCAGTATATCCTTCGCTTGTCGTTTTCAGAAAGGCACGTAACTTTGAAAATTTGCTTATATCCACATTTTTTCTAATAACTAACTCGGATTTCATCATAGAGTATCGTGACCACATTGTAGAAGATTTCGATTTATTTTCATTTTCCATTATATTGAAATATGCCAGTAAAACGTCTTCGGTAACTTGCCGTACTCCTCTTGTATCGCACCACTCTTGGAAGTGCTTGTACGCTAACCGATACTTTATTCCGGACTTGGAGGGCCCCAAACGTGCTACTGCATCATTAGCCGCGGACTCAATTTCGTTTAGGTTTTCCATTTTCGCACTAAATTTGCGCTTGCGGTTGCAACAACAATAAGCTTTCTTTAATAACATAAAATAACTGTCAAACAACTGTAACCATGGAGACGCAAATCCCACCGACGACTCGATTATTTTAATTTCTAACATCTAGACGACTTTGATAGTTGTCACAGTTAATTTCGAGTAAAAATAGCGTATGAATTGTACTATTTATGGTTGAAAATTGCTACGTTTCAAGAAAAAATAGTATACTTTATTCGGCAAAGAAGCGACTTTTCTTGACTTGCCCTCTATTACGCGCCGAACGAAGTCCTCAGAGTTTCTCTAGGGTTGGTATCGCAAATGCGTAAACAAAAATCAGTAAGACGCCTCAGAGCCATACGGCATTCGGGAAAATTAGCCCGCACGAGGCGCATCTCTATTGTGTCTATTGAACGCCAATGAAGAAGTGACAAAATTGAATCAAAGCGAAAAATAAGAAAAAACTGAAATCGTGAATTGAATCAAATAAAAAATCGAATTCGAATCTATGCGAGTGTAGGAGAGTAGACTTCTCGTCTACCCCAAGAATATGCTGCGTTTAAGAGGAATTCTGAAAACAAATGAATTGTCAGCAACTTTTTTTGAATAAAAATTAGGTGATTTTTATAGAAAGTACGTACCTGTATCGTTCACGTTTCAGAAGATAAATCTGATCTTCTGCAATTTAAATGTGGGATTCTCATAGGATACGCTAATTTGTAATTTTCAATTTTTGAAAAATACGTGAAATTTTATATTTGATCTGCAACGGCAGCAATACTGATAAATACCTTCAAATAATTCAGTGGTTTCAAATTCCTACGTCATATTCAAGTTGATGACAATTCATTTCTGATTTATGTTTTTATTCGATGCAGAAATTTACCTTTCCACATCTGAATAAATCATAAATTATTAATAAGGATTATCTTGAAAGTAAATTTCACCAAGGAAAGAGCTATTTTGAATAGAAATACGTGTTGTGGTTTCTGTGGACCTTGTTTCGGTGAAAACCTTATAGTAAACTATATTTTTGATAGGAATTTCCATCAAGTATAGGCCAGTTCTGTTCAGACACTGACATTGGTACTAATCCATCACGAAGAAGCTACACATCGTAGATAGTTTTCAATTTTATGCCGAAGCAGATTATATATTTCGTATTTCGTATTTTTTGTTTCTAAATTGTTTTATATTCATATTGCTATATATTGTATATCTGTGAATTCTCAACTATATAGCTGAGTGAAAATATTTTAAAGGAATCAAATCATTTTTTTCCAAACCGACAATATATTCATTTTTTTTTATCTTGTGTATTATAACCTCTTCTAGAGAATGTTAACTATTTCCAAATATATTAACTGAATTGAAACTGTTGGAAACTATTTGTTGCTTATAAGGGTCCATCGAAAAAAATTATATCGCAGTTTAGCGCATTATTATCATTTTCACGCGTTGAATGAGGTTTTTTTTGTTGTTATTTTTTTCGAGTCCACGTAGCTATGTTCCATTTATTTATTTTTCAGTCCATTAGTTCAAAACATCATTTTCTGAATGGCTTCGGAATGGTTGACTGGTAATCTGCCTTTCATGAGTCAGCTATGAAATTGAAACTTCTTTCCCACCAGTAAAATAATCACATAACTTGAATAGATTTCAGTAATCGTAGGTAACATATTTTTGTCATATGTCAGGTCAGGCTATACTCACTGAAGTAGTTATAGTTTTTCATTTATGAACCCCATGGAGTAAAGTGGGAGCAACTAAGTAGTTGCAATGTATGTAAAGCATATGCGAATATACCATGAATACTTTTTCATACAGCCGTTTACATGCAAATCGCCATCATTTGAATTCATTATAGTGACACAAGCAAATTATAGTTTCATTTATTAAATTAACACTTTGCAATTTATTCCAGCTACCATTAACTACCAGCCATTCGTTTGATTTCCCCCCACCGGTGTTCTTCGTTTGATAGATAATTATACCGAAGGTATTCCGTTGATGGTTGTGTATATTGAAGTTATGCATGGATTCAAGGTTTCAAGAATTGATAGTTCGCATGTGCAACGCGTAATGATGACCGTGAAGAATTAAGGGAATGTTTGACTGATAGACGACATCAGCAGGGATGTAAAAGAACGAAACAGAAATTCATTAATCTCATTCGAAATATGATGGTTGTAAATAAAAAAGTATATATACCTCGGTAGGAAGTTTCATTCCTGTCTCGAAATCATAACTAACCTCGACGCTTTGCGTCTCGGTTAACTAACTGATCTCTTGACAGGAATGAATCACTTCCCACCTCAGTGTTTAATAAACTATTTCCACCTACCTCTAGGTAAAGTATGGGTTTCCTGGCCTCATTAGTAGGTCGTAAGAAGTGACGTTCTTAGTACGTTATCAATGAAATAACTTATACAGCATTGAAGAACTGAACCATAGTCTTTTATATAAATAAAAATTTTACGTTTATTTATAAAACACCCTCTTATCTGCAAAATGGTAAAAATGAGTTGAGATATTTTGAAGAAGTAAATTTGTTAAGAAAATAAAAATTAGACGGCAAATATTATTATTATATATTATCCGCTATATTGCAGAAATTGCCCGTGAATCCCACTAGCACAACGAGTTGGTGCACCGCTCACTGTTTATGATAGGTTTGTAGGAATTGTAGGTGTTGGTTCGAATTCCGGCATTGACAGCTCATTTTCTTTTTTTCTATACTTTTATCTTTGTTTTGATCTCCTCATTTTCGGAATTTCAGGAGCATGCTATACCTACTCCTGAATTTTAGTTCAATTAAAAAAAATGTTGTTAGTTTCATAAAAATATTATTTAAACAACAATCTTATGTTTAACATGGTGTGCCTTTTTCTTTCTTGAAGGGGGCGAGCAGTAAACTTCATCCTCGAGAGGAAAATTAGTACTTCGCTCCCTTGTTATACAAAAAGCTATTTCCATACCAAGGGAGGAAACTAATGTTTTTTATTTCGGTGGATAATTTGATGCCTGAAGAAAAGTGGAGAAAAAAAATATTTTTCTCCTGAGGTATATAAATAATGTCTGCTGATACCTTCAAATTCTTCAATTTCATAATATTCCCAAAATCACAATGTGTGCATAATTATAAGAATAACTTCTGAAACTATAGGCTATATAAAAAATATCAAGTGAGTGTGGCGTCATCGTCTTCGTGTTGAGAGCGCCTTGTTGCATTGACAATCTTGTCCGCAACTTCATTTCCTTATCTAGGGCTTATGCTGTAAGCTTCATCCATGAGGGCAATGACTATCATTCCTTGTTCGTTGAACATTACTCTATTTCCCCCTTCGGAAGATATTAAGTCAAACTCCTGTGTCCTCAACAGAAACTATATTGAAGAGGAGTGCGAAATGTTATACGGAGTATGCTGATGAACACGAAGTAAACCGGATGTTTCATTGGTTTCGGGAAACAAGAGAAACCCGTTGATTCAAATATTGTAATGCTGAGCATTTTAAAGTGAACTCAATATAAGTATTCGCACCCTGTGTATGAAAGCTTCATATACAACGTATCAAAATTCATTTTCACCCAATGAAAGAAGTCTTTGTTTCAGTCTAGACGAGATATAAGATTTTCATGTGTAAACTTTTTGGATAGACAAAATATCGCCTTCGCGTGGGATCAGCCGACGGACAGAAAATGCATTATTGCAAATTCAGTAAGAAAAATGAGCGCTGGATGGAATTGGGGGGACGAAAACGTCTCGGAGAGTAGTTGATCCGGAGACACGGTTAGGAGTCGAACAAGAAAAGATTCGAAAGGAAAAAAAAACTCGCAAACGCGAGGGGACGGCCTTTCAAGGTTTGTCTCCTGCTAAAATTATAGGGACGCGTTTCATTACGAGAATCTAATTACGGTCAAAAAAATCGGGAAAATAAATAACGTTGAAATGATTCGTGTGCAAAGTGCCATATCTTGGAGAAACCAAGAAATCTATGGAATGGAATGGAAACAGCCATGCGAAATAGACAGAAGACTTGGTATGTCAATTTTGATGTGTGTTAACGTAAATAACCAATGTATTCACTTTTGGGAAGAGAAACCATCAATCTTATTTATAGATATAAGTACATCAGATTTTTGTGTTCTGAGTACACATTTTTCTGTTTGAGAATTTTTCATTATTCTTATGCATAGAGGAGACCATTTCCGGTCTCAGTTCATTTTTCAATATTTTGATTAACCTAAATAGTACGGTAAATGTCATTTTCATTTTGTTATAAATTGATTTCACTGCATATTTTTTCTGTTATATATATTTTAATGAATTTTAATACAATATCAAGAATTGAACTTTTTGTATATTCTCAACTTCATCGTTTCTATCTCCTGGCAAAAGTTAGCTCTACTGGTAAAATCCCAATAGGCTTTGACTAATATTGCCTTTTGAGGCTAGTCAGTATTCCCTCTCAACAATAATTATTTTTGAAGAAAATATCTTTCGAAAAATCTCCGTTATTGGAATATTATCACATGCTGTGTTGGGATCGTACTCGAGGATCAGTCGAGAATTTTTTTCATTTCTTGGTATCAATCATGGTGTACCATAAGGCGCCGTGCTTGTCCGCATTCTCTTACCAAATTATATTTTCGTTTATATTTCGGAATAACTTTGTGTTTTTTATGCAATAAAAAAAGTAACTTCTATCTTGGTGGAATCAACACCCAGTTGAAAGGAGAGTACCTGATGGAAATGATGTATCCCTTGGGTCTTCTATCTCACAACAAATGGGTATGATGCTGTTCTCTCTAGGACGATCATTTTAAAAGAAATATAAAAAATTCTCCTGAAAATGTCAGACAAACTTAGTCTTTTTTCACTGCTTATATTTTGGTTGTCACATCGTCGCCAATAGCAGTTCATCGCCAGAATCAATCATCAATTAACCAATGACCATATAGCACGAGGAATCATTATTATCAGTTTGAGTCCAGGTGAAACTTTCACGGCCACTTATATGATCATTTCACTCACTTCCAAACTGTAATCATCCATTCCAGATTCTATTCCATTCATAGTGAACTGTTCGACGAAATGTATTGTGAAAGTTGTAGAGCCCACTTGCATTTATTTATGTATCAATAATTGATGAGTCCATAAACAAAACCAAAAAAGTAAAAAGCGACTTATTTATTACAGAAACCACCCATAAAACCAAAGAAACGCTTGATTCATTGCATGACCAAGATACATTTTTTTCGTTTGACAGGAAAAGGAAAATTTATACCGTGCGAACGAGAATGAAAACAAATATAACATTTCTTGTCCAACTCTTTCCGACACCATGTGATTTCGATGTTAATTCCCAAGGTAGCCACACACAAAAACCGGCAAACTCTGAATTTCATATGACAGTTTAAATCAACAGCAGGATCACACATCATGGACACAAAAAGAAAGAGTTTATATAATCGAATCCATGTGTGACTTGTTCGAGATGGAACGGATACGGGATTTGCTCTTGTAATGTATTCTTCCAGCTCACTTTTTAGGCTGGGTTACTTCGATTATGTGCGTTTGTGAGTACTTCACGGAATAAAATTATTCAGTTTAACACTAGCATCTGCATACTTTTTTGGACTACACGTAGGAATATTGAGAAGGTATTTCGAATTATGTATGTGTGAAGAAGGAAAAAAGCAATATCATCATCTTGGTCGGACTCAACTTACTTTTGACGATGTTTCTTCGAGTTTTTATACATTCTACTCGTTGTTTCCTAGAGAAAATATTTGAGAAATGCATCTCGAATTTCTTGTCCATTTTTTTCCACGATCGACAGTATATTGGGAGAATGAGAAATAACTTTAGCATGTTTCATGACTGACAGAACCGCAAATTACCATGCTACTGCTCATCTGCGGGTTAGGTAAGTTTAGGTTCGTCGTGAGTAGGTCTACACGACTTCTCGACTATAATTATTTAGGTTTTATTGTAGCTCACACTGGATTATTTAGTGAATGATTTTTCTGGTACTAGGGTAGGAGTGAAACTCTGACAAACATCGGAAACCTGATTTGATCCACGGCGGGGCAGACGCAAACTATATGCTTTGCTATTTCATCATTTTCTGAACAGAAACAGCATGCCGATTATGGGATGATACAGACGACAGCGGCCCGTGAGAAAGCCTTTTGAACAGCGTAGATCATTCCTAGTGAGCAAATGTTCGATGTCATACATCAAAGGATTCCCTCAACTGGGAGAGTGAGTAAGTAATGGAACCTGAGCTTCATGTATTAGGACATACTTTGGAGATGGGTGATTTTGTGTCCATTGTGATGACAGAAAGCCTTCTCGAATTTTTAATATCATTAAATCTTGGTGAAAAAACTAGGACTAGGAGCTTCGTCTCAGTCTCAGTGGAAAATAGTCCATGATTCACTCTTATTGAGGACATTTTCATATCTGGTCTGGTATTGGATTTGTGAATTCAGTCATTTCGAACGTAGATATACTGATTTCTGTTATTACTAAATTACCAAGAACATGATTCTTGACATTTATATTTCCCTTTGCTGAACACTCTTACGAGCCCAAAAGGCAGAGCCTTTTAGGGGCAAGGTTGGTTGATCACTTCGGATGACAAATAGCTCTGGGGCGTCTTACCTATTTTCACGGGAGCGCATCTGCTATTTCAACTGTAGGAGAACCCAGAAAAACCCACACTGCTACTAGGTCGGTTGGTGAGTTCAATCCAGATGTCCAAACTACCAGGATTGGTATCCAAGCAACTAACAATTGCCTATCGCACCGAGCCGGTCAGATAAATTCTGTCCCGACCTCGGTTCGAACCAGCAGCCTCATTGAATACAAGGACCGCGCTCTATATCGCTTGTCCAAACCAACCGACGATAATGATGTACATTATGTCCGCACGTACCATAAGAACACAATTTTTCTGCACTTTAACATTTTGGGATTCACAGTGTGTCCCTAGTAACTAATGAATATATTAACAATGGGGATGCATCAGAGACTTCACCCACGACCATCAGGCAAGAGATATCATGGTGGAATACTAAGCTCAGTTCTTCAACAACCTCTATTTGCATGATTTTCGTTAGGTTGAATAGCTTCAAAAAATGTTTATGTTATTTTCATTTGCTGAGAATATTCTTTTTCAGGTCTATTATCATTATTTATTCAACAACTTTCTGACTATAATTATTTCGTTTTCCAGATAGAAGGTAAGATAAAAATGGAGCATATGACAATTCCTGTTCATTTCATTCTTTTGTTCATTTCCTGTTCGTTATATGTTGAAGAATCAGGTGACACGAAGTCACTTCATATTTAGGGTTGATGAGTTTAAAAACAGCTTAGGCTGAAACTCCACCCATTCACCATTTATGTATATTATTCCACTGTGTTTTCAATCGAAGGGTGAATACAGACGCTTTATTGTTATTACATGTAGTCAGCCCTCCCTTCCACCAAAACTCCTTCACCATAGCATGTTTACATTTTAATGGACAGGAACTGATTGATGCGTAACATATCTGTTCAAGACGAAATGGTTAAGGCTTTCGCGGCCGAGGTTATTAGTATAACTACTTCTCTTCGGGCTTGAAGGCCGTCGTTCTTTGGAATTTCTTCCTGACTTTTCGCTAGCGCGAGTGGCTAGCTTCTCCAGAGGCTTACTCATCTCCGATGACTAAACGTTTCGATTTCTGAAGGCGTATTTATATTGATGCAGGTAGTCTGGAGTGTTGATTACTTCTGTCGGGTTCGGGGAATAATCATCATTATCAGTTGCCGCACTACCTGCTGTGATTTCATTAGTTATTCTTGATTTCCTCAGAATGGGATTCCAAATTCTGTTAAGATTCAACGCTTCTTCTCCCCACAGGTGCACGGTATGCGATAAGCCCCTGCCGCTGACAGTGGGTCTCTTTTGTCTTTAGCCGACCTGAGGCTTTGTTGGATCTTCTTGGTCGGCTTGAAAACCGTTTTTATGTTATATTTCCCCAAGAGTTTTCCAATTCTGTCAGTGACCCTCGGGATATATGGCAGATGTGCATTCGCAACTACCTGAGAGTCCTCCCTGTTATGAACCGTGGGACTCTTCGGTTTCATGGCCCTGTGGATCTCAGATACACTGTATCCATCTGACCTCAAGATCACTTGAAGATGTTCCAGTTCCTGCTCTAGATGTTCTGGTTCACAAATTCTTCGAGCACGTTCAGTTAGGGTAGATATGACTCCTCCATTTTCACATCGGTACCACAAAAAGATCTATGGGTACAGGGCTCAAAGAGCATCAAAGAAACTGCAGGCTGGGGCAAACCGACACATTGGCGGTGGCGGAACACGCACTGAGTGAGGGTGACCACAGGATTCTGTTCGAAAATGCACAACTGATTGCTCCCAACCAGGGTTACCATAGTCGACTGGTACGGGAGGCAATAGAGATCCAAAAACATGCGGACAATTTTAACAGAAAGAAAAAAGCATTGAATCTAAACATAATTTGGAATCCCATTCTGAGGAAATCAAGAATAACTAATGAAATCACAGCAGGTAGTGCGGCAACTAATAATGATGATTATTCCCCGAACCCGACAGGAGTAATTAACACTCCAGCCTACCTGAATCAATATAAATACGCCTTGAGAAATCGAAACGTTTAATCATCGGAGATGAGTAAGTCTCTGTAAAAGCTAGCCACTCGCGCTAGCGAAACGTCAGAAAGAAATTTCAAAGAACGACGGCCTTCAAGCCCGAAAAGAAGTAGTTATACTAGTATCTGTTCAACATTGAAATTTCATCTCGACACTAAAAATTCAAAAAATGGTATAGCAAGAGAACCAGAACCATTCAATCGAATGTTGTTTGCAAACGTACTGGATCTGAAAGAAACATGTTTTATAACACAAACTTCAACATGTTCCCACCAATATTGTATCAATAATCTCTGTGGAAATTGATTGCTTTTGACAGTTGTGCAAAGAAAACATTTTCTACCACCAAGAATGCAGATGAAGTCATCTATTGAACATCTGTGCACAAACGTTAATACTACTTGAGAAGAGCTGGCATTGGCGGAGATCAATGAATCACAAATCGTCACAAAGGAAGAGAGTATAGGAGTTCGGATCTAATGAAATGAATACATAGGAAACGAAACCTGACCGATTACGAGGGTTGGGCAAATTCATTCATTCTGAAGTTCTAAGCGTCAGTCTCATTTTATGTAGAGATTTAGCTTATATAAAAGTTTTTCCTACAGGAATCATTGAAGATGGAAAAAGTGTACCTATGCACGAAGGGGTAGGGAGTTGATCAATAAAGAATGCAAGTTTCCGTTTATGCAATGAACTTTACAAAAAGTACTCCAAAGTTACACTCCTAGTATGAAATTCTGAAATTTTGTAAATACTTGATGAGTATCGAAATGTTTTTTTTATTGCTACTGAAGAAATGATATGCATGATTATGTTAGTTGGTAGTTCAAGTGGATTTAATATTGAATGATCTTTTGCTGGACTATGGATTTCGTTGGCACCTCATAATGACACCCTTGCATAACCACAACTAATACTTCATTTCAGTGACAATTTTTTATATTCACCTTTGTTTGGCACTAGGAAGCACATTACGTTGTTGAGATATTGGTAAAAAATGCAGACCGAATGTTCTGGGATCAGTTGCAAAAAATTAAAAGTGAGATATCTGGAATCTGTTTTAGAGAAAGCATTCGTTTTGTAGGTCACAGTGCTCTGGTGTATACTGACGAGGATCAAATATCATGAGAGCATACATTGTTCAGTGTTGATAGATGTCTTTTTTTGAAATAGATAGCGATAAAAACATTGTCTTCTGCTGGCGCTTGATAGACCTATCCAGTTGATATGGCTACTAACTATGAATCGATTTTTTTACATCGATTGTAAGTGCTATCCTATGGAAACGAGGATCACCCAAGAACCTCTCTGTCGACGCCACTGCCACCATATTAGTATTGTTCCTTTGTGCGTGGATTCGGCCCCCTTGAACTAGCTATTCGGGGCATTATGAGACTTTGACCAACCAATAACACAGCCTACTGTCGTTTTTGTATCGCTCCCCACTAATAACAACACCAAAATCATTCGGCGTAAATAATTTACAGTCATTCATATTCTTTTCTTGCATGTTTCAACAATCGTTCATTAAATTAACACCGAGAGGTCGGTATATTCATTTGATTTATGCACTCTCGGACGATGTGGAGTGGCTGGCTACTCTTTGTCGAAAATGAGACTTTATGGTACAGGTCGAAATTAGTGGTTTCTCAGAACGGGGACTATTTGTGTTATTTTCGTTGTGGGTTGTTATTAATTGAGATGGTATTTCTTCAGGAGATCTGGTTCTGTATTCTACATGATGACTTGATATTTTTGATATCAACTCTGAAATTATCACATGCCTTCTATTCTTCCCAAACTGAGATAACAGTCTTCTAATGTAAGTTAACCGTACAAGAATTGAACTCGTTCATGAATGAACAATATTACGGCTTTATATAACTCGAGTCGTTTCTGTGGCTTGGTCATCTTTCATTCAAATTTCTATTTTATTTTCATTGAAATATTCAGTAGTTATTTCATGGTGGATGAATTGTATCTTCTTAGTTTTTTGGGTTGTTTCCTCACCATAATCTGCGAATCTGGAATCCATACAAGGGTAGAAGGGCAGATTTGAAAGACAAAATGCTCGACAAAATGTTATGTCAAAACGCAGTTATTATGATAATACAGTTACTATATATTATTTCAGTACTAATCGGACAAAAAAGATATAGGAACTGAAATCTCTTCAACAATAATTGCCACACTAGTTTCCAGATATAGCAATGTTTCATTAGCCATCTTCACTATAAGACTTAGCGCTCTCGTCAGTCAAGGTCAGTCCATTATTATTATTGAAAATGCCTTTAATATTTCATCAAGTTATCCATATATTGATATAAGCAACAATCTTCGTGAACATAGAGGAAATTCATAGAATATATTCATTGAAACTACCAAGCATAGAGGACTGGCGAAACGGCCCCACCGGTAAAAGCGAAAAAACTTGGTATACAAATGGCTCGAATACCCAAGAAGAAGTGGGAGTTGGTAAATACGGAAACACGAGAATAGCTCTCAGCCTTGGACATAATGCAACAGTGTTCTAGGCAGAAGTAGCGGCCACTGAACACTATATATGAGAAACAGGCGGAAATTCTGTAACAGAACCATTGCTATTTTCTCCAACAGCCAGGCGGCAATCAAGGTACTCAGCTCATACCAAATATTTTCACGGCTGTCTGACCACACTCAAGGAGCTGTGTATCCAAAATAGAAACACTTCAGCTCAGATACCCGGAATTGAGGGTCACAAGGCCGAGGCTCTAGCCCGTGAAGGTGCATCTAAGGCTATTATCGGTACAGAACCCTTCTGCGGGGTAGCGAAAGCAGGTATAATGACATCCATAAATGCAAGATGAATCGATAGATAGGTGAAATAAGCTACTAGGAATGAGGCTGGCGAAGGAGTTCATGAAAACACCATCGCCCTGATTCAGAAAAGACCTCCTAAACCATAACCGTGAGGTTGTAAGTGTAGTAGTGGGTCTACTGGCGGGGCATATCTGGCTCGTAAAATATATGAGCAACATGGGTCTGACAGAAGAAACCCATTGCAGGTTCTGTCATGTAGAGGAAGAAATTGCACTACATGTGCCTTGTGAATGCGAAGCGATAGCAACGCTGAGACAGGTGAGATGTGGGAAAAAAACAGAGGCCATTATACTCTGTACATCCAAGCAACGGAGTGCTTCAAAACATTATCATGTATAGTGCATGTGATCCCCCAAACCAAGCTGCTTGTACATAGTCGCACTAAAGAACGACCGAAATTGTAGTTTTCAAGGTGAGAATCCAAATGAGCAGTTTCTTCAGCCGTACCAGTACTTTAGAATTTTTCAAATGTCAAATTTGTACACACCACAGGCGTTTAAACGTAACTGAACACTCCGAAACTGTAGCGCGAATTTTGGAGCGTAAGCAGACTTTTTTATTCTACCCAATAGATGCGAATATGCGTAGTGATCAAGCATTGATCACCCATCGTTGTTTGGTTTGCTTTCTTTGTTGTATGGATATAGTATAGCTATATTAAGGGGTCAGTGTCAAGGTTATATAGTGTCATCAGAGAGATCAAGCTACACAATGAATTCGTATAACCAAGGAACATCACAATAGATCTGAAAAGGTTTCAGTGAATCAAGCCATGGACAAGTTTCCCAACTATATAATCTATTGTGAGTGAAGAATTTGAATTGCGAAATATTGAAACCTCTACGGAGGCAAATGATATTTAAAAAGAATGACATTTGTGGAAGCGTCATGAAATTCGTTTATGTGCAATGCCCACTTAAAACGAAAAACTTATTGAAATCAATTCTGCAAATAATTATTTCTTTGTCACTTTATGCTATTATTTCGATAGACGGGAATGAAATAGACTACAAATTTCGGCAGAAGATAAATACTACATTTGGTGGGAAATGAATCATTTCTACATATACTGTAGAACCGACCTCGAACTGGAGGCATTCATTTTTTTTCTCTCGTTCTCAAACAACTGAACAAGAACGACTAGTACAAATAAACGAACCGCTTCGAGTGCAAAGATCATAATTGCAGGACTCGGCATGAAAAATCGCTCTCGAGTGATAATCACTAGTGATGGGCGTAATAATGGAAACATTCATTTAATCCCGAGACCAAACAAAACTGGACCTGGAACCGGTATCCTCAAAAAAATGGCGTTAATTAAATTGGGTCCAGCAATCATTACTCTCCCGATGTGGTTAACCCTGATATGATGTTCAGGTGACAGCTAACTAATTGCAGCTAATGATAAGCGATAGCCTCTAATTAACTCATCACTGCGCCTCTTAATGAATATATCAATCAAACATTAGCTAATCCACCGAAACTGATATTGTCATGCGGTGTTGCCAGATGGGCAACTGTCATTCATAGTGGAGATGTGAAATGAAATATCGGATAGAAATATTGAGGATTTGGTAAAAATACATCAATAAGTTTTTCCACAGGATGCCCTAGATTTCTGATAAATTTAATGAAAATATCCAATATAAAATATATTTTTTCGAAAGAAACAATCGGGCAATTGATTTATCAAGCACAATCAAAAATACTTTTTGAAGAGAAAGTTTTAATGAAGTCATAGAACCATATCGTTGAGAAGTGATTATGGGCTTTTTTCATTCCGAATTAATAATAATAATAACGATTTATTTCCCAAAAAACATATACATGCTTATTGTAGGGAAAATTAAACTGATGCCATACAATGAAAGTAGAATAGAATACAAAAAATGAGTAATTGAATCAGATCTTTATATGGCAATAAAAAAAGTTATGATATCAAATGTTTTTTTAAATTATTTTTGAAACGAAATTTTCCATATTTTTTCAATGAATTCGGTAGACCATTGTATAGTTTTTTTCCGTTGTGGTAAACAGATTGCTGTGCTCTATTTGTTTTGATTTTCATCAATGCCAAATTTTCTGAAAAACTTGTTGAGTGATTGTGTTGATCATTATTCATTTTGAACATCAAATTTGAATGCTTGAATTTATTTTTGACCAGGTGAATAAATGTGCGAATTTTAAACGTGTATAATGAAGGAATGTCTAGAAGGTTTCTTTGTTTGTATAAATTAGCTGTAGGTTCTTTTCGATCAAGTTTGTAAATACCCTTTATAATTTCATTCTGTAATGTTTTCAATGGTTCCATTACGGTTTTTGGAGCTGCGCCCCAAATCGAAATCAAGTATTGAATTTTGGAATATACAAAATGATAATAAATTGATTCCAGACATAATAAAGGTAACATATTTCGAATTTTAAAAATTATACCAATAATTGGAGAAATTTGTTTTCTCAATAACTCGATATGTTTGTTCCAAACTAAATGTTCATCAATTGAAATTCCCAAAAATTTCACTACAGGAGAGAACATTATATTTTCATTATGGAATCTGATAGGATCTTTCGAATGGATTGGAGTGGATTTTCTTGAGATAAACATATACGAGGATTTTTCAATATTCAATGTTAGCTTATGATTCATCAGCCATAATGATATTTCATGGAGGTCATTGAGCATAAAAGTTTTGATTTCTAGAAAATTGTTCCCGGTGTATACTATTGTAGTATCATCAGCAAACATTCTTATTTCACCATTCAACTTTAAATTAGACAGGGAATTTATATATATGAGGAAAAGCAATGGACCTAGAACAGATCCCTGAGGAACACCGCATACAACTGTTTCTAGTGAACTATTTTTGTCTCCAATCCAAACAAACTGTTTTCTATAATAATTAACGTTGAAAAATGTGAATTTTGGAAAAAAAAGGAACATAAGGATAATAATAATAATAATATCTTTATTGTTTCCAAAGACAAAGTTCTTATAACAATCGTTTGGTTCACACAGTATTTAAGACTGAAAAAAAACTGGGAAGACAAAAATATGGAAAGAGTATTTCAACTAGTACAGCATGATATGAGAAAAATACAGTTCTGTTATTGGTTCATAGGGAAAGAGCGCAGCTTTAGTACTTAGAATAGGTAAAAATACAGTAATTTTACATTTTCAAAATTGATACTTTCAAGTGAGATCACAAAAGATTCGTGGTTAGCTAAGAATGGTAAATAATTTGCAAGCACTATCTATGTGCTTGATATGTTCTAATTCACAGGAAAGAAGGAAGAATCTATCTGAAGCAGTGGGAAGCCTGTCAACATAGCACAACGGGCACTGGAACACATCAAAATCACATTTGCTTGCCTGATTTGTATACATATCGAATCGACAGCATTTATAGAATATATTTACACATATAGAAAGTGAATCGCAATGGAGTTTCATTTAACATGTTAGCTTTTAATTCTTGCTCAACAGAAAATATAGTTTCAGTTCCTCTGTCAGCTTATACAAAAGTTATAGAACTTTACTACTGGAGATACCTACCGAAAATTTTCGTTGATTTTGAGCTAATTTGTTCTGAATAAATTGTTACTCGACTAAAAAACTCATGGCTGCTAAATTGAGCCTTCGGTAATGGTATTCAGAATTGATAATTTTTGTGGAGAAAAGAAGTTTCTAAGAACTGATTTTCGATTTTTTTTCTAGAAATTTATATGAAGAGAATATAAAACTTCCCAAATCTCTGAGAAATATTTCAACCTGGCCCAATGAATCACAACTGTCCAAAATCATAGATCAGAACACCCCACGAGAATTATAAACCTACATCTCGATTCCCGTGATCACGGAAATTTTACTGGGATCTGAATCAAAATCAATGCCTTATTTGAAACACTCACTTTAAGCGAACTCTTATCTTGGTGACAAAATATGAATAAGCTCAAGAATGTTAAACGATACTCTGAAGAAAAAGGGTGCAATCGAAGTGTCATTATAAACAGTCCGAAATCAATGAACATCAATCTGAGTAAAGATACTATTAGACTCATAACAACTGGAGAATTACAAATGTTAACTTGACATCCAACCACATTGTGGGTTATCTAATGGTCGGTTCATACACCACACTTTTACTTTAAGAAAGTTGTCACAATGTAAATCAATCGAGACGTTCATAGACGGCACTTTTACTTTTAGTTTAAGGATGAGAACTTTCACTTTAAGAATGAGATAATTCAATAACTTTAGGGACTGCACATGCGTGCATGTGAAGTCATCACAGCAAGCAGTGCCACCAACATTATAAGGAAACGCATTCTTCTGAATATTTTACAGAAATGATATGAAATGGGTGTTCTGTGAAAAATCTGTCATTATCGGATACAAAATAGCAAATTGCAAATCAAAACAATGACGTAACCCACGATTACTTCCTCTTCTCCTTTTGTTTTTGATCACTGCGCATGCGTCCTGTTTACTTTAACACTGGTGTATGAACGGTCCAATTCCATTCTTAAGGTAAAAGTAAAAGATAAAGTAAAAGTAAAAGTGTGGTGTATGAACCGACCATTAGTGTTTCACTAGGACTGTTATCGCTTATAGAGAAATAGAGTTTAGTGTAAGAGTATATGGCTCTTAGTATAACTACTTCTTTTCGGGCTTGAAGGCCGTCGTTCTTCGGAATTTCTTCCTGACGTTTCGCTAGCGCGAGTGGCCAGCTTCTTCAGAGGCTTATTCATCTCCGATGACTAAACAGTTCGATTTCTCAAGGCGTATTTATATTGATGCAGGTAGTCTGGAATGTTAATTACTTCTGTCGGGTTCGGGGAATAATCATCATTACTAGTTGCCGCACTACCTGCTGTGATTTCATTAGTTATTCTTGTTTTCTTCAGAATCGGATTCCAAATTCTGTTTAGAGTCAACGCTTCTTCCTTTCTGTTAAAATTGTCCGCATGTTTTTGGATCTCTATTGCCTCCCGCACCAGTCGGCTATGGTAACCCTGGTTGGGGGCAATCAGTGTGGCATTTTCGAACAGAATCTTGTGGTCGCCCTCACTCAAGATTCTGTTCGAAAATGCCACACTGATTGCCCCCAACCAGGGTTACCATAGCCGACTGGTGCGGGAGGCAATAGAGATCCAAAAACATGCGGACAATTTTAACAGAAAGGAAGAAGCGTTGACTCTAAACAGAATTTGGAATCCGATTCTGAAGAAAACAAGAATAACTAATGAAATCACAGCAGGTAGTGCGGCAACTAGTAATGATGATTATTCCCCGAACCCGACAGAAGTAATTAACATTCCAGACTACCTGCATCAATATAAATACGCCTTGAGAAATCGAACTGTTTAGTCATCGGAGATGAATAAGCCTCTGAAGAAGCTGGCCACTCGCGCTAGCGAAACGTCAGGAAGAAATTCCGAAGAACGACGGCCTTCAAGCCCGAAGAGAAGTAGTTATACTAATAACCTCGGCCGCGAAAAGCCTTAACCATTTTGTCAGTATATGGCTCAACTTGACCTGCTCAAGATTTCTCTGCGAAGAAACAAATTGAGGCATTTTATTATTTCTATCATTATAAGAAGCACAGTTAGCCGATGCATGTATAGAGAGTATTTAAATAATTTTCGTGCCTCCAATAGTACCTATGATGTCGATGTTTTTGTTTACCTAATAGAGTATGGCACAATTTTCATCTCGGAGGAGTGAAGTAAATGCAGTCTTTTGTTTGTTAGTTGAACTTAAATTTCAAGAAACTTCTGAACAAATTCCAAAATATTGTAGAAAAAATGAGCTCGTACTGAAAATGGAAGCTCAAGCTTCAAAATAGCCATAAAAGATAGTGCTTGACGCACTAATTGTCTCCGATCAAATCATGAATCGCGGAAGTAACTCAAGAGGCGCAATGAAATCAAGTTCTTCAATCTCAACAACTACCTGATTTCGAATATACACACAAAATCTACTCTACCTCTGATTGGGCCAGTTCATGTTTTTTTTTTTTTGTTAAAAATGATCTATTCTGAGTCTCAGTGTCAAAATATTTGTCGAAATACATTTCATGCTCCACAGAAATAGAGGAACGATCGATGACAATTGAATCAATTGCATTTCTAATTTCCAGAGATATGAAAAATATCCTAACCTAAACCAACAAATCACTGAAGATCAAGCTATATTGAATCTTCAACATTCAGTATTTTTCTAAAACAACGGCAACGCTGCATCGAAGCGGCACTCTTCAAATTTCTCAAATTACATTCTACCCAAAACCGGACCCACAACAGTAATTCGTTTGTGATGCTTCTTGATATTCATAACCACGGATGACTTCATTCGGACGGTAATCTCACTAAACTGTTTTGTAGTGTATACTTATCTGGCTTTATAAGAGCTTTATTTAATGGGATTATATTTTTAATGGATGGCATTTACGTTCTTCACAGACGCGGATGGTTACAGTGAAGATTCCATTGTTTTCTGGACACAATCTTTGAGAGAGATGGTATTTGGGATCAACTGGATGATTCGAGATGGTTTCGTTTGCTGGAAAAAGTTATTAGTATCAGTATCATCTGATTATCAAATAGCGCAAAATGTCAAGTATTATGCCTCCTCTCTTTTTTCTTCATAAATTTTCATGTTCGTTGCTCTTCTTGAATATCATCAATCAATGGATGTAATCAGGAAAGCTCGATGCAGATAGCGCAAATTAGATTTGATACCAAAGTGATCAATTTTGTATAAAATATTCCATTTATTGATTCTTCGACGATCCAGCCAATATCTCTTTCCATTCTTCCAAATCTAACAAAATCATGCACATTTCTTTGGGTTGTTTGAGCCACAGAGCTGAAAGAACACGAAAAGTAGAAACTTCCACCCGTTTCTTTTCTGAATCGCCGAGAAAATGTTACTCGAGATCGAGAATGACACCCTTCAAATTTCCAAATGTATGAGAACTAGTATCATTTTCTCTGGTTTCAATGTGACGATGTTCCTTGAACATCACAGCGTCTTTCCTATCGTATGTACCTTCAAGCATTTTTTCTGTTGAAGCTATTGTGAAGTGAAACACGAGTCGCGGTTTTGTGAACCATAATATACTGAAAATATTAAAAATTGTTTGTAATAAAAATACTCCATCGTATGATTTTCACTGAATAATTCATAAAACCTCTACATATGTTTCACTATGCTAGAATTTCCACAGGTGTGTTATAATATAACTCTAATCTCTTATACTGAATCTGAAGATAAGGCTTAGCAATCTGAGGTTGGTCAAAAACTGGCTGCAAAGTTCTTTGATCCGATATGCACTTCATATCTTAACTACTAAATATTCTGATTAATTTCTCAACAATAAACTAATAAGCTGCCTAAAAGTGATGGACACTTCGTCATCATTGATACCATTTTAACATTTTGGAACTTCCAAACTCTCGAATGCATCGAGGGTCATGTGTGTCATGCACATGTTTAATTTGTTCCAGATTGCTCTCACAAATTCTGCGATCATTGTCCAGAGCATGTTGGACGACACTGATCTTTTCCACCTTCACGTATATCATATGTGGAAAATCCTCTTTGAAACGGGTTTTTATAGATCATCGGCTCTGGCCAATGTATTTCAAGCGATCTATTCGAACTGAAGAATTTCTATTGACGAGTGGACTTTACTTTTCAAAGAAATGGAAGGTTTCTGTGCGACTTTTAATTACAGTGGGTACACAAAAAGTGTTTCGCTAGCAGTAGCTTCATCAAGCGAATCGTGTTTTGCTAGTACAGGAAACTATTGTATTTGGTTGCAATATGGATGTTTCGGCCAGTTTAATTAAATTCAGTAAGTTCGTGTCCCTTCGGCAGAGCGGTTCAATCATTTGTTCTGATGTATAGCATAGGCATAGCCGCGGTCAAGGGTCGGCTGATTATCTTGAACACTTATCATTCAGAAGTTGCATTTCAACTATTGCACGTAATTCGTCTGAATGCTTCAAGTACCCAAGGCATTACTTCTGATTTTAACCATTCAAAATTTTTCAAAAGTTTATTATGCGATTCCCACTAACAATAAATCGGTTCACAAAACGCGACAGGTGTTTCGCTATACAGGGACATCTAGTATAGAGTCTTCGTTGTGAGTACATTATTAGTGAGAAGCGTACGAAAAAACGTCTTAGAGTTCAAATATAGCTTTTTACCAAGTATTGTTCAGTTCAATTCAATTATCCGAGTATATAGGAAAGTATGTATTTGGCAGTAGTTTCTACTATCTTAAATTTGTCAGTTTTATAATGTTCTGAAGATTATATTGCGTAAATACTTGCGAAAGTTCTGAAACTTTATGCGGCTATATGACAAAATATTGAGTAAGGGCCAATTTATACATCTCTGTTTTCATATTAGTCCTTATTTCATTTGAAAACAAACTTGATTCTGGAAGTCTATTCAGGGTCATTTGAGAAACTACGTCTGTTTCAGTCTGTTGCAGTCAAACAACATATCAAACATATTGAAATTTTACAGAAAACATTTTTGAAAATAATTTTAAGAAAACCAAGGCATTATTCATCGGATCTTTTATTTAGCGAAGCTAAACTTCTTGATATCCGTCAGAATTACTTTTTCACAACAACCTTATTTGAATACAAACAAAAATCAAATTTGAAAATTTTGAACATAGCTACCAGACCAGAAAAAACACAGACTTCTACAGGGCACCTCTTGCAATGAAGACAATCGGAAAACGGAGTTATTCATATTTAGCGTACGATTCTTCAATCTTCTAACACCTGAAATCAGAAATATTAGTCACTATCAATCATTCGAAAACAAACTGAAATACTACTTACTTAGTTCGGATAGGCATCAAATATATCTTCTGTTCTGAAAACATTTGGAGTTGTCACAATGAAAAAAATCTTTTTCAAATTATCTAGTCTTATACCTATAATATTTTGTAATGTATTGTAACTGAGTGATTATTATTGTATTTATAACGCACTCATCAACGGTTGCATAATGAAATGACATTTCTCCACGGACAGTCTATGGCTTTGTGGATACAGACTTATTTGCGTATGTTATCTATCGAATGTTGAATATTTAACATTGTTATTAATGATAAATGCTAAACATTTTTGTGATATATTTATTATTTTTATTGTTATTTGTTGTATACCTCACATATTTGTAAATAAATCTATTCTATTCTATTCTATTCTATTCTATTCTATTCTATTCTATTCTATTCTATTCTATTCTATTCTATTCTATTCTATTCTATTCTATTCTATTCTATTCTATTCTATTCTATTCTATTCTATTCTATTCTCTTCTATTCTATTCTATTCTCTTCTATTCTATTCTATTCTATTCTATTCTATTCTATTCTATTCTATTCTATTCTATTCTCTTCTATTCTATTCTCTTCTATTCTATTCTCTTCTATTCTATTCTATTCTCTTCTCTTCTATTCTATTCTCTTCTCTTCTCTTCTCTTCTATTCTCTTCTATTCTCTTCTATTCTATTCTCTTCTATTCTATTCTCTTTCTCTTCTCTTCTATTCTATTCTATTCTATTCTCTTCTATTCTATTCTATTCTATTCTATTCTATTCTATTCTATTCTATTTTATTTCTATTCTATTCTCTTCTATTCTATTCTATTCTATTCTATTCTATTCTATTCTATTCTATTCTATTCTATTCTATTCTATTCTATTCTATTCTATTCTATTCTATTCTATTCTATTCTATTCTATTCTATTCTATTCTATTCTATTCTATTCTATTCTATTCTATTCTATTCTATTCTATTCTATTCTATTCTATTCTATTCTATTCTATTCTATTCTATTCTATTCTATTCTATCCTATCCTATCCTATCCTATTCTATTCCATTCCATTCCATTCCATTCCATTCCATTCCATTCCATTCCATTCCATTCCATTCCATTCCATTCCATTCCATTCCATTCCATTCCATTCTATTCTATTCTATTCTATTCTATTCTATTCTATTCTATTCAGTCTTCCCTTCAATGTTAAAAATGTTACTCAGGCAGTAGATAGTCAATAACCACCCAATAGAGTATGGAACTAATTGCCATTTCAGGATTGAGGACTAAAAATTTATGAATTGACCCTGAATCGTAGTCGTCATCGTGTTGAAAACACTTCATTGCTATGACATTTTCAGTTATACAAGCATAACAGTTGTCATGAGCTGTCACGTAGTGTGCCCTTCCAAGTTGCTTCTCATTAGTCTTGAAAAGGACTTCCAGCGAAAATGACTTTCCAAAATATCTCGCCAAAGAGGCAAAATTGATTTCATTGCATCTTCTTCCTGAGGCACGATATGAATATGAAATATCGGTCTTGTTTCATTTTCGTTGGGCCACCCTGTATGAAAGTTTTCTGTGTGACTGGGATGGGTCACTGACTCTCCTATGGTTCGTCCTTCAGTATTCCTTCTCGCCAAACAAAGCATTACTTCTTCTCATATCAACGAAACATATAATATTTTCGAGAAAGTTATTTTCATATTTTTCTCATTCACAAAAATATGAAAACAGGCGGGGGAGCTGGTGCTTACGTATCCGCCTGTCCCTATAGGTCCCGGGTTCGCTTCACCAACGGGGCAGAGATTTTTCTTCATAAGAATTTCTTTGTCGTGTTGACGAATGACTCCTGCCACGTTTCATTTCTCTTAGTAGTGAGTTAGTAGCAAGCCTACATGCTGAAGGACTATTAGAGAAGTCGGTGGCGTTCGGTAAATGATACCATAAACTACATTGACTACTATGATATCATTTACTCCTCTTCCTGTGTGATGTGAAGGGCTAGGAATAACACATGTCAAGTTTTGTACGAAGCACTCGAACTTGAATCAAACAGATAATATGATTCATAGGATATCTCTATAGGAATAGAGTGGTTTGCAATGGATGCAATGAATGACTCCTTCTGCATATTACTTTTTTATTCCTGCAAAAACATTTTATAAATGACATGTGTTTGTTTCAAGATTCCAGAACCTATCTTCATTGTAAGCTTTCTTATAGAACAGGCATTCAAAATCTGAAAATTCGTCGTCTTACAATCCTCGCAATTCCTACGCACAAAAAAGAAATATACAAATGATCTTTCAGCATCAACGCGGCCACCGTTATCAACAACTTGTATACTTTAGACTGTTCTCTTTTGACATTAACGATCAACTCTTTCAAAATGAAATTTAAATCTATATTATTGAAAAACCAACCAAAATAACAATTTACCTCTCTATTTACTGATTCCCATCTTAAATAATGTACCTATATTTATGTGTTGCTTAACTGTTTTCTTCTCATTGTATTTTTGGATTATTCAATACAATACCAGCGAAATTATCTACTCCATTCCTTGACTTGACCCCCTTCCTTCCCTTCTCTTCTTTCTCTCCTCTATCTTTCTCTGTCGTTGCATATTTATATTTTTCATTTATTTTTCTATTGTCTCTCTTCTTTCGATTCTTCTTTTTCATCAATCTTGCCTGCCGCCTTGAACATTTAAATTTAGTGTATAAATTATTGGCGCTGGTGGAAGAACAGAAGTGAAAGTTTGCCTTTCGCATTCTGAACCAGAGCGGCCTTTTGTTCATCATTAAACTCGGTAGTATCTTGATGTAACGTACTCATTCTGGTGAATAATAAAAGTATTATTATTATTTTTTGTTCACCGAAAAAAATCTAGTCGGGTCCGTACTTCCCACTGCTCCGACCCAGTGGGCGGATGCGCTAGTATAATTAACCAATGACCACTCCCCACACCTCGGGGTAAGTGGTCACTGGCTCCGAGAATCATGAGTCCTGAGCAGACGCAACGAACCGAGAATAACGGCCTTCTGCATGCGGCCGGTTAAGTTCTCTGCCGCATTACGGCATGCCGGTATGATCTTGAGCTCCGAGAGTAGCGTTGGTCTAGAACCACCAAGAACTCCTATAATCAGAACCACTAACTTGACAAAATAGTCTGGGTGGAGCCTGCGGAGTTCGTAAAGTGAATCCTAGTACTATGTCCGTTTTTCCTCCTCTTTTCGGACGATATTCGTTTCGGCAGGGGCCGAAAACTCAATAACGAATATCGTCTTATTTTGGTGGTCGAAGAAAACTATATCAGGCTCATTGGCTTGTATTTGCCTGAGGGTGGGGAATGAAAAGTTCCAAAAAATTCGACACCTTTCATTCTCCACAACGGACTCGATATCCCCTGGAGCATTAGGTAGTACCGGTGTCCTGTCTATTTCATACGAGTGCCGATCAAAATAGTACAGCACTCGTAAGGCCGCGTTATGGCGATGGATATAGGCCGAGAACGCATAAACTGCACAAGATGACAGCAAATGTATCAAAGTCTCGGGCGCCTGTCGGCAGGCCCTGCATCTAGTATCAGGGACCTCTATACCCATCACGCGGCTCCGATAGACAAGGGTATTGAAGACACCGTCTTGGCACGCCATGATGAACCCTTCAGTCTCCGACTTCAGCTCACCTGACTTGAGGAAGGCAAATGTCAGCTTAACAGACAAGCCATGGTATTCGATGTTCTCAAAGAAGACTCCATGCATGGGCTTGTCTGTATGCAGCTGCAGCATTCTCTGCAGCCTTGATGTGAGCTTTTCTTCGTGCGGGCTCCAACTCGTGACATAGAGTTGGTTTACCTTCTCGGTGTCGAAGACTATACCAAGTTCATCAGCAGCGCGCCTTGCTGCCTTGAATAAAAAGGCTCCGACTCCTGCATGTTCATGATCTCGGACCATGCAGTGTAGGGGATCCGAACTCCTGATGACTCTACAGGCTCCATCCAGTACCATTCTGTTGTGAAGACACTCCAAACTCAAAAGTCCACGCCCCCCTTTGTCGAAGGAGATATAACCGTGGAACGGACGATTTGGGATGCATGCTTCTGTGCATATGCATCATTTTGCGAGTCTTATTATTATTATTATTAGTATAATAATTGAGCAAGAAAAAGTCTACATGATTCAGTGCACCTCTTGCCTTTCAGGCAAGGAATAAGCTATTTTGAATCCACTTTTTGTAAACGATTTGAACTTCTATGGGTGATATATACAAATATCAACAAAGTGTGTTCCCTAAATTTTCGATGTTACTCCATTTATAGTTTTAATTTTTTTTTCAATGACTTGGAGAAGAGAAAGCCATACTTCAAAACTTCCATCTCTCTACAGAGAGTGAATAAAAATCAATTCAGTCTTCACACCACCACTGTATAATTACCCTCCACACACACACGACCACCGCGAGCCAACAAAAAGCCGTCGAGATTTCATGTACATAAAAGCAACAAAAACGTAGGCAATAAAGTGAAAAATATTGCGTCGGCGAGAGTGACACTTTCAGCGATATGCATCGAAACATCAGCGTCAAGAGTAGGTGAGCTGTGAAACGGTTCACTTTGGTTCATGAGAACTCTCTTATCGCACAAGGAGAATCGCTGATGCTCCCAGCATCTCGCTGCTCACCGAGGAATTAATATTCTCGAAACGAATTAGAAGTATCATAAAAATGTTAAGTGTTATTTCGGTTCTGTTCTGCCGAGGTTGAGACGTGAATGTTTTCCAGTTGTTTTCGTGCGAATGGAGATTAGCCTCTGAAGCTTGTAATGAATGAAAAAACAAATGTCAGAATCATCAGGGATGATTTACACTATATCAATCCTGAATATATGCTGGATCAAACTGCAAACTTTCATGAACCCTTACCGTCACTACCTACCCTTAATTAATCGAGAAAGTGGAAGGAGATGAATGTTGTTGTAATAAAAATAATACTTAAATCAACAATGAGTTATCATTTTTCTTCTTTAGTTCAAAGTTCAGAAATAACAGTTTGGTATTAGGGTAATTGATCTCTTAGTCCAGTAAATGAAGGGACGAACCTGTGAATAAGTCTATGAGTTTTTCACGTGTGGCTCAATTTGTAGGTCGTCACAGATGTTTTCAAAGGACCCAAAACTTAACACGATTGCGTTCATGGAAATGGCCGAAAATGGCCCCCAAACCCAGAAAAATGGGTTGCCCGCCAATATCTGGCTAAATATACGAATTAGAGAATTTTCGTTCAAACTAAAATTTAAGATCGTCTCATTATCTACAAAAACGATCCGCATCATTTTCTTCGAAAACTCGACAGTTTTCGAAATAAAAGGACCCAAAACTCTCCTCATTTCAGCTGCCGCTTTCTCTATAGGAATTCTGTTGTCTATACATTCGCTTGCAGGCGGGCGGACGAATTATTTCATAACTCAGGCAAAAACTGACATTTTTCAATGATTCAGAGTTCAAGATGATGAGGAAACCCGTAGCTATCATTCCATGTATTTCAAAGTTTTTTTTTAATTGTCAAAAAGATTTAATAAGCTGTGAAAGTTTTTTTCCGCACCATTTCGACACTGTTTCATTAATTTGTTTACATTTATTTCAAAAATAGTCTTTTATCGGAAATTTTTCTTTATAATGGGTCCTTGGGGAGTCTTGAGTGATCTCTGGATTTTTTTTTTGTACTTTTCCCGCGTTCTAATAAATGATCCATTTGTTTATTTACATTTTTCATGCGATTTTGGAATCATGTAGAATCTGCGGAACAACCGCAAATTAAAAAAATATTATCCATTTTATCGACTTGCCATGCACATCGTTTTGAAGCCAAGATGCTCTAGCTTCCGAATACATACATATTTTTTATGGCTAATAATTTTTTAATTTGCGGTTGTTCCGCAGATTCTACATAACTCCGATTTCGCATGAAAAATGTAAATAAACAAGTGGATCATTCATTAGAACGCGGGGAAAGTGTAAAAAAAAATTCAGAGATCATTCAAGACCCCCCAAGGACCCATTATAAAGAAGAAGAAAATTTTCCGATAAAAGACTATTTTTGAAAAAAATGTGAACAAATTAATGAAACATTTCGAAATGGTGTGGAAAAAAATTTCACAGCATATTAAATCTTTTTGCCAAATGAGGAAGAACTATTAAATCTTTTTGCCAAATAAGAAAGAACTTCGAAACATGGAATGATAGCTACAGGTTCCCTCATTTTCTTGAACTTTGAATCATTGAAAAATGTCAGTTTTTACCTGAGTTATGAAACAATTCATCCGCCCGCCTCCAAGCGAATGCATAGACAACAGAATTCCTATAGAGAAAGCGGTAGCTGAAATGAGGAGAGTTCCCTCATCTCGAAAACTGTTGAGTTTTGGGAAAAAATGATGAGGATCGTTTTTGTAGATAATGAGACGGTCTTTAATTTTTGTCCGAACGAAAATCTTCTAATTCGTATATTCAGCCAGATATTGGCGGGAAACCCATTTTTCTGGTTAAGTTTTGGGTCCTTTGAAAACATTTGTGACGACCTTGTTCACAGCTTTCCCTACTTCAGTTACTGGACTACTCTAGCAAAAGTTTCAGCAATAAGTTATCAAAAACATTATAATAATATCCACAAAAAATTGTCGAGAGCGTCAGTAAATGAAACACAGTAACATACAAGACAAGTGACAGAATAAACTGAATTAAACGAATCCAGACAAACCTCAAGTATATGTACAACTTGACGTATATTGGTCCGAACATCATCTTAAGAAAATAATTCGTCAAGTGTGTAGAAGTTCTATTGTGTCCAGAAGCCTTTGAGCCTATTCTAAAAAATGAAAATACCTGGCGTACTTCGTACATCTTCAGGTGAATAATTATAGATTCTGCAGCCATTGTGATACAAGTTCCCATTGTTAAACTTGAACGAGTGCTTTGCAGGAAGTAAATTATGCTCAAATCTGATAGAGTAATTATGCTTCGATCTGTTGCAGCTAAACAATGACAGATTCTCACGTACATAGCATGATATTTCGTATATGTATCAAGTACGGTTGATATTTCATTTTAGCTTGAGTTTCCCCAGGAAAGATCACCAGCTCCCCAATTCTTTATGTCATATTGAATTTGAGAGTGAAACTTTGCGTCTTACAGAGTAAAGATAATTTTTCGACTGCAGTGCTCCTTGACCTCAAGGCAGAGCAGGCTGTTCTCAATTTACCACAAAAATTTTCTATGTGATTTTCCCAGTTCAACCTTTGTACCGCGCCTATATAATTCAGAATTCAGATCAGAAATGATTATTTTCTGCTAAAATATATTTTTCACACAATCTTCCGGAACAGCGCTGCGTATCATTATAACAACTCTTATAATGATTTGAGTGCTACTATACCTATTCATATAACAAAGGAGAAAACTGCTACTTTTTCTCCCGAGGATAACTTTACCCCCATGTTATGCCTTTCTCAAAAAACAAGTCATTTTTGAATGATTTCTTTATGAAACCAAGGAACAAAATTCATCAAAGAACTTAAACTGAGAAGAAGGTACAGTATAGCATGGTCTTGAAAATTCTAAAATGATCAATACTACGAAAGACAGAAAAAAGAATTTAAAAAAAAAGTGACATCTCCGGAATTCGAACCGACAGACCTCTCATGAACAGTGAGCGGTGCACCAACTTGTTACGCAACCAGGACTCACAGGCAACTTTTGCAGAATCATGAACATAGTGTTTTGCTGTAGCTGTATTATGATATTTGCGGTTTAACGTCAATTATCCCACTATATTCACTTCTTCAAAATATATTTCTTTCTGATTTCTACCATGATGCAAAATACAGAGTGTTCTATAAATAAACTCGATGCCGTTCGATGTCGTACCATGACGTCTCTTGCTTTCCCTCCCTAAGAAGGAAAAGTATGAGCTTGCTTCCTACCATGGGGCCATGATGGAGGTAGGCGGACAAATTAATTTTATTCTCAACAATTAATTCGCCGTGACCTCAAACTAGGCTTCAGACCGAATTAAAAAAAAGGTCATTAAAAAATAATATTGAAACAGTTTCTGATAGAAAAAAATTACTAATCAGTAACTGATTATGGCTATCTTGATAAATGAATGTATATAATCGGTTTTCAAGTAAGTTTATGTATGTATTTCTCATATATTTTCATTGGTGTAGTGCTATGACAATTTTCAATGCAATTTCAGGATTGTCAATCAGGAAAGAATAAAGGAATTGAATATATATATAACTTCGTCTTTTCGTGAGCTAAATGAACTGTTCTATCGCAAGTGATGAACTGTCAAAAGACCGATTTTAGTCTTTATATGTTTTGAACTTGATTCATGCCCAACTCATTATGTCTTTCATTCTTGAAAAGTTAATATATTTTTCCATTGATAGCTGCAATAATTCACCCACAAAAGTAGTCACGATGGTATTCACCACAATATAGAAATCCTAATCATGTTGATCTGCAATCATTTTGTGTGTGTACATGAAAGGATATTGATTAGTACGTATGTTTTTTTGTCTTTCAACTAGGGAATCAATTGCTTTGAGTTAATGGAAAAATATTTTCAAATGGCCTTAAATTATTTTTCCTTCAGCAACGATTGCAGATCGTCCCGAGAATCAACGATATTTTGTCGTTTTCGGAAGTTGAGGTTCACTAGACTCAGTGAAAACTTGCGCCTTTTGTACCTCCTTTATATAAAGTTCAACTATGGAAGTGCTTTCTTCACTAAACAAGGTGTTCCTTCTCGACGTATTCCATCATAAGACATGAACAATTCTCAATTCGTCTACAATTCGTAAGTAATATACCACATATATGTCCTAGTCCTTGATCATTGTAGCATCTAATGCATACACATTCAACAGCAAAACAACTCGAGAGCAATTTCTGAGACAGTTTTTTTGCTTAACAATTTCCACACTATATTTGCCGGTTTTAGTTAACCGAAAAATACTAGAAGTTAATTGTCTCAGCCAACTTTGGAGCTCATCGTTCACACCTCCAAGCATTGATCTTCACTTTTATCAAAAATACTCTTTTTTTATATGGATTATGCAATAGCTTGAAGTCGGAAGTTACTGCAATTTTGGAGTTGAATCATCAACAGACACATTTTGAGATGGTTCATGTAGGTGTCGTGAATCTGCTCATTAAACATCGTTATACTTGATACTGTTGCATAAATCTACCTCAGGTGTTTTTCTCTTTTGATGGTGGTATCAGCATTTTTGATGTTTCTACCGTGACATCACTTGTTCACGAGCTTTCATCATTCTGGTCATTTTCGAAATCAGTCCAAAACTGCAAGTCTAATATTTTCATGAGAAACATAAAGCTCCCACTTCACGGTTGGTAAATGATTCAATTGAACTGTAGAGTCGTATTTGAGAACCTCCAACTACACAATATTTGAAAAGTTGACTGGAAGTGATCCAATAGTTTTTGCACAGAAAAATTGTAGTTTATCATTTCTATGAGGTCATTCCTCTTATAACGCGACTTCAGAAAGTTGAAAAATTGAGAAGGGACTTGGGAGCTATTATTTTAGGCAAAGCTCATATATATGACGTTTTTTGTGCAACTTCACACAGTTGAACGACATCGTGTGATCCTTCTCATAGATTCCTTCCCAAAATCGTTCAAAAAACGAAAATTCCATAGAAGATTCTGAAAACATGACACCATAAGTCATCTCGCAACCTGTTCGGGTTCCGAATTTTTTCAATGAAAGAAATCCGTCCTTGGCCAATCACACAATGATTAACACCGCGTCACCTGTGAGAGATAAGAGTTGAATGCTACCATCATTTCTGAAAGTCGTTCGTCGGTAAAAAATTATTGAAATTCTGAAAATATTGCCCGCCCGGTGATGTATAACGCTACTTCGAGAAGAATGCTGCAACCGAAAGCGTGGGAACGGTCGATACTGTCACTAGAAATATTCCTGCTGCTGGTGTTCAGGAACCATCGAATTCCATCGGAGTGCTTGTCACTTGGGAGCGCAGTCTCCGTATCTTCGCATCAATTGTTTCTCGTAAATTGACTGCGATTAGGCTTTCAATTCGGTTATTGTCCTTCTTTGAGTTCGGTTGCGTATGATTTTGTTGGGGCTGACGGTCAGTATGCAAAAATGATTCGGAACATGAATTGTATCAATTTGAGGCAGAATCTAACAAAAGTGACAGAATGAAGAAATCTTCTTTGAAGAATCAAAATAAGATGACAGTAAATTCAATAAGATGTGAAACGACCCCAATCGAATTTGACTTCCAATCTACCCCGAAAAGTTGCTACGTCAATTGAAAAACAGTTCTTTCTGGATTGAACAAGCCCAATTAGTCAGCAACTTCTCGTATAACTCAAATTTTGCCAATCAAAAAAATAATAAGAACTTCATATATATATTTATATTACATTCAAAATTGAAAGATGAAGATCCACTTTTTGAAAAATCTCATGTAGTGTACGAAATTCCTTGCAATGATTGTGACAAAAAATATATTGGTCAAACAAAAAATAATTTGAAAACACGAATAGCTTTAAACAAAAGTGACTGTAGAAATATGAGACAAAATTCATGTGCATTAACCAAGCATTCTATTGAAAATGATCATACAATTGATTATAATAACACAAAAATTCTTCATATTGAAAAAAATTTAAACAAACATCTCTTTTTGGAAATGACTGAAATTAAAACGAGAAAAAACAACATAAACAAAAAATCAGATATTGAGAACCTCAGTAAAATTTATTCATTTCTATTGAACAAATAAATACATATTGTATATAACTGTCATCAGTGAAAAAAACACAATGAATTTCCAAATCAATAACTTTACCTTTCAATGTCAAAATTTACAATTCTCATGTCTTATCTTTATATTTTATTCATCAAGAAAAACCTCAAATAGCACATGTATGTACCTATATTTTATATTTATACTTTTTTATGTCCCATTTTATATTGTATCCCTCGCGAAAGCTAATAAAAATTAGCGAAAGCAAATAGACGGTCGAGAATACTTATCATCTATATATATATATATATATATATATATATATATATATATATATATATATATATATATATATATATATATATAACAAAAAAGAAGTTCTTGGGTGAAGCAGCAAGCAAGACGTGTACTCTTTCAACACTATATTTCCGATATTTCGACAGTGAATACTGTCATCTTCAGGGAAGCTACAAATGGTTAACGAAATTGTTTATCAAATATGAAACGAGAAAAAACAGTGCTACTTACTGTGTTATTGAGAATGGTTGCTAATGTTGAAAAAAGAATGAATGATTTGCGAGTGAATTGTCAGATTTAACATTCTGTACATGGTAATGTCAATTATTCAAAATATGTGAGATAAAATAAGAATAAAATTCTCTAGTAAGAGTTATTTAAAACAGTTCAAAATTAAAACGTGGTTTGAAGATTCTAAGGTTAGGAAACAAACAAATGACATGACAATTGAAAGGTTTGATCTGTGACTAATGACAAATGAGATTTTTTGGTTGTGGTCGCTGCTTCTAGAGACATCAGCCAACTTACTATGTTCAAAAGAGAGAGTTATTAATTATGGAAGTATTAAAGTTATTTGAATTATTATTTTTATCAATCTGAAGTAAGAAAGAGTAAATTTCACTCAAGTCATTGAGATCTGTTCTCTTATTAAGGCAATGATCAGTGTTAGTGATGAAGGCCATCTCCATGAATAGCCTCTTGGTCAAGTTGCATTCCTTAGTTAGAATTTTAATGTTATTGTAATTCTTGTTATGTCCTGTTTTATTTACGTGTTCCCCCAAAGCACAACGTTCTGGATGAAGTCTGGAGTCACTTTTATGTGATGTTATTCTATCTTTCAAATTTCTTGAAGTTTGTCCAATATAAATTTTGTTACAATTCGAACATGGAATGTGGTAGACCACTTGTGATTGTGACAGCAAGGGAGTTTTGTCTTTAAGTTTACTGAAAATTGAATTTATAGTAAGAACTGTTTTATTTGCAATTTTTATGTGTGGAAAAATTCTGAAGACTTGTGCAAGTCTGGAAGATATGTCAGTAATGTATGGTAATGAAGTGAAAAACATGGGATTGGGGTCACATCTGCCCCACAAGTCAGCAAAGACTATATATATATATATATATATATATATATATATATATATATATATATATATACAACATTATTTTCTTTCATCCATCAATCCGCAATTTCATTATTGACAAAAAAAAAAGATTTTGATTTATCCTTTCATTTTTAACAGCAGGTTTCAATAGAGTTAAAAATGTAGACAATGGAAGTCCGTACCATTACCATTCAGCAAGGAACATTGTCAACCACAATCAAGTAAATGTGGATAACTTCCTTTTTTTCGAAATTGATCACAGCATTATAACATTCGTAAATGAATGCAGGAATTTGAGACAATGGATAGATACCTACTGATGTGAGATTCATTGTGCACACGACACATTTATGTTGGTTATCATATAGTATTTTGAGATAGTTGTATCCAAGTAGGCTTCTATTGTGAAAAACAATGAGGTTGAAATTATGCGAATCCATCTTTTTTCCCTGGCTAGCCTACTGTGATCATATTTACATTCGAAAAGTTACAGGAAATACAAAATCGCTGCACTAGATTCTCGTATGGTGTCCATAAGTATGATCATATAAGTTCATCTTTCCTGGATTCAGGCAGATTGAAATTGAAATCTTCGAGAAAATTGCACATGCTGACATTCGTATATAAAATCTCGAGAACTGGATACACAACTCATCTACGAAAAAAATTGATTTCACTTTCGTGTAATAATTATTCTTCCCACAATAGGCATATTCTACTTATTCCTACACACTCTACTGCGATCCTCACTTGGTGCTATTCATACAGTACCACAAAATTATTGTAAAATACACTTCCACCGGAACTGAAAAGATTAACATTTTAAAACTTCAAGAAGAGATTACGTGAATAGTTCCCCCTTCTGGCATTGGCTTCCAAAAATTCGAATCCTCTTCATTTAATTGAAATATTGGGACTCATTTCAGTTTTCTATCATCAGAAGTACATAATCAATAACATTTTGGAAAGAGAAGATATTGATTTATTCAATCTTCTGTTTCTCGTTACTTTCCCAACACTCCTAAAACTTTTCCTAGAGATCAATTACCCTAACACCAAACTGATATTTTTGCACTCGACGCGTGTTTCGCTAAGGTTAGCATCTTCAGGAAAAAAAAATTGATACTATCAACTTTATTCTCTTGAAGATGCTAACCTTGCTAGCAAAACGCGTTTCGAGTGCAAAAATATCACTTTGGTGTTAGGGTAATTGATTTCTGGGAAAAGTTTCATCTTTTACACCAAAGGTTTCAATTTCCACTCCCAACTCTTGATTTACCCAGTTTTAACTTCCAGTTCTACCCATTTCATCAGATGCCATCACCCCAACTCTTAGATAAGCATGACAGTGTTCCAATATCAGAAAAGAACATGCTGGAAATGAAGACGTTACAACTTGGCAACCGATATAATTCGTTCATGAATAAAAGTCATCGACACGCTAAATTTAATCTGAAATGTAGAACGATTACCAACAAAAAAGCGTGAAATGAACAATCAGTCACGAGACCACACCTATATGGACCACAAGAAAAATTATACACCAGCACAGATTGACAATAAAATAAATTCGAGCATTATTTGCCCATCAGGGCGCTCACGTTTTGATTGATTTTTTTCAAAGCCCAATAGGTGGTCTTTGGTTTTGAAAAGACAACAACTGATGGAGTGGAAAGAGGTTCGTTTTTGTTGCCCAGGATTCTTGAGTGTGGATTGGTGAATGCTTGAAGACGTTTTCTCGAATCATGGCCTTTTGACAGGTTGAACATTTGGTGACCGAAGGAATTCAATCAATTTTTGGTGAATCAGTCACATCCTGTTGAGTGATTCCTCAATCCCTATGATGATATTCTGTGAAAGCATTTTTCAAAGTCGATGCTTCATGAAAGCATATTTCATACAACCATGCTGTCTATTCATACTCGAAGCTATTTTCTGATTGATATTCACAATCGACTACTTTTACTATGGATTTTATTTTTTTTGTACACACATTCACTCGAAAGAGAAGCTTGTAACTCTCAAAGAACACCGCGTGAATCAAGGGATAGAATATACGAATTAGCGTTAACTTTCAATTATTGAAAATTGTACTTGAAGCTATTGGTGAAATATCCCTCTTCTGTTCATACCGTCTGTAAGTCCATTGAATAAATAGTATATGTATATTTTTCACGCTCGGTATCTTTCAATTTCCACGCAAATTGCAAAAGAGAAACCAAATGATCCACAGATAGCTCAGTGGATTAAAGTCCAGGTAGCATGATTTGAAATTTGAAAAACAGATGAATGAATGATCGAATCATGTCATCGGACACATTTGAATGTTCGAAACATTTTATATATAGTTATGGAATCTATCGAATTGAAGAGGAACGTCGAAGTCTTCAGAGTTTCTGATGCTGAACAATTTCAAAATTTTCAATGTTTAGTGACGAAACTATAGGGAATTAGAATCAATGAAGAGTATGTTTTTTCCTAGAACCATTCCAAACTCAATATATGTCCACCTATAGGTATACTCCTTGAAGTAACCTCAATGTTTTGAGAAACAAGTAGAATTTGATTTTCAAATAATTACCATACAATCATTTATAAATTGCTGTTACTGGATTGGAAGAAGTGACTAGGGAATAAATATTCTCAAGCAAAATTTATATGAAAACTATAAGGAATGCAGTTTGTTAGAGAAACAACAGCGCTTATGTTATTTTCTAGTTTTCCCCAAAAACTTCTAATATGCATTCGATTACCCAAGAAATCTCAGTCATCAAATCCGAAATAAACCACTATAATTACTATTATTATTCTTCTCGTATCTTAGCAGCTCTTCACCTAAGTAATGACTGGGATAATATCAATATCACCAAGTGAAGGTTACCAATCTTCAGTATCATCCTCCGAAAGTAAAAATTATCAGAAATAATCCTAGGTCATCGATGTTTTCGTTCAATATTTGGTCATAATGCAGAGTCGAAATCTAATGGTTTGTATCTATATTCTTCGGCTTCGGCACCCAAAATGATCAGCCGACCCTTGCCCGCACGAGGGTTCTTCTGCCTCCTGGGCGCACTCGAAAGAAATGTATGTTTGGAACTGATGAGTTATTCAAGTAATCAAATAGTTAAACCAATTACGTAATCTTCACCTCTCGTTATAAATTATCTGGTCTTCTGGCTCGACACTTGGCTGCGTCGTCAACCATCTGCCTATGCGGCGTTTGGGTACGCATGTTTAATGGTCTATTCACACGAGTTGAACGTGATAAGGACGCTCAGCAAACGTAATGAAGTCCGCAAAGTGTTTGCATATAATTTGCTACTTAATATGACGTTGCGATCTGATTTGACTCCTGATTGCTGAGTTCTTACCAATCAGGTTATTTCTGCCTTAGTTTCTCGGATGAGGTGATGATGGTTTTGTTTTGAAAGCAGAAAACGTAATACGTAATTGATAAATGTTCTATCAGAAGCGATCTTTCCACTTTTCTATACTCAAAGAGCACACATATTTTGGCCCAATATGGTTCAATATAACGAAAGCATACCTTTGATATTGTAGATATCACATTGGCCTTGAACAAAAGTGGATATTTCAAATCTGGTGCAAATGTTAACTTATAAGGCGATACGCCATTTACAGGGCACATACAGCTTTACACATACGATGTGCCTGCTGTTAGAGGTCTCCTAGAAGGAGATTGAGTATTTCTTCCTCAACCAGATGGAGTTTCCTAACACCATCTGCAGTGGGACTCTGATGAATAGAAATGTCTTATAGAATCGAAAAATGACGCCAGCATCAAAATCTCGGCACTCTGATTCCTATCCTAGAAACGCTTCGATACGAAACTATTCATCCAATTGGACTCTGATGAATTGACCTATTCATATTTTCGTGTCGAAGCGTTTCTAGGATAGGAATCAGAGTACCGAAATTTCGATTCTGACGTCATTTTTCGATTCTATGATACATTTCTATTCATCAGAGTCCCACCACTGCACCAGGTTCGGACAGATTCATAACGTTTTAAATGTTTTGTGTTCGTAAGTCCAGCGGAGTATCAATGAGGAGCCCTATGTCGGGTCGAAACAGCTGTCTGGCATCGGACTCGAATATGCAATCATTACGAAAGTCGAAATTCTGATTGATATAGAACTATAGAATAGAGTGTTGCAGCTTCCTCTGCAAGTAGACCAAAGACGATCCCTGTTCGCGTTGAGTCATTCGTTACAACTTACCGTACGATGTGCCCGCTGCTATTGGTGTCTTTTACTTGGTGTAGTGGGAGTTGGAGTCTTTGGTCATCCAGCAGAAGGAGTTTGGCCTTAGCGGTTTATACTATCTGCACCAGATTCGGACTGTCGTTTCGAAAGGAACAGGGGCCTGTTTCAAGAAAATTACCAGTGAACAAGCGACTAGTTACAAGTTCAAGAGCAACAAGTGACAAGGACTAGTAATTTCTGTTTCAAGTAATAACTACTCGACAAGTATGTTGTTTCAATAAAATTACAAGTATATAAGTGACAAGTTACAAGTGTCACGACGAGTAGTCAGAAGAACTAGTTGTTTCTATTTCACAGAACTAAATAGCTACAAGCAAATAGACGACAAGTTACCAGTGTAGAAATAACTAGTGACAAGTGCCAATATTTCTTGTTTCATAAAGAAATTCTGTACAGTTGTAGACATACAAGTGAAAAATTTCGTGCATATACAGAGTATTAACATTAAGCAAGGGCGGTCTATGGTCAGTTTCTCGAGGGGATGGGATAAACAGTGTCAGTAGAGTAGATCCCATATGACTAGTGGTGAGAAAATACGGCTCACCACTTCTGTTTAATCAAAGTATCTCAACATCATTAGTTCCAACAAAACCTCTGTATTTGTCTGAACTCTCCAATTGAACATTCCATGCTGATGTGCCGTCATATGGAACAACCGTACGCGAAAAACTGATGGTGACGAAATAGTAGTTCACCTAACAAGTGCGGAAAGTGATACTTGTTCGCACGCGATTGCAGATGACAGAACGACGCTTTAGCGGAGGTCGGCCAGCAATTGCGTGCGCACGTGTTGGGTAGGTACACAATTGTTTTACTGGCGTTTGGAAAAAACCCAGAAGTTAACATAAAAGAACATTTGTTATTAAATACATATCAAAAAATTTATCATTTTTTTTAATATTGAACTTGAAATTTGGTAAATTCTTGAGTTTAATAACCATATTTAACATGGAGTACCTGGAACAAAGAGTGTGTGATTTGCATGTTTCTTGAAATTTCAGCGAAATAAGCCAAAAACAATGTCTTTTCTGAAAGTTTTCATTTCCTTATTCAAAATGAATATGTTCTCTTTGGTGCTTTTAGTGCCAAGTTGACATAACGAGACAAAAGCGAAAAGTGGAAGGAAATTCATGAGTTTGTTGTATCCCAACAATTAATAACAAATAATAATCACTGGCAATATTGTCGAGACACGATTTGGCCCAACATGATGTTGTAGAGCAAGTGGATGAAAATATTTCTAGCAATATCGGTTGTAGTGACGTTCAGTTACCTCGAGATAAAAAACAAAGATGTAGGGGTGCAGTTTCGAGACCAAATATATGGATTGCTGAAAACAGTGTTCAGCATGATATGTATATGAAATCAGAAACTTTGAAGAAAAATGAACTGGAACTTCAAGTAGATATACAAAAAAAGAAATGGAAATCCTACAAATGGAGCGGAAATGGAGTTCAGACTGATACTCTCATCGATAACAGCGGTGCAAGCAATATATCTTATTATAACTTGTAAATTCTATAACGTAAAAATAAACAGGTTTACAACAGGAATATACCATTTATTCTTTGCAACAGTGAACATACAACACGGCCCCAAAGTGCACTTTACGGACGGTGCTTGCATAAAGTGCACTTTATGGCCCGTGCGGGCATGATGGTCACAAAAGAAATTCAACATGTCAAAGTTTCCATTGTTTGTTTCCCTAGCAACCATAGTAACTAGTTAAGGTTGGATGAACTTTTCGATATTTTCAAATATTCATATTGTTGATGCAATAACGAACTAGTATGACAAACAAGTTTGGATTCATCATGGGTTTAAATGAATCTATATGCCCCCATTCATTCGAGCCTTACGGATGTTGACATGGTGTTCTCCTTCGGACCACATATTTTCTATTATAGCAAATATTCAATCAACAATGTTCAACGTTGACCATGCCCTCTACGTTGGTCGAATTATACTGATAAATTACTAGTAATTCTCATACATTGGAATTTGAGCCGATTTATCATTTATTCAAATATATTTTTTTTTCGATTCCGCATGAAAGTCGACTGCCAACTCAGTGGTTGACCTCTAATTCCATATCCAGATAGTTTTTATTAGAGTATATAATCAAAAGATACCACACATTTTTTATTCAATGTCATCAGCATATAAAGTAAAAGCAGCGTGAACATTCAGTTTATCAATATCATCAACATATAGCGAAAATAATACCGGTCTCAGATCCGATCCCTGTGGAACCCCAGTATCACACGATCTTGTTGAGTCAATTTATCATTTATTCAAAAAAAAAATTTTCGATTCCGAATAAAATTCGACTGCCAACTCAGTGGTAGACCCCTAATTCCATACCCAGATAGTTTTTATCAGAGCACATAATCAAAAGATACCACACATTTTTTATTCAATGTCATCAGCATATAAAGTGAAAGCGGCAGGAACATTCAGTTTATCAATATCATCAACATATAGCGAAAATAATACCGGTCTCGGATCCGATCCCTGTGGAACCCCAGTATCACACGATCTTGTTTAGCCGATTTATCATTTGTTCAAATATATTTCTTTCGATTCCGAATGAAATTTGAATGCAAACTCAGTGGTAGACCCCTAATTCCACACCTAGATAGTTTTTCTTGGAGTATTTCATGATCATGACTACATGAAATGTAGTCTCTGTTCATCGAGTTGACTGAATTCATGTCAATATTTCACTGATCGATAAAATAATTCTGACCTATCCTCTAAGAAATATGTACCGTGTTACGGATGCTCGACATGCGAAGAACGCCAATTCCATTACATCGAAAACTCAGAAGGTGAGTAACAAAAACGGAATCTCATTTCAATTAAAACGATAAAAAGATCAAAAATTAGTGAAACAAATATATAAAGACTTTTTGCGATTTTAAATTTACCGGTTGATCAGTCAAACGAGAATGCACTACGGGAACTGGGATTGATTGACAGGTACACATTTGATATGTATGACAACAAGTTGCATGCCCTTTTGTAGCGGAGCAGGTTCATCATTTCTGTACCAGTTTACATAAATTTTACTAAAATACGGTCAAAATATTTATGAATGGAAATTATTGAATTTACATCTTGTTGCCAGTTTCGTTGGAGACATCAGTCTTGTGAATATAGTTTTTAATGATCAGTTCATGTAAAGGAAATTGGAAGAGTAACTTTTTTTTGTTTTGATCATGATAGTTATGAACGAACAAAGGTCAGGTTACTTCCACTTACATATGGAATAGCTTCACCAGATAAATTTGCGAATATCCTACCAAGGTCAAAAGAGCAGTTACTCATTGGGCCTTATGAATAGAAATTGATCACTGTTTCTTGAAATTCACTAGCAGATACGTGATTTTCATGTTAAAGTAGGGAAGTATAATTTTTCTCACTTCTCATTGAAAATATATTCGTTTGACATTCCTCATTTTCAAAGGAAAGATTTTGTGTTACACTATGTTGGAAAACTCTAAATATTTTCTATCCAACAATTTTACGAACGATTAAGCTGTTCCTCAATAATAATAATAACTTCCAGTAATTGAGGAACATCTGATTCTATGTTTGCTTCAATGGTTCGTACTTCCATTGTCTATATTATTATTTCCATTGAAACATGTTGCTAAGAACGAAAGGAAATACAAATAATCAAATAAGGAAATCAAATCCAACAACAGAGTAGCTCTGATACCTATAACGTTGAACTTGGCGTTCCACAGGGTTCAATACTCGGACCCTCGATCTTTTTGTTATTTGTCAATGATCTGCCATTGCACGTTCAAGCTTCAAGTACGGTGCTATAGGCTGATGATACATCAATTGCGGGAAAGGCAGAAACTCCCGAAAAACTCCAGATTGAGCTCAATATACTCTCAGATCATTTTATAACTTGGTGCAACTGTAATAAACACTATAGTGAATGCCAAAAAAACGGTTTTGGTCCAGTTTTTTGGAAGGAAGGCAGTTAATTTCAGTACTTATGTCATTGTTAATAATGTTTCTATAGATACCTCAGAGTTCACAAAAATTTTTGGGAATAATTGTCGATCGAGATTTAAATTGGAAACAACACATCAGTCAGCTCTGCAAAAAACTCAATAGCAATTTCTATGCACTATTACAACTCAAGCCCATTCTCGATACTGAAACGTTGATGAGTATTTATTATGCGTTGATAAACTCCATTTTATCGTATAATATAATTTTATGGAGAGATAGCTGTGATATAAATCGTGTGTTCATTGCACAAAAAAGAATAATAAGATTAATATTTGATTTGAAACGAGATGAGTCTTGCAAACCTATTTTTAGATCAAATAAAATTCTAACAGTGCCATGTCTGTATATATACTCATGTCTTATATATAAAAAAAAGGCAAGAGGATTTCGAAACAAACTCTGGCTGCCACAGATACCCCACCAGAAATGGCGATCTTCTGAGAATCAAAAAGCACCATACAAAGTTGTATGAAAAATCGCCTTCGTTTGCAGGATCACGATTTCTCAATTGTTTGCCTTCAGAAATGCGCTCAATTGTGAATTTGAATTTGTTCAAGAGAGAACTCAAGGCATTTCTGATTGAGAATTGCTTTTATTCCATGAAAGATTTCATTTGCAACAAATTACCAATGTTATTTGAATGTTATTTCTGTAATTCTTAGAAGTAACTTTTAACTATCGTTTTTAATTTGTGACGTTTCCTATATCATCTGTAATATGATCCTTGGAAGAATAAATGATTGATTGATTGATTGATTGATTGAAACCGTTGAAATGAATTTTTTGGTCAATAAAAACACTAAGATTCGATTGATCAGAGAAAATAATGTTGTTACAAAAAAATCGACATATTGATTATGAAATATTAGTGAAGAGTTGATAATATAGACAATGGAAGTCCGAACGATTAGCCAGTCTTGGATAAAAAAACTCTCAAAGGAGTTATCTCACTTCCCCTTTCCCTAACATCAAAGCTACTGGATCCCAATCAGAAAATGCGGGTATCTTATTGATGATACTTCACTCACAGACTTGCTCACATCTCGCAGAAACGTCACTTATCTTTATGAGGCTATTTTTTCTCTCATGGGTTTCTGAACTTATATGTTGCTTCGATATTTTCAATCATAGCTGTTTTGATGAATATTTTGGAAGAACTCTTCAACTGATTAGATCAAAATGTGTTTCATCCCAATCAATAAAAAACTAGGAAGCGGAAATGTTCCCAAATTCCTACTTCCTAGGACGTCCCTGAGATGTCCTGCACAAATCATCGGTATGAAACGAGGACTATATGGGATATGTTGGAGATCAAATTATGATGTTTCCAGGAGATCCTGTTTACGTAAGAAGGATATAAAAAGGACCTGGTCATGTTAAGCTCCCGATCATTTTTTCTATAAAAATGAAGTCCTGTGGATATCCTATACTATATTCATATTTTTTTACATTTTTTGGCCTCTATCAAGAATCAAGAATCAAGTTTATTCAGACAGATGAGCATATAGACAATAATTTTTACTTAATTAGCATACCCACTATTTGTGATTTATATATTAACAAATATAATATTGAAAGATAGTAATTCAATCAAGTAAACACAAAGTAAGTAAAAGTACCTAAATATGAGTAGGTTTTATATTAGGGGGATTTCACCTAAGCAGAGCTTGTTTTGTGAAACCCACCAGTAATGTGTAACAATACCATTAGAGAGACATATTTCAACATCATAGCGAGTAGTATAATTATTATGATATTATATTTACTCCGGAAATATTGTGGGATGAAAGGAAAAATTGACAAATGAACAGAAGTTTATTCAATACTTATCTTCTACAAGTCGGACAAAGACCCGAAAACTCATTCTGGAATATTATATTGATATAACACATAATAAAAATTCTCAGAAGTTACAAAACTTGGGATACAATAATGAAAGTATTATTATATCACAGTAAAAAAATGAAATAAATCCCAAGTATCCACTGAAGTCTTCTTTTTTTATCTGTCCTTTCTTTGGCATGATGCATAGCCAGCTCTTAATCGTAGCCTCCAACGGGGCATTGAATAGGTGCAAACTCTCTTTCACCTTCTGCAGGGGTGGGTGCGTTGAGGGTTGTATTACTATTACCCAATGAAACTCATACTCTGGCGGAACACATCTAATTACTATTTCGACTGATTTATACAGATATCTCGACTATAATTAATATCTTCTCAATATTCGATCAATGGTTTGGCGTCTGTACGACCTTTTTCTTGACCGACTGACTGTCTGTCATCATCCGCCCCAACTGTCACTATTTCCCAGTTCAGGGACGCACTCAGGTTCAGAACCACCACAGCATCTGTTTGACTTTTTAGGGATGGTTTTTTCCTCATGCCCTCTGAATATCAGAATATTCAGAGTTCAGAATGGAAAGCAAGTTATTAGAATTTGATAACAATTTTCGTGAAACAATGATGGTAACTCCTAATTATCAGAATCTTGAATTACAAAATTATCATAGCCCTCATCATTAGACATATCCATCTGGTCATTTAGTGCAAATGATTCATTCCTATGTTCACTTTGAAATAAAGGATAATCGGTATCCATTACATAATTGAATGCTATCAATTTAGTGTGATTGTCAGTATAATGTCGGAATTCCATATATTCTATATTGATATTTGAGTTTGATTCAAAGTCGTCATTTATGATATATTATAAAGCTCCAAAAGTCTATATGTTCCTCGTTCGATTCTCATAAGACATGCTTCATCACATGTTTTTTTTTTGGCATATTTATTCGAACTAATTTAACTTACCTGAAAATATTATTATTAAACTCTGCCTGCTGTTCTGCAAGTTTCTTTGTTTATTATAATTCAATTAACCCAACACAACTACAAACTGAGTACAAACTGCTACAAAACCAACGCCATTTTTCACTCCATGTTATGCGAACTGTCTAATTCAACGCTAAACACAGAAAAAGTTAGTGCAAATGAGCTAAAGCGTTCTGCTGTCATCGGATAAAAGTTGTAATGGATGATTCATATCGAATTTTCAACCGATAAAAACCGAACACCATAGCTCGTTTACTTGGAGGTTGCAGGAAATATCGGCTTTGTGTTGAAGAGGGTAAAGTTGTAAAGTTTGTTTCGAATTGTACGATTGTTTGAACTTTTATCACAAAGTCTTGGGATTCATAATACAAATGAGATCTATACTGAATAATTTTCGTCACCACTGAGGGATATAATGTAGTCCTATGTAACCTCAGGATACGTCGAGAACAAGATGAGAATATTTTTTTTACACTGCACTCGGAATTCGTGGGGAAATCCTGAGGACGTAACACCGTAATGTTACTCGGGAGGTCCTACAATAGTCAACTGTGATGAAATTGGGATATCCTCGGGATCTCAACTGGATATCAACTAAATATATCTTGTGGAGTGACTGGCATCGACCTTGGGATAGGGTGGGGATCAGTAAGCCAGGATGTTCTGCGGAGATACATGAAATATTATAATATCCTACGGACATTTAGGGGATGATTTATGAGAACTCCTTAGGTAAAAATGAATGATGGAATTGGGATATCCCGAAGAAAATGTGTGCTATCTGGGATGTTTATTTGTAACCTACTTTCAAGATAGGAGACAACTTTCCCACAGTATCTAGCTCTTTCTGACGTTCCGTCGATTTTTATCGGTTAGGACCAGTACATTTTTATGGTCGTTAATACCGCTTATATTTCAGTTAGTTATGGAAACGTTGGATGTTTCCTGCAACCTTTATTTTTCCAATAGTTACTTTGAACAAGAAATTTATTGAATATTTCCTCACGGATATTTTGTTTTTATTGATGCTATCAGGTTTCCTCGAATAATTGTTATTAGAATAGTATAAAAACGTCGGCAAAACTAACATTCGCCATCTGGAGAAAATTTTTAACCTTTGGAGTGGGGAAATGATCATTTAACTGATAATGAAATAACCAATTACTACATTCTGTTATTTATTACATATTGGACAGAAATTTTGACTTGTGTACAAGTACGTACCTTAACGAATTATAAAAAATAAAATGATGTTAATATATACACAAATTTCATCTATTTACATAAACGCTATAGTACAATGCAGTAATAAATTAATAAATCGCTATTAAATACTATAATAAATAAGATATATATTACATGTTGAGATACTACGCTGATTTTCTATATACAAACTGAATAAATAAGATTGCTAGGACTTCGTGAAGAAGAACAGAGACATAAATATTGTCAACAAAATTCTGATTTTTGACCTATATTTCAAACAAAATTCCTTAGTATTTTTGTCATCTCTGTCAGATTTACAACTGAATTGTCAAATCATAATTCATATTCAGCTAATTCAATCATTTTTCCATTAGACGAATTTTCAGAGAAATTATCACTGGTTTAGTTTTTCCGAATATAACCGAGTACAATACCTATAATCTATTTACAAAAATTTAGTTACTACACATTCCGAATTCAAAATCAGTCTTCGCGAGAGTTTTTTTTTACATAATATCTATAATACTGATTGAAACTTCATTACTAATACTTTTGGCACTATTTTACACAAAAACTTTAGTACGACCAACACAGGTTTCGACAGAAAACATCCTTGAGCCAGAGTTTATTTCGGGAAATAAAGTTTATTAATATAAAGAGTTTTGGTATTCACATAATCACGTGAAAATTTTTATGACCACTCTTCTTCGATTTCACTTTCATTTGTTATCTATTTCACCTTCGGTTCAAAAATAAAATCAAGTAGTTGTTGGGGTGCATGCAGTTGAAAACTCAATAGCGACCAACAATCTTTCCTTAGTTCGATCAATTATATCCAAAAACGAAAAACAATTTTTCGGATTTTTTCACTGAAAAAATCAATAATTTACTATATTCAACCACTTTTTGCCGGTTTTATAATTATAAAAAATAGTTCCACTCCAATTTAAAATCAAAAATTGGAAAGACATTCTGATGTGTAACCACCTACTTGATTCATTTTGAGTAATATCAATTGAATTCGAATCAGGAAATGAAGTTGATTTCAATACTCTGTAGGTATCACAGAGTTCATTTCAAGAATATCTCTTATATAATTTGGTGAGAATTGAAGAAATCTGGCCCAAAGATACTACCCCAACTCAAACACACGTATGAATAGTCTTTTTGGTTCTACAAACGTCACACTTCACCTCACAGCACCAATGGAAAGTACAATTACACCTCTCCACCACAGTGATTTCCTGACTGCGGTACCCCCTTCCACAGCACATAATCTCGCACCCCTCCACCGCCATCGAAGTATTGTTGCAGTGCCTGCCGTGCGTCCCTTGGATCCCCAACTCGGGATTCCTTTCGCAGAACCCTGGCGATATCTCGTAGTAGACCAAATCGCTGACACTTGGCGGCTTATGCTCGGGATTGAACGGTTTCAGTTGGAAACCGTACTTGTGCTGTTTCCTCCTGTTCTCCCGCTTGGCGTGGATGCTGTTGGACATGATGGAGTTCATTTTGGGGTGCTTGGGGAGGCGGTTGCTCTGGGGTTTGTTGTTGCTGCGGCCATGGCCACCGTTGCCTGCCGTTATGTGTGAGGCTCCGTCGAATCTGTCTTTCAGCAGATCGCCGACTACTCTGAAAGGTGGGAGACGCATCCAGCAAGTTTTGACCGTGCAGGATCCAGACATGCCGTGGCATTTGCATTCTTTCCGCATCTGGGATTGGACATGCTGAAACAAAAGACGAGGGTGATATGATTGAAGATACGGAAAGGTGTTTTATTATACAATGCAAATCTTGTTGAGGTTTCATGAAGGCTCTGGAGGCATTCAATGTTTATGTGTCTGATTATTGGGATCTGATGTAATAAATTGAATATAATTTAATGGATTCTTGAAGCAAGTGACACACTAAGGCTAATACTACAATCTATAAGACCTGAGGATTCACCAGAAGGTAGCAGTTGATTATTAGCCATGCTGATCTTCTGCTGAAGCAGCTAAGAAGATGCGATGACATTCACAAACAAGCAAGTCAAAATAGGAAAGCGTTGCTAATAGTTTTATCTACGACGTAACCAGTTCTAAATATTGAAAATTGAGAAATAAACTTTGTTGTTTTCATACCTCTTATATACAAAAAACGTTACTGTAGCTTTTACCTATACGGATATTATCAAAGGGATAGTACAAAATGGCCTGTTGTACTTGCAGAAAATATAGTTTGAAATATTATTTCTGATATGGAAACATTTCTACGGATACTTATTTCAATTTATATTGGGAACAACTTTCCAAATGAATTCTGAATGGAATGAATCCTGTGGGGAGTTTATAGATTGGGGGAACTTGTTTTAGTTCCATTTTCCACAAAGCGATATCGAAAGGAGACACAAATTTTATACTAGAGGTAACATTAGACGTACCAGTCCATACCATGCTATTCAAATTGGCAGAGAAAATTGACATGTGATTGAACGCCTTCGGGGTCACATATACGAAAAGAAATTTTTCTAGGGAAATTTCTCTTCCTTTCAGACCGTGAAAGACTATGAATGACATATCAACAAAGAATCTTTATAATAAGTTAACTTCTATTCAATAATCAATGACTTTCTTTCTTAGTTGTATACATTCATTTTAAATCACTACTTCGTTATGAGAGCCTTCAGTTACTCGAGCAAAAATAGAGATTTGTCATAACAATTATTGTAACTTTTTTTACATGTAGAAGATGGCACTCTTCAATGGCTTAGGACTAAGTTAGGATTGTTATAGTGACGAGTAAGTACTGATGATTATTTTTCTAGTCGAAAGCGTACTTAGAAACTTGGGTATTTTTGTAAAGAAAATGAAGTTTAATGAATCAAAATTGCAACTTCTATGAAAGATGTGAAATAATAAACAAAATTACAAACACACTTCTCCGTATGAAGATTGTAGTGAAAGTTTTCAGTAATTTACCCTCTTTCCCCCTTAAGAGCTCAAGAGATGATTTTCTCTGACCGAAACGAGATCTTGCATTGGTTGGAATGAAATATCCTGGTGAGTGAAATTTTTTCAACAAATAGCTCTCTAATCTGCTTTGTGTTAATATTACTATGTATATTTTGAATACAAATTGAGCAAGAGAAAGTAATTTCTATGTAACCCAGTCCCCGCCGTTGCCATATAGGTTTCTCTAAGTGAAACAAGGTTTTCTATGGGTTGGGATGAAATATTATCATGGTGAGTGAGTTTTTTTCTACAAATAGCTCTCTATTTTTGCTCCACTGTGTAGATATTTCATATGTATGCTATCTATTCGATTCAATTTCCATATGTTTGGTATTCAAATTTGGCAAAAAAATTGTTTCTATGTAACCCAGTGCCTGGGTTCCTTTTTGTAAATGAACCAATCGTCTTTGAATGATATACACGTACCTATCAACAGAGGGTGTTTGTACATTTTTTTGATTATACTTCTCTCAGAGAAGTTGCAATTTCTATTTTTTGATTGTAAGGGGAAAAAAGCCAAGAAAACGTTCTTCTATGATTTTATAAGAAATGTATTTCTTCACGAAGTACATAATAGTTATTCATGATATAAGTGTTGAAAGTGATATTTTATTTTGTGAGAAGGGAAGTTTGGGACATGACGCCGAAGGCGGACTGTTCCATCCCTTCAAACAAAATGAAATCACTTTTAGCAGGTATATCATACACAATTTTTCCTACAAACACCAATAAAAGTCCAAATCAACGCATACCTATTTTACATTAACTAACTGATAAAATAATAGCCTGAAGATTATCAGTTTTGAATCCAATTTCATCTAATCTATTCATGAAACAAGTTGCCAAATTGATCAAAAACAAAATTTGTTGATTTGTCTTTGTTGAGTACTAACGTCAATAAATCACGAATTATTATTTCTCGTTTCTTCGTTCCTTGATGGAAAGTGATCCAGAAAATGGATTTCTACCGCCGGAAATTGAAGAAGCTGCCAATAAAGCTGCTTTTGAATCATTGCCTAGTAAGTCAAAGCGACAGTACGAGTTTTTATACGATCGTTTCTTGAAATGGTGTGATCAGAAAAATGTCAGTGGCAAGGAGGCCAGTGAGAAAGTGCTTCCTGGGTACTTTGAATAAAAGTCCAAAATATGGAAATCGTCAACGCTTTGGTCGAATTACTTATGGTGAAGTCGATGATGCACATAAATAATCATGACATAAGCAGATATCACAAGCTTGTGTCTTTTTTGAAGCGAAAGGGTGAAGAATATCGACCAAAAATCACTTTTGAAACTAGTGCTTAAAATGCTTTACTTTTAACACCGGTGTCATAAAATAGCATTTTAGACACTGACAGCATGCGTCAAAAATTATACTTTTACTGAAGTTTGTAGAAAAATATGATTTCTCTAATTGTATCAAACTGCATTCGAAGAAACTGCTACGATCCTACATTCACATTCAGTCATTCACAATCTGTATTATTCTAAGTAATAATAAATCAAAGTACGCAGACTCAAGTCATAAATATGGATACCGCAAAACGAGCATGACCGAAACATTAAAACTAATGTTTATGTAGCGATAACTAATTTGCCCGGTATAGGAGCATAAGGGCTTTCTTCGTTCCTTGATGGAAAGTGATCCAGAACATGAATTTCTACCGCCAGAAATTGAAGAAGCTGCCAATAAAGCTGCTTTTGAATCATTGCTTAGTAAGTCAAAGCGACAGTACGAGTTTTCATACGATTGTTTCTTGAAATGGTGTGATCAGAAAAATGTCAGTGGCAAGGAGGCCAGTGAAAAAGTGCTCCTTGAATACTTTGAGGAAAAGTCCAAAATATGGAATTCGTCAACGCTTTGGTCGAATTACTTATGGTGAAGTCGATGATGCACATAAATAATCATGACATAAGCAGATATCACAAGCTTGTGTCTTTTTTGAAGCGAGAGGGTGAAGAATATCGACCAAAAATCACTTCTAGCACTAGTGCCAAAAATGATTTACTTTTAACACCAGTGTCGTAAAATGGCATTTCAGACATTGACAGCATGCGTCAAAAATTATACTTTTACTGAAGTTTGTAGAAAAATATGATTTCTCTAAATGTATTAAATTGCATTCAATGAAACTGCTACGATCCCACATTCACATTCAGTCATTCACAATGTGGATTATTCCAAGTAATCATAAATCACAGTACGCAGACTCAAGTCATAAATATGGATACCGCAAAACGAGCAAGACCGAAACATTAAAACTAATGTTTATGTCGCGATAACTAATTTGCCCGGTATAGGAGCATTAGGGCTTTCGAATTAAAATTCGGCGTATGTACGCCGTAAAGGCGGTGCGATACGATACAACACGGCACTCCATGGGGCGCAGATGTCTCTTAGAGACTCCCTGCAGAGAGACACCGTGTTACACGGGGTAATGTGCCGGCATAAACATGTGTTCCTTGGCTGTACGTGAAATCACAGAAAACTACTGCTCACATGACGACTACGAATACCGAGAGACTTTTTCCTAGCTTTCGCCTTGAATGTCGTCAGTTCACAGCGTGTTTTGCAAGGGACATGCTAGATGTCGTTGCATCCGCACTAAACATGAAACATAATAATAACATTTCTGATCACATTGCAATATGGCGAGGGAGTTGGCGCTGTGGTTCCGCGTCTGCCTGTGGCTCTAGAAGTCCCGGGTTCGCTTCCCCAACGGGGCAGAGATTTTTCTTTACAAGAATTTCTCTGTCGTGTTGGCGAATGACTCCTGCCACGTTTCATGGTTGACAGGTCCGCGAATAACCAACCATGCTGCTCCTGAGTAAGGCGTAGGGAGTTAGTAACAAGCCTTGTGCCGTTTATAACGTACAAGCATATATTTGGAGGCCTGCATATCACTTCGAGTGGGACGATGGGGGTCCAAGGACGAAGCCCCATTACTTAGTAGTGGGGGAGAGTGGCTATTATGGCGCCTAAAAAGGAAGCCGGGGCCAATAAAGCAGACACACACACACACACACACATTGCAATATTTACTCAGGAAGACGTTATGTATATGAAATATCATTCTGATATATATATATATATATATATATATATATATATATATATATATATATATATATACATATGAATAATATAAATATTATTATGATGTAATGTTGTTATACACTGTAACAACAAAAACGGTTATGTAATATAACAGCTACTCATATATGTAATTATGATGGCCGAATATTCTTGACACAATTGGATGTTAGATTTCTGTTTCGATTTCGTATAGTAAGTAATTCTTTATACTGTGATTTTGCCAAGTGCCGCTCTTTTCTTGCGTAGTCTTTCCGTTCGAAAATAATGGACAACGAAATATTTGGGGAAAAGTTTTGTGGAAGGTGGAATTAAAATGGTTAAGGCTCTCGCGGCCGAGGTTATTAGTATAACAACTTTGTTCGGGCTTGAAGGCCGTCGTTCTTTGGAATTTCTTCCTAACGTTTCGCTAGCGCGAGTGGCCAGCTTCTTCAGAGGCTTACTCATTTCCGATGACTAAACGTTTCGATTTCTGAAGGCGTATTTATATTGATGCAGGTAGTCTGGAGTGTTAATTACTTCTGTCGGGTTTGGGGAATAATCATCATTATTAGTTGCCGCACTACCTGCCGTGATTTCATTGGTGATTCTTGATTTCCTCAGAATGGGAATCCAAATTATGTTTAGACTCAACGCTTCTTCTTTTCTGTTGAAATTGTCCGCATGTTTTTGGATCTCCATTACCTTCCGTACCAGTCGGCTATCATGAATCGAAACGTTTAGTCATCGGAAATGAGTAAGCCTCTGAAGAAGCTGGCCACTCGCGCTAGCGAAACGTAAGGAAGAAATTCCAAAGAACGACGGCCTTCAAGCCCGAAGAAAAGTAGTTATACTAAGGTGGAATCAGATGTAAAAGGGGATCGGCCATCAAAACATGGGACTACCGATTGTAGCTTCGATCGTAATATATACAAAAAGTAGGTAGAATGTATAGGTTTTGTGAACTTCCGAAAGAAAGGAGAACCTCGCGTTTTCACTTCAGATTTGTGTTTCATGCTAAAAAATTAAGTATGTGACACCTCATATATATTTTTATCAATAATCTCCAGATGCAGATAAGCACTGTTTTCTGGACCTCAACAAAAAAACTCTTCAAGGGTCCCCATATCAGCCTGAGAAAAAAACACTCAAAGGCATTTACGTCAAAAGTATTAACGATGAATTGGCAAAAATTATTGAATAAGGTAGCATCTACTTGGTGGAAATCAATTCTGGAAAAACCCAGGCATACCTCTTCACAAAGAAAGCCGATCTATCTTTATCAAATATTCAGATTTCAGGAGTAAAGAACCGCGATGCTAGGAATTACGATCATTGATGATCTCCCGTAGATAGGTCGAAGACTTGTCTCTCTTCTATGAATATTTTCACAGTCGGTGTTTTTTTGAATTGTCATCAATTGTTCTACCCCTGGCAATATCAACCCATTTTTTGTGAGGTTAGAGACCTGTCGAACCCCTCTCGGTCAGGAATATTTTTACAATAAAACAGTTGAATTTTGGAAATCCTTTCCATGGATGGTTTTCCTGAGGCTCAAAAATTTAAGTTAATGCTTATCTCCTGTCCCTTGATTCACGTGGTGTTATTCGAACATTACAGGGCTCCACTTTGGTGCCGATCAGTATATCAACAAAAACCTTAAGAATACCTTCTTTCAATTTCAATGAAAAATGTTGAAAAATAATCGAGAGAAGAGAGAGTAATATTTAAACTATAGAAAAATATATTTGCAATTGAACATTAAAGAAAAGTCGTCATTAGAAAATTGAACAAATTTTTCATGAGATAATTCCTCAGTCATTCATGACATTCTCTATGATTTCATTTATATCTATAGTTCACATACTGAACAATCATAACTATATAAAAAGTATTTTGGATATCAAACTGGTATCAACCAAATAAGAAATCAGCTCAGGAATTCCCCACCGACAGACGTCCATAAACTTTCGAAAAACTTTTTGTAGCAACTCAACGCCCTGAGCGAATGTCACTTTATTAGTAGCGTGCAGTCCCCGCGGCCTGTAACAAGTTAATATGCATTTTAATATACAACTCAATGAGACCACCCGGTAGTAATCGCCCGTTTTCGCATAAATCAAACCTTTTTCTCACACCAGTCATCATCAGAATGTTTTAATATTGCATAAATTATAGTCCTGCCAGTAGGAACATCTACATTCTTTCATTGTGTTCGAATACGGTCTACCAGGTATCTTCAAAAACTAGCTAAAGAAACTTGGATGGTGCTTTCATTTTTTCCAATGCAATTTGTAAAAATGGATTCAGGCAATCAACTTTCATCTTCACTTTCACCTCCTCTTCTACTTCGACAGATCAACTATTTCAAATAGAGCTATTTATGCACCAACAGTTGCACTACCAATCCCACTATGAAATGCTCTATTGTCATTGGTCCTTTTTTTCAAAAGTTGTAGTGGAAGTGAAGATGAATATCAATGTTGCATAAATCAATTTGAGCAAGAAATATAAAAAAACTAACTGATATACGTCGTGATATAATACAGATAAAACAAAAACCTTCAGTTCTGCCATGAACCAAAATGAACAGAATTGAAAAAATCAATTCATCTTAGAACAAACCATTCGAGCCAGCCTCAACTTCACCTACACAGTAGGTTGATGGGCTAACACCTGTCAGAAAACCATTACTTCCCTGGCTAATTCCACGAGGGGCATTGAATATCATTCAGCAGGTGCCAGTGCAAGGTTCTTCATAGAAGCCTATGCTTTCGGTTATCTATAGCCGAAATTATTTATCAATTATTGGAATAGTTACACTTGCAGACCAGTTTCGGGCTCATTGGCCTCTCATCAGTAGGGTACTTCCCACCAACAACTCGAAAAATGTTGGTTTTCGCTATATGAAGGCATTTTTCTACACAGACAATATTAAAAAAACTGAACCTTATAACAAGTAAAATAAGTCGTAAATGCGTCATCTGCCCATAGACGCCGGGCATATCTGCCAGACGACAGTAAATCTGACAGTTGTAACTCCTGCTTGCTGGACCAACAAACGGATCTAAAGAGGCTCTTGGGCATTTGTGTCATATCTCAAAATATTTTCTCTCGGTAATAACTCAATTTTGAGTGATTGTGAAGTTTCAATCCATCGATTCCTTTCTATTTTCGACAATAGAAATAATATTAATCCCTCTGTTGTTAAGAGACGTGAATTGTGGATTCAAGCAACTAGAAGAGCAGATTCAAGTACTGGTAAGTTGAAAAGGGCAACGGTATATCCATAAATTTGGTATCTCAGAATTGAAATTATAATCTCATTAAATTACCATTGTCATTTACGAAAATACGATTTGTTTGTCCAGCAGGCTGTTGCGTGTGACGTCACATGCCCGCGGTCTATAGACAAGATAAGATTGCTCGTATAATTCGTTCAATTCTAAACCAGTCTGCAAGTGTACCAATCCCAACAAATGGAAAGAAATTCTAGTATGAGTATTAGCAGAACATAAACATATCGTTTGTCGATAAACCATTTCATACAGAATCATTTTCATTTTCGGTTCAACTTCAGAATGTTCAGGAAGAACCCTGTGATGTTCAAAGAACACCGCGTGAATCAAGGGACAGGAGATACGAATTAACATTAACTGTAAATTTTTGAAGTTCTCAAGCGTTAGAAAACACCTCCATCAGTAAGTAGTTCCAATGTTCAGCTATTCTATTGAAAAAGATTCCCGACTATAGAGGTTCGACAGGTCTCTAAGCTCACAACGGATAGGTGAGAATTCTGCAATCGTCGTGTCATCCGTGTTGATACTGCCAAGGGTGGAACGAGCCCCACACATGAGAACTATACTCCAACAGACGTCTCATCAATAGAAGAGGTCATATTTGAAACATCCTCTTTTTTCCAAAAACATAGAAATACTTTCTGATCAACGTTCATACGTAGTTTCTATTGAAACTACAGAAATTTGCAAAATTACAGTGAAGCAGGAGTGAAATCTATTGTTGCATAAATTCACTATTATATTTCAAACGATCCCCAGAATTCTTTGAGGAAATCTATTCTCTCACATTATTCGAAACATTTAACAAAGTATACCTCTTGATACTTTGTTTCACTAAGGCTTGCTCTGAAAGCCACTCTGTAAGAAACAAACCGACATTTCATAACAAATTATGAGGAGTACCCATATCAGAAGCACTTAAAAATAACTAACTTTTTATCGGGATCCCAACATAACCGTGTCAATAAAGCTAAAATTAGCCTGGTGTATTTCACCCCACAACTACTTCACTATCGGCGAAATTAATTGAAGAAGATAAATAGAACAAAATATATCCTCTCATTAGTGGTATCGACTTCAAAGAAACTATATATCGGCCAGAATTCGTGCAATCATGGCTGCCAACATAAATATTGGTACGTGAAGCGAACGCTGTCACTTTGAGAAATGACTGCACCAGGCGATTTGTTCCCGAGACGTTTACCAATTCCACACTGAATTGTGGAAATGCACTTAAGATTCGTGATTCGTCATTAATGAGTCGTTTTCTGAAGATAAGAGATGTAATTGCTCTTATATGGAAAGAATGTCAATTAATACCAGCAATTCTTGGATCGCAAATATGTATATCGTAAAGTTATGACTGAAGTTTACTCTACCGGGGCGTTTGAATCAAAATTTTGTCACCCAAACCTCGTTTTCGTATGTTATTCACTAACTGATGAATTTCATTTAATCTTCATCTCTGGCTATTTTCACGAATGTGTTAGCATTTCTAATCTGCAATGTCTAAAAATTTTGTTAATGGTTGGTTCCCCAGTACACCTCATCAACATCGTTATATTTGAAAAAAATTATCATCTATTATTTTTTTTGTTGGAAAAAAGGCAGAACTATAGCTAACCTGACAAATTTGTAACTTTCAGTTGAATGCTACAGAAGGAAAGCAAAATTAATTTCGGTTATTGAAAGATTACCAAAAATTGTTAATTCTGCAACTATAGTTCATATCCATGAAAATAGGAAATCGCCCAACTTGTTCCGTACATTTTTCTTTTCTGACTCAACTCATTGTTACAATAATCACTTCTGTCAACTCTGCCTATGAATATCCGTTTTGTAGCTTCGGCCAACAGTAATGGAGCATTGACAATTAGATGGAACAGAGGCAACAAAAAAAAGAGTTTCAAAAAAATTTGTAATGGTAAAGTGAAACGGATAAGAAGGAATTCGTTGTTCTAATGATCCAGAACCTGAGAATTAGTTAGAAATAATACTGATTGCGATAGTGATCAAGATGTATTCATTTCTCCAATTGACGACGATGACTTTTGGAATTGTTCAGATTTCCCAAAATTTCCGAGTACAGAACCCCCAAGGATTCAAAATAGAAGCAACATGATGGGTACTATCGTTTCTAGACTGATTACTGACATATGAAGGCTACTGTTTGTATTTTGAAACTCTGCAGAGGACAAATGATTCTCTTTGTAGCTCGTTGAAAAAATCACCAAAATGTGAGAATACTTAGTCATATGAAGTTCCAAATTCTCGAAATATCACTGACGATTTGCCAGAATTGGGATGTATTTGAATTCACTACTTTCGCATACATTGAATATTTGGCTTTTGAATCACCAACAACACAGATGAGAACTTTCCATAAAAATCAACAATCAAGTTATTTTAGTTGTTGATTGGCAATTTTAGAAGATATGAATAATTAGGGACTGATTTCCTGTTTTCTCACCCAAAAAAAACAGTATTCACAAACACATCAAGTTTTCATCTAAAAAAAATTGTTCTAAAATTGTTCGTTTTCGTTAACCAGTTGACGAACGTCAACCCTCAGAAGTCGAAACTTGTGCGAGCAATGGATCAACGAGGCCTTACCTTTTAACGTGCGATTACCCAGCACGGTGACCCGGCTAGAAGTCTACTTTTTACACTTGTGTGATCTTTAATTTTTTCCCAAATTATTCTGTCTTTCTATTGAATTCAGGCTAAAAACATGGCAAAATGTATTGGCTTCTCTTTTGACGTTATGTCGGTACTTCCATATTACTCAGCGATGCATTGGTAAGAGATCATAATGGGGAAGAAGCTATATGGTCACTCGAAACGAAACGAGTTTTTCATTCTGTGAGTCTGCGCTGGAGCTCACGCCAATTTGTTGCTCATCTTCCGAATAATAATAATAATCTTTATTTTCCAGTTGAAAAGTACACACAATATACAATAACTGGAAATGACGTCGGAATACAAAAAGAAAATGAAAAAGCAACAAAAAACATTGTTTTAAACACTATAAAAACTAGCTAAAATGACATAAAAATAACAAATTTGCTCGTACTGGTTTCAAGAAGTACATACTCGATATATTCAATACAAGAGCTTTGTCTGATACGAAGTTTCAACAAAAACTATTGAAATATAATGATGTCAGCTTAAAAACTCCTCAATGCAATAACAATTTTTTTCAATCAGTATTTTTTTCAGTCTGGATTTAAAAACGTTTAGATTTGATGCATTTCTGATAGAGGCATCTAGGTGATTAAAAATTTTACAGTCCATATATAAATGACTCTTTTGATATAGGGTAGTCCGATGAGCAGTTGGTGAAAGAAGATTTTTGGATCTAGTGGCATACTGATGATCATTTGCATTGGAGAAGAACCTATCTTTATTTTTGAAAACATAGACACACAGTTCATATAGGTATAAACCTACCACAGTTAAAATTTTCAGTTTTTTGAATGTAGCTCAACATGATTGACCCCATTCCAACCCAGCAATGATCCTAATGGCAAATTCTTGCAGTACGAAAACTCTCGATAGTGATGAGGATGTACCCCAGCCAAGAATACCATATCGCAAATGGCAGTTGATATTGGCATAATACAGAGTTAGTAGAACATTTTCATGGCAATGGTGTGATAGAAACTTGAGTGCATAACAATTTTTCCTCAATTTATTACAAAGCATATCAATATGTGGATCTCAAGACAGGTTATGATCTATCATAAGCCCAAGCATTTTTATTGTTTCACAGAAGTTCATCTCTTCACCAACTTCAGAGATCTGAACATTTTCCGCCGTACCTCTCATTGAGTAAATTAGTGTCATCAGCATACGATATTACATGGACATTTAAGTGATTATGAAGGAAATTCAACAAGTCATTAGCATAGATCAAAAATAACAAAGGACCCAGGATTGATCCTTGGGGAAGGCCTTGCTCAATTTTTAGGGAATGGCTTTGGGTATTTTCGATACACTCTGAAATCTGTTACTCAAATATGATTTGATTAGATTTAGTGGCACACCTCTTCGAGCTTGAAAAGGAGAAGTTCATGATTTACACAATCGAAGGCACGCGTAAAGTCTAGTCTGAGAAACTAAAACCAGAGCTATCGTAATTCCGGAAAATTGCTGAATCAGGATTACTTGAATGATATTGCGAAGAACTGAGTTCCTGAATAATGCTTCTGTGATGCAATTCTACTGAGCAAAACCTGCAATCATGACGACTTTCCTTGATGCGCAATTTCACGCGCAATTTCGACACCAAACAACATGCTAATGCCAATTATCTCGGAAACGGTTGTCCACACAAACAAATTAGAATGTAATGAAGCAATCGCTCCCGATTGAGCCGTTCATAACGAGAAATAATCAGTTTTGAAAGCGACTACAGTTCGTATTAAACGTTTCATGCAAAATTAAGTCCGATTTGCATATTTTCATCGATGTTCACTTATCCGGATATAAATTTTTCTCGGCGAGCGTAACCGTTGTGTAAATCTTTTCACGCTCGACTATTTCATTACTTAAGTGGTTTATACCAGGGTAATTATACTAATTTATGATTGGCTCGAAGCTTGGAGCTTGTCGCTGGGAAACCAAAACAAGTTTCATTTCTTTTGCTGCGGGAGATATTTTGTGTATCAATTGTGAGTACGCGATCTGATTTACGACTGAAGGTGAAAATGTAATGGGTGTTAATGTTCAGAGGTTCTTTTTTTTCTGTGAAACTGATTCCGATGGAATGGGGAGTAAGCTGCAGCATTTATGGAAATATGAATGGAACGCGTTTGAAATGGGTAGTTTCTTTTTAATAATATGTACAAAGAGTTATGACCGTGCTGGAAGAATTTATAACACCCTCACAATTAGACAAAAACACCTTCAGCCAGTTTTATTTCCGTAAAACTCCACAAGAAGAACCTGAATTGCTTGATTGGTAAACATATTCCGATATTTGATCAAAACATCATAATATTACAAATATTCCATTAAAGAAATAAGGAGTGCAATAGTTCTGCCATTATTTTTATCATTAATGATGATACTGAAATACTACTCGAAATTTCGTGTTGTAATGAACTGTGAACCTCAATCACTATGGGTACATAACCATGAAAAATATGTTCTCTTTGTATTCAGAATCACTACAAAATACCAACGTATTGAGTACTCTTAAAAGTCCATGTTCATCAGTAAAACTTTTTTTCAAAATATCAATGACTTTGATTGATATTTATGATCAAATGCAACAGAGGACTCGTCTTTTTGGATACTGCACAATTCGCAGTATAACAGTCTGAAGGGGCCATAGAAATGAGCTTTTTTAGACCTCCAGATAAAATTTGCAAAATTTTTGACCACTCTCTTCAGAGAAAAAATATCAGATTTCAAAAAAATATCATCAAATGATAGAATTGTACTCAGACTTGAATTTCTATTACTTTCTGGGAACCGAAGGAGAAGAAGAACTCAGTGAGTACTCGAAATGCACCTGTATAAATAAACATCTGTGAAGTTCGGCAAGGCAATAGTGCTGCTATAACCAAGTGATTCATCCAATGGAACAATCATATTGATTATCAAAGATTGTAAACTTTCTCGGCCGGCAACTGATGAATTGCTAGAAGTTTCCGGGCTTCTCAGTCGTGGTCCGCAGGTTTTGGGGCTGACGTTTCGTCTGCATCTGCGGGAGACATTTTCAAAGGCCATGCAGCAATGGTCGAAGTATTCTCTCCTGCTGCTAGACTTTCATTTGATGTGGTTCAGATGACGTCTCAATATTTATCGGACTCAGAATCGGACTTTCCTTCAACTCTAATTGGACGGCGTTATGCAGAAAGCTACCAACCCTCAATAGTGACGAACTGAGATAATCAGCTCTGAAGTTTTAATTGATTCAAAAAATCTGTAGGTCGTTTAGCTACTACTTTGTAACTTTTTTTGGATATGAGATATGTCGTTTGATATCTCAGGTATGTTTTAATATTCCAAATATACAATAGAGGTAAAAATGGCGACTTTTTATGGGTTGGTTGGTTTTTGCATTTTGTAGAGCGGGTAATCAAAGCAAAAAATACGATATGAGAAATAATTAAATCTCATTCTATTCTACATCCTCTGGGGTATATAATCAGGTGGAGCTTGGTAGGTTTTCACAGAAAGAAGAGCGCGTATTTTATCACCCAAATACGCATTGTGGGTTGGTAGCTTTCTGCATAACTCCATCCAAATGATTTTCCGAAACCGTTTTTTCATTCATTGTAAGGATCCGTGTATTTTGAACAGGTGGCACTCATGTTCTGTGGATGTTTAGGCTCTCTTGTTTGCGGTTGAAATTGTTCTTTTGCTTTTGAATTGATATTAGCGTTGGTATGTATTGTTACATGATTCTCCCATTACCGTAAGAAATATTTTGGTATTTGAAAATATGCTTAGAGTTATAGTAACATATATATTGTATTAAAACCAAATCGATTTTTGAGAGCAGTTCAGTGATAACATGGCTGTGGCTGAACGAAATTTCTATGGTGTGAAAAATTGTATTTCGATAATAAATAGAATATGACTTGTTGAGTGATATAGCTTCCTTTGTCTATATATTTGAACATACCGATTGTATGAATTTCACCTAATTGTGCATTTCAATTCCCCTGATTCAGTTTTTATTATTTGTAATTCAGTTTGCGTCTTTCACATGATTTCAATAGAGTGGAATATAATTTAATAAAAATGAAGTTTGAACTAGTGACATATTTCGTTATCAAACGATCGCTTCATTGTTGAAAGTTACTACTTTGACGTGGACTGTATAGATCTTATCGATGCCACTGCAACCTTCTTGAAACCTTCATCACCTATGACTACGAAAAAACATTTCATGAAACCCTGGAATAAGTTTCTAAATGCCAACCTAGTACTATGTTTGATCTACTCACCCATCTCCCAGCTTCATTATTATGCAGATTGATCTTCTCCCGCAGGTTCTTCCCCCTCTCCCCCGTATCGACAAACTCCCTGCTGACGTCGAAACCGAAGCCGATGTTGTCTGAACAACCTCCCCATTCGAAGTCTCGGACGTTGGCCACTGCCGAGGCTGTGTTCCCGTTGGCAAAAACCTGAGGCCGGCCCTTGTAGTGCGTCTCGCAGTTGCAAGTGTCGATTGACCCTTCGCTGCAAGCCCTTGCTATCGAGTGTGTAACTGCAGCGGAGGTTATGGCGTAGATGAAAGCTGTTTCTCGGCAACCTGAAAAAAATAGTTGTCCTGGTGATATTTCCAACACGAAAAGAGCTATGAGATAACAAAAACCTCCTATATTATCACGCCAAGAAATTAAAATAAAATTCCTGGAATCAAAAGATATTCTAATATACCCCAGAACATTTCTCAATTTTTTGTAATTTTGTGTTGAGGAATACCTCGAGCCTACAAAAAAAAAGCGTTCAATCAGTTTGATAATTTCGTAGTTTGAACCATCCTGTTTGTGCATACTTACTCAGAGAGAACGTATTGTATTCCGAATATTCTGAAAATGTTCCAGTTCCTGGATATTGTCGAGGAATATTGAAAGAATATTCGAGAAAGATTCTCATCTTATAGCAAAAACTCTATCGACATTTCTTGGATATATTCTTAAAACAACGAATCGAACATTCCTAGAATATTCTACCATCATTAAAACTCACTCTCCCTTTCGAATTTTCGGGTTAAGAAAAAAAATAAACGAGACTTAAGTCGTTCGTTCTTAAAGTCAAGTTGAATTGATTTCGTGTAAACTATTCACTTCCGATGAAGTATCTGTATTTTTGAAACACCAATCAGAGCACATCAACTGTCACATATCAACAGTCAGCTCTCAGATTGTTCTGATTACATATCATATTGAAAAAATATTCAAATGTACACAAATCCTACATAGAATAATATTTCTATAGTATTGTGATAAAATTATAGGAGCATCCAAATGATATTGAGGAATGTTTCATGAAAACTCTCAGAATATAGTCGGTATGAACTACTCTGAACACTAGAATATTCAAATAGTCAGAGCTTTAGGAACTCGTTTATTCTTGTGGTGAGAATAATGGAGTTTGAGGAACTAGTTTTTGAGTTTTTACTTTCCAAATCAATGAAAAAAGAAAGTTATATAAAACTTCTATGGAAAGTAGACACCTACCAATTAACAGAGGGTATCGTATATGTTTTTGATATTACTTCTTTCATAGTTTTGTATTCTCTCTTTCTCTCTGATTCAGAGATGAAGGGGCCAACAGAAAAGTTTCACAAATTGTTAGAGCACCCAGAAAATATTTGCAGTATGTTTTGAGAATTTTCTGAAAATTTTTGAATACTCTCAAATGAGTTCAATGAATATCCATTTCAATTGATCCATATATTTTCACTCGTGAAGATACGAGTACGATAACTGCTTATCCGTTGGATCCATTGTATAAAGAAATCCGTCAAAGGTAGGACCATACATCAAGACGTACGATACCTTTACATGCCGAACAAAACCCATTACAAATACCAAAAGGAACACAAATGGATCACGCCTCCACTATTGTAACCGAAGAATGATGCATGGGTAGCCCATTATTAGCTCTAAATCGTAGTGAACATACTTTCATTCATGATACGAGAATTAAAGGATGACTCCCTGGGGATAAATTACTACCTAGGCTTTCCGGTATACTCCTAATCAAGTTGCTTGCGAGACGAATTATAACAGATTGTAGTAGTTTATGTAGCACCTGGAGAAACGGACGACAAAAGAGGTTGGGCTGTGATTACTGACGGTTTGTATCTAGATACAAGTTCGGCTGTGGAATTCAACATCACATGAAAAATTGAGGTAAATGAACGTTGAAACAACACAGAAGCAACTTTTTGAAGTCCTAGAAATGACACTCTGAACGTAGAATTGAATTTTCGACTACGATTCCAAGGATTCATTTCGTATTGAAAGGAAATGAATGGATTTTGCAATGTTTAATGGTATGAAATTAATAATAACTATCCGGCCCACATCTGGAGATTGAGAATTTTGTCTCGGAACTGATGTTCCGATCTTCAAGTCGGAACGATGAGTGTATTCAATTTTTCAGTTTTTTTTCATGATTTATTGGATTTTTATAGCCTTGAATTGCGTGAAATAACAAATAGTGACATTTCTGTTGCGCCGGACATCTTTCATGATATAATATTATAGACAAAATTTGTGATGTTTCATGGAAGAAATTGATGCACTAATTTCAACAATTAGTGTTGACATATTGATGAATTAGTTTGTTATTTTGAAATGAGATAATCGATCAAAATAGAAACTGTACTACTGGAACTACATTGGCAACAATTCATTTGTGATTACCTGAGTGTCATTGGAGAGGAGAAAATTGACACCAATTAAAAATGAATCAAGCCAATTCCAATGATTGTGCTGTAGAATATATGCAAGTCACAATATATTCCCGGAAAAAATAACTCATTTTCAATCTTAACGAAGCAATTTTTATTACTGAACACACCCACTGTAATCAAGATTCATTGCTTATTTCTGTGTCACAGAAAAACATGTGTAAGTAGGTTAGAATTTCAAGAATCGCAGATTGCGTATGCGTATTTTACTTTTCAAATAGTTGTTTCTGATGGAGGTTCTGGGAAAATTAGCAAAATTTCATTTTATAAATAACGAAAACTCTTAACCCTTTATCCTCACAGTATTTCGAAAAATCTAGTGGTGGTGATTCTTATTCTGACCGTGAGTTATTACCAGTTTCCCAAATAGATAGCATGAACGAATTCTGGCACGCCTATGGATGGCCATATCAGTTACCCAAACGGAAAACACATACATATTATAATAATCAAAAACTAACAGCCTTGTGTTTTCGACCGGTTCCACGTTGAAAACCATAACCTATAATTACCGATGTAATAGGTGTGAAATTAGTAATTACATTTAAATAATTACAGAAAATTATAACCTTTATGTTTACAACAGGTACATAAATAAAGATTCACTGAAAGAAGCTCTGAAATTCGATTCGACGGAAATGCCCAGATTATGTCTAATTATATTACTGAGAGTATTTTTTCTTAAACGATGAACTTTGAGTTTTTGCATTTATGTTACCTGTCCTATGGAAAAATATAAATGATGCATCTAAAGCATCCCACGTTTAATAGATATAAATTGTGGTAGCCTACAACTTCAAATTCACCTCTGCAGACGGCTCATGTTGGTTTTTTGTGAAAGTCCACAAAACTGTGAATAACAGTTTCCTCGTCCTCAAATAATGATAAATGATGATAAGCACTCATTACAACGTTATTCAAAAGTCTGAAAATCACAAATCACAATCAGTTCCGCATATTGTTTCCTAATATGCGTTGATTTGCACCTTTTCTAATGGCTCACAATAATTTACTAACTGCTATACGGTTCGTGTGTACTCAATAGTTTTATTAGCTGGGTTCTGAAAATATAGCCGCGCTATAATGCTGTCTCTCATTCGTCATAATAGATTTATTACCCTGTATTCATATACAGAAGCTCGACTTGTACCTAGTGCACAATGCCAATCGGTCATGCTCTTTTCGATAATGGCGAGTTTATAGCATTGCCATCGAAGTGCAGCTAGTTCTGACAATTCCTTAAAGTGATGTTCAAGGTATAACATAGCATGTATCACAGGTGTACAGGACTTGAATAGACTTAGATTCTCATGAACTATCATCTGCGATCATTATTACTGCCAGTTACGTAATTTGGAAATGATATCAACCTGACTGGAAACTGATAATCATATTTATTCGTAGCTATGGAGACATATTCGTACAATTTTCATTTTTTTTATTCCATGTGTTTTATGGAAACTAATACTGCTATGAATCTACATATCTGGATAGATTCGCAAGCTTTTTTTCTGGTTTTAGCTCAGTAAATATTTTCGGATGTATCAAGTATGAAGGTCGAAGTTTGATATCATACACATTAACAAATAGCTCATGGTCAATATTACGAAGTGCTTCTGAACCATTCAATGAATTCCTGAAGTCAATATCAATTCTTCTCAATTATTATTATTGGCTTCAAATATTCCCAAGCTTTCGATTTATCACACTTTCATTTTATATTTTTGGCCAATAAGTTTTCTGTTTTCAACTCAATATCAATCTATTTTTTTTATATGAAGAGGAATGAATTTGAAATTCATTGATCATCAAAAAGGCGAATATATACAGTATATGCCCGAGTCCGAAGGAATCGGATTTACAAAAAATGAAAATAATCGAATGCAATTTGTACAAGATATCACGCTTGAATGCAAAATTATCTGGTTATTTTTATGCACGAATGTAATTCATTGGAATATTTCACGAATAAAGAAATTCTCAAGGAAATGTTATTTTGTGTTCATTTATACTTTCCTCTATAGATTGTGTGGAGTACTCACCTAAACGCGAAATGTTTTTCTATTTTTGAAGTCTATATGACATTTATTTGTGTTGTTTACTGAAGTCTAGCGATACGGTTTCAAATGTGTTGTTAAAGTGACTTGATACAATGCAATTACCGCTGTAAGTCTGTAAGTTTTCGATAATTGCATTGCTCTTATGGGACATTTTATACATGAGGGAAATATTCAGTATAATTTCGTTCCAATTAGTTGAGTTCGATCAGATGACTTCAAATTACCTGATTTCATTGGATTTCTACTTGAGCAAAAAATTTTCGAAGAAATCAAACTGAATCACTGACGAGACTCAAATAAACGTTTGCCCTAATTATTTTATTACAAAAATACGGTTCTTTCTATCAGAAGAAAGCAAAATATGAATGAAGAATTTTGTCGTAAGGAAAAATTTCAGCATCGAAATCTTACTTCCATTGAAACTAAACAATTAAGGGATGTAGGTCTGATTCTTGAAATACTAAAACTCATTGGTATTTCTCATCAGTAGCACAATTATCAGGTTGATGTTCTCATCGACGATTTTGCACTGAATGTGTGGGTGAATTTCACTAAATAGGTTATCATTGAAAAGATGTTTGTACCTTTTCGCATGATATATCACTCGATCCCACTTTCCATATAGGATTTCAGGGTTGTGACAACACCTTGCTGGTGTCTTGAAGACAGAAGTTGAAAAATATGTGTAAGATGTGTCCCCTTCGAAAGCAGACTCCACGTGTCTGTGTCTTTTCGCTTAGAATTCCAAATGAAGGAGGAAAGCAAGGTGCTTCCTTACCGTTGCCCCACTCTGTATAGTCACGAAAAATCAAATTTCAACTTCGTGTTGATACATTTGGTGATAAATGACCAGGAAAAAATCAATAAAATTTATGAAAAAATCAATCAGCCTTTCATCATGATTTGATTGACTGCAATCTGTCGATCACTGATATAAACAGAATAATTCCAAGTCTGTAAGAGTCCAGTCTCCAATCAATAACTGTATTCTCAACCAAGTGATCACATTCATATTCATAACTTTGACCACGCTCGTTCATTGTTGAATATGAATTCATTCGATTCCTCAGAATATTATTGCCAACCAAAATTCTGCCCGAGTCGACTAATTCATTCAAATCATAGTTGTTTGTCTGAATAAATTAATATTTATGTTCCATAATTACCACATCGACGACAAAAAACAACTAATAACGCCATTAATGTATCTTTTTTTACCCGCAAACGTGTTAAAACGCTGAACATTTTTAAACATCTCTTTGTGTGATCCCAACAAACATTATGAATTATTGTCAGTCCAATGATCTGCGCCCCCTGTGGGCAGACCGGGTAATTACGTCATCACCGGACGGCCCGCGGTGCCCGATGATGTATTACTTTCCGAGCTACATGCCTGTGTATTGTTATAAACACTGTTGTATATCACTATACGGGATCTTGATCGCATATTAATAAACTTGTAGATAATTCATATCTTTCGATAACAATTATTAGGATATTAATTGGTTCAGGTTCAAAATGCAGATCATTTATTCGGTCCAATGATAAATGACCAGTTGTGGTGGGCGAAAGCGTGAGAATCGGTACTTTACTTGGTCGGTAATGGTTGGAAAGCCTCCGTACTTCTATGAGACCACACAGCCAGATGGTACAGTTACAGTAACTAACAACACAGAACGTTATAACTGTTTCAAGAGTATGAAGGATTGTGTTTTCAACGTATTCAATTTTACCGCCCTAGGAAAAATTAACAGTATGTCTCGAGTAAAGTAAAACCTTCAGAAGATAGAATACCAATTTTCTAAAGAAACAGGGGATTAAAGAGATATAGATGATTATGTATGCTCAGATAGTTCTTGCCCCTTGTTCCAAGAAACAGGAACCTCTAGAGTTAATTGGGTACTCTCTGCTTTGCACTGCCAAATGATTCGTTAGAACTGTAACTGAGGATCATCAGTAATTGAAACTACTGAAATCTTCCAGCTTCTTGAATACGGTATTTTTGATCATTTTCTCACGTTTCTCAACTGATCTGCACCACTTTGACCTTTGACGATTGCTAATTAAATTTAGGACTTTGGCGTTTTTTGATGATTCCAAACCATAAGTTGTTGTGGGCTACTATTACTGTTTTTTTCTTTTCATGTGGACGTCAACCATGCATTGTGCTTGATGAATCACTTTGACAATACTTGACACTGTTTGAATCTTTTTACCAGAGCGCGAATCGCTTATCTTTAAATTCCAATAGTTAATATGGTATTGCTATTCTTTCTAAAAACTTGGCACCTTGTTGTTATAGTTTGTGGTGGAACTTTTCCATTTCTTTCCATGAGTTTTGACGAATGTTCATACGCACTTCATGCTGTCTGAAAATGTATTCTCACAAAAATATTCTGAATGAAGATATCAGAGGCTTTATCATTAATATCGTTACTGAATTTTCAGAAAACAAGTTTTCATTGACATCAGCCACCTTCTTAAAGAATTACTGATGTCAAAATGGTTAAGCCTTTCGCGGCCAAGGTTTTTAGTATAACTACTTTTCTTCGGGTTTGAAGGCTGTCGTTCTTTGGAATTTCTTCCTTACGTTTCGCTAGCGCGAGTGGCCAGCTTCTTCAGGGGCTCACTTATTTCCGATGAAATCGCTATGAGCTTCTTTTTTTGTGGAATTTACGTGATTCGGTCTCCTCTACTGAAAATCCAAATAAAATTTTCGGCGGTCTCGTATATTTTCGGAGATCCAGGTCCATTTTGTTGTAAAACTTCACAATTTTTCGCATCAAATTTCTGTTGTTTGAACGCACAAAATTCGTTCTTCTTCTGATCAAACACCACTCACTCTCTTATTCGGTCGTTTTCAAAATTTTTAAGCAGAAAAACTTTGTCAAAAAATGCAAATTTGCAGTGTTTCTGCTCTCATTATTATTGTTGAGAACTGAATGTATTAATGGTGACTTTGGGAGGAAGTTGAATTTTTTGAAAAACTAATGTTTTTTTTGACTAAAAATTTTGAAAACTAGTGAATAAGATAGTGAGTGTTATTCGATCAGAAGAAGGATGAATTTTGTGCGTTCAAACAACAGAAATTTGATGTGAAAAATTGTGAAGTTTCACAACAAAATGGACCTGTATCTCCGAAAATATACGAGACCGCCGAAAATATCATTTGAATTTTTTGTAGAGGAGACCGAATTACGTAAGTTCTACAAAAAAAGTTGCTCACAGCGACCAAAGTATTACCGAACTCACCACTATCTAAATCAGCAAAGCTTTCCATCGTCACCAATACCTCCAGCGAAACCATTAACAAAGGTATTGAAATGCATCCATGGATGAGAATGAAAAATGCTCAGTTAATAAGGCATTTACAACTGACACTAGATGGCTCGCGTGGGCCCAATCGCCACGGGTGTCCAGCAGTGCATTATTCAGGGTGGCAGGTAGATGTTAGCATACAAGATACATCTTCATCCTCGTGATTTAGTGGTCTGCTCCGATCTCATATTGCTATTCGATGTAATTAATTGAATACTTCGAGTTCAGTCAATGGATTATTGTGGATATGGAGTTTTATTTGCTTATCAAAAGCTGCTTCGAGAAGTTTGGTTGGATAGCAGAAATTGTCATCTTCAGATTATACAGTGCTTCGTAACAGAGATTACTGGGAAAATCTACCTAGTAGTGCTCACGGGAGAACTTTCATAAAAGGACCGTTGAAGAAAAAGACCGAAGACCTGCTTCAGTGTAACAGGAATCAGATCAGGATTATAACTGGGCTACTGACTGGACACTGTCCATTCAAAGGACACCTGAACAAGATAGGGCTGTACAACGGCAACCTTACCTGCAGACAATACAACAAAGGGACGGAGACAGCTCGACACGTACTCTGCGAATGTGAGGCTCTGGATCACAAAAGGCAACAAATATATGGAAAACCAATTCTGGATCCAGAAGAATATTACAAACACCCAGCAATCAACCTGCACAAACTTGTGCAGGGGACAAGGCTGTTGGAATGGGTGCCATGAAATATAGGGAAGTAAAGCGCAATAAGTCCTAGAGGCTGAGGTGCTTTCCGGAGACCTGGTTGTGAAAGACAGGTCAGACGGCTTCCACGGAGCGAAAAAAAAATATACAGTGCTTCTCACTAGTTCCCCTTCTTTATTTTTTTTGAACGGCTCAACTCAAAATCTTGAAAGGGATAAGGGAATCTTGAAAGGGATAATGAAATTGATGATATTTCTTCCTGCTGTTTTGGAATCAAAAATGTCATTGTCGCTTCCAATGAAACTCTTGGCAACTTTCAGTTCCCCTTCTGATAGGTGTTCGAATGACTTTTCAAGAATTGTCATAGCCTTCATTTCCTGGTGGTCATTTGAATCGTAGTTCGCTCACTGTGTAACTGATTCACAGGTTCCAATATCACCTTCTTCAACTGTTACTTCTTCAGGATACATGTTGGCAATTCTCACAGGGATGGTTTGTTTTGTGTTGACTAGGGCTCGTGCGAAAACCGAGTTGCTGAGGGATTCATCACATTACTATATTATTCCGACGCAACACCCAAGGTCTGCATCTACTGTAGCACAAACAACTTTCTCCGAAAGCCAGGAATTCTAGAGGTTCCCGTTAATCGCAGTTCCACTGGCATCATCATTTCTGCTGGAGTTGTAAGGACAAATTCTTCTCCCCCAAAATTCATAATATTCTCTTCGAATGAAAACCCTTAGTCACTGATCTTATCTATTCAGAGTATAAATTCATCTTCTTTATCTGCTACGTATCCTGTATCTATGACAGTGACTCACCGAAGAATCAATGTAATCTCAGCTTCTCCTCGAATAGGTGCGTTTTCACCGGTAATTGTTGAAAGCACGAAGTTGAAAGAAATATAGGTTTCACCCTTCCTAGTCGAAGGATGTCATTGCATGCCAAAGAAACTGCAGCACTGGTGTCTATGGTGCATATGACGTCTATTTTATTCAATGGACTCGTTACGCAGTATCGAATTTAGATAAAATTTTGTCATACATTGGTGAAGTAACTAATACACAATCGTTCTGGGGTATTATGCTCACACATATTAAAATACTATATTTCGGAGTAAAATTGCTAGATGATAATTTCAAGATGGCGTCTGGGCGCAATCTGGGAACAACAATTGATGGGGAAGGAGGGTCTCGTGATACGTCATTCTGAAGCTCCTTATAAATACTTCACACCCCTAAAATATAAAGTCAATATCTTCATCGACTACAAATTGACGGAACATTAAATGATTGATTGAATAAATACACGTTCATTTTCATAATCGGAGGTAATAAACTGAGTTCAGTTCAGAAGATGCCCCAAATGGTTGTCTCAAACATCTTGAGATAAGAACGGCATAGCCGATATTTCACGTCGAACATTTTCGAGGACAGTAACGTCGATTTTTCTTCAAATATTTATTATTTTCTGTCATACCTCTGATATTGAAGCAGGTTCAGATTGGTACACTTTTTGCTTCAAATAGCCCCATTGAAATAGTATAAAGGTGTTAAATCTGGCAAGCGGGCTGGCCATTCCGTAGGACCTTGACGGCCAATCCATCGACCGGGTAAAGTATTATCTAAAATATTTTTTTCGTGGTGTTGCTTCATCTTGTTGAAATACAATATCGTAAGGATTCGCTTGGGTGATTGGAGAGTCAACACTAGTTTCCAGCATATTCAAATACAGTTAACCTGTTGAACAAAATAGTTGAGGCTTTCGCGGCCGAGGTTTTCAGTATCACTACTTTTATTCGGGTTCGAAGGCCGTCGTTTTTTGGAATTTCTTCCTGACGTTTCGCTGGCTCGAGTGACTCAGTCATCGGAGTGAATTCCAAGATGAATGAACCTCTGAAGAAGCTAGCCACTCGAGCCAGCGAAACGTCAGGAAGAAATTCCAAAAAACGACGGCCTTCGAACCCGAATAAAAGTAGTGATACTGATAACCTGTTGAATTTTGTTCAGTTGAACATTTTAGAGAGTTCACGTGATACCCATCTACTCGTGAAACCAAAAACTGAATGAGAATGACCTGAACAATGATTTGCGTTATCGTACCGACATTTTTTGTCTTTTTTTCAAAAACGAAAAATTTCCTATCGAACCTTATTCGACTGTTAGGATTGCCATATGTCAGTGAAAAACGAATATTTCTAAAAATATCGATATTAATGTGTTTGTATTCAGGTTATTATCAAATATTCCGCGATTTTGTAGTAGGTACAGAGATTGACTTTACATTCTAGGGTTGTGAGTTATTCGTCTTGAGCTTCAAAAAGATGTGTCACACAACCTTCCTTTTCATTTGAATTGTTTTCCAGATGTCGACTAGTCGCCATCTTGAAATTTTCATCTGTCAATTTTACTTCAAAACATAGTATTCATGAATCAATTTCGCTAAACCAAGTTTTGAGATTTTTAGTTGACACGTTCAGAAAATAAAGGAAGTGGCATCAAAGAAAAGCAATGTATAGTACATATGACCTTCAAATTGGAATTATCCCAAATCAGTACCACGAAAAGTTTGAACATTACCTTTCATACTACTTCGTAAAAACATAAAGATAGTTCATAAAATCTAATCCTTACTGAAAGCAATATTACTAAAACGTTTGGGGAGTCAATACACAACAGAGCTGAGTTTTTGATAACTGAGTCGAGAGATCACAAAAAATATCATCGATCATTACTTTGGCACTTATCAATTTATTATTTCTTGACGATTGGGTTAACTTTGGAGAGTGAATATATAACTGAATTTACCTCCTCTTCATCAAGAAAAAGTAATGCCGAGTACCTACCAATATCTGGAAGTGAATGATGTGTCACGTGTGGAAAGATTTGTGCTTATATTAACAAATGTGCCCTATTCAAATTTTCATATTTTTTATTTCGATTCAATACATATAATTTCACTGAAATTGGGTTCACAATTCACTTCATCTGTTCTTTCGGTAACTGCAAACTTCATTATTTCCTTCACCGATATTCATGGCAGTTCTGTTAATTCTTCATTATGAGAGCATTGTATTTGCTTCATGATATAGATATTAATTTTTTTTGTCAAAAATCAATATCTGTCTGATTCTCATCGGTCTTCTTGAAAGGGTTCTTCTACCGTAATGTGGCAACTCCTAATTGATTTTGAGGTAGCACAATTGCAGCTGTAATTCTTCCTTAGGATGGAAAGGTTGTCGGGTTTAATGATAATCTTGAATTTCTATCACTGAGACAATAATTACATTCGAATAACATATCACTAAAATGCATCTATTATTAATCGAGGAACGAAAGCCACGTAATAACTCACTAGCAGAATAATTTCAACAGACTCATATAACAAATGGGAGCGATAAAAACTCGATTCCGAATCGAGACTCAGAAATGCCCTCGTAAAGAGTCAATAAAAGTCGCGTGAAAGCAAACCCAAAGAAACCCAACTGCATGCTTGTACACACGCTCCATATCATATATCGTCCATTGAAGGCAATAATAAACCTATAATGACTCCTAACTCGCATATGACAGCTCTACTATGATTCTCGTTGTTTATTGCCATGTTGAAAAACAGCATTCGATGTCTCACGTATGCCAACTATTGATCATATATCCATTTTTTAATGCCGATCACGCTGCCAATACAACAATAAATCATTGAATATTATTGCCATCTTCATTTCAATTTGTAATTTTTTCAGACGGTTGTTTCAATCGTTTATTCGTCGAGGTTTTATACAGTTAATAAAAGCGATTCAATTGTTTCTTTATGTCGTGAGTTGCTTGTATACGATATATGGACCTTTATTCTCTTTGATTGGATATTTGGACGGAAGAAATATAAATGAAACATTACACGGTGTTCAGAAAGCATCTGGTGTTCAGAGGAATCACGATGGATAGTTTTTAAAGAGGTATTGAGTACTGGAAACTGTGCTTTGTATATCTCTGCATTTCTGGAAATAACTGCCAGGACTGCCTTTCGAAAATATAAAACAATTATTCCCCAGCATATTTTGCACTTATATGAGTTGAAGACATATTATAGATTTTGTATCATGATTTAATGAATATTTTTTCTCTGAACTGTTTGTTTACGGCATGAAAGTTTCTGATTGAATTGTTCAGGATTTTAATCTGTAGATATAGATGTGATATTGAAAATCATTAATAACTTAGTGATATTTCCAGATGTTATTGCCATGCCATTCGATTTCTCCATTTTTATCCAACAGCAAATACATTTTTCTACACCCGTACTATACAAATACGCTTATATGCCATAATCCGTTTTATAATGAGATCCATAATGATTCAGATTTTTCACAATGATACAGATTTTCAATCAATTGGAAATCCAATCCAGTGGCGGAGGGCTACATTGAAAATTGGGTTGTGAATAAAATCAGCATGTTTGTAAAATATTGAATTCTATTGAGACTACCAATAAGGAAATAAATGTGAATATTCCTTCTACTTCCAAATCAGTGGGACCTAGAATAAACCTTCCATACTGCACAATAAATAATCTTGATATTTTCAGGAAATGGGGCTGATTACAATCATTATTCTACATGAATATGACACATTTATCAATATATGTTCAATTCATTTATCAATAATGTTTAACTTTTTATACCAGATATACACAGGAATAAAAAGTACTTATGTAGAGTACAGTACATCAGATTTCGTTCCCAATATTATATAGTCTAGAAAATAAAAATCACATTGTAAATATTCTCTTTTATCTTATGTTGTGAGGAATTATCATGTGAGAAATATTCTCAATTCCAATTCACCAGTGATTCAAATAAGACTAACATTTATGTCATTCAATGACCGTCGAGAAATATAGCCAAGAGAGTAGTTGTTCAAGTGATATTGATCAACATCAACAGTCAACCAACATTTTTTTCGAACCGAAAATTTGAAATTTGAAAAAAACCTTGGTAATATGAAGTACGCAAACTTTATCTGCACTCATTCAAATTGAAAGCCCTCTACCCTCATCATCCACCTCTCAAGCCATGAAGCTACGATGATACCCTCCATCTATATACACAACATCCTCGTGATTTCAATTTATCTCAGCTAATGCATAATTGAATATTTGTTTGACAATGCGCTTTCGTTAGACACAAAGCATAATTGGGTCCACTCCCAATTTACATGTCCACTGAAGAGCATGACAAAGAATGGAGTTGTTCAACAAGCAAACATCTGGACATGCCTGTCTCTTGTGTGACCCTTTGACAAATGACAAATATATTAACTGGCTAAAAAAACATTGCGTTCGCATTATTATAGCCCGTCTATTGGGGTACTTATCACATCAAAGGGTCGGATTTGTAGGCAGGGGTGAAATGGTGGTGATGTAATGAAAATTGTGGTTTTGAATGAGGAACCATTATAGCTCAGAATTATTTTTACTCATAGTCATAATTGAAAAGATAATAGAAAAGATATCACCACTAAAAAACAGGCTACCTGTGATTTCCCCAACAGGACCTAACAAAACTCAATTACAAAATGATATGAAAAATTAAAAATAAGATCATGCAGAGAGCAGGTAGAATGTAAAAAATAATGAAGGCTGAAGCATTGATTCGTGTGAGGTAGCCCAAATTTATTTTAAGTGATAGTCATTCGGAAATACATTAGATTTAGATACTTCATTCTTATTGAAACATTCAAATAAATAGGTTTCGAAATGAAATTATGAATCTCTGAAAAAACGACAATGGAAAAATTTGTACTGTGTTTATAATGAAATTGGAAAAGAAGTGAAAGATATCGGAAAGGGATTTGATGAAACAAAAATCAGCGGAACAAAAGAAAAAATACTGATAGGACAACCGATGAAATCGATTCAGTTGGTAGAAATAGGAATACCGATAAAAAAAATCACCAAATCAAAATAATTTTTAGTTTTTGTGCATTTTCTTTGAAATTTTTTGAAATTCTGCAATTTATCCATTGATATTTTCTCTCAGCTTTCTCAAAAAAGTCAATATTTTCTCTTCAGTATTGTCTGGTGACTTTTTATCTGAGAAATCTGGTATGGTACCAATTTTTGAATTATCTTCTATTGAGTTTTTCTCATACCCTGCTAATTGAATAAGATCGTCTCATTTTCCATTTTATTTATTCTTTCACTTTTTTTCGTATTTCATTACATGATTTTCTCTTTCTTTCCACACGACACTATAGTATCATCAACTACCATCTCTTCACTCCTTTACGTATTTTACATATTTCATTTAATTGTTAAGTAAACCACTTCCACTCAATAAGTAATGATCAAGGAAATATTGTAAAGTAGATTCCAATAAGAGTCGAATTTTTTTACCATCCGCAATCAAATGAACACCATAAGTAAAGTCATATTAATATGTTCCTTGATAGCCCGTACAAAAAAATGAAAAAAATGAAAATGTTACAGTTTCAATAGTAGATGAATCTTGGTGAAAGTAGCTTTGATAACACTGAATAAATTACGCAAAGAAATATTCTCAAACGTAACAGAAGACTGAACGGAAAAACGTTTACTATAGTGTAGCCGCTGAAAAGATAGAATGATCACGTTATTGAATCAACGTAACACACGTAAATACAAAGGACGAATGAGTACAGTACAGTGTAAACAGTTCTTCATTTATGTCAGTTTAGAAGGCGTGGCATCGTACGCCGCGCAGGCTATATATAGATGCAGGCATTCACTGTTCACGCGTCCGTGAATTATATCTTTTGAACAGCCCGACTATAGTAGCTGGAGGACAAATTGATCGCCCTTATAGTCGGGCCTTTCGAAAGATAGAATTCAAGGACGCGTGAACAGTGAATGCCTGCATCTATATATAGCCTGCGCGGCGTAGCTACGCCTTCTTAACTGAAATTAATGAAGAACTGTTTACACTGTACTGTACTCATTTGTGCTTTGTATTTACTTGTGTTACGTTTATTAAATAATATGGATGGAAACTGTAAAGGAAAAAGGTGTAATAATGAACACTTATAAAAAAGCATCCCAAGAGTTCATGGGAGAACAGAGAAATGCTGTTGAATTCACTGCTGAGGCGACGTTTTTGTTGAGTGGTGTAAATCGGACTTGTAACATTGGGGAGAGGAACATTCAAAGAGTGCGTGCCGTTCACGTGATCATTCTATCTTTTCAGCGGCTACACTATAGTACTAGCATGAGGGGATCAGACCTTTCAGACTGAGAGGAGCATTATCTCCTTACTAGCTAATGTTTGCTTCGTAGAATTCTAAACTGATGTTTCGTGGAAACAAAATGCCTTCTTCACCTATCTGCAATGAATGGAAAAGTCATATAGTTCCAATATAACAGGATCGAATTCCTGCATCAGTTTCAAACCCCAAATCAGATTGGAATTAATCTCAATCCATCTATAAAGTCTTGAATATCTGCCCAAGAACACGTTATTTTAATTCCGTTAATGGTCTATTAATACCAGAATCTGGTCCGTCGGAGAGATCAATTTGTCAGGGGCTCATTAAAATAATTTCTACGACAGAATCAAAATCGAGTCGATTTAGTAGAAACAAATTCAGGTATATGGGAATCGATCGAAAAAAAAAGTAAAGTGATATTTCGGGTACTGCGTTATCGGAAGATCTACTGAACTAAAGGAGCTATTTGTTATTTTTACCTGATCGGTAATCTGTAAGCTAAGGCTATTAGTCCCAATTGATCGGTAATTTGAGTCCTTAATCAATGATCAGTCATCGGTTTCTGGTTTTCGGAGATGCTGGTATAGGTAGCGACCGGTCCGCTACAAAAAAGGTGTCACTTTCGGTTCGGTGTAGATTTGATTGGCTGGGGAATTTATTGGAGATAACAGGACCCAGTGAAAGGGATAAACGAATGATGTGATATTTATTGTGAGAAGAGGAAAACTTTAGGTCAGATGAATAGCGTGTTTTTTGATAATATCTGGCTTGGTTCGTGAAAAAAAATATATTTTTGATATCAATGCACCAAATACTAGATAAATGCCCTAATCAATCTTTCAGCAATGCCCCAATGAGTGCTTGCTCTTTCTGGAAAATGTTCCTCCATATTCTGTACCAAGCTCAAAGCATCTATAATGCCAACATTGTTTTTTCAATGAGAAATAAAAATTTCATACTTCGTACAGAAAAAATTCTCACAAGCTCAACTTTATGTGTCAAAATTTGTTGTAATTTGTTTGCGATTTTCAAACCAAAAGTAAATTTTCGTCAAGTGAATAAAATTTGATGAATGTTATAATAGTATATTACTTTATGAGGCGGAGAAGCATGACTTTTCTTGACGCGCCCGATATTACGCGCCGAACGAAGTGAGGCGCGTAATAGAGGGCAAGTCAAGAAAAGTCGCTTCTTTGCCGAATAAAGTATACTATTTTTTCTTCAAACGTAGCAATTTTCAACCATAAATAGTACAATTCATACGCTATTTTTACTCGAAATTAACTGTGACAACTATCAAAGTCGTCTAGATGTTAGAAATTAAAATAATTAAGTCGTGTCGGTGGGATATGCGTCTCCCTGGTTTTAGTTGTTCGACAGTTATTTTATGTTATTAAAGACAGCTTATTGTTGTTGCAACCGCAAGCGCAAATTTAGTGCGAAAATGGAAAACCTAATAGACCGGGAGGTGATGTCACTTTTTTATCAGTGATTTATCTGCAACTCAAATGTGATTAATTAGAGAGTTTTACCATTACTTTACTCCAAATCGAAAGTCAGCCGGCGCGACCGTGGTGGGCGTGGGCGTGGGAGGCGGTGAAAGTCGCTGAAAAAATCTCAAAAAAAAGTGATTGATCTCCACGTGAAACTTTGTTATAGTGTAAATTATTCATGATCATGGGTGAAAATAGGCGTCAGCCACGTTCCCGATGGTGGAAACATCGTCAGTCAGGCCTTTGAAGTGGTCGGAAAAATCGGAAAATTGAAGTGACCGATCTGCACTTGAAATTTTGAAGGATGATTATTGTATTCAAATTGAACATGAAAATGGGAGTCAGCCACGTTGATAGTGGTGGATTCTGCGTCAGTCAGGCGTCCAAATAAGTCAAGGGCAGTGACCAGCTTCTTTTGGCGCGCTGTATCTTACGCAGTTCGAATGACGCATATTCCACCGGCATCGTGCCGGCTGACGATTATTTATCGAAAGTACATAACAATCACATGTTTATATATCAATTTTAAGGTGATATAAATCACTATATCCAAAATTTTGAATATTGATTATGACTATTCTTTCAAATTTGAAAATTATTTTCACTGAATGCGTGATGTCTTCATTATTTATACACAGATGGAAATATTATAACAAAGCCTACTCCTGCAATATAGTCAATACAACCAGATGCAATAAAGTTAAATTATCTATATTGTACGTTTGACTCAAATACATTGTTTGTTTCACTTTGACGAATATATTTGAGCTCAATTTTATATCAAGTCCACTGGTGATATGTTAGAGTAACTAGTTCAAATATGTTTTGATTGATATTATTATGAATGAATCACCGAAGGGATTCATGAAAGTTGAATAGATTATCCATCTGAGACAAACAAACAATATAGTTACTTTAACTATATTGCATATACGAAGGTAGTAGTCCATACTCAAAGTGGAAGACCAATTTTAGTGAAAAAATGGAAACACGAAGTCATTTCCACAACATATTTAATTCCTACAGGAACAGGTCCTTGTTAAGACAAGTTTCGAACATATATATTTTCATCTGCATTTGAGTACAAACAGAGAAAAAGTTGGGAGACCAAAAACTACATATTAAACTAGTATCTTGAACCACCTCAGATTCTTCATACTCCCAACTTTTTCTCTATATTTGTACTTAACGAAGATGAACATATATATGTTCCAAACATGTCTCAACTAGGACACTGTTCCTGTAGGAATTAAATGTGTTGCGGAGATGACTTCGTGTTTCCATTTTTTCAATATATGGCATATAATTGGATCGACTACACTGCAGGTGTAGGTTTTTCTAAAATATTTGTATCTATGTACAGTTTATAATAATATCACAAAATACACGAATGTTTTTTTTTTTTTAAATTTTTTTCAGAACGAATAGTACAAGGTAGTTTTATATCTGATTTTTACGACTCAAGCCAGTGAGGCACAGTGAGACAGTACAGACCGCGCTATTTACTGGAGTAATTGTTTTCGCGATGTCGGAACCAAAGCCTTTCTGTGTTATTTGTTTGAAGAGAAGTGAACCTTCAATTTCATTTTCTGATGTGACATGGAATAAGTGTAAAACTGTGTTAACAATTCGCAAAGAAAATGAATTGTACATGCATTATGTAACATTGCCCGAAAAAATGTCATCAGCGAGGAAATATCATTCGAAATGTTATAGACTCTTCACCGCCATGTCGAAAAAAAAAACAGAGAAACAAAAGAAGATGATTTATTGGAAACATCAAATTTACCAAGGTGAGTATTCATTCATCAAGAATTTGTTGCGTCTATTCGATTTTCGTTACGATATTTCATTAGTTATTTGTTATTCAGTAGAGGATCTCTACAAAGATGTTTACGTGGGTAGCACGGTAATATTTAACTAGATCACTAGACCCCCCTTTCCATTTAATTTTTATTCCAGGTGGAGCCCAGTCGCCATCTTGAACTTTCCATGTGTTAATTTTACTCCATAATGTAGTATTCATGCATAACTTTCATCATCATCAGTTTCAATTTTCTGCGTTGACCCGTTCAAAAAATAAAAGAGGGGGGGATTAAAGAAATGCACTTTATAAACATGTAATTGTTATGTACATTCGATAAATAATCGTCAGCCGGCACGATGCCGGTGGAATATGCGTCAATCGAACTGCATAAGATACAGCGCGCCAAAAGAAGCTGGTCACTGCCCTTGACTTTGGACGCCTGACTGACGCAGAATCCACCACCATCAACGTGGCTGACGTCCATTTTCATGTTCAATTTGAATACAATAATCATCCTTCAAAATTTCAAGTGCAGATCGGTCACTTCAATTTTCCGATTTTCCGACCACTTCAAAGGCCTGACTGGCGATGTTTCCACCATCGGGAACGTGGCTGACGCCTATTTCCACCTATAATCATGATTAATTTACATCATTACAAAGTTTCACGTGGAGATCAATCACTTTTTTTTGAGATTTTTTCAGCGAGTTTCACCGCCTCCCACGCCCACACCCACCGCTATTGGACTGGCTGACGCGCGGTCCTCATATGTACAGGTGGAGAACTACTCATGCTGAAAAATTCGTGTGCAGATCGATCACTAGTTCAAAAGTGACACCACCTCCCGGTCGAGTCCGCGGCTAATGATGCAGTAGCACGTTTGGGCCCTCCAAGTCCGGAATAAAGTATCGGTTAGCGTACAAGCACTTCCAAGAGTGGTGCGATACAAAAGTAGTACGGCAAGTTACCGAAGATGTTTTACTGGCATATTTTAATATAATGGAAAATGAAAATAAATGGAAATCTCCTACAATGTGGTCACGATACTCTATGATAAAATCCGAGTTAGTTATTAGAAAAAATGTGGATATAATCAAATTTTTAAAGTTACGTGCCTTCCTGAAAAAGACAAGCGAACGATATACTGCAAAGAAGTCTAAAGTTTTCACTAAAGACGAGTTTGATAAATTTTTGTTCGAAGCGCCAGATAAGTTGTATTTAGGATTAAAGGTAAAAAATATTATATTGCAAAGCATGTAGTATACTAAATTATAAAAATTATGCTTGTGCTTATATTTCAGATTGTTTTGTTAATTGGGGTTACCGGCGCCTGTCGATGCGACGAATTGGTAAAAATGAAGACTGTGGACATTGAGGATAAAGGAAATGTAATAATTATCAAATTCCCAGACAGTGAAACACGACAAATTAGATCTTTTACGATAATTGGTCAAAACTTAATTAAACTGTATAAAAAGTATGCATCACTGCGGCCTGAACACTTCACAGAAAACCGATTTTTTATAAAGTACCAAAATGGAAAGTGTTACCGAAGTGTCATGGGAATACATTCGATAAGCGCAGTAGCCGAAAAAGTAGCTAGTTATTTAAATTTAAACGATGCAAGCGCATACAGGGGTCACTGTTTACGACGAACTTCAGTAACACTTTTAATTGATGGAGGCGGAAATCTAGAATGCCTCAAACGACATGGGGGCTGGAAATCAGCACGGTTGCCGAAGGATATATAGAAGATTCAATAAGAAATAAGAACGATAATACTCAAAAAATTTCAAACCCTCATGATTCGCCAACATCGGGAATGATTGCTGAAAGTTGTGCTCGACCATCAGTATCATCAACAATTACCACTGCGTATCAAGAGTCGGGAACATTTTTGCACGGTTTCAATTTTGAAAATGCTTCATTATCTAATTGTACTTTTAATATTACTATAAATAAAAATGATGTTTAATTGTTGTTAATGACATTTGTATTGTTGCTTTGTGACATGTTTTATATTGTTGCCATGACAACATTTTTCCCTCCGCCGTAAAGAAATGGAAAAAAACTGCTGCCGGCGGAGACATCAAACTTTGACAGGATCAAGTTAGATAAGTAATGTCATCATTATTTGACGTTTGAAGAAAAAATATATTGAGCCTGCTTACTGTGAATCAGTTCATAGGTTTCATTTTATTCCTCACTAATCGGATCAAACTCATAAACATTCGAGTATACGAAATATAAGTAGATATGACTGAAATTGAATCCAAAGCGTTATGTGGCATTTGATGACAATACCAATAATCAATGTAGAAGTATCACAATTCACAGTACGATTCTCACTGACTATGGGTTCACAAAACCGCGACACATATTCCGCTATTATAAGAAGGATAGATATTTTATATTGTATTGCGAAGCACGCGTCGCGATTTGGTGAAACCATAGTCAGTACGTCGTACTAGAAACTTTGATATTTTTTCAAGTATCGGTCAGTTGAATTGAACTATCGTTTTGATTTATTATAACTGTGTGGGTTTTTTCAAATATCAGAATGAAAGGGAACTGAAATTTTGAAAACTGTTTGTTTTACAGGTGGTTATAATTTTTTTGGTTACTTCATTTGTTTTATTTATTTTTTTATTTTCCTTTTTGTGCATACCGGTACCAAACTCAGGTAGAAAAAGCATAACATTCCTGGACGACTATGACACAGAAACAAGTTAAACATACTGTTTCTGCAATTTGTTTGAAATTCTACAGTAATTCATTAATTTTGAAGAAATCGTGAATAATGTTAATCACAAATGAATGGTGTTTTGAAATTCGTAATGAAATTACTCTGATTACTATGGAAACTGATTTGAATTGTTCATGTAGAACACTTACAACTGTATGGAAATATATTTTCCTAACAGTAAAGAAATCTTGACTTTTTTTGAGAAATTTTGGAACAAAAATTTTTGACGAATCACTCAGCTCTGATCCAGAATTATCCCAGAAATTCAAAACCGTTGAATTATACAGGGTGTTCCATTTGAAAATACGACACTGTATCGTACTATACTAAAAAAATTATTATGAAAAAATACTTTTTGCACCAAATTGAGATTCGAGAAAATACTTTCAGTACATTTTCTTATATTCTCCATTTTCAGATTTATGCGAAAGGCAAAATCATACTAATGCATCATGAAACACAAGTAATTCGAAGTAGGTTGTTATGTTATGTCGTATTTAATCACTCACCTTTCTCGACAATTTTCCCGAACAAATTCTTGCCCCTGAGGAAGTTCCGTGTCGAGCAGTTCCACCTCTGATTCCTGAACTGGTACTGACATTCGTGTATCGCCATGTTGGCTCCCTTAGCAATGGCCGCCAGCAGCCCAGGATTTTCTCTTGCCAGCCTTCTCTGCTTCCTTCGCAGTGTGCCATGGACGGAGCTGTCCATATAAAGAACTCCAGGAGAAAGCGGAGACAAGTTGTTGGGTTCTCCAGCTTTGGCGATACCCCTGTAAGAAATTAGAAACAAGTGAAAACGGATCAGGATTGTCTGCTAAATGTACTATTGCTTCGATCTGAAGGACAAGCCAGAACCTGTGAGAGGACATGGCACTATTTGTTACAAATGAGTTTTATTGAAAAAAAAAACATGAATAGGTAAAAGATGTATTACAGTGAAACCGTATCAATTGGGTATATTGATGAATTTTATAGTGAAATGTACCCATTTGGGAGGATGATGATGAGATAACTAATTTAAATATTAGGTACTGAAAATACAGAAGTGAGAAAATCTTCAGTTTTCATTAAAATCATGATACTTTAAAGAAGGTACATTCTGCTTCAAACAAGGTTGCTATCGACCCGATACATATGGGAGATGGTTGAGTATCCAGCAAACCATTCACAAAAATCAGTCACCTTTATTCCGAATACATTTCTGGAGGTTTTCACTGATTCCCTAATTATACAAATTGTATTGTTTTTTTTTATAGATACAGTCTGTCAGCGATGGATGATTTCCTTTCTGTGAATGAAAATATATCCTGTTAGAGAAAGAATTTTTCAAATGTGAGACAGGTTCTTGCGATTGGGTTCGTCTATTTTGTCTTTTTATGTTCATCCTGTGACTTGAAAGCATCAAACCAAATCCCTTGTGGCTTTTAAATATATCCGCAGCACTGAGCCCATATGTCGTAATGCTTAAACAACCTTTATTGATTTTTAAGGTAAATTCCTATTTGAGTTTGTTTCATCTGTTTGTCAAAGTTAAACAACTGAAACCTCCTATTTGCAGATAGTTCTCACCCATCCATGCGAGGGATTTTCAAACAATTTTATCTACTTTCAAACAAAAAAAAAACGAATGTGTCAAGAAACTATTTTTATATCTGTGGCAGACATAAAACTTATTGGGAGTTTCTGTCATAGTTTTGTTTATTCTTGGCGATCTGGTGAAGTCGATTCTAGAATAATTTATCACATTCGAATGTTTCAATGAACTGAACAAATATGGATGAATCATTCATAATCGTATACATCATAAATCTATAGAGATATTCCAAAATCCCATCCAGTCAACAATTCGCACCCAAATATCAAATACCAATTCACAACCGTTCACTTGGGTAATCAATATTTAAAATTCTTCAAACAATCATAGTCGAAGGAATGTTTGCTCAACTCAGATGAACAATGATTTCGATGAATAACCTTGGAAAATGTGTACAATAACAAAAACAAAATGATTTATCTGGTTTACTCTGTTCCGTCACGAAAATTTTTCAGTTGTAGAAAGACACGGTCTAACTTTTCATAGTTTACAACTGATATAGCGCTTCAATTAGATAGATGGTACAGATATAAATAATGAGTTGAGAACGGAAGGTGAGGTTTGACTCCACCCAATCAAAAATAATATCGAACACGGTTTTCAAAATAGCCGGGCATATACATATTACCAAAGAATCATGCTGGTATGGTTCCCAAAAAAAATGACTGAAATGAAAAATTTCCTAATGAAAGTTTGAGCTTTTGCTGACAAGCATACTTAGCTTCATTGAATACAAATATGGGAACCAAGTAACACAGTTATTACAGCAGAACTGTGAATTTTGATCCACCATCCTCAATTCAATTACAGACATGATCTTCACCTCTGCATGACAATACTTTTTTTTAAGTGATAATCATTATGGAGTAGCACGCCCATTATATCCAGGAAGGGATATCCCATCCTCAGCAACAAAAAGCTATGAATAAAAGAAAGGAGCAGAATCGAAACTCTTATGGTACGGAATGTCGAGATCCAACACTATCTAAATCTTAATTGCGAAAAGCACAATTCCAAAAATGACGAACCAGGAATAAGTAGTCGAGAGCGTGAGAACGACGATCACAATTCTCCGTTATCTATAGTTGCTGTCTTGCCCATACGTTAACCCCTTATCTCAAAATTCCTCCGCCAAAGGTATGTCACCCAGGGCCGACAAAAAACAAGCCACTGCTGTGGACTAATACAACGATTCTTCGACTTTATGTGGTTGCTGGTATCGACCTCGGTGGGAGACGAGATCGGTGTTAAGTTCATACTGCTGCTCATTTGTTTTATCAATAATAGACGTCGATTGTTCAATATTCTAAGACTTACCAAAATATTTTTCTAAAGGAATACTGTTTTGTTATTCATCACTCTCCAATGTAGAACAATATCATGCTTGTAATCAAATAAGAAGATTTATTGAGAAAATACATATATAAAGATAAAAATATGTTAACAAGTATGAGTTTTGGGATATTCTTCAATATTTTATAGTTTGTTGATAAACATCGACAATTCATATTCTGGTGGATAATGTGAAGACAAGCTGCACACTTCTGATAGCAGTTATCTACAATATATTGATATAAGTTGGAATTTCCTTTCTTCGAATTGAAAAAAAGCAGCTACATCCTCTCTCGCAGTACCTTTCCACAAAAGTCTCAAGATTGTGAATCGAAATTGTCAGCCAAAAAAGAGTCAAAAAATATGTTTGGAGTTCCGATCCTATATAACTCTCTTCCTTAGCTGAATGGACTCACGCAGAGGAAAGGAGGAAAATCTATTTTCAATATGAAGTATAAGATGTCTACAGCAGAATTATTTCAATGACTTCATTCGTGAATTCTCAAGAAGTTCAGTTCAATTGTTTCCCTCATTTTTCAGGAGGTTCAGCGTTATTTTTAAATAATATTTTATCCCTGATATGCATGCCTCATTCACTGCTGAAAAAATCTATTTTTGAGGGAAATCCGAGACGATATATTGGGTTGTTAAGGAGGGATTATGATATGATTCTGGAACAACTGATGTGGTATATAATATATTTCACGAAAGCAGGACTTACCACAAAGCTATGGTATCTGAACAACCTACAACTTCGTGAAGTTCAAGTCCCTCATCTCAGGAAAGTTGAAGAAATCAACCAAAATCACATTGGTATATTTCTGATGCAGATCAATGAATCAATATATTTCATAAACCAAAATGATTCTGCCGAAGCGAACTGTTTTTTGTTCTTTACAATGTTAGGATGAATACTAATCGGTCTTGAACCAATTCTTCTTTCGAGGTATGCATTTCGAAATTATTCATATTCAATCAGATATACATACACATAGTGTTCAGATTTGGTCAAAACCAGTAAACTAAATTTATCTGAGCTGTTTCGAAACTGTATGAATAACAGTCGATAAACGATGTATCATATATATTTAGACCAGCAACCCAACCTACTGTCATCCCCAAATCTCTGACAACCCTTTCTCTGTAGCATATCTGAACGAAATAGACAGCTGAAAAATGAAACAGACCCCACAGACAAATGATGTGACTGAAAACACATTTATTCAACGTGTTCTAGATAGCTCACCCTAATTCTTTATTGTATAACGGTTGTTAAAATATTGGATGGCATGAAATATCGATTGAGTTTTGAATATCTTGCTTGAAGATTCAGGTGTGAAAGAAATATCATTGTTCTTTGTTTACTAATAGAAGTTATAATGATAGATCTAATGAAAAAAAAAACAGTGAAGATTATAGTTGAGATGTAATGTATTGGTTCCTGGTTATATCTTCAGATGTTGCTATTTTGTTCAAAATGGCGACATTTTCATCATAATGCCGTTGACTCAAATTTAAACAACAGCACTATGGTTAAAATGTCAACAATTCAAACAGTGTCAGTCCAAAGTAGAGATGGGTGGAATCGCCTGAAACTGAATCAAGGTTCAAATTGAGATTTCAAATGAATAAATGAATGAAAATCATTGAACTTACAAAACTGCTTCAAATTCCTTACATTAAAGATCTTTCTCTCGGCAGGTGATGAGGAAGTGAAAACAAGTATACCAACATAAAATCTGATCTAAGATGAATTTGACTTACCGTTTTCTAGAAGAGTCTGCAGATTGCCACATCAGAAATCACCCCATTTCAATATTATTATGAATTCAGATGTGGAATATGATGAAATAAACTACAATTCACAACAAAATTCACACTCCATTTGAAAATTTTGCTTCAACCCAATTGTAATATATGAATCAATTGATCGCAATATTTTCATATACATATAAATGGCATTTATAGGTGATTTTCCAGTTGACACATCACATCCATTCCACAAAATTCCTAAAAATTTTTCTTCTTAGTTTTTGTGCTCTTAAAGTTTACGAGAAGTTGTTCCACTCAGGAAGAACTGTTTTTTTTTATTAATAATGATGACTTCATTCACCAATGAAATACGATGGAGTAAAAAAGGAAAGGAAAATTGGCGAAGTATCAGCTGACGATACTATAGCGCATATGAAGAAGAAAAAGATAATATTAATACTGATAATAATAATACTTTTTTCTTGTACTACGAACGAATATCGAGAAATAAATAATAGACAGGCCTTGTTCAACAGCATTCGTTCAGTCATGAGCACATCTAAGTGGTACCTTTCATCTCTTCTTGAATTGTGTGAAGAAAAATTCCAGAATTCTCTGGGGAACGAATTATAATGTTTGGATGCACTGTTGAAAAAAGGAATTAACGCAGCAACGTTTCCAGGTAGACTGAAAATCTGTCTTTCTACACTTGTAATATTGATTATTATTCTTTTGAGTTTGTGGTAAAAAGAAAAAATTTTCAAACATTATTCAACGATTCTTTACGTGATTTCAAGAAGCTTTATTATTCTGTGAGTTGAAAGAGGAGTCTAGCAAATAGTGGATATTCCCAATGATGGTGATGGATCAATATGCATTTCACCTATGAAGCGCAAAGGTATGAAGTGAAAATCAATCCCGTTCATTATAGAGTAATCTTACAGACTATGAAATGAATAGAACTTTCATTTGAAACATCAGGCTGGCGTTAGACATGCCTACATCAACTCTTTCACTACTCATTAGTCATTATTCAATCCGGCATTGTTGTTCTTCATTACCTACATGGACGCAGTTTCAACCGTTATTTTCTCACTTCAATAAATAGCTCCCAAAACAAAGCTAAGCTCCGAAGGAATTACATACAATGAGATTGTTTGCAGTACTAATTGTTGGAATACCCGCTAAAAGCTGTTATAATATTCATTTATGCGTAATGAATTCAATGGGCGAATAGGCAAGTAACCCGTTCCGCATTCTTGCTTGATCGGAGATTGTCAAATTGGAATTTGTTTGAATAGCCATATTTTACTGGAAGAGACACCTCTGCTGCACTTTGCATTGAATGCCGTGATGTGTCATTGTTGCCTTAGTGGAGTTAGTCTTTTCCTGTTTGGATAAATGTATTCAAATTCGCAATTACGATTGAGAGATGTGGTTCCAGTACTGAAAATCTTTCATTTAAACAATTATCGAAAAATAAATTGCCATCGTATGCCACAGATAATAGAACTTCAATTTTGTATTGTTCCTCAATATCAGTATCAAAAATAATTCAGCCACTGCTACTGACTATGTTAGTTTATCTTAATCGCTATCAATTTCATTATTCTCCACTTGGATAAATTAATAAGTAGATTCCACAAGTGATGTTATTTCACGACTGTATGTTTCTGTTTCAAATTTCGTAACTAGGTGAAATAAAGTATTTCATTACATAATTGCTAATTGAAAGGAAGGCCTATTGTCATTTCCGATTTTGAAGAGTGGCACATTATCTGGAAAAAACATTCACGAGAGCTCATCTTTCACCTCAATCTTGGGCTATCCCCAAAATCTTTTTTTGCAGTTTCACATGAAAGAGAAGCCCTGTCATGATCAAAGAACACCGCATGAATCAAGGGACGGGAGATACGATTTAACATTCACTTTGAATTTTTGAAGTTCGTAAGCCTCAGGAAAAACAACCTCTTTCGGCAAGGAGTTCCAAATTTCAGCTGTTAAAAAAATATCCCTGACAAGAGAGGTTCGACAGGTCTTCAAGTTCACAACAAAGGAGTGGGAGTTTTGTACTCGTCGAGCTATCCGTGTAGATATTGCCAGGGGTGGAACGATTGGTAACAATTCAGAAGAGATCCGACCGTGAAAATATCTATAGAAAAGAGACAAGTTTCCCACTCTTCTACGATGCTCCAATGAAGTGAGCGAGTCTGTGGCCGAAGAATCGCCAACAAGACGGATTTCCTTTCACTGATTAGAATCGAGAAGATTCAATGAAATAGTAGATGATGATAGATTATTGAATAAGCAGGAAAGAACTATTTTGGGGTATCACTGAGTGAGAATAGACAGGATTAAGATGCTTCGAAAACCTGGTGATTCCACTGATTTGATTTTGTTTGATTTCTGTGGCGAAAAAAACAATCGACGCTTTTGGAGGTTTTCCCTATTTTTTCGGTAGGGGGCGTTTCGTTTCCATTTTTCAAATTGATTCATGTTATTTGTCACTTTGTCATGTTGCTTCGACATTTTATGTGAAAACGATATTTTATTGGGTTCATTTATTGATTTCGGTAACATTAAAAAAAAATGAAATTCGTTTCATCGTATTGAAGTGTCGGATTTGTATTATCGTTGTTAGTTTTGTCAGAGATTTCTGCAATATGTTGAGATTCTGTAATTTCGTGTGGTCAGACTACGTCTAAAAATGAAGTTGTACACCATTCTATACCCAAGGTTACTAAAATTCGCCTATGGGTAATCAATCTTCTGAATAGCCTTCAAGCATGAGGTTCCGTTCATTAGGCGATATAATAAAAACTATTTGGACTTTCTTTTCTATTTTCCACCACAGTTTTTATGTTCTAGACAAACAACAGTGTCAGTTTTATTTATACATTAGTGTCCAAAAATTGCTATTTCTCCATTGATGTCCCCACTAATAACGGTATACTTTGCAATCGACGCCTTCGACTCTCCGACGAATTCTTGAATAAAAAAAATCATTCTTTTCAATCAAAAACTACCTAACCTAAGAAATGTTCGAAATTGAGCATGGTCTGCAACTGATGTTCGATTGGCCACTCATTATCGTTTAGGTTGTGATCTCTTCTCACTATCCAACCAAATAAAAATGGAAAAACTAGTCTGCAACTTTTCACATAATGCAAATTTAGCTTCAGACAAGACTGAAAAGAGCATGTGGGCGACATCTGTACGTATTGCACGGAAACCTTCAAAAGCTCAATTCTCCAGCAGAAATCAAGCAATCCGGATTTCGACAGGTTTATCCCAAACTTTCACAAGGTTGTAGGCACCTTAGAAAGGATCTATGAAATCGGAAAAAACAATTAAATGAAATTGAACTACTTTTTCTCGACAAATCTCACCCGGAGCCCCCAACCCATATCTCAATCGTGTCGCAGAGATCAAGTTGTTCACCGAAAAATTCCGGAATCGTCCTCTTCCTCATCCAATTATTCGGACCCGTCTCGAAATCAATCTTCGAGCTACGATCCGGCCAAGAGATGATATCTGTGAAGTCTCGAATCGTCGCACGTAACTGGTTGACCAAATTTTCCGAAATATTTCATTAAAAGTTCGGTCACATCGCCGCGGACTGACAGCAGAGATTTAGAGGAGTGAGTCTGTGCCCATGTAGAGACTGCCTTGGCGCGTATTCATCAAAAGTTGTCAGCTGCAGTCGCGTTTGATGGACGGGATACTTATCAGGGATCATCGGCATCGAAATTCATTAAATTTTTGGGTACGGAACGTTTTTCGAGCATTCCGAGGACAGATTGTTCTCCAAACTGCGTCAATGTCGTTCGGGACAGCAGGTTTGTTGAATCGCATGCAACGGGAAACATGAATTTTTCTTTCGTGGTTTTTTAGGTTTTCAACATCACGACTGCCTGTGTTTTCAGTTTATTGAATTGGAGAAGAAACTTCAAGAAAACTCCATACTCTTCATGAAAATTTTTCTGACTATCAGATGACTCTGTATTTGAAATTTCAGCTTTGAGAATGAGAAATAGTATATTATACAACAAATGAGAAAAACGACATATTTCTCACGAGCGCAGAAGTTTGTTGCCAATCAAGCATGTGAGATATATGTCATTTTCTCAAGCATTGTACACTGTACTTTTTATAGAGTTGCGTTGTTTTCAAGTATTGGAGCTTAAAATACATATATAATAATACTTGTATGTAATAACTCATTTTTATATTGAATTTAAAATTGTAATTGACAGTTATATTTGAACACTTTTGTGAAGTAATTCCTGTTAACATATTTTCGTTAATTAAAATATTAGCTGCGGTCGAAGTTGAAGTTGATGGGGAAACGTATTGAGCTTCCACAGCATTGTTGTGTTCAGGTTCTAATGGCGCTGGAGGCTGAATGGATAAAAGATGTGCCTCTGCATTAACTAAAATAGTCGAGAATGACCTGCGGAAACAGTGCCCAGTATATAATTCTGGGTTCAATAATTGCAAAAATTCATTCATTCCCACAGACTGTTTTGTACATTTGCTAGTTTTGAAATTAAAAAAAAAAGGTTTTTCATTTGTGCATGGTCAAAGCTTCACATATTTTTTATAAATTTGGTAGAATTCTCCTGTGACTGTGAAATTTCTAGAAACCTTGATTTTAGTATCGGGTAATTTTATTAAAAGGGCCGAATTAAGATCTTCCATTTCACTAATTTTCAGTTTTCGAAATTCATCACAACGGCATGCCTCCGTGAGGCCAATAGCTAAAGCAGCCCGAAATCAAACCCAAACATTCATTTTTTCGATAACAATTTAAAAATTTTCAATTCATACCTTTATCAGCAAATACTTTTCATCAGGTGCATCATTCGAAAATTTTTGAATTTCTTCAGAAGTTAATGTTTTTCGCTGTTTTGGAGCTTATTTTTCAAATTTGTGTTTCAAAAATGCACGTAGTTTTACGTATTTTGATATATCAAGACAGTTTTTGGAAATGTTGGTACTCTTCAGCATCGAGTACTGAGACCATCATGTTGATGATTTCAATCTTCTTGATAACTCTTCAAAATGGACTAACAAGGTATTTTCGGAACAAGAGTTTACCTTGACAAAATGGTTAAGGCTTTCGCGCCGAGGTTTTCAGTACTACTACTTTTCTTCGGGGTTCGGACTTCGAAATCGAAATGTCCAGTCATCGGAATAATAGTCAAGATGAAGCCCCTGAAGAAGCTAGCCACTCGCACTAGCGAAACGTCAGGAAGAAATTCCATAGAACAACGGCCTTCAAACCCGAAGAAAAGTAGTAATACTGAAGAGTTTACCTTGCCTTCCATTTTCCAATCCATAAAGTTTCTGTAAGTGATTTCAGATTTTTCTCTTGATGTGCTTGGTATCAAACATCTATTGCTTTCTGAACCATTTTTGGAGGTGTATTTTCCAACTCTAAATCTTCGCATACCATTATAGGTATTCAATATTTAATAAATCTGAACTGTTTGAACTATAACAATCAACAATAGAACTGTTTTCGTTGGGTAAGTTTACAGCAATAATTATGCAGTGCTTCGGTTTTGTTGTTATGGAAACGCCAACAATGAGCTACTTGGATATTGCACGCGAATCGTCGGCGTAGCGTTATCAACATGGAGAACAGGTCATATCATTCTGACATGTAACAATTCATGACTGACTTGGGTTATCGTGATAACAGTGAGAATTTATTTCCCACTGTGATGGCGGAAATTTCTCATTGCGTGAGAAATCTTCGATTTTGAACGTATGAAAGCGACTCTGCTCGTATCAAACTTACGCTTTCAACATAAAGGAGCTTCATAAAGACAGAAGAAAGAAGAAACACTTCTGATACAAAAACTAATAATGAAATAAGCTGTTTCAGAAAGATTCTCTTAATATTGTTTGAGGTTTCATAGAGGTTCCTTTCATAGAGGTTCTGCATTGTTTTCAATCAAATCGGAAAACAGAAAAGAACCACTTCCTCAAAACTTTGTTTTCATCAGGAGAATATTAATCATGTTCTCTAATATTCATCTTCACTATCTGTGTTGTTGTCTATTACCCAGTAAGTGTATGGGTTTCAACTAATTCATACTATTTTTGTGTTGTATTCCCAATATTCCATATTCAATAAATGTTCTTTCAAACTGTTGTATTCTGATATCCTTGTAAATTATCATCAAAAACTTGTGACTGTTCGAAATTGGTAAAACGTGAAATTTACCTTTATGTGAACTACAATTGATATCGTATAATTAAAGTTTTTATCGACTAGAATATAGTAATCGTTACCAAAAGCAAATATTTCTTTGAAGCATGTCAAAACATTCGTAAACATGTTTGAATAAAAAATACTGTAAGAACAAAACCACCTGAATTTTTAAATATAAAACGTCACTCGAGATCAAATCCAGCATTTGAGTTTGTGAAAACGTTTGAATATATAATGAAAAATATATAATAATCGTAAAACTTTTGTCTGCCTGAGCATCGGAAGAGAGCAAAAATTCAATTTCCAATTCGATTTTCTAGAAAATTCACGACTACTGTAGGAACAAACATAATGCTGAATTATCTCCACAATACCTTGTTTATAACAGTGAGTCACGAGATAAACCAACAAAAGTAACCTGAACATTGTGCGGTCGCAAAGATATTTTCGAAATGAATATCGACAATGAGCCCGTAGTTACAGTAAAAACTCGTTTCGAAATGGAATATTTGGAATGCTGAACCAACAATAAAATCATTTAACTATTGGGAAAAGTAATAAAATTTCTTTCAGAGTCCATATAAACAACTGGCTTATTACCATGTCGTGAATATTCATAAGCTCTTTCTCTAATAAGGATATTTAACAATATTTTATAGCTTATACTACTGAAAACCAAAATAAATGAATGAAACAAATGTCAACATTTCGGAGTAATGTATGCACGAATGAGTTTTTTTAATGCTTCTCAGACAGACATCCTGTCTTATAGAAAAATTTCATTGAGAAGACGAAGTTTGCCTCAACTTAGAAGCTTTCGAAGATAATCGGATTTTATCGCTACCTGTGAAGGTTATTAAGTGTTATTGGTTTGTACTACAGACAAAGACTGGTTCCTTGGATATTGTAGAAAATACGTCATTGAAGGTATATTTCCGTACATACAATAAAGATAATAGAATTAGGCACTTCTTGATTGAATACGGATTGTGACAGCTTTATATATCGATGTTTGGTTGTATACGTCAATTTTGAGATACAATAAGGTCCTTGATATTTGAACCTGTTGCCCATTACACCAACCAACCAACAACTGTTGGGATTTCCATTCTGGAAAGTGCAAATTGGTCCTCAAGACTTCATTCAAGGCGAAAAACGACCATAGGCAATAGCATCTACTTATATTTTATACTCCAACATAAAATAATTTTTCACATTTTAGAGTGGAATCAATATATTTCAAATACGTTTGATATAACTTCACTTGGTATTGGGGTTTGATTAAGGCAATTTTTGCCATGAGAAATTGTGTATTCTGCAGATTCATTACTGATTTTCAGAGGAATCAAGACAAATATTCATTCGAATCATTCATGCAGTTGGAATTTTATTCATTTCTGAAGGAGAATCGGGTCAATACAGTCAAGAAACTGGCTATTCGATTCAAAATTTTACAGTCATTTCTTTACTCTCCATCCAGGAGATGTATTTGAAATATCTGAGTGAAGATGTTAATGTTGAAAATTCAAATTCAAGTTTTGAGAGCATGTTATTTCAAAAAACGTATATTTATTGAAACGATGGGTAGTGTCATAACTGCATTTGAATGTTTCAGGTGTTGTATCCAGAAATGATAAAAACGTATGATCGATATTATAGATGAATTGTGTAGGACTGAACACTAATATCTTTGAAGTCGTTTCAAAAATAGGATAAAACTTTCAGTAATGAGATAGAACCGTTCTATTCATGACGAGTTGGAAAAAATACACTGTTCAACTGATTATGAGCTAGTTCGAGATTGGAAAATGATTGATAAAACTTGGAGTTAGTTGTCAATAACTCAAGTTTTGCAAGGTTCTGTTGATTCTATCGCAAAGGAAATGTAGCACAAATTAAACTACATTTTCGTTTAGATGAAATGAAAAGGAGTATATCTTTGAAGTCTTCACTAAGAGTGAGTTGAAAACAAAATGATGATTCATAAATGGATTACTCTTTTAAAATTTGATAATGGCTCTAGAACTTTGAGGTAGTTATTATAAATGGTTATTTTGAGGTTGCGTTGATTTTGCCTCGAAGTAATTGTAGCAGACATATAAATACAATCATAATTTGATTAATCTGCAATATTCGTGAAGTCTTCAGTTATGCTGCGTTGGTACCAATTTATCGTTGAACGGTTTGATAACTTGTGTTCAAGATTTGATAGTAGCTGATGGAACTTGAAGGCATCAGTTTTCAAAGAGATGTTTTTTGTTTTCGCTGCTAAGGCAATAGTGCAAATACAAAACTAGAATTTTAGTTAGATGTGATGAAAAAAATATTTTTTGAAGTCTATGAATTGATGATAATTCAGTGGCTAATAGATCGATAATGTTTTTGAGGTTTAATAATGGCGGATGAACTTGAAGAACGTTGTTATTAAGGCAATGTTTCGGCAAGGATTAGTAGATTTTGCTGTGATGGCAATATAGTTGAGATAGAACTACAGTTTTAAGCAAATTGAATGAAATATTTGCAATGTTTGTATTTCGTTAATTATAACTGAAGACAATTCACTGATTGATGGATCGAAAAACTTGTTCAAGCAGATCAGATAAGTTGGGAAGAAGTTGTTATCAACGCGATGATTCTGCAAGGCAATCTCGATTCCGCCGCGAAACATGTTAATCAATAGTATTTGAACAATGACGTACCACCACATGGATCCCTTCCCTCTGTTCTTGCTCCTGGCTGTAATATCCCCTGCCCCGCTGGCCAAAACTACGGAAAGCAACATCACAATAACCACCGTCACTTCCATAATCCTAGTGTCCACCCGCAACGCGTCGAGCCACGACACACAAAAAATAAACAATATCACCTGAGACTCACCGTTTAGTATTTGCTTTTCTCGAGGGGTACGAGTAGGGGGTGGAAATCGGAGACGAGAGCGGCCGATTTTCTCCGAGCGATCGCTTGAGGAGGAGTCATTCGTCCTGACCACCCAGAGTCCTTTGAGATACTGACTCGGCCGCACGTGTGGTCCTGCACACGTGGATCCTGGCGCCGCCCTCGTGGACGGTCGCGGCCAATGGAGAGGGACGGCAACGCCCAAGGTCAGGCCTACTTGAGTGAATTGCCCGCCATCGCTCGGCAAAAATCCTGACGGAAAATGTGAGATCGGTATGAGGTATGCCTCGTATTTCCTCTGGGTTTTCAGGTTTTTTTCCGCTGGTGAATGTTCCATGCTTCTCTTTTATTCGGTGGAATTCGCGAAATGTTAAATCTCTTCAGGCACTGCATGATTTTTTTTTGTCAGCAGCACTATAGGTAGGTATTTGGTGGATGTACTATCAAGCAGAAACATTTTCATCGAAAGAAACTTTGAATTCAAATAACAGAATGGTCATGCCTGAGCTTTGGCGAATTATACTAACACGTCTTTCCTGTCACTCTTCAACTGTGTTATATCAGGAGGATAAAAAATGCATGGAATTTGTCATTCCTAATTCTACAATTAACTACCCAGGATTTGTTTGGTTTTTAAAATGAAATTGTATACATTCAATTCATTGATGAAACGGAAATGCAACCGTAAATTTCTAATTGGTATGAAGTGAAACGATTGAAATTTATTTGTTCAAATTAAACAAAAAATAATAGACAACACTGCCATAATTTCCAACAATAACATCTCTTAACACAGATTGAATCGTTAACCAAGTAAGCATCTTTAGAAAAAGAAATTGGTACCATATGAATACTGGAAAAAGTTCCTCAATGTCTTGTTTTTGTTCGTAATAAATACTGAGAATATTTCATCAGTTCTTTCCCCCGGAAATGCTTACGTCAGTTGGGTTTTAGATTATTTCTTTCTTCGGGTTTTTGAAAGCGCTGGTGAACCATCGATATTAGAACAAATTCTCACGGAAATATCAAAAGCCTAAGTTCTATAACATCTGCATGCATCTGAGCAATTGCTTTGAGAAATTATGAAATATTCCGCCTCTATTCCATCATCAACTCATATTTCAAGTGATATTGTGTGAGAGTTCCTTAATTCACAATGGTCTGAAAATATATAACTGTCTTCCAAACAAAATTATGGGGATTGAACTGGAATTAAGTACACTGAAAATGGAATCAAAATGTTGCTTATTGATTTTCAATCTCCAAATTTTTGATATAGACCTTATATAACTATAGTGTTACATTTATATATGTGTATACCTCATTCATGAGTGCTCCTGCGATGTCTATGAAGACTAAATTGATGTTAATATGAATATTTCCCTCATATATACAATGTCCCTTAAGAGCAATGCAATTATCGAAAACTTACAGCGGTAATTGCATTGTATCAAGTAACCATAACAACACATTTGAAACCGTATCGCTAGACGTCAGTAAACAACACAAATAAATGTCAGACAGACTTCAAAAATAGAAAAACATTTCGTGTTCAGGCGAGTACTCCTTACAATCTATAGAGGAAAGTATATATGAACAAAAAATAACATTTTCTTGAGAATTTCTTTATTCATGAAATATTCCAATGAATTACATTCGTGCATAAAAATGACCAGATAATTTTGCATTCAAACGTGATATCTTATAAAAATTGCATTCGGTTATTTTCATATTTTGTAAAAGAGCCCTCGCCCTTCGGACTCGAACACTTTCGCCAAAATATTAAAATAAACTTGCAATTTTTAGATATCACGCTATCTTGGAAAATTATCGGTAATTTTCATGCACTCGTGCAATTATAACCGAAAACATCTCTTGGCCACGGATGTTTTCAGAAACAAATTTCTTTTTTTAATTATTTTCAAGATATTCATGTTAGAAAAAAACTGATGAAAATTCAGATAACTTCAATAGTAATTCATCATAAGTGAATAATCCGCCATCAACTTTTTGGAGGATTTCCTCAGAAAAAAATCTACATGAAACTGAATAATACTGTTTTACTGACTTTTTTTTTTGTTCCAAGCATAGGAGCACTTCACTTGTTGCACCAATCAAAATTATTCAATCCAGAATGCCAGAAACACCTAAGATGCATTTTAATTCTACTAATATTATCAATTCGAGAGCACAATAAAGAACAAAAAGTGATTAAATAAATTGGAAGTTATTTTCACCAGTTGAATTTTTTTGGAATGCAATTGATTAATTCTGATTCATTTTTTTTATTGATCCCAAGAAACTACAGTAGTTTATGATAGTTATATTATATTCATATTCACAAGGATTTCAACCTCCTTATCAAAACTTCAGAAATAAATTCACAGAAAAATATCAGAACCTAACGTATTCAATAGATCCACCTATTGATTCATCAATTGTGTCAGAAGAGAGAATTTAAAAACTATCAAATGAATTTTCAATAATCTTAATGATAACTTCTTTTCTGATTTGAATTTTCTGATTATTAACCTGTGTCTGAATTTTCATTCAGGACTTTTTCCATATCCGACTCAGAAAAAAATATTTATGAGTTCGAAAATGTTGCTATCATTGAAGTATGAGGGTATGCTCCGTGGTTCCCCTGGGTTTAAATTTTTTTTAGAAGTTGCTGACCAATTGGACTTGTTCTATCCAAAAAGAACTGTTTTTCAATAGACGCAGCAACTTTTCGGGGAAGATTGAGAATCTGCCCTTTTACTCTTGTATAGATTTCAATATTAATTCTTAGTTTTTCAGATTTTGGTAGGTTACAAACCCAAAAAACTACGGAACAAAAATATTGATTCACCACACAATGATGACGTTCAAACAGTACAAAATAACTATTGAAAATGCTCACCGCTTTCCTTCGTACTATATCTTAAAAACGAAAGTCTTGCAAACCGATACTTACATAATTTTTATTTTATGTAATGTAACTTAATTCTCACTTGTGGAGGTCACTACGTATATATTTATTACCTTTTTTAAGAACCATACTTTTTTGTGCATACTGATGTCACATTACTGTCAAAAATATTTGAAGCAACTCTTCTTGAATTAAATCAATTTTAGGTTTTCAGTGGTTGTCAACAATGAAATAATTTTATGAATAAACTTATTTTTGATCGATTTGAAATATTTCCAACGCTAGATTCAAAATTAAATCAAAATAAATATGGAATATTGGACACTACTGGTATTGATACGTAAACCTGGATTACCTGGTTCACACTATGATTTTATCGAGAGCATTATACCCTCGAAGATCTCGATGTATGCAATCCATCGATGATGCTCGTATAGATAAATGAAGAATGAAGAAAGGCATTTCTACGTTGCGTTGGCCTTCAAGATGAATGAAAATATTCAGGGGCTATAAAACAATCTCTATGCGAGAATCGTGAGAGAATAGCGATACTGTCTGCCGAGAGTGTTAATGCATGTAGGAATTTTTGCCTGGATTATGGGAACGGATACCACCGAGATTTGATTTTATTTCTTACGTGCACTTCACTGGGTTTAACATGCGGTTCGGTAAGTTGCCTGATTGAAATTGAGATAGAAATGCTTTTCTAGGGTGCCACTCAATATAATAAGTGAAAATTAAAACCGGCATTTTCGACTGCAAGAAACAAAGCATATGCAGCGAGCAAACCGGAAAATATGTCGCTCCTATGAATTTGTCATCTATTCCCCCATATAATCCACAAAAACTCCAATGGCCGAATAACTCTTTGATCTCGATTTTATAGTGTGAAAAATCCTCATGTTACATACAGTATTTGGACCTATTCCACGTTCGAATACTAATAAAATATATATATATATATATATATATATAATATAATAATAATAATAAAACACAAAAATCCTTCATATTGATAAAAACCTGAACAAACCTCTCTTTTTGAAATTGACTGAAATTCAAACGAGAAAAAACAACATGAACAAGAAATCAGATATTGAGAACCTCGGGAAAATTTATTCGTTTCTATTAAACAACTGAGTACATCCTGTATATAACTGTCGTCAGTGAAAAGAACACTATGAATATCAAAATCAATAGCTTCACCTTCCATTGCCAAAATTTACAGTTTTCATGTTTTATATTATTATTCCATTAATCGAGAAAAACCTCCAGTAGCACATGTATGTACTTTATATTTTATATTTATACTTTTTTACATTTTATATTTTAGCCCTTGAAATGCTCATGAAATTTAGCGAAAGCTCGGGTAACTTAAAGAGAGTAATATTTTTCTATAGACCGAATCTCTGATAAAAAACAACGTTGAATAAAAATAATAATAATTTGAAAATGACATAGGTGAATCCTCCGCCATCTAAAAAATAATAATTCGAACACAAAATGCTAGTTCATTCTACAGGGTGAAAAAAAAATCATTTCACACATCGCCATTCACTCAGGTTAGAAATTTGTTATGTGCAATATGGATATACATCATTAAAGCCGATACAATCAACAAAAAATAATTTCATGTCGAGGCAGAAATTTTAAAATTCATTCCTGGTCATTTTTCTAGACGTTACGATAGAACATGAAACTCTCGTAGTAATTTGTATTGAGGACACTGCCATTTTTCCAAATCCAATATAGTTGCCCTACGAACCTATTTACACAAATTCAGAAGTAAAAGACAAAATTTGCCTAATTCTTTTAAATTTCAATAATGTAATCAGTAATCTTGATAGGAAGTAGTGAGATTCAAATTCAAACCTTGAAAAAAAATATTTTACCACTACTACTACTGAAAGAATACTGAAAATACTCGTTTTGAAACCCAAAGAAACAGGGAAAAAACTGTCCTCTTCTCGTTGAAAATAATAACTTTATAATGGAAGAGAGAAATAAAACAAGAAGTATACCAAGCATTTTGCTAAAGAAAATTATTTACACTTCAAGATTGAAAATTCAAAATTACTGAAAAATGTGTGAATTGCTGAAAATTCTGAATATTTGAAGTTTTCTTCTTTAGAACAATTTTTTTTTTAGAACGTGAGCAAATATTTTTTGTTTTCCACTTCATCAAATTTCTTTTGTTTTTTCTTCTCCAATTGATTGTGAATAATTTTACAGAATTCGCTCAGTTTAAGGTAACATGATTTATCTTTCAGCCGTTTTTGAGTCAAAATACATCACCAATGAAAATCATTTCACAAAAACTCAAACTCACACAAACGAATCTCTGCTCACGGAACAAAGAACGACTATATCATTTTCACAACAGTTGTGAAGTTATGAATATGCGAGACCTCTCAAAGTCATAGCTCTTTATGTATATTACGGAGAAAGAAGGGTACATCCTCAGATAAGTATTAGGTCTCGAACATCACTAATACTTTTAAATGAGGTCTGAGAATTGTTTTTGTTGAATATTCATGGCGACCTGCAAATATGTTTGAGATACGTAGTGACTTCAAATTCCTAATATTATAATTAAAAATATTGACAGCTACCAATCAGTTCAGAACATACTGGCATCAAAATAAGTAATTCTTTCAACAGCTTGAATATCTCTGCTGTGGGCCTTCATGAATACCAACCCATGTTATGGACTCAAATACTCCATATAACATTATGTTAACCTCGCAGCAATCACTCATTTGATCTCTGCGTACGTACAATCCACATTTGATGCAAAATATGCTCTCATCATGAATATATTTTCGGTGAAGTGTCCGATTATGCTCAGATAAAACCACTTTCAGTGAAACCGCACAGGAATATAGGTTTGAAATATTGTATCAATAACTTACTTCGAATAGCGATGCCGATGATTCCACTGTTGTGTCGTCTGATGTCACATTTTGTTTCGGATAATGGTAATGCGTTGTATAAGTTCGAATTTCCCTCCCTAATTCTATGATTTTCATATGATATTTTTGGTTCGGATGGTAACCGAATAAAAAAATACCTTTCAATTATAATAGGACAATAATTAAGATTCGAGAAGAATGTTTTTAAAACAAATTTGAATTTTGAGCATATTCCCTTAGTCACAATCGGTTTCAAAAATATCTGGAACACTGGAACATAAAACGAATATTTGTTTTTCCAGCAAAGATTTTCAATCACACAAATTCAACAAAATCTTTCATTGAAATTATGATAGGAATTACGATTAGTGATGGGGAAAACAATGTGGGATCTATCGCTGAAGGTGCTTCCCAGAAACTTGGATGTCTATTTCGTGCGAAGAAATACTTCCCTTCTCGTCAGCTTCTGATGATCTACAAGGCTCAGGTACGACCTGTCTTGGAATATTATAGGGTGGAGTTCGGCACCAAAACATTCATTGAGGCTTGCCGATTCTATTCACAGGAAGGAAATTCGTCTTGTTGGTGATTCTTCGCTCACAGACTCGCTCACTATATTGGAACATCGTAGAAGGGTCGGAGACTTGTGTCTCTTTAATAGATATTTTCACGGTCAGAGCACTTCTGAATTGTTATCAATCGTTCCACCTTTGGCAATATCTACACGGATGAGTACAGAATTACCACTCCTTTGTTGTGAATTTGGAGACCTGTCGAACCTCTCCTGCTCAAGGATCTTTTTTCAATAGAACTGCTGAGCTTTGGAACTCCTTGTCGAAAGAGATCTCTCCTGAGGCTTACAAACTTCAAAAATTCAAAGTGAATGTTAATTCGTATCTCCTGTGCCTTGATTCACGCGGTGTTCTTTAAACATTAGAGGGCCGTTCGTGTGAATCTGCATATATAAAAAAAACTATTACCTCTCACATGAACCAATTTTAACGTTCTGTTCCTTGAATCGAGTTCATTTCATTTTCTAATTATAACAGCAGATCAAAACAACTCACGAAATCCAACATTCGTCCTTGAATCCACCAGACGAATATTACTCAATTATTATTTATCATTCCTATAATCGCGGATTGGCTTTTCATTTCAGAGGCCCAGCATCTCCAGACACTCGATGAGTTTCGCGGTGACTACATTCAAGTGTTTATTTGGGCACTCAAACTCACTCAAGGCATCAATTCTTACACGTATATCTACTTAAAGTGGCCCCGGTTCGGGCCAGCTGAAGCACATGCGATGCGTGAAAGTTTAACATTCCTCTAACACCGAAAAAATCATTAGATCGAAAGAATTATGATAAGTGGATGAGATGCATTCCAGTTTTTTTCTACTTCCATCAATTTAGGATACTTCGAAAGATCAATTATCAATTTAGAACATACCTGTGAAAAAAACTAATCTGACATGACCATTTTGTACCTCGTAAAAATTTAAAAATTGCTTTTTCATGGTTTTGAGTGTTCTGTTATATAAATTTCACATTGAGAATTAGAATAATTCATCAATTACTTTTGGAGGTCACTTTATCATATAGGCTGTGAAACATTTTTTAACTAAGTGCGTTATATCTAGAGAAATCAGGAATAATTAACGGTCGACAATACGGATTTCACCATCAAAGAACAACCAGTGTCTTATTGGCTTATGTTTCTCATATTTGGCAGCATTCAATCGAAAAATTCAGAGAAACGAAAGCTGTTGCACACGATATCTTGAAAGCTTTTAATCGAGTTTGGCATCGGGTCTCCTTTCTAAACTGCCGTCTTATGATTTGCCTCCTCATTTGTGTGCTTTGTTGAAGAGTTTCTTGTATGATAGGTCTCTGTAACTGGTTGTTGATGGAGTATCGTTTGATATTCTCCCAATAAATGCAGGTGTTCCATACGGTTAAGCTCTGGCGACCTCTTTCTTTCTGCTTCATATCAATGATTTGCTTAAGGAAACATCTCGTTCAGTACATAGTTTTGCAGAAGACAGTACTCTTCATACTAGTTTCTCTTCCAGAGTCCCTATACCGACTCGAGGAACAAAAATTCAAAGGAACTTTCACGTCAATAAAATTAACGATAACTTGGTAAAAATAATAGAATGGGGTAACATGAATGGGCTGGAACTCAACGCTAGGAAAACCAGGCATGTCTCTTCCCAAGGAAAGCCGATCTATCACCATCTAGTATTTAAATTTCAGGAGTAACTATTCCTACAAAGTCAAATATCTCGATGCTAGAAATTACTATCGATAATAGTCTCTCATGAGAAGACCATGTGAGCTAAAGTTGATTCCCAGAATCTGAAACTGGTATTGCTATTTCGCGCGTAGAAATATTCCACTCCTCAGCTTCTAATGATATATAAGGCTCAAATACGACTTTTCTTGGAATATAGTTCTCCGGCACCAAAACATTCATTGAGGCTTCTCGATTCTATTCAGAGAATGGCAATCCGTCTTGTTGGTGATTCTTTGCTCACAGACTCGATCACTTCATTGAAACATCGTAGAAGGGTCGGAGACTTGTCTCTCTTTTATAGATAATTTCACGGTCGGGGCTCTTCTGAATTGTTTCCAATTGTTCCACCCTTGGCAATATCTACACTGAGTACTGATAACTGAGTACAAACTTACCACCCCGTTGATGTGAATTTCGAGACCTGTCGAACCTCTCTTGCTCAGGGATATTTTTCAATAAAACAGCTGAGCTTTGGAACTCCTTACCGAAAGAGTATTTTCCTGAGGCTTACAAACTCACGATTTTCAAAGAGAGTGTTAATTCGTATCTCCTGTCTCTTGATTCACGCGGTGTTCTTTAAACAATACAGGGCTTCCCTTTCATGTGAATCTGCATATAAGAAATGAAAAGAAAAGGTAATACATTGAAGTGAGAGAATATTTGCACCAGAATATAGGAAGGGTCTATTCCTTCACCAACGTCAGATATTCCAAAAAAATACATCCCGGAAAAAGGTTTCGATTCCGATATCACAAAATAGTCAAAGAAGAAAAAACCGAACAAATTCAAAATTCGTCGACCATACATTTTCAAGCCAAAACTGAGACTTTAGCGGTATATTAGTTATATTCCCAACTACAGGATCGAGTTTCGTTTGTCTTCAAATTGTTGCTCTCTTTCTCGAAAGTCCATTCCAAGTACTTCATATGCTCGTGATAAGTATTGTTCTCGAAGAGACTCCTCACAAACCCTTCTATTAGATTGATTCTAAAAGTCCTAATGACCTCAATCACTTCAGAGGTAATGATAATATCTTTCCCACAAGATAGTGATGCACTTTCCACCATAAACCCAATCAAGAATGTTGGATATTGATTCTGTATGAGCTACAATGCATTTATTCAGGTGAGATTCCTCATTATTTCTGATATTAAGCTGATCCATTAGATGAAATTATAGACTCCGTTAACCCAACAGCATAGTATGCAAGTAGCTAATTCATATTTAGTAATTGTCCGTGAATTATAGGCAATGGCGAAGAACACGGTGAGAGCAGTCTTTGATTTGGTTTTTCGAAAGTGGAGCGGGAAGTAGTGGTAGTCGGGATCATGAAACTAACGATAACAATGATACTAAAAAGTAAAAAAACGAGGCACTCTCAGTGGAAATCATTGTGTTCATCATTGAAAGAATCAAGAACAGTATTTATTTGATATTGTGAAAATGATGAACTTCTCACGTAAACTGCTACAAACAGTGCTGAATCTTCATTCGTTGAGAGATGCCAATGAAGTGAAATAAAGAAAGATAGTATAGTTTAAAAGTGGCTTCTTTGTCTACGTATATTTTGGATTAATGACCTACCACAATTCGAAAAAAATATTTCATAGTAGAATCTAAACAAGAATATAAGGACAGACTTCTGGTCTATCCGGAATGTTTATGCGTTATTGAAAACTGTTTTTCTGAATATCATCTTGGACAGCAACTTCTTCTGAAACTCAAATTTTCTGTTTACATGAAAAGGACTCATATTCATAAAAACTAGTTATGTCATTGCTGTCTAGTTTGAGTTATGCTTGGTTCATAGACCAAACTTTTACTCTCAATTTATTTTTTACTTTTGCTTCAGTAAATTTATCCCAATAGTAAACATGGGGACGTTCATAAATAAAACGTTAAAGTAAAAGTGTCGTGTATGAACGCTCTGATTGATAAGCATTCTGAGATCATTGCAAAGGAAAAGATGAAGAAAAAGTGAAAGATTGATATATAAAGCAGGCAATTGTTCTTATTCAGAAGGGATAAATTTCCATAAACGCAGCAATCTGAAGTCTGTTCTCCACTTTGGTTGATTCTAAGATTGTTGGTAGTTATTAGGCCAAATGAAGTACAAAGATAAGAATCAATCTTTTTGTGTATCTATATTATTTGGATAGTCTAAAAACATTTCGCATTATTCACATATTTCAATTTCTGAATGAAAATTATATCCGCAGCATGATTTTCAACTTATCTTCTTTTGCTCTTCCTCAGTTAACTGAATGATGGAAGTCCCAGAATATTACAGAACATTACAAGGGATAGTATGAATGAATCGCTTTCAATTCTGAACTCGTGAAGTTTTTAGTCAGAGTTGGTTGAATTTGGAAAAGAAATGTATATGAAGGAATTATGATAATTCAAAGAGACAACCAATTATTTTGTTTCGATGTGTGTAGCATATAACTTTATTGTCCACAAAGAACCATACGTATACCGGTTTCCTGTCTGTTCGCATTCGATTCCATGTCTTTTTTAAGAGTTATAAAATGGGTATTTACTATTGCGCAGTTCACCAATACACTCAAAACAAAATCATTCAATCGTCTGGCACCTCAACGGAGATCATTCAATGGCAATAACTGAAAAACAATAAACATCAATAGAAGATAGATCGGTCAACTACTTGACAAGCGATTGTATGGGACAATAAAAAACCGATTTAGCCCATGGTGAATGACAGAAATCAGATCCAGCAGTTGACAAATACCTCTTGAACGTTTTAACGAGATGTTCCAAATTGAAAAGTCCATGTTACAGGAAGACCACGTGTTACGAGGACAGTTTGATGGATCACCTCGTCCACTTATAGTATATAGTAAACGTCACCTTGTGGATCCCTACTGGTTTCATTCATATGTTTTTTTTGGTGGGTTATGGTTATTCATTCATGAATGAAGAAGGCAACTTGACCTAGACATTCACATGTCTGTTGCAGAAATAGGAATTCGCCTTCTGGATCGGTTTCTATACAACGGAAATGAACAGAATGTTTGAATTGTCAAAATTTCCTCTCCATAAAATCACTACTATGTGGTATCTGATCTATTCAAAAATTTGTGTATCCCAAACGCAAGCTGAAATACACAAGACGAAAGAGGAGGGCCTTAAGACGAAAGGTAATTCTTAGAATGAGACTAAATACAAGAGATAGTAGTTTTTTCTCCTGAAGGTGCTAACCCTGTAAGCAAAACGCGCGTCGAGTGCAAAAATATCAGTTTGGTGGTAGCAGTCAAAATCGACCAGATTGAAAATTTGTCAGCTGAGGTAAGGTTTCAAGGAACTCTTGAGTGGTAGAATTAGATTTCAGTATACATGTTCCTAAAAAGTTTTTTCATAGTCTACCAAGGATTCTCGATACATTTTTTTAGTCCTGGAACTGAAATTGAGAAGAATGCATAATTTGGATGTTGGATAGAATACTTATATATTATTATAACCATTGTCACTAATGCTGGAAGTTGGAATGAATATGTGAAACTGGGAAATTCTTGAAAGCAATCAGCGAATGAAACAAATATAACTTCTACCCAAGTAAACACTGAGCAAGATTACCTTTGCTTTAATCAGCGTCATAATAATCTCGCGTTATATTGACCAGTTGAACTTGAGTACAAGTGTTTTGAATGTTTTGTACTAACCATCGAAACTTGATATAGATGAATAGATCATTTGATTATTTTGTTCACAAATAATACAACAGCGTTGATATCCATTATGAAACACAATTCAGAACAACACTAAAACTGAATACTTAACAAACTGAAAAAGATTATCGACTGATATTTAAAACAACACTTAAATTACCAAACAAACGGAAAATAACTTATAATTTAAAGCAACGGTAGATGGACGGAAATAACTAAGAAAACTACTGTAGAGAATTGAACTGGAAACGAAAAATAGCTGGTTGAAAGGGATAGTAGAATTATAGAAAACTCCGAGCACAATTTGAATGAATTGAAATGCAATTGTCAAAAAGATGATAGAATTCGATTCTTGCACCATCTACTGGAAATCGTAGCAAATTCTTTGGATAGATTGATCGCGCCTAGAGTTTTTGACGGAACAAAATCAAATCGGAGATCGCACGAGGGTATGCATCTTGAGTTAGGGATAAGTCCCCTTCCCCTGATGACGTCAAACGGCGATCAGCCATCTGCGCTATCCTGAAACGTCCTCTGATTGAAAGAATAATTCCGTGCGCAAAATCGGTCACAATCGCCGCGTCAAGATGTGCGGAGTGCGTCCTTTCGATTTATTGTGGACACAAAAAGGTGCACATAGAAGTTATTCAGGGGCGCCATCCAAGCAGCACCTAAGACACCTTCATCATAAGCGTGAAAGGGCCTTTCGGCGCCATGGATATTAGCCGTACCGCTCCTTTTGATGGACCCGACGATTTGCACCCGATTCCCCCTGGCAGTGGCGTAGCGGGTGGGAGGAATTGGAGTCACCTGTGAATGATGGGGACAGAACTTGAAAGAATTCTGAATTCAAACCATTCATCTTCAGAACAACAATCAATCAGAATATGCATATTGACGACTGATGAGTATTATACTTATGGTTTCTGCAGTATATTGTCATATATTATTCCCTTAGGAAATAATGGTTAGGGATTAATAGTAATAGTCTTTATTCCCTGTCGTAGTCCTATCACGAAATTTTTCGAAATAAATATTACCATGGAAACGATATAGCCGATCTCCAAAGTGTCAGTGTCAAATGCCTAGGTAGTGTTTTTGTATTTGTATTGAAATAAATGAAACTGAAGAATCATTTATTTATGATGAATAAATTATTCGTGAATAAAGTAGAGTATACTACTCGCAATAATTACTATTATTCTCTCAGAATATTACTTCCTCGCCGCTGATGTGGCTCGATTCGTAAAAGCTCCTCAAAAATAATACTTATCATCATTGACTCGTGGTATAATCTATCATTATTGTCCAAGATACACTATATCTAACTAATCTGAGATATTGAAAAAATAAATATATAGACACAGAGTTAATCAGGGCTATTCACTCAGCAGAGTTGTTATGGATAGCGACTAAAAATTGTCGTTATGTTCAAGGTCAGTTGCTAAGCGCGAAATTGGTATTCACTTTTCAAGTTAAGTTGCTACTATAATGACCAGTTGCTGTGAGTAGTGGTTCACAGGCAATTGCTTTAGATATCTTGTTAAGGTAAAACAGCTTACCACCGTCATTATGGCAAGTTATTATCAGAGTTGCTACGACGGTTAGCAACTGCGATAACCACTTTACTTAGTGAATAGCCCTGATTGAAATACAATACAATGTATTATAAAATATCAATACGTTAAAACGTCATTAATTTCCGGTGGGTAAGTATTTGTTTTTGTAGTTTTCTGGGTTTCTAACCAACCACAATCTAAAAAAAATTAGAATAAATATTGAAATATTTGACAAATGTCAATTACGAAGATTTTCAACAAGAAATATTCGCATTTAAACAGGAATTTGCGTTATAAGTTTTGAGAAAGGAAGCGGATTTAGTGTCCGAACTAATTAGACTTGTTCTATCCAGAGGGAAATGTTTTTTCAATAGACGCAGGAACTTTTCGGGGTAGATTAAAAATGTGGCACCTCCTACACTTGTATAGATTCCAATATCAATTCTTATTTTTTCAGTTTGTGGTAGGTCAGAAACCCAGAAGACTACAGGAACAAATCAACACGTTACATATATAGATCAGGTATATAGATCTATCTTTCATTTACCACATAAGTTGTGACGTCCTTCACTTTTTTCCGAAAAAATATATCACTTGATATTCTTCTGATAAAAAGGAGAAAGATGGTTGAATGGTTTGTTTCTGTTATAAAATATCAAATTCCTTATGCATGATGTTGAAGGAATTTGAATGATATTATTCCGAATGAATTTTTTTGTGAATTTGGATCAGATTCACAATCAACTAGCTGTTGTCCCTTAACGCACCATAACACCATCCTCACTCAATTTGTATTATTTCAAATTAAAAGTATGATCGAGATGATCGATTATACTATAAGCTCGTTATATTATAAGTTCGATTCTTGCATGATCATCCTTCATCTATTCACTTGATAAAATTCAATTTTATTGGTTACTGACTTAGTGGTTCCATACAGTTCATTACACATTACAAAAATAATCAAATTTTTCTCATCTGAAGGTAGGTATTTTTTTACGTTGTTTGTTACCTACTCTCAACCAACCAAGTCATACAAAACTCCATCATTTGATCTTTAGTAGGAGTAATCTACCAAGTTGACCCAAAAATGTATTTTATAGTTTTTTTGTCGGGTACAAATATACTCCAGAAGTGGATTTCTCAATTTTTCGGGAAGAGGTGAGAAGTTACGAGTATCTCAAATGAAATATATCAAAGACTACTCCCTATCAAAAAAGGCACTCCAGGCGATAAAGGAGAACACTCTGGCAAGGAAATCGATTGATGTTCTGTTTTTCTGAAGCAATAAGCAAAAGAATTGTCACTTAATGACAGTAACAATTCACAAACTAGCTTGTAGTTCGAATCATTTGTTTCCATGGATTTTCGATTCATAAATTCCATATGCGTGAATTAGGACCTTTGAGTGAAACTCACAGGAGTAGTGGATTTTTTCAACTCTGGCTGAGGAGAATATGAAGTGTGGTGTTAGCATTGAAAATGAATTGTAAACATCTTCCATCCTTCCCACCCTTTGAAGAGTGAAATCCTAACAGATCTGTAGATTCAGAACAAGTGATCTCGACGTTGTCGAAAGTTAACGTTTGATCTTTTTTGTCTTGAAAATATCTGCTACAGTTTTTTCGATGTTTCTCAAATATCATTCATATCAATAACGTCACAGAATACATACTTAGCTTGGTTTACAGCATCATCGATGTGATCATTTATAAAAAGGTAAATTGTATCGTCGACATATGCAGCAAGTCGAGTAGTGTATGTTTTATCTGTTCTGAAAGAACAATTATCATATAACAATGAATCAGAATCTTGATACCTATTTAGAAGAAAACAAGGAACCCACTAAAGAGCCTCTGACATCATGTTTCCGCAGATTTTGGTGAAGGATTTTATGATTCACACTTTGGAATGTAATGCCTCGTACTTTTCCATTTTTCATCTCATTTTGTTGGATATAAAAAAATCAATTCGTTGAAATGAAGACGATTTCAGATACCAGCAATCGAAACGTTGTGATTATACTCAACTTGATATCATTCAATTGTGGAAAATTTTTTGCAAATATGACTGAATATTTCACTAAGGTACACGAAGAGATTTGAGCTACAAATGAAAATAGTGCCCTCTTGAAAATTTTAAAATTGCTTCTGGAAGAAACTATAGGACGACACCACTGGTATACTAGGTAAGTCCACCCGCCTTTACAAACAGGTGAAGGTGGTTCCCATTCAGTAGACCGATTTTATCTTTATTGTCGGAAATATTGTGATTATTGTCAGGATTAGGAATGACTGTGTTGGTCAATATCGGTAAATTATAACGATTGAGGAAGATTCCAGAAAAAATGCATTCTTTCAATTATGTCGTGTATTGGTTTGATTTTTTGAGTTCTCTTTGATATGGAAATGAAGAGAGTATCCAATTTCAGTATTATTTCGACACGAAATACCCTCGAAACAAATATCAACAGAATTTCTTCAACAGAAAAATCAAAATGAGCTTTCAAGACCTCACCAAAAAATGTTTTTTTTTTCACTCTTGCCATGTTGAATATACCAATTCGGCCAAAAACAGATACTATAAGAATCTGAAGCTTTTTCATTTTCAGAGGAGGGAAAACCAAAACATATATTTCTTAACTTAGAATGATGGTTAGTTAGACAGGCAACAGGTAGCCATTTGTCGGACATTTTTTACAGTTACAACTCCCTGCCAGACACACCTGAACTTCAATAAATTATAATAATTATATTTACATTAAAAAGCATTCGAAGCGTTCTTGGGACGCCATTCACCATATAAAGCAGTGTTATTCAATCTGTGGGTCGCGACCCACAGGGGGGGTCGAGAAGCCTTACTGGGGGGTCGCCGGCAAAAGAAAATAAGTTAAGGTTCCACCTACAGTAAAACACAATAATTTCAGTGAGAAGGATGAGCTTGTTTATTTTTCAAATCGTGGTGCTATTTTTGAAATATTTACAACCAAATCGTTTTCTACTTGAGGCCTTTTTTTAGTTTTGATGTCCACCATTGAAGAGAACGTTAGTTCTTAGAATATATTTATTTATTTACGGAAAGTCCATTACAGTATTATACAAGTTGATATAAAATTGCGGTCCAAAATACATAAATTCCTACAAAACATACATTTACGATAAAAGCCAAATACATTTGTTTTAAAATTTTATGGTCCTATAGAATTATAAATAAAAAAATATATATTTTCACTACACAGAAACATTAATATACTCCTGGAAAATGAGAGGAGCTCATATTCGAAGAGTATCACTGAACCAAGTGTTTGTCTCCTTTTTTTTTTTCAATTTCTATGTTTTTGGTTCGCGTTTGAAAGTAGAAAAGGGGATGCCGAAGTAGTTCAAATCTGCTCTGGGGAAGAAATTTCGCCAGCTAGCAACTTGAACAAAAAACATAAGTCAGTTTCGATTCTTCCTGTCTCAAGATTAGTTACATTCAATAATGAACATAGGGTAGGATAATCATAGTCGTAATTGTCCTCATGAATTCCTGATTTGTATGAAGAAGATCTTAGAAATTTGTGTTGAACTGTTTCCAGCATGTTAATATAAGTCTGATAGTAAGGGCTCCATACCACAGACGCATATTCCAAGTTTGAACGGACAAATGCACAGTAAAGAACGTTAAAGGCGTTGACTGAGAGGTCTCTGGATACTCTCTTGATGTAACCTAGCATCTTGCGTGCTTTCAGGGAGATCATTATTATGTGTTGAGGTGATATAGGTACCTAAATAGAGAAAGTCACAAATTACATGTAGTCTTTTAATTACATTACAATTTTTTGTCTTTCTATGGCCTAAGGGGGTCGCCAGAAATTTCTATCCTTGAAAGGGGTCGTGTATTCAATAAGTTTGAAAAGCACTGATATAAAGGATATTTCCGTTTACTTGACAATGTAAGGCAGAGTTATTTTCTCTGGTGATTGAAGTAGTTGGAGATATATATTTGTCAGTTTGCCTGGAATATCAGAAGAAAGCTAACAAAGCTCTTAGGCTTTGTCCACAATAGCATTTTATAGAGGAAATAAAAGTTCAAGCCTCAAAATCTCATAACAGTTAAGTGATTTAAGACATCGATGAAATATTTCATTTTTGTTCTTGAATTGTGGGCCATCTTTTGGCATTATATATAAGAAATCAAGAAAATGTGGGACTGAAGGTAAGACATCCTTGAGAAAATGTGGGGGAAGACATGGGTTCAAAACGAATCTTTGGTGTTTCCTGCCCAAGTAACCAAGTTCGAAACTCATAGTAGCTGATTGTTCTTATCTATGTTGGGGACATGCGCAAAGAAGCTCTGAGCTTTTTTGAAATAATGGAGGTCTGGCAAGCCCTTGGGCTATGATCAAATTGAAAAGAGTTTTGTTTGGCTCGCATATTGGCGTGCCTAGATATATTTCTGTTCATAGAAAATACGATACCTACGTAGCTGAAGGAACAGCCACTTTCGGTTATTCGTTGCATTTTGTATTAAAGAATAATGTTTTTCTCTTTCATTTTAAAAGATGATGTAGCTCCATCAATAGTGCAAGTTTTCCTGTATGCAGATTCACACGAAAGGGAAGCCCTGTAATGTTCAAAGAACACCGCGTGAATCAAGGGACAGGAGGTACAAATAACAAACATTACAACATACAAACATTAATTTTGAATTTTTGAAATTTGTAAGCCTCAGTAAAAAACCCCTCTCTGCAAAGAGTTTCAATGTTCAGCTGTTCTATTGGAAAAAGATCCCTGAGTAAAAGAGGTTCGACAGGGGTCCAAGTTCACAACAAAGGGGTGGGAATTCAGTACTCGTCGAGTCATCCGTGTAGATATTGATAATGGCGGAACGATTGATAACAATTCAGAAGAGCACCGAAAATATCTATAGAAGAGAGACAAGTCTCCGACCCTACAATGAAGTGAGCGAGTCTATGGGCGAAGAATCACCAACAAGACGGATTGACTTTCTCTGAATAGAATCGAGAAGCTTCAATGAATGTTTTCGTGCCGTAATAATATATCCACATTCCCAAAAAGCATTAAAACGGTTTTAACATTTTAGATCTGATGATGTATTCGGCTCAACGAGAGAATTGAAACGATTTGCTGAAATGGGAGATACAGGTAGGTATACCAAATTATTATTTGGAATTATTCATCTCTTCATTTGATATATGACACACTTTTCTCTGTTGGGACAGAATATACGTTCATAATGTATCAGAAGCTTTTTGAAATTCACAGACAAATTGTATGTTCCATCGATACTAGCGGGAATGTGATGTTTCTCAAAATGGAAATGCAGGGCAGTCAAATACTCGTATAACATTTGAAGAATAATTTTTTGGTTTTCCCTTTCTCCTAATCAATAAATGAGTTTCACAACTTCTACGGAAGAACTGAAATAAAAAAACGTACTCTCTGTTGATAGGAACGTTCTTATTCAATTCATTTAGTACATCTGTAGAAAAAATGTCACTCATAGATAAAATATTTAACACTTTCATCTTGATCTTGGTAGACCCAGGAGGTAGTCAGCTATCTCAGGGCAAATTGATATTGTAATGTGACATATTGAAACTTTTTTTTTTCTGAAGTATCATCAATCTCCCATTCTTTGAATTCAATCTCACTCGTTTTCATTTTCTATGAGGATCGGAGACTACTTCTAACATATTGTTAATATATACACAGTGAAACTGCCAATTTTGGAGCTCAAAACAATTTTCCAAGAATTTGCATTACTCATTTTTGGAAAAGATGAAATTTTTGAACCAAAAAAAAAGTCTATAGAATACTCAGTTTCTATATAGCAGTTGAAGTTTTTATATGTTCTTCACACCATGATTCTACTTTTAGTTCCACAGGTGATGAAAGTGACCGTCTCTTGATTTGAATTTTCAAGTTTGAAGGAAAAATATCATTTATTAATTGAAAAAATGTCTTGTATAGTCTTTTTGGTAAATTCCATGCATGCTACATCAAACATCACATTTCAATTCAATAAGAAAATATCAATTTTTTAGACTTCGTGTAAAAACTGAACTCCGCCCTGGATAAATAGAAGCATAAAATGAAACGAATCAAAAGTTATCATTTTCCAAAAATATTGTTTCTGCGAGAATTTCAGGTGTAGTTGTATTGAAACAGTGCAAATTCGATACCAAATTCAGCACCAAATCTCTGAAAATCGGGTTGTGTGTTTAGGATGCTAAAATAAAGAATGAAGGATTTTATTACTCTAGAGGAATTCACCTAGTACTTCATACCATTCTTTATAATGTTTATACAGAAGTGTCAATTATTTGTTGATATTTGACAGATGAAATTTATAGATACTCTAATGCGAATGACAAATACATATATATCTTGGGGAAATGACAATTTTGTGGGTCAGATTCCTATAATACTCTGGATATTATGCATCGAATATAATTTTGCTCTGCTAAAGAGCTGAATTTGACATTAGTTCCATAGCATATCATTTCTGGGAAAGCATAATATGATGAGTTGTTTTTATAGTATCTTTTTAAATATGTAACTGAAAGTATTTATCCAAATTCCAATAGAATAGTTTTAATAAAAGCGTTTTCATAACAATATTTATATGTATATCCATCGCGAAACAATTCCATCCAGAAATTCAATTCTTGCAATGTTTATCTTGAATTATATAAAATCAGATTTGAAAAAAATTGCATTCGAAAAGTTGTATTCGATGACTACGCAGAAAATGAAATGACAACCCTCATCGCAGTTTCAACAACTTTCATTAACTTCCTTATCTCCAATTCAGGGGCGTAACAGCATCTTATTTTGATGGAAACCAATTTTGAGAAGTGACTTATTGAGATTCTAAATTTAGGCAAGGATGAGGGGGATTTCGATGAAATAGACGGCAGTATCTCAATAATCAGTGCTGGAAAATATTTTTTCATTCAATTAAGTCGATTCCAAGGTATTGCATGTAGATATGCTTCTCTTGTGAAATATGTTTTCGTATGTCATAGTACTTTTCAGGAGGGCTCTTTCTGTATATTTCTCAGATGCAGAATACCTCACTCATTCTTGAGATTTCTCAGTTTCTCAGCCAAAGAAATGGAATACAGCAAAGGATTGAAAGACTTTTGAAGTGAATATGAAGTCCTATGAACTATAAATACTGTCATCTCATCTCAATCGTGAAAACACATGTTTCATATTATAATATTTCCACTCATTTGTGTATGATTTGAGTTGGGGTGTATACTAGGGTTGGCATACATCATTGTGAGAATAGAAAGCTCAGTTATTGAATACCCATAACTTCATTACTCGACATAAACTCTCTCCTCTGTGGTTTTCTGGAGTGGATGTGTTAGACTAGTATCACCAGCTATGGAAATTTTATTTGTCTTGATGGAATCCAGCTTCTTCATCGAATGTTTTGATACCAGAAAGAAATAATGATCTTGAGAACACAGTAATTGCGATCGAGTGAAAATTGAGAGAAATATATTTTTATTATAATTCCATAGACTCACCTGTCTTTTTTGAGACTCACTCACGGTACTGAGAGAAACTGCCAGAAAGACCTCAGCTATCATCATGAAATTTAAAAAGTTAATTGAAGTCGACACTACGTCATAAATTTTGAATACAGTTGAATGAGAGTCATATGAAAAAGCACAGTGACTGCTTTTACATTTGTTCTGATGTTTCGAAAAGTGGTATTATTGTGTTCTTGGAAGTGAAATGGAAATATTTTAGATTGGATAAGTTTTTATTCGAATGTCATTTGCCGTAAAAACATTGATATTCTGACAAATGAACTGAAAACTAATATTGAAACCCCATTGAAAAAAATTACTTTTCATGAGAGATATGGAAACTTATCAACTCTGATGAATAAACGAAAAACAGTCCCAAAGTTAAAAAATAAATGCAATTAGTTCTTTATGAAGGATTCTTTAGAAACCTCAATTAATCGTTGAGCACACAGATTGAATTGATTTTCATCAAGAAAGACTGATAGATTTATAATAGAAATCACTGGACACGTTGCAGTTACCTGATTGGAGTGAGGGAAAATAACTCTACGCTGGTCAGAAAATTAGCTGTCAGACCATTAACAAACACAGCAATTATTACATATTCCATCGAAAAACACAGTAAATGATATGCACTTATTTTGTTTTTCCCTGAGAAGTTGTATGTACTGTATTTTGTTATGGGTTCTCCATCGAAGTCGGAGCAGTTACTCTGTTGGGGCCAGCTGATATTTTCGCTATTTTTGAACCTATTATAATTTTTCAAAAACAGAAATGGGTAGCGAAACACAATGTGTTCGCTTACGCTATAGTCTCATATTTGTGAAAAATGTCGGTTACTGTCAGCCTCAGCAATTTTTCAACGAAGAATTCCTGTCATTTCCATTATCTATAATCAGATATTTCCTCACATCCATTATCTCATTTCGACTACGCCTTTGGCTTGACGAGTATTTCACAGTCTCTTTGTTTCGAGTCGTACTCCTCGAGATCTAAGATAGCACGTCCTCAGTCCCTCGCTTGCAGATTCCCTGCATCATCCTCCGAGTCAATCTTAATTGATTCTTCAACAAGTCACTTAAAATTTGAGATGCTATCTCGCTTGTAATTGATAGCAACTATATTTATCTTGTCTATTAACTCGGTACATTTCTCGATGATCATTTTCTTTGTTGTTATCCTTCCATCTTCATTGTCATCAGATTGAAGACGGATAATTGCGTGTTTTGTACTGTGAGAAAGCGCCTTTTAATTGGTATTGGCATTCGGTGATCGATAAGTTGTGGTGGTGGGGAAATTTTTTCAATTGCTTCATCGATTGATGAGAAATTATTTCTTCGTTGTCGCACTCTCTGGGTCTTGGCGCATGTTTTAGACTTCTAATATATAACCTATATTCTGGGCGCCCATACAAACATTTTCAGGAGGGGAGGGAGCCGGAAGAATCCAGGACTACACCTTTTAATTTTTCAAGGTTACATATTTTTTCTCTGATTGATATCAAATATTAATTTTGCAGACATTTATCAATCAGCTGAGTATTACGTTTCCTGCCTAAGCAGCAAAAGATTATACTTTACTGAATAATATGTGTCTGAAGAAGTAAGTACTTCTATGTCGCTATCACTGTCCATATTGTTGTCGAACTATAATTACTACACAGACATATACATTGTCATAGTAACCAACCATCCCAACACTTGCGATTTATATCAAATTTTATTTCATTTTGTGACTACAGGAATAATAAAAAGATTGTGAGAATTGTAATAATTTGCAAATACAATATCATTATGAACAATCGCGGAAAAAATTATACTTTCAGCAGCAAAGTAGATTGACTGCCCTAGCTGAATTTCTCTGCGCTCGGCTATGGACTATCAGCTGCGGCAGTCAATCTACTACTTTGATACCCAGTAAAACAAATAACTATTGTCAGGGAATTTAAACCTATGAGGCACACAGGAAAAACTCTGGTTCGATTTTTTTTTCTGAAACTCATGATTCATATGATCATGCCGTCATGTCCGTCAAAGTACAGAACGATTTTACTGAAAAATACGATATCACAGAGGGCGTTCTACAGGGTGAGTCATTGAGTCCTATATTATTCTCGTTATACCTTGCCGACATTGAAGAATATTTTCTGGACAAAAATCATAATGGTGTCAATATCGATAACTCCAACAGTGTGATGATGCTGTTATATGCGGACGACTTGTTGATCCTTAGCGACTCCCCTATTGATTTATCTCGGAAGCTCAAAACACTGGAAGAATACTCAACAGAGAACAAACTGTCAATAAACACACAAAAAACAAAAATTATGGTTTTCTGTAGAGGCGGATATACAAAAAACTACAACCTCAAATTTAATCTCTTCAACGAACCTCTGGATGTCGTGAAAAAATTTACCTATCTGGGTATCGAGTTCTCTTCATCCGCACTCTTTCTAGAAATGAGCAAAACAGCTACAATGAAATCCAAGCAATCGGCCGGAGCAGTCATGAACCTGATGTGTAATTCTAAAGTGAATTCTTGGGAATCCAGAATGAAGTTATTCGAATCAATTGTGCTTTCTTCCTTATCATATGGTATCGGAGTTTGGGGCCTGCGATACGCGGATATTCTGGAACGCTCTCAAGTAGGATTTTTCAAACGTTCACTGTCTCTACCAAGGAATACTCCAGACTATATCGTCCGTCTGGAGACCTCCTCTACAAAATTGAGTTATAATATCTTGAAGGCTGCTCTATCATGGTTCAATGACCTAAAAGTAATGGAAACATCCCGCCTACCAAAAATATGTTTTTCACGTCTATCTGAACTGAATATATCGGCGGACACCACATACAACTGGGTGGGGCAAATAAAGGACTACTTTTCGGCAGCTGGCGAAATCCAACTTTGGCAACATTTTTTCTCTCCACATCTAAAAGAGATACTCTTCCTCTTTTAGAGGCGTACCATAGTAAGTTATTGAGAAACGACTTAGATAGACTTGCAGGCTCCTCCTACCCACTCATATATCAAGACCTCTCTCTGCGAATATACACTCAAACTTATTTGAAAGCCTCTTTGCCCATGTATATTGTCAAATTGATTTCTCAATTACGGACCTGCAGTTAAAAAACTCTGAGAATGACGCTTGGGGCCCTAGTCTATACAATTGATACCGAGGTAACCTGCTCAATCTGTAATCTTAATGAAACTGAATCTCTAGAACATGTCCTGCTGGTGTGCCCAATATATAGGGGAATACGGGAGAATGATCTATTTAGGCAATTGAATAGCATTGTTGATATTACTCGTTTATTGAACTATGGAACAATTACAGAGCAAAAAAATCTAATTCACTCTGTGATAAATATTCTTAAGCTAAGATATTTCATCTTGAATGAATGACACTCTTTTCTTTCTTCGAGATACATAAATATACAAATAATGTCTTCGGAAATTCGAGTGTTTTCTAGTAGCCCCTTGCAAACATCTGTTATTTCGAATGTGCTCGCCAATTGGTCTTTAATAAAACTATGTTCTGGTTCACTTATATAAAGCCTATCGCTTTTTCTGTGTTTGGACCTGTAACGCTCATCTGTTATCCTATACGTGGTATATTGGTACCCCCTCCAACCCTTGCAATAAGAATTGTAATTTCTTTTTATGCAATAAATGTTCTATCTATCTATCTATCTATCTATCTATCTATCTATCTATCTATCTATCTATCTATATCGATCAACTAACATATTCAATGATGACAATCGATCACATTTCTGAGAACTCGTCCTACAGGATGTGGGTTCATGTTGAAACCACTGTGCTACAAACACCCTAGAACTTTTGAAATAGAGTATTTTATAGAAATGCCTAAATTGCATTATACTTGCTTATGGCAGAAAAAAAAAAATTTTTTTGTATTTCGAGCACAAGCCAACTTTGCAAACGGTGCATTTCAATGTTGTTGTGATGCAGTACGTCAAGAGGAGGAATACATATAGTCATATGAAGCGCAATAGTCTTCTTCATCTCAAGTACTACGTAAGGCTTGCGGATTCTATGGAATCCCAGCAATTGTTCTAAAAGCATGTGCTCCCGATTTAACACCAGTGCTTTGCGAATTATTTAACTTTTTACATAACTTGGGGGGTTTTTCCTAAGTCCTGGAGGACAGCAGAGTTCAGCCAGTTCCTACTTTCTATCATTTACAAAGTCATGGAAAAAGCAATCAATGTGAAGCTTATCGAATATCTGAAGAAATCAGGAATTATTGATGATCGACAATACGGATTTCAAAAGCGTTTGATCGAGTTTGGTATCGGGGTTTCCTTTCTAAACTGCCGTATTATGGTTCGCTTCCTCCGTTGTGTGTTTTGTTGAAGAGTTTCTTGTCTGATAGATCTTTGTATGTGGTTGTTGATGGCGTATCATCTGATATTCTCCCAATAAATGCAGGTGTTCCACAGGATTCTCGCGTCCATTTTTTTTTAAGCTCCATTTCAATGATTTGCTTGAGAAAACATCTTGATCAGTACATAGTTTTGCAGACGACAGTACTCTTCATAATACTTTCTCTTCCAGGGTCTCTTTATCAGCTCGAGAAACGAAAATTCAAAGAAACATTCACGTCAATAAAATTAACGATGACTTGGTAAAGATAACAGAATGGGGTAACAAAAATATATTACAGTTTCCTGTATGATTAGCAAAACACGTGTCGCGGTTCTGTAAACCCATTGTGAGTGAAAATCATACAGGAAACTGTAATATATTTTTGTTAATATGGATTTTCATCAAGTATCGGCCAGTTCAATTCAAGAATGGGGTAACATGAACTTAGTGGAATTTGATGCTAGGAAAACCCAGGCTCTGGGATGTCCCTTCTTGAAGAAAGCCGATCTATCATCATCTAGTATTCAAATGTCAGGAGTAACTATTCCTACAAAATCAAGTATCTCGATGCTAGGATTTACGATTAGTAATGATCTCTAATGGGAAAACCATGTGAGATCGATAGCTAAAGGTGCTTCCCAGAAATTTGGATTTCTATTTCGTCAGCTTCTGATGATCTACAAGGCTCAGATGAGACCTGTCTTGGAATATAGTTCTCATGTATGGAGTTTAGCACCAAAACATTCATTGAGGCTTCTCGATTCTATTCAGTGGAAGTCAATCCGTCTTGTTGGTGATTCTTCGCTTACAGATCCGCTCAATTCATTGGAGCATCGTCGAAGGGTCGGAGGCTTGTCTCTCTTCTATAGATATTTCACAGTTGAAGCTCTTCTGGACTGTCATCAATCGTTCCACGCTTGGCAATATCTGCACGGATGACTCGACGATTACAAAATTCCCACTCCTTTGTTATGAACTTAGAGACCTGTCGAACCTCTCTTGCTCAGGGATCTCTTCCCAATAGAACAGCTTCGAAATAAGTTTTTGTGCATTTGGAGAGTTGCGATATAAAATGAAAGAATTGACAACTGTGACGTCAAGAAAATACCTGAATAATCGATATCACTATTTTCTGTACTTTCTATTAATCTGATAACGAGAGGATAACCTGAGAGGAAGTCGGCTCATTCAAAAAGAAGTTTTCCATATCTGAAACCAAAATTTCGAATCCTTTCCTCACAATGGTTCCACTGTGAAATCACGACATGAAACTCATCAAAACTCAAACAATATGCAAAAGTGGCGTATTCCCCAAGCACACCGATGTTATTGTTACGATATTCCTCTGGGTTCGTCAATTAAAACACCAAACAACACTAAACTACTTTTATTATAACTCTCTATCACAATACGATACAACACAATCACTAAAATCGCTCTGATAACTTTCCAATGCTCGCTCGCTACTAAAACTCTCTGAACTAACAATTCTGCCTTCCGCACAAAGCCACTTAGATCTCAATAACTCGCCACTTAGCTCTGAATACAAATTCTGCGAATAGCCAACACTTCGACTAACTAACTCTCACTAACTCTAACCCTGCCGCGACATCACGATGCTTATATATGCCTGCGTAACCATCGAGAATTCTCCAGAGAAGCTCCGATGACGTGTCTCGAATTCTCCCGGCGAATCCACGGGTTCTTGGAAATGACGATGCTACGGCGCGATCCTTTCGCCGTGCGTTTACGATATGGTCAGGGCCGGCGCTAGGACGTAACATTATCCCCCTCTCAATTTTGATCGTCCCGATCAAATAACATCTCGTTTAGTCTCTTTAGGTGTACGACTTTCCTTTTTGTTCTAGGTTTACGTTGAACACTGTACACCACATCATTCATCCTAAGACGGGAGCTATACAGCCACACTCGATCTTCTTCTTGAAATCCACCAGTATTTGCCTTCCGACCGTGCCGCGCCTTCCTCTTGTCAATTCGCTCTAGCATCTCTTGTCGCTTAGGGAATGGAACTCTTCTTGATGGTTGTTGAATCAAGTGCACTTGGTCACTGTTGACTTCTTGTTTGACAAGTCAGCCCTTCCAGTTGTTTTCCCCTCGGAGATGTCACTTGTACCTCCAACGCGACACCTGGCGGCTCTCACAAGGACGGCTTTTTCTGTCTTCACCTGAACTTGTCCGGAATCCGATGGCTGGACGCTGCATTTAGGGACATTCTCTGTGACACGAGCTACTTCCTCCGACAGTGCAGGGGTTCTCGCAGTTTTCAATAATCGCAGTTTGGCATGTTTCGTCCTTTCTGTTGGAGTTGTAAGGACAAATTCTTCATCTCCGAACCTTATGATCTTTTGCTCATTGTCGAATGAAATTCCATGGTCACTGATCAGGTCCATTCCGAGTATGACTTCATCTTCTATATCTGCGACGTAAACTGTACCTGTAATAGTGAGTCGCCCAAGAATCAACGTAATTTCAGCCTCTCCTCGAATAGGTGCGTTTTCACCAGTGACTGTTCGAATCACGACGTTGGATGAAATGGGCTTTACGTTTCCAGGCCGAAGGATGTCGCTGCGTACCAAGGAAACTGCAGCACCGGTGTCTATGGTGCATATTACATCCATTTTATTCAATTTCCCTGGAATGGTGAGGCTCTCAGATGTTCTTTTTAGTCTGTTAACACAGATGACCCTCGGTGACCTTGACCTCGCAGGTGATTGCAAACTTGTCGGCGTCCTGACAGGTGAGTTGGATTTTGTTGGCATTCTCAACTTGCAATCTTTCATGAAATGCCCTGATCTTCCACATCTGTAACATTTTCTCTGTGGCATTCTCTCCCTACAGTCTTTTATAAAATGTCCCGGCCTCCTACATCTATAGCAAATCCTCTGCGGAATCTTCACCCAACAGTCTTTGATAAGGTGTCCCAGTTTTCCACATCGGTAGCACGTTCTCTTCTTCTGGGTGCTCATTCCACTTATCAGCGCCTTGATTTCTTCCAGAACCTTTCCGACTGAATTATTCGCTGTGTCAAATCGTTGTTCCGGTTCTTCTATTGAAACTGCACGCACTTTCGGCATCGACGTATTGAAGGCCGCCTCCACTTCTAGCGAACGTACCAAGGCATCGCTACTCCTTTTGAAACTTGTAAGTCGCAGAGTTCTTTGGATTTCTGGGTCTCTAAGTCCGTCAATAAATATCTGCACAGCCAACTGCTCCTTGAAATCTCCGGGTGCATCTGGGTACGCCAGCTGGATTAGGCGTCGAACATCTGCCTCAAATTCTTGCAGACTCTCACCTGATTTTTGTGTGCGAGTCTTCATTTGGGCCCGGTACAGCTGTTCTCGGTGTTGATCGCCATACCTCAACTCTAGTGCAGAAATCAGGTCGTCATATTGCTTCTGCTGTTCTATGGGTATCGTTTGTAATATACCCAAAGCTGGCCCTCTCAAAGCTACTATTAGTGCCGTAGCTTTTTCTTCGTCGCCCCATCCATTAGTTTCTGCCGCAGCCTCAAATTGTCGACGGTACATGGACCAAGACGACTGACCATCAAAAGTCGGTGGTTTCACGGAAATTCCTGACGTGGCAACACTGTCTCGGCGATCTCGGTTCTTGAGAAGGGCTATCTGTTTTTCTAGACCTCTCATCTCCTCTCGCACTATATCCACTTTCTTATTGACGTCATCGTCTATTTTCTTGACGTCTCCCTTTACTTCTTCCTTTAGGTCTACTTTAAGTTCCTCCAGATCTACTCTTAGTTCTCCTTTCAGTTCTTCCATTTCTACTTTTGTTTTATGTAAAACATGCTCGAATAACTTGTCTTGATGTTCTCGAACGTTCTGGAAGTCTGCTTTCCATTGTTTTTCTATTAGGACTAATTCATTCTTTTGTTCTTCTCTCACCTTCTTCTGTTCTTCTAGAATTTTCTGGATTGCTTCTTCTCGTTCTATTTTCTCACGTTCTCGTTCTTTCCTCTGTTCCTCGATAATTTTCTGGAGTGCCTCTTCTCTATCTCTCTTATAATCTTCGCGTTCTTTCTTTTCATTTTCGAGAATTTTCTGGAGTGTTTCTTCCCGTTCTTTCTTTTCATTTTCTCGTTCTTTCTTTTCAGCTTCTCGCTGTTTTCTCTGGTCTTCGAGAATTTTCTGGAGTATTTCTTCTCGTTCTTTCTTTTCAGCTTCTCGCTGTTTTCTCTGGTCTTCGAGAATTTTCTGGAGTCCTTCTTCTCGTTCTTTCTTTTCCTCCAGCCGTCGCTTCTCATCTTCCTGTCGTCGCTTTTCCTCTAGTTCTTTTTCCTCCAGCCGTCGCTTTTCATCTTCCTGTCGTCGTCTTTCCCAATCCGCAAATTGGTTTTGCATAAATTTCAACATATCCTCCATCGTATCGTAAGATGTACTTCTCGTATTAACCATAAATTGTTTTTATTTACCAGCAAAAATTCCACTTCCGACACCACTGTTACGATATTCCTCTGGGTTCGTCAATTAAAACACCAATCAACACTAAACTACTTTTATTATAACTCTCTATCACAATACGATACAACACAATCACTAAAATCGCTCTGATAACTTTCCAATGCTCGCTCGCTACTAAAACTCTCTGAACTAACAATTCTGCCTTCCGCACAAAGCCACTTAGATCTCAATAACTCGCCACTTAGCTCTGAATACAAATTCTGCGAATAGCCAACACTTCGACTAACTAACTCTCACTAACTCTAACCCTGCCGCGACATCACGATGCTTATATATGCCTGCGTAACCATCGAGAATTCTCCAGAGAAGCTCCGATGACGTGTCTCGAATTCTCCCGGCGAATCCACGGGTTCTTGGAAATGACGATGCTACGGCGCGATCCTTTCGCCGTGCGTTTACGATATGGTCAGGGCCGGCGCTAGGACGTAACATTATTATACTACAAAAAACGAAAATAATCCGTAACTCGTCAATGAAATATTGTAAAAACCAGTAATTCCACCTGAAAGCTTCGAACCCTCAATGCACAAGTGAACAACTGACATCATAGAAATTTCATTCAATTTAGCGTGGATATACAGTTCGAACATATGCTCACTTTTATTCACTCCACCCAAGCAACTGAGGAGGTAATATATACAGTATCACTACTTTTGTTAGGGTTTGAAGGCCGTCGTTTTTTGGAATTTCTTCCTGACGTTTCGCTGGCTCGAGTGGCTAGCTTCTTCAGAGGTTCATTCATCTTGGAATTCACTCCGATGACTGGAGATTGTTTCTTCGCAAGTTGTATTTATGCCGATTCAGGTAGTTTGCGGTGCTAATTATTCCATTTGGATTCGGGGAATTGCCATTAATATTGATTACCTTGTTTACCTCATGTGGGTTCGGAGAATAATCATCATTATTATCTGAAGAACTACCTGCAGTTATTATCTATTTTCTTAAAATGGGATTCCATATTCGGTTGAGGTTGACAGCTTCTTCTTTTCTGTTGAAATTATACGTGTGTTTGTGGATTTCTATTGCCTCCCGTACCAGTCGGCTATGGTATCCCTGGTTGGGTGCAATCAGTTTTGCATTTTCAAACAGGATCCTGTGGTTTCCCTCACTAAGTGCGTGTTCCGCCGCAGCCGACTCGTCAATTTGCCCTAGTCTGCAGTTTCTCTCATGTTCCTTTAGCCTAGTTCCCATGGATCTTTTGGTGGTACCGATGTATACCTTCCACAGGTGCGATAAACCTATGGGGAGGTATACATCGGTACCACCAAAAGATCCATGGGAACTAGGCTAAAGGAACATGAGATAAACTGCAGACTAGGGCAAATTGACAAGTCGGCTGCGGCGGAACACGCACTTAGTGAGGGAAACCACAGGATCCTGTTTGAAAATGCAAAACTGATTGCACCCAACCAGGGTTACCATAGCCGACTGGTACGGGAGGCAATAGAAATCCACAAACACACGGATAATTTCAACAGAAAAGAAGAAGCTGTCAACCTCAACCGAATATGGAATCCCATTTTAAGAAAATCGATAATAACTGCAGGTAGTTCTTCAGATAATAATGATGATTATTCTCCGAACCCACATGAGGTAAACAAGGTAATCAATATTAATGACAATTCCCCGAATCCGAATGGAATAATTAGCACCGCAAACTACCTGAATCGGAATAAATACAACTTGCGAAGAAACAATCTCCAGTCATCGGAGTGAATTCCAAGATGAATGAACCTCTGAAGAAGCTAGCCACTCGAGCCAGCGAAACGTCAGGAAGAAATTCCAAAAAACGACGGCCTTCAAACCCGAACAAAAGTAGTGATACTGAAAACCTCGGCCGCGAAAGCCTCAACTATTTTGTCAATATATACAGTGTCAGACATAAAGTCAGTACCATAAAGAAGGTTTTTTATATAATGGATAAATCTATAAACATTGCCCTCAAAATAATATTTTGCTCGAAAGAATAATCCATGTTAGTTGCAATTCAGTTGCGATATGCTAGAGAAAGGAAAAAAACCTGAATTGGTGCTCAATTGAACTAATTTTTCAAGCACAAACTAACTGCCAAGCAGAGTACTGTTATATACATAGAATGGAAACTGTATTTTCATTTTTCAATGATGAAACAATCATATAAAACAAATATCAGCTGAGAGGGGAAATTCAACATGGTGGTTACCATTCCATGCTACCCACTTCTCATCACACTTCATAATAATATGTTATACTGTATGTTGGCAGTAGTTTGGTAGGGAAACCCTCGGACTCTGGATCCAGCTTGCTTAACAAGTTTATTTGCCGATGGAACACCAAACGTCTCACCAGAAATCAGTGGGATTTTCATAAAAACTGCTTCTTGTATATTGAAATCATACAAAATTCATGCTTCCACATTCAATGAAGACGAAATTGATACACATACTTCTATGCATCTGACATCTTTCCAGTCCAGGAATGTGGCTTTCCTGCTTAGTAAACCTACTATTTTTTCGCAAAATGTTTGAAATTCGACAGATATTGATTAAATTTGAAAAAAGGGCGAATAATTTTACTCACAAATGAATGAATGGTGCTTTGAAATTCGCAGTAAAATTACTTGTCTTAATATGGAAACTTTTTTCAATCATATATATGGAACACTTACAACTGTAATGAAATATCATTTATTTGCAGCAAGAGAATATTACTCTTTTCAGTGAGGGAATCCTGACTTTTTCTCCAAGGAACTTTTTCAAGGATGTTAGAATTTTCTAGCAATTTGCAGAAAATTCCTTTCCAGGAACCCAGGTTTGGATTCATCACTATGTCATTTTATTCAAACTGCAATCCTCAGAATAGAAAAGAAGCAGCGTATCATCCGTCTGACTATCCTGATGGAAACATCAAAGGCAGCTTTTTCTAGGATTCATCGAGTGAAGCCAATGGCAATGACTCTAATACACCCTTTATTAGTATGCCAACCTATTGTCCTTCTGAAAAAAGAAATATTTAGTGACCTGTCATTTCTCTTACCACATAATAAAAACCTTTATTTATTGCTCAACATCCGCTCAGAATGTTCCCTTCCAGTGAATAAAAAGTTAATAAATTGAGGTAAAAGAATTTCCCAGAAACAATCTAAAAAAAATTGAGCCACCGTAGTCGACAACAATAAATTGAGTAAATACAATAAACAGAACACTTTACGATTCGGAAATTGTCAAGGAACCTGTTTTCAACTCAGGTGTTGACAAAAGGTTTGTTTATGATCCTCTTACCAAGATTCGTATGCAGATAATTTCTGCGGTGTTGCCAAAAGAAGCGATAATTACCCAGATAGACGAAACGATGTTCCTGTCAGTCCGTTCATCTCTGACGGATCATCTCCATGGTGAAGGATTTTCAAAGAATAATGGAACATAATTTTCTTCTCTCATTTTGTGTGATGATCACTTAAGACCCTATTCTGTAATTAGGTGACTCACAATGCTGTGGAAGATGAATATTCCACTTTTCATTTTCAAATCAGGCAGCATTCACAGAAAAAAGCTCTGAGGATCATGTTTCAATACTGTTTTGAATGGGGTAGAATATATGGCTGAATATTGTATTTCAGAGAGTGATCATTAGTCGTGTTTCATGATGAACTGATGATAAATGCAAAACAAAAAGCAACCATAAAAATATCCAGTGTCATTGAACTCATGAAAATGGTTAATAGTACGCAATTTTTTGAATCTCTTCTCTTATTATTAATCAATATTTTTGAGCAGTTCTACTTCAGAATCAATATTTGGGAAGTTGTGACGATTTCCCCCTCCGAATCACCATTTGAGATTCAAAAACTATTGAAAAAATCATGTCCATTCCAAGAAGAGACAACTTCAATAATTTTCAACTTCCAAATGGTGATCTCCATGGGTGAAACCGTCTCATGACGTAGAACAAACTGTTCGAAAATATCGCTTGGTAATAAGGGGGAAAAGTGAGAAATGTTTTTTGGAGTTGAATAAGAACTGATATTTCTGCAATTTATTTTCGTGTTGTATACACATTCACTCCATTACGCTATAAGGTAGAACACGATTAAATTTCCACAGAATTTATTGTCTTCGCGGAATGTTTCGATACACTGTATCTTTTTCAAGCGAATGTATTATAATATTATAATGTTTACATTCGCTTGAAAAAGATACCGTGTATCGAAACATTTCGCGAAGACAATAAATTCTGTGGAAATTTAATCGTGTTCTACCTTATAGCATAATAACTATGTATTTGCATCAAGTGAAGGCCACCACCTCATTCCAAAAAAAACACATTCACTCCATTATGAAATTGGACTGAATATTTCCCTCATATATATAATGTTCCATAAGAGCAATGCAATTATCGAAAACTTACAACGGTAATTGCATTGTATCGAAAACTTACAGCGGTAATTGCATTGTATCAAGTCAGCATAGCAACACATTTGAAACCGTATCGCTAGACGTCAGTAAACAACACAAATAAATGTCAGATAGACTTCAAAAATAGAAAAACATTTCGCGTTTTGGTGAATGCTCCATACAATATAGAGGAAAGTATAAATGAACAAAAAATTTCATTTCTTGAGAATTTCTTTATTCGTGAAATATTCCAATGAATCACATTCGTGCATATCTTATACAAATTGCATTCGGTTAATTTTATATTTTGTAAAAGAGCCCTCGTCCTTCGGACTCGGGCACTTTCGCCAAAATATGAAAATAAACTCTTACAATTTTTAGATATCACGCATTCTTTCGAAATTATCGGTAATTTGTATGCACTCGTGCAATTATAACCGATTATTTCAGTGAATTGTTTTATCATTTCCATTTCAAAGCTCTACTTCAAATTTTCAACAATTTTATTCAATTCATTTCATCATTTTTTCCTTTATTGTTTCATCAATCTGCTATATTTCAAGGCATCATATCAAATAGAAGTTCTATGAATTACACCAGTTATTTCTACAGAAAAGTTATAAAATTCATATCTTGAAACCTAACAAGACGTACAAATTCACACATGATAAGTTACAACTACTCGGTCAGGGTGTCTAGTGATGAATGCCTAGTATTCTAATATTATCGGAATACCTGAAAATGGCTCGTATTCTAATAATTTCCAGGTGCATATTCTCATGAGAAAGCTCACTCGTTTTTTTTATCCATTTTCAAACATGAAAATTAGGATGACGCTTCGAATATTGATTAGAATGTGAGTCCCAATATTTTCAGTATTCAACTGTGATTTATTCTAGGACAATGATAATTGAATGGAACTATTCATTTATAGATTCAAATTTCTATCGTCTATATAATTTTTTCTCTACATATTTTGAAAGAATCACCAGATCAAAAAATTTGTATGAAATCAATCAAATATAAATAACAGAATGGAAATAAACAGTAAGTGGTAAGTGAAACAATCAGAATATGTAAATTCGAAAATGAATTAGCAGAAATAAAACAATGGACATTGAAAACGATTGCTGTAAAAGAATAAAATTCAGAAAATCGGAATGATAAGGTAAATGAACAGAACATAATATTGAAATAAATATGAAAAATAAAAGTTGATAATCAAAGGAAAATTTGAAATTGTAAAAACCAAGTATAGAGTTGACTGTACTCATTCATCGCGTCTTATCAGCAGCCTGTGTTGATGATTTGATGAAAATTTTTTTAATGCAGTTAACGACAACGATCACCAATATTGTTCCCTAGGAAAACAACATGGTATCAGGTGTTGAACCCTCAGGATATAGTGGAACTTACGAAAGCGTGAAAGGACCAATGCAAAGTTCATTGAAAGTCGGCCCTTTGTCTTCGAGATCTCACTTAATTTCTCGAGATCTCGATTTTTTTTCGATCTCACGAAAAAAGACTGGAATTCGAGAAAGAAAGCGAGATCCCGAGAAAATAAACAGAGCTCGAGACAAAAGGCGAAGTTTCCAAAAATAATCAACATGACCTAATAAGCATTCGGAGAAAACTGAGATTAGCGAAGCCCATATTGAAGGTTTCAGTCTTATCAATTATCACCTTATCTGGTGCGAATATCACACCTCCTCGAAATAGTTTGACCATGCAAGCAGCAGAAAAAACTCCCACCCAATGAACGATTTGTCAGCTTTGTAGCATATTGAGAAGAAAAACTTTTACTGATTCTCCATCACGCTAGCTTATTAAAGTACAATTCTTTCAAATTATTTGTTATTCGTATGATATAATACTTTCAATTAAGGAATATTGAATAACGAGAATTCTCAAGAAAAAATTATAAATGCATCAGTATCAGTTTGAACTGCCATGTGTATGGTAAATAGAAACTGAGAATCAGCAGAACAGAACTGAACGAAAGATATTTTCGGTAGTAATAACCCAAGGACATTGATAATTATTCCAAAATTTTATAACAGATTTTGAAAGCTTGTTGCTCAACAAATAAGCTTCAGAAAAATGTTATTAAATATTTGAGCATTCATCAATATTCGAGGGTTATTCGGATAGAAATTTTTTTGCTGATTTTTGATGAAAATTAAGAGAAAAACCAATTCATCCTGCGAATTTCCACGTGGTTTTGACCCCAAACTCCCTACCATCTTTCTCTTATTAACAGCGCAATTCTTTGGAGTTGACGCCAATTTTTCCACCTCCCGATTTCCATCTGAACGATACTTTCTATCATTGCAAAAAATCATGAATGCTTTCCATACATATTCTAGACCGTAAATTGTAATTTTTGATTTTAATTTCATTGATATTCCAGACAGTATTACAACCAAATGGTAACATTCTGAAATATCAAATATTTCAAACGTCAAAATCAAAATAAATCAATTTGTACGTATCCATGGCAAAAACATAATAGGGTGAATATTTCCCTCATATATAAAATGTCCCATAAGAGCAATGCAATTATCGAAAACTTACAGCGGTATTTGCATTGTATCAAGTCACCATAACAACACATTTGAAACCGTATCGCTAGACGTCAGTTATCAACACAAATAAATGTCAGAAAGACTTCAAAAATAGAGAAACATTTCGCGTTTTGGTGAGTGCACCATACAATCTATAGAGGAAAGTATAAATGAACAAAAAATAACATTTCCTTGAGAATTTCTTTATTCGTGAATAATCCAATGAATTACATTCGTGCATAAAAATGACCAGATAATTTTGCATTCAAGCGTGATATCTTATAAAAATTGCATTCGGTTATTTTCATATTTTGTAAAAGAGCCAAAATATGAAAATAAACTTGCAATTTTTAGATATCACGCTTTCTTGCAAAATTATCATTATCATCATGCGCCATCTGCCCGTAGACTAGGTAGCAACGGCTATTTTGCTAGTTGTTTGTATCAGCCTAGGTCTAGGGAAGATACTCTACTCGAGTATGATTTTTAATTATGGGAAGTCATCGACTTATGTTGTTGATGGCACTGCCTTGCACCGACGAGAGACCAAATAGCCCGAAACCGGTCTGCAAGTGTGTCCCGTTCCAATAATTGAAAATCAATTCTGGTAGTTGTATCGCCAAGAGCATATGCGGAATATCTTCTGTGAAGAATCCCGCACTAACACCTGTTGGATGTAATCCAATTCCCTTCGTGGTATTAGCCAGGGGAGTAGTTGTTTTCTAGTAGGTGTTGGTCCGTCAACCTACAGTGTAGGTGAGTTGAGGCTGGCCTGAACAAATTGTTCATTTTTAGAATATTCGATTTTAAGCCAGTCTTCAAGCATTCCCATGAATATGTTCGTTATTCCTTTACTTATGTGCAAGTACTCACTTTTTTCTCAGGGAAAAAAGTAATTTTATAAAAAGTGAGATTTCGTTACCTGTCATCAGAGATAAAATGTAAAAGTTTTTACCGTCACAGGTATGGTCAATTGCCGTGTCTCTGAATTTCCGTGTCGAGAGAACACTCCAGAGAGTTTCAAGCAACGCCCTGTATCGGTCGGCAGTGGCAACACTGATTTTTCGGTCGGTTCAGATCGAATTGGGTTATGACTCTATTAGCGGTTACCTGCCAAAGGTGAGAACTCGTCAACTCGTGATTCAACATAGGAGGTCAGATTTCATTATTACTTCAAAGAAAGACCGGTGTCCTAATTGTTCTCCCTTTCAGAACTCTGTAAAGTGTGTACAGGCTCGAACGGACCCCGGAGTTTGATGGCTGGACCGAAATGCGGGGTATCGTGAGAATTTATTCGAAATGCGAAAATAAATTATTCATCATTTGTCATTGAGATGGGTTGATTCCTTCGGAAATCTGCGAAAATCTCTGGAAGTGAGAGGAGGGAGACCTTTTTTAGCTTGACTACACTCAGACCTTGGTAGGTCCATGGTGATTTATCCTATTTTTTAGCTATAGGAAGGTTATTGAGTTATCAACTAGTCCACCAACGATAGAATCTTTCGATGAAGTCACTTCATTTTTGGACTGAATTTTATCGGTAAAAATATAGCCTCTAGCAACAAGGGGAACTTAAACAGCCATTTGCCAACCATTGGATAATAGTTATATATCTACACCCGTACTCTAATTCAAATTCAAATTCTTTATTTCCGTAGACTTTTTTAAAAAGCATGGAAAAAGTCAAGTGTATAATATAAGACTAAATACTAACAAAATTGAACACATGGGACGACATATCGTTAAAAAAAACACATACACAAATTTATAGAATATGAAATAACAACATTGCAATACATAAAATAATACACTTATAGGCCCACAATCCGTTTTATAATGAAATCCATTACGATACAGATTTTCAACCAATAGAAACCCATTATTTTTCAATCAAGCATGATGTGCAAGCTTTGCATTCTGACGTTTGTCAAGTCAAAATCAGTAGGAATTGAATTTTTGAAGAATTCAGTCAATTTTCGATAATCGTAAGAAAATGTCTAATAGCAGTGATATAGAAGAATCACCAGCGACCCTCCACAGATGTCTCAGACAAGAAAAAAATACAATCGAAAGGATTATATTTTTCATTTGATAAATGCAACACATACGTTTTTATTTTCAACCAAATTACATGAGCTCTCGTGTCCGAGTGGTCGAAGGCACCGGCAGTGGTCAGTCCGGGTTCAATTCCTGACCTCGGCAGAAGGTTTTTTTCATTTTTTTCTTCTTTTCATTTCTCATTGTTGTATTTTCCGTGGTTATACCATTAATTATAATTTTTTAGAATTTTTCAAAGAAATACGATTGATTACCTACTATTATTGTGTTCAATATAAATACCTAATAATATAATATTTTAAGTTCTTCATTATTTATTGGGTGCAGATAAAATAGCGTATGCAACTCTCATGTAATGGTTATTAATACACTCGCATAAACGATACGAAACTCACCTTCGGCTCGTTTCGTATCCCGGTTTATGCTCATGTATTAATAACCATCATTACACGATCGTTGCATAATATACTATTATGGTACTACTGTGTTATGTTGAAAATAAGTCACGCGAGAAAGATTCATAAATTCTCAAGTGACTCAGGAAACATAACACAGGAAAGGCATACAATTTTTCATCCAACGAAAGGAAGAAATCGTTTTTATTATGAAATAATAATAAATTTTGTGATGAAATCAAGGGTAATTGCGTCTCAGTAATCTATAAATGTCAGAATAACTTGACAGTGACTTTTTTTACATTTCTGTCATAGTAGGTTGTTTGTTTGGTTGCCACGGGCATGATACATTGTTAGCAAATGTTTGAATGAAAGTTGACGCTTGTCATATTCGCTGAAGAAATGTTCTATCGTCGCTACGAACCAAGTACTCGATTCTTCTCTAGACTATCAACCTTCATTTAGAAAAATCGGCATTTCAAAATATGGCAAACTAACGAGCTTTTTGAGAAGCAAATCACAGGAGTCCAAGACATTAGAACGATCTGAAATAGAGTATATTTTGAACAAAGCTCCTGACGCGACGACGAGTACTTGGCCAATGCAGAGGCTAACATGACTACTTCGAAGCATCACGGGGGATGGAAGTCCTCGATGGTAGCAGAAGGATACCTAGAAGAATCGATGCATAACAGAATACAAATTGCAGAAAAATTACAAGGTTCCAATGTGTCGAAGTCTTCCAGCACTATCAGCAGCTGTACAGAAATGGAAGCGTCTAGTTCTAATGAGTCTACGAATTTTACAATAACTTCAAATTCGAATGAACCGTTTGCATTCTCCTTCAATTTCAATATTAGGTAATGTGAATTCTGATTGTGTGTTATTTGATAGTTTACTTGTCTGAAATCAACGTTGGTATCTAGGAGGAAGGTTACGAAATGTCATCATATCGATCCCTCCATATTGCGGGGGCGTCAATGAGGTTAAGGTGAAATTCCACGATATACTAATATGCAAGTGGATTTCAGTTTTTGGTTTCTGATTGGTAGATAACAACAGATAGCAAAAAAAAATCCTGCTTCCCTATAATAAGATCTATGAATATTCGAGTATATTGAAAAACTAACTTTTGGTGTTCAATACTGAATGTCAGTTGAGAAAAAGTGTGGATATGCTCTTCGTATTTGTGTTTGGTTCGACAGATAATTCAACTCGATCTGATCTCGATGTATGTGAAAATTGAAAACGAAAGCAAATGAAAAATTGATGACTGTGTATGGTTGGTGAAAATCTGAAAGGAATACCTGTGTTTTAAAAAAAGTGGGACTGTTCCTCATGCAGCAAGAAAGTTTGCCATAGTATGATAATTACTCCTATATGAAATGGAGAGTATTTGGGTTTACCAGTCGTTCAAGGATCTTTTTCCGAGGCCAAGAAAATGTTTCAGCTTTGTATTATACTTTGAACGTTATCTACGTCTTCTAATGTATAGTGTTAAATTTATTTTAAATTTATTAGGACTAGTGCTTAAACGTTCCTATTGAAAAGTGAAGGCTGAACTTCTCATTACTCAAAACTGCTGCATAAAGCATTACTTGTCAGTTTCTGATATATTCAATATATGAAAAAAAATCAAGTATTGTCAATTGAATTGTAGCAGTGGAAAGGTATAGGGAAATTCCTCTCGCAATAACCAAGATCAAGATTCATTCACTTTGACTTTTTTGGATATATTTCTCATTTAATTTTTTTTATATATTTCAATTTTTTTTTCAAGTATTATCATCCAATTGAAGCTGTTTAGCCTATTATAACAAGTTAAATATGAGTAAATATAGTTTACATTATGAAAGTTAGAACCAGTGTTATTTTCTATCTATCATATCTTCTCAAAAAAACATTCAATTTAATTTGAAGTTAGTGTAGCAGTTGAAAATTGTTTTGGCATATCGAATCAGAATTCTGTCATGTTTTATAATCGACATAACTATATATAAAAATATATATACATATATACATGAGGAACCTATGGGATCACCTTATTTTGTGGGGATTCGAACTCACAAAAATAACTTCATACAGTTCCAGCGTTTATATTGGTTCTTGAAAGGTCTAACAGAATATAACAGAACAAGTCAGTAGAATCTGATAAAAAATGTACGAATCAGTATAGGTCAGTATGAAAAATAGTTAAAAAACGTTCAGAATTGACTTCTCCAAGCATTATAGTTGAGTACAAAACAAATAAGAACATCCAAAATATCTTAAGAACAAACCATCACAGAACTTATCAGGTCTAATTTGAAAGTAAACTTGCATCATATGCAAATTATAAACTAAAAACTGACTACCACACAAATACTAAAATACAAAAATTATCATGCTTTTTATTGTTAACAAACCCCATTGCCACAATACAAGTCAATATGATGTATTTCCGAAACTGTACAAAAGTATAAATCTAAAGAATTATATTATTTTTTCTAATTAGTATTATTCTAGGTATCATAAAAGTTCATTTTTATTTCCCTAAACTCCACAAAGACAAGACAGAATACACAACGCAACGCGCAACGCAGGTTCAGGTATGCTGTGGTCTGTGACAACGACAACGCAACAAATCTTTTACTTTTACAACAGAGTAACAAAGACAACAAGAGTCAGAGACAATCAGGAATCAGCCACATAAAACATATATATGTTTGTGTGTTCTGTGACAATTTCTTTGCACTTTTTCTGTTTATCTTTGGTTCTATGGGGTTATGTCACCTATAGAGATTTTTAATTTACCCAATTCACCCCAGAATTGCCAACTTAGATTTCCCCAAACCCTGCCCCTAGCCTCAGGTACCCCTTCGCCTATAAACTCGTGACATTTCGTAACTTTCCTATATATGAACGTTGTTATAACTGTCATGTGTTGGATAGAATATGAAATTATCTTTTTGAAGATATAACAAAAGTGGCTGATTCTTTTCAGTATGGCGCCGTATAAGAAATTTTTCCATATTCAATATGACGGTACTATGACGTCATTTCCGTCGATATTTTTCCAAACATTTATTTACTTATATTACATTGAATAAAGCTTCAAAATTTCAAATTTGTCACCAATTCACACACTCTTCAGCTTCTTCCTGCTATTGCATTGTTGGAAGTAATTTTTTTGGACGTCTTAATAGAGTGTAGTATTTTTCAAACTTTGACCTTGAAGTATGTTTATTCATCTATCACAAAATGCTGATTTTACTATGCGTTAAATTTTGCTGTGGTTCATGAAAATTTTGAAACCTTCAGAATCAAAATATTTCGAAACTGATGAAAGAACTACTGAAGGTTTTTTTATGGGGAGAGCAAGGGGGACTTTAGATATGAAAGTGACATTCACAAACCACAACCATTACTCCTATAACTTTTCATTCGAGAAAATATGTGCCATTTCAAAGTACTCACCAGAAATTATAAGTAGAACAGTGTTTATTCATGATGAAATAAAAATATAACTATTGAACTAATTTATCTGTATATGTGCGAAGAATCCAAATCTGAGGACACCAACCGATTTTAAATTCTGCCAGTTTCTATCGATCATAACTTGACAAATTCACAGTTGAAGAATTACCTATGGGTTGTAAATTACTGATTACCAAGATATACCTTAATCCGACATGGTGTAAAGACCAACAATAGTTTGAAGAAGATGAGGAGTTTTGCAATGGGATATAGCGGTTTAAATATTTATCACTTACCATTCAACAATATAATACCTCATTATCTATTTAGAGACTTGAGATGGATTCAACTCTCAACTGACTATTCAACGACATAATACGCCATTATCTATTAACAGACTTTCTCGAAAAAGCGAACGAATGGATAAGTTGAGGAATTTCTCGGTATCTAATCGTTGGTAATAAATAGCACTAGATGGCATTAGCTACCTAAGTAGCTTAAAAGTAGCCCCGGTGCTAGGGGTGGTCCTAGATTATCACTTATCTCTCTAATTTAAAAACCTGGCTTTTGTGTGTTTGTTATCAGTTTTCCAATTAATGTAACGAGAATGACAGCTCCAAGGTAATTAACTGAGATTAGACAGTCATGAGATATGGCGGTCACAGGGTACTATGACCAACATGCATTATGTAACGACTCTATTAAGGAAAATATATAGATAACCTACACGAGATATTCTGAAGAAAGGATCGAAAGGATTTCACCACGTTACAGAACGTAAAAAACATTCATTTTTATTCTCAATGGTGCGTCCAATACAGTCATAATGTAAAAAACGACATTATGAATCTTGTTTGATTTAATATAATTGTAAGAATCGTTCAGTGATCACCCACTTGATGAAATATGGATGGAATGTTTGAAATAATAGGCAGAGATTTGTGAGGTATACCTACATTTGAAAAAAAATTGCTTATCTTTATATTTCTTGAATTTTCGTATAACCTTTCCGGTGTACATGTGTGTTTTTACAAGCATATTTCTCGAAACCGAAAGATTCTTGGTATTTTTTCTCAAGCCGATCAGTTTCAGACGTTCCTCGTGAATCTCGCAATTTTGGCGGATAACAGGCCTATGCTGGGCACTTCCACCAGATCCTTTGCTCTGTCAATCCACCACGAAAAGATATATATATATATATATATATATATATATATATATATATATAGTATATATCTATATCTATATATATATATATATATATATATATATATAATATATATATATATAGTATATATCTATATATATATATATATATATATGTGTTCGGATAGGTTTCCGCGGTCAGTTGTGTGTTGTTGTTGAGTTCGGGTTGAACCGCGTCTGGAGTTTTGTTCTCGACGTTTCGGCTCCGATTTTGGAGCCATTTTCAAGAGGTGAATGTGACTTCACGCTGAGGTCTCAATCTGCCTACTCCTCAGGTGTTGTCACAGGGGGGGCAATGGTTTGTGACTTGACGCCGGGGCCTCAATCTGCCTACTCCCCAGGTCTCGTCACGAGTTCTTTCTAAGGTCTCAATCTGCCTACTCCTTAGATCGAACTGAGGTATCGAGGGATGTTGGGTAGGATTTATAGCAGCGGGTGCTACTAAAGGACCGTCGGATGTCTTGGTGGGGACTGGGCATCTGGAAATTAGGGGTTTCCATGCAGTTGGAAGTCTCTGGCCGTCGTCACGTTTATTTAAGCAGGAAGGTCGCTTCTCGATTTCGATGGCCTCGCGAATTATACGAGCTTGTAGTGTTTTTGCTGTGGCGATGGTCTTAGTGTTCGCAAAGTCTATATTGTGTCCTGTCTCTTGATGATGTTTGGACAGAGCTGAAGATGGGTCTGATTTTCGGACAGCAAGTTGATGTTCGTATACTCTACTTGTCACACGTCTGTTGGTCTGGCCTACATATGTTCTATGGCAATCAGAACATGGTATTTCATATATACCCTGTGATTCGTTGACAATTTTGTCCTTGGGGGAGCGGAGGAATGTGGAGATTTTGTTGCTGGCTGTAAATATCGTTTTTATGTCCTGTTTTTTGAGTATTCGGCTAATTTTGTCAGTAACACCTTTAATGTAGGGAAGAAAAGCTTTGTGGGGAACGTTGTTGTCTGTTGGGTCTCTGGGGATGGAATGAGAAGTTTGATGGCGGCGGATGGATCTGTCAATTTGATGGTCTGTGAATCCATTTTGAAGAAGGGCTGATTTGAGTTGGGCTAGTTCCTGTGGTTTGTTATGGAGGTCTGTGAGGTTGATGGATCTGTGGATGAGGGAATTCACAACGGAATTGGTTTGTGCTGGATGATGGTGGGAGTTTGCGTTAAGGTATCGGTTTGTGTGTGTTGGTTTCCTGTAGACCGTGTGGGTGAAGGAGTCATTGGTTTTTGTGATGAGGACATCTAAGAATGGAAGGGAGTTATTGCTTTCGATTTCCATTGTGAACTTTATATTTGGGTGGAGGTCGTTAAGGTGATCAAGGAAATTATGGAGAGTTTCGGAGCCGTGAGGCCATATGACGAAAACGTCATCTACGTATCTGAACCAGCAAGAGATGTTGATGGGTTCGGAGTGTTGGTTTTCAAGAGAACTGATAGTTTTTTCTTATGGGTCTCGGTTTTTTGTATGCTGATATGGTCTGCTTTCTCTTGAGAGATTCTGAGAAGTGTGTCCCAGATGAGTGGATGGATTTTGGCGAGTGATAGCGTGCCGTAGCATTATACCCATCAACATCCAATCCCCCAGTCCTAGTTCACAATCTCTCCGACACCCCTCTGGACGAAAATGCACACAACATTTTATCCAAAGGTTTCAATTTCTCTATCACTCCCACCTCAATTCCAACCGAATCACTCATCACCCAAATCGAATCTGCTATCACTCACCTTCCTGAAATAATAGCCGAAGAAACCCGACAAGACATCGCCACCACTCTCAGGAGGGCAAAACTTCCTAAATCCAATATCACACCGGTAGAGAGACATTCTCTGAAAAGTCTCCACAACAACCCAGACCTGATCATCCTCCCAGCAGACAAGGGCAACGCCACAGTTATCCTCAACACGTCTGACTATGTTGATAAAATGAGTAAACTACTCGATTCACCTGAATATCAACCCACCGACAGAGACCCAACGACCTATCTTGAGAAGAAAACCAGGACCCTCATCAACAACTCCAATATCCCTACCGAAACCAAGAAAGCTCTCATCCCCCGGGAAAAATCCTCACGCACACCTCGCATATATGGTCTCCCAACATCCCTCGATACCTCAGTTCGATCTAAGGAGTAGGCAGATTGAGACCTTAGAAAGAACTCGTGACGAGACCTGGGGAGTAGGCAGATTGAGGCCCCGGCGTCAAGTCACAAACCCTTGCCCCCCCTGTGACAACACCTGAGGAGTAGGCAGATTGAGACCTCAGCGTGGAGTCACATTCACCTCTTGAAAATGGCTCCAAAATCGGAGCCGAAACGTCGAGAACAAAACTCCAGACGCGGTTCAACCCGAACTCAACAACAACATATATATATATATATATATATATATATATATATATATATATATATATATATATATATATATATATAGTATATATATATATATATATAGTATAACTATATAGTAGGGTCTGCAGCGTTGTAAAAGAAGACTCTTTAAAGTTTTTCCAAGCTTTCGGAATGTTATTTATTCCATCATCAGGGACTACAATATAAAATGTTATATAAAATGTAAAATTCAGAAATATAAGTACTTACATCTTTGTTGAGGATGTTTACATATATGTTATGTTTGCAAAATAAATTTCTCATTATCGTTTTTAATACAACAGGAAGACAAATTTGATTTTAAGAACCACAACTGATCGAAAAAACAGGTTGTGTACATAGATTCTTGGAAACATAATTCATTTTTTTTATTTCAAAATTTGAAATTTTAATTTGATAATTTTGATGTTCAGAAAGACACTATTCAAATTTTGAAATAAAAAAAATGAATTATGTTTCCAAGAATCTATGTACACAATCTGTTTTTTCGATCAGTTGTGGTTCTTAAAATTAAATTTGTCTTCCTGTCTTCCTCAACAAAGATGTAAGTACTTATATTTCTGAATTTTACATTTTATATAACATTTTATATTGTAGTCCCTGATGATGGAATAAATAACATTCCGAAAGCTTGGAAAAACTTCAAAGAGTCTTCTTACAAAATTATTATTTTAAGTTATCACTTCATATAATGCGTAATTAGAACCTTACTGCATTTGAGGTTAGTCGTATTCAAAAAGTTGGTAAATTGGTTTAACATGTTCACAGTCCAATATTGAAATTTTATACCAAGTAAATTGTTTAAAACGCCTTTGAAATATTGAATCCTTTCACTTGGTGTACAATTTTAATATTGGACTGTGAACATATTTTATCGTCTGTGACATGTTAAACCAATTTACCAACTTTTTGAATACGACTAACCTCGAATACAGTAAGGTTCTAATTACTGATTATTTGAAGTGATAACTTAAAATAATAATTATTATATTATATATATATATATATATATATATATATATATATATATATATATTTATACATATATATATGTATATAAAAGTTCCTTCTCAAATCCAATATTCCTATAATTAAGAACCACCTATTTGTCTATTCCTGATGTACATTTTGTGTTTACTAGTTCGCACTTCCAAAGGTCGTGACATTTCACCGATATATTTTTGATAAATACAATTTTTTATGTTTTCTGTTGTGTTATTCTGCTTAGTATGTGTCAGTATTGAACGTAAAGTATTTGTTGTTTTGAATGTTGTTTTAACATTATACCTGTAGCCGATCCGTTTTTTCTTTTCAGAAAAACGAGGGACATAAAGTATAATGTTTGATACAGATTGTGTATTTTGTGTGGGTTGTAGGTCTTCATTGTTGGGTTTAAATTTCTTTCGATGTTTTTTTTATAAATTTTCATTAATATTAATTTTCTTTAAATACCGATTTTATGAAGTTAATCTCTTCATAGAAAACCATAAAACTACGAAAAGAAGATACATCCACCGAAAAATAATTATTTCCAAACAGTATTCCTTCATTGGTTTTATTTTTCTTGCAACGAATTGGAGAATGGGAAGACAAAACACTTTCTCGGAACTTCCTACACTCAACGAAAATGATCCTTTATAAAGGTTTTTGAAGAATTTAATTCAAAAATATTCACATCACGTAAGCGTATCAAATTGAAACGCCCTGTATGCCTGGTACATAAATCCATTTTGACATGATGAATACGATTTTCCTCAAACAGCGCCATCATTGACCAAAATACCGCTATCCACAATAGACAACATTACTCAAGATATCAAATGATCCCCGGTACAAAGGTGTTGACAACAGGAGAAGGCAATAATTCTTTGTACAAAACCCCCGGAATGAGTGTAGTTCCTTTAAGTCTTTCATGCGATGTTTTGTGTGAAACTCTGATTCTACAAAAGGTGACAACGTATCACAGGCCACCCTAAGTGGCACAGGAAGACATTCTTCATGGTCGCTCGTAACAGTTTCAAGAAGTATTGTACGAGTTCGAAGTAGTTTACAGATGTTTCTCTTCGGAGATTGCTCTTGAGATGCGTTATGGGGTATGAATGGGATGTAGCTTCGTGAACTTTTGACGGATGCTTTTTATGAGAAGAGGTATCTAGAGTATGTCAATTAATTTGTCTGGGCGTTAAATGATTTATTTGATGATATTACCTAGTTGGGACAAAAAAATGATCTTCACAGCTAGATCCTTCATGTAAGGAGTCCCGATTCTTACAGATCCACTCTGATACCTTACTAGTTGATACAGAGCACGTGAGTCATTCGAAAGTGCAAGATACTTTTCCGCAAATCGCTAGGAAATTTCATAAATGAAAAGTCGACTTCACTTCCTTTCTAACTGTTGTTAGTGTTCTACGTAAATCATAAAAAACACATTGTTATTTGCGATAGTCCATAAAAGGTACTTTCTTCTTGACTTCTTTGTCAACAATAATAAAGCAGTATTCACTGCCTCAAACAGCTTTGGAGGAGTTACAGGAATTGAAATTCCATCATTTTACTTTCGAGAACACCAGCAATTTAATTTATAATTGTCAAGTTTGAAAAGTCAAACTCAATATGTTTCCACAGTAACCCGAGTAATGTTACTGTGTATGGAGTCAAAATGTCAACGTCATTTCGAAGTCCGGAATAGAAATAGCAATCGATTTTGAGCCAGTAATAGGGATTAATACAAAATTAATCTTCTGAGTCAACTGTTATTGAAAAGTTCTTAAAAATATCGACTCATTAACGCAGCTTCAAAAATCTGGCTTTTCGAATTTTGACTTATAAAGTGAATCTTTTTAGAATTGACGGAATTGTCCAAACGCATGTCAAACTCGTGAATCCTGTGTGATTTACATATGTTATTATTAACTGCTCTTACTTATTGATATTGTTCACGAAACAACTAGACTGAACCTAATTATTCATGAAAATTTGAAGGAAAGAAAAAATTGTTGACGGCGAAATTCAGATCCACAACCTTGCAGTCTCACCAGATACTTTACCAACCGAGTTAATTGAATTAATGTTAACAGAGATATGTGTACTTGACTCGTAAGTCGATTTACATTAATCTATTTATGATAATTCTCGTATTTTCATTTCATAAAAACAAAATTCAGCTATTTTGCAACGAAAGAAACTGGATTTAATCTAAATTCATGTGCACTTTTTATACAAACAATATTAAAACATAAAAGTCGCAAGTCAGTATGCTCGATCTGATATTTGAATATTTGTTAAAAAAATAGGTGGTCGTAGGAAAAATAGTGTACATGTGCGAAGGTGAAATGTCACTTTCCGCACTATATTGTATTTTTCTGTATCTGCCCGAATATGAACTTTTTATTTCTAAAAAAAGAAGGCTTATTCAGGATATTTGATTGGTTGCAATGATTATTGTACCAAAAGGAAAAAAAAACTCGACGTAGTTCAAACAGTTGAAAGTTGCTTTCCGGCGATTCTAAAATAGTAATTAACAGTTATATTTGAATAATTTTGTGAAGTAATTCCTAGTAATTGAATTAAACTGGCCGATACTTGATGAAAATCCATATTGACAAAAATATATTACAGTTTCCTGTATGATTTTCACTCACAATGGGTTTACAAAACCGCGGTTTTGTAAACCCATTGTGAGTGAAAATCATACAGGAAACTGTAATATATTTTTGTTAATTCCTAGTAGGTTGTTTTGTTGTAGTTAGGTTATAATGGCGCTGGAGGCTGAACGGATTCCACTATACTTTTTGAAATTTTCATTATGTTAGCTAGCGAGTTGTCGTTATAAGATTCAGCAACATTGCTGGATTTCCAACCCCCATGGCGTTTTGAAGTTAAAAAAATCTGTCCCTGCATTAACTAAATTAGTCGCAGATGACCTTCGGAGACAGTGGCCAGTATATAATTCAGGGTTCGCTAATTGCAAAAATTTCGTTTTTCTTTGGCCATGGTGCACATGTATTTATCCCCACAGGCTGTTTCGTACATTGGCTATTTTTGTAATTTAAAAAAAAACGCGTTTCATTTGTGCATGGTCAAAGCTTCACATATTTTTTGTAAATCTGGTAGAATTCTCCTGTGACTTTGAAATTTCTAGGAACCTTGGTTTCAGTATCGTGTAATTTTATTAAAAGGGCCGAATTAAGATCTTCCATGTCATCAATTTTCAATTTTCGAAGTTCATCACAACGGCATGCCAATAGCTAAAGCAGCCTGAAACCAAAACTAAACATTAATTTTTCGATAACAATTTAAAAAAAATTTAATCCATAACTTTATCAGCAAATACTTTTCATCAGGTGCCTTTTTTTCAAATTTGTTGAATTTCTTTAGAAGATAATGTTTTTGACTGTTTTGGAGCATATTTTTTCAGATTTGCGTTTCAAAAATGCACGTATTTTTCACGAATTTTGATATATCAACACAGTTTTTAATAATTAAGGTACTCCTCAGCATCGAGTACTGACATCATAATGTTGATGATTTCAATCTTCTTGACAACTCTTCAAAAGAAACTAACAATATTTTTTCGGAAAAATAATTCACCTTGGCTGTCATTTTCCCGCCCATAAAGTCTCTGTAAGTGATTTCATATTTTTCTCTTGATGTGCTTGGTATCAAATTATCGCAAACATCTATTGCTTTCTGAACAATTTCTGGGGGTGTATTTTCCAACTCTAAATCTTCGTATTCCATTATATTCAATATTTAACAAATCTGAACTGTTTATACTATAACAAACAACAATAAAACAATTTTCGTTGGGTAAGTTGATAGCAATAATTATGCAGTGCTTCGGTTTTGTTGTTATGGATACGCCAACAATGGGCTACTTGGATATTGCACGCGAATCGTCGGCGTAGCGTTGTCAACATGCAGAACGTGTCATATCAATCTTACATGTAACATTTCATGACTGACTTTAGTTATTTTGATAACAGTGAGAAATTATTTCTCACTTGGCGGATATTGAAGTGGCAGATTGTATAGCATCCGTAGAAAAAATCATTTTTCATCCCTCAATAATTCAGGTGAAACTTCAATAAGATTATTATTTCCACTTATATTGATATTCCGTTCACTCATTGATTGGTTATTCAACAAGTGACTCCGACTAATCGTTTCATACTCAATTATACGAGAATGTTATAATTGAGGCGGTATTATCTCCTGTACCTTCATGTTTCTGAGAACGCTATCAACCCGAGCAATGAATTGGAAAATGCTCAAATACCCATTGCCAATGAAGGTGAATTGTTAGCGCACTTGATCTCCTCAATACGCGAGCACAAAGCGTCTTGTTATAGTTGGAAGCATTTTTGTCATCTCTTTGTTGTCGGAGGTATTATGTTGAGAATCCATTATAATCCCATATCCAACACGAATTCAAGCGCATGAATTTCCGCATTTCAGATATTCCTATCTTTGAAAAATCTTAAAACCGGTAATTCCATTTGTCATGGTATTATGTAATGTTCTTTTGGTACAATTTGTACGGATATTCGCTACAAGTTAGCTTCTGAAATGAGGAAGCCTGTTTGTACAGAAAATATAAAAAAAAAACTGATTCATAAAGTTGAATGAAAGAATAATTTTGTATGAGCGCGTGGTATTGTTATTCTCGGTAGTCGTGCTGGGGTTCACACGATGAAAATTAAGATCTCGTTAATCCATTTCTGCAGAGGAATGGTTCCAAAGTTTCTATATGAATGACAAGAGATTGATCACTTCACTAGATAGGCTGCGAATTTGATAGACAACTTTACAGGATTTTTATGAATATACCCCCTCATATATCATATGTCATCATCCATCATGACTTCTCATATCATTGAGAAAGAAAAAATGTGGTGGAATTGAATCGACGATAGCTATGAAACACCCAATGCAGAATCCTTAAAAAAATTGTTCATGCATATGAACTGAGATCAAATTCTAATTCCTTCTGATTGGGGAGATATAAAATAGAAGTGAGCCATCAAATTCAGTAAGCTGGTACAAACACTGAGTGAATTTCTATTTTAGCCCTCACACTTTACCACACATGTCTTTATTCACTAAACTTGTCATTCATCAATCGAACAAAACACATGCCAATCAAGCAACAGCTCTAATGAGTTTTCTCACTCCCAAACGTTAATTCAATATTATTCATAATCGATTTTTAAATAGAAAATATCACAATGAAAATTTTGAATGAAGAGATGCTTTGTTTAAGACTCACTATGCATTCAAGTGCACTGCAGGCATCGCTATCTAGATCTCACATCGATAAATTAAGCAATGATTGGCATTTAACTGGTATCATCAAGCCGTTGGGTCCATGAAATATAGCGTTTCTTTCATTGGTATATAGATGTTGTGTTTCTCATCTTGAGAAACACATGGATAATATTCTGTTAATGTTACATTAGTTGATATTTTTCAACGTACCCAGAAGAAGTGATAATATTAGTTGTCTTTGGATTCCACAGGCTTTATCAATAGTCAATGTATACAGTTATATACAATCAATTGCACTCAAGGATATATAATTATATAGCAATATCAAACTTATTGAATCGTCTACTCTCGAACCCAGTCGAATTTCTGATGATTCTCTTTTGATCTGAGCTAATTTTCTGTTAGATGGCATCCAGGACGAATCCCTGCCCGAAATCATGACCATCAGGCATTTTCTAGAGATCGATTATCTTAACACCAATTCGTATCAGTTTGGTGTTAGGTACAGCTTATCCAATTTATCTTGGCACAAACTCAGATACTTTTCCAGTTGCATACTGGTAGTGTAGACCATGACAAAAAGAACACCTTCTAGAAATAAATTCCAACGCAGTGAACACATATTATAGGTGTTTTTTAATCTTAGTATATTTCATAAAGAATGCTGGCTGGGCATCTACGTTATTAGTTCTGTACCAAGATGGATTCGATAAGTTGTACTTGATCTCTATAAAATGTCTCAACCTCCACAGCAGTTGTTTCAATCTTATCGTCTATGACCTTAAGTACATCGTAGATCTCATTCAGGATGGATTAAGGCAACATCAACTTTCATTTTCACTTCAACTGTGGAATGTGGAATTGCATATCAATATGAATTCTGCAAACAACCACCTTCATTGGTTATTGTGAATGGTGAGGTTGGTCTCAAATCCAAAAACGTCCAGATTTTCATTGCGCACCAATAGCAGCGTATAGTTTGGAAAACTGGAAGAAATTATGACTCTTCTGTACCAGCAGATAGCACCTATTGCAGCGTATTGTTTTGAAAGCAGATGAAAATATAAATCGTCTGTGCCAGCAGATAGCACAAATAGCAGCATATTGTTTTGAAAGCAGATATGAATCTTCTGTACCAGCAGATAGCTCCAATATCAGCGTATTGTTTCAAAAGCAGATAAAAATATGACTCTTCTCTACCAACAGATAGTTAAAAAAATATAGTTTCATAATGGATACTAGAAATTGAGAGTTTCTATGATTCATGAAAGCATAAATACATGAGAGATATTTTTTTTCTAATTTTGATGCAAAATATTATATCATCATTTTCTAATTAGTCTAGGTTCACTAATTGATAAAAATAGAAAAAACAACAGAAAACGCTCTACATCATATATTTTATTCGAAGAGTAATTAAAGATCTGAAGGTTTAGAAAACTGTGGAATGAGAGAAGAATAAGATATGTTTCATTTTTTGGGTTCTTAACCTACCATAATTTGAAAAAATGAGAATTAATATTGGAATCTATACAAGTAAAGAAGGACAGATCCTGCCCTGAAAAAACAATTAGACTGGAACCTTTCATATAAAAGTTTCTACCACGACTAGTTTCTGCCTAAATCGAGAAAAAGTTATTTCTGAGTTCTATTAGTCAGCAACTTCTTTATAATTCAAATTTGCCTATCAAAAAAAATATACAGTGTGGATCACTAAGTCTGCAACAAATGGGAAACTTTTTTATTATCGATGTCTCATAAAATTTTATTCTTGACAAAACTTGGTGCATGTTCCAAAACTATACCAAGTGTACCTGAAATGGCTTTATGACAATCACCATACAGGATAGGCCAAAAAATATAAATTTCGTTCAAGAGTAAAGTACCCTTATTTCAGAAAATATAGAAATATGTTGAAGAGAGAAGTTGCTTAGAATTAGAAGTTATGTTCAAATACGAAGTCATGGAGTGCTATTCAAATTTTTTTTTCTTTTGGAAAATTTTGAATTACCCCGTATGTTACATATTTTTACTATTTTGATTCAATATGTATTTGAAGTAGCTACAATCGAATCGGTTTGAAGTATTTCTTATCAAATTAAAGTGAATTTGTATAATTTACATGGATTTGTATTTTTTTAGGTGACCGTCAACTTCTTGTTTGTTGCAACGATATTTAACAGAACTCTAAAATAACACAAATATTTTTATGTAGTTAGTAAAGTATTTGCCTCGTTAAAAAAAGTATTTGTGTTATTTTAGAGTTCTGTTAAATATCGTTGCAACAAACAAGAAGTTGACGGTCACCTAAAAAAATACAAATCCATGTAAATTATACAAATTCACTTTGATTTGATAAAAAATACTCCAAACCGATTTGACTGTAGCTACTTCAAATACATATTGAATCAAAATAGTAAAAATATGTATCATACAGGGGTAATTCAAAATTTTCAAAAAAAAAATCGAATAGCAGGCCATGACTTCGTATCTGAACATAACTTTCAATTGTAAGCAACTTTTCTCCTCAACTCATTTCTATATCTTCTGAAATAAGGGTACTTTACTCTTGAACGAAATTTATATTTTTTGGCCTATCCTGTATGGTAATTGTCATAAAGGTATTTCAGGTACACTTGGTATAGTTTTGGAACATGCACCAACTTTTGTCAGGAATAACATTTTCTGAGAAATCGATAATAAAAATGTTTCCCATTTGTTGCAGACTCAGTGGACCACACTGTATATAATAACTAATAATTATCAAAAACTCATCGTTGTTAACGTTTCGACATCAAATCTGCATCCGTTTTCGAACCACCAAGCTGTCTGCTCTCTATTCACATCTTGTGTTCACTTTTTCGAACTTTCAGAGATCTGGATGATTCACCGATATATTTTTCACCGCACGAACGACAAATTTGATAAATATACTTCTTTGTGTTTTCTGTTATGTTAGTTGGTTTAGTGGGTGTTTGTATTGAGCGTAAAGTATTTGTTGGTTTGAATGTTGTTCTAAAATTATATCTGCTGCCTTCCAGATTTTTATTTTCATACAGTCGTGGGTCGTGAGGTATAATGTTTGTTACAGCATGTGTAGTTCATGCAGTTTGTATGTCTCCAATGTTAGGTGTGTTATTACTTTCAATTCAAGTCAATGTAAATCTCTGGATATCCATTTGCCTTCAACACTGATTTTATTGAGTTTATCTGCTCATCGACCATCTCCTATGAACTGCATACCATTTTACTTCTATCATAAATGTATTTCACTATACCTTTTTTGACATTTGTTTGAGTTATAGTGTAGATATCCGTTGGTGTGTTTTCTTTTGATATACGCTTGTATCAATATGATGTGTTGATTTCTTTATTATTACATTTAGTGAAGAAGTTCATCATTATTTTTTATTTCTGATGTGAAATTCAATGTTGCTTCTTGTTTGTTGAGGTGTTCCAAGAAGATGCCAAGTTCATTTCGACCATGACTCTATACAGCAAAAACGTCATCAACATATCTCTACCATACTTTTGGTTAATTTGATTGAGTTCTATGAAAGAATCTCAAAATACTCCATATAAATTTCGCTCATAATTGGAGAAAGAGATGAACCCATAGCCATACCAAATTATTTTAGAAATAGTTATTTTTGAATTGAAAATATGTTTTTTCTGTACATAGTTTGAGATATGCTTGTCTATTCGAGGAGAAAAATGAAAGGAAATTGTTAACGCTATTTCACTGTTAAGGATGCAGACACTATAAATATAATACAAATATAATAACAATTTCTGAAGGCGTTTTCAAGTATAATTAGCAAGTGACAAGGGGTTTTTCTGTAACATTCTGAAATTTCAATATTTTAAAAATGCAATGATTATTCGTAATGCTTTAAGAAAGTACGAAATGAACCTTCTTGATATCAAAAGTCTTTCAGTGGTCGCCAAACTTTTGAGCCAGTAAGCCAGCTAGGCATTTATAAATCTTCTACCGAGCACCAAGGAATATTGGGCCAAATAAAGTACGCACAATGAAAATGACAATTGTTTATTGTCTACGAACAAACATTTATGGTACTAATCAAAATATATAGGAAGTGTAACATAAAAGTTTAAAGGTAAATTCCAATGAGAGGAGTGGAACTATACGAAATGAACCTTCTTGATATCAAAAGTCTTTATGTGGTCGCCAAACTTTTGAGCCAGCTAGGCATTTATGAATCTTCTTACGAGCACCAAGGATTATTGGACCAAATAGAGTACGCACAATGGAATTAACAATTGTTTAGTGCCTAATAACAAACTATTATGGTACTATATATATCGAAATTTATAGGAAGTGTTACAAAAAAGTTTAAAGGTGAATTCCAATGAGAGGAGTAGAACTATTTTTGGCCATCAAGTATTTTCTTGAAGTTTGGATAGTTCATCGGTCAGTCTGTTTCAATATTAGTTTTTTATTAACTTCATACCTGGAAAAAATGCTTCACACAAGTATGTTAAGCTGAACATAGCTTTCAATATCGATGCAACTTCAGTCAAAATTGGATATTTTTCTTTGGGGACTAGAGATCAAATATTTCCTTTAATGGAAAGGGTTCTTTAGGACAGATCATTTTGAATATCAACAACTTCTATTTCTACTACAGCCTGATCTCCACCGAAATGTTTTACAACACAAGTTGAGAAATCTTCTGCATCGATATATAAAAAAGAAGAATTGACAAATTTTTCCACAATCGAAATGCTTTTGAAATCTTGGAATCGTAAATCAAATTGTTCTCTTAAGTCTGAAAGATTTTCTTCGTATTCTTGGTTATTGTGAGGGATTTTGTTTGTCAACAGTCTTCTTCAGACTAGGAAAGTGCTTGTAGACACCGGTGGCTCGCGACTGTTTGGCGACCACTGCTTTAGAGGAAGGAAGGGAACAATACGTGCCTTCTTAATCATAATAATTATGATATTGAATATTCATGTTCTGTTGAGATTGTGAGATATAAATCATACTATCTGTGTTGCTTTAACAGTAAATGAATGTCCCAAATTAATTAGGATTTCAGTTAGCATATGATGGATTCTATTTGTGATTTCATTGTACGAGTGAAGGCTATTGTTCTGTGAGTAATATAAAGTAATCCATAATATAACTGACTATGAAAAGCCAATTTCGAAAAGTACCACTCCATATATCATAAATGGAGAAGTATATATTATATTATTGAAATAAAAAACAAGGCATTTCTCAATCATTAATTTAAAAAATATGTATCTGATTTCGAAGCTATATGTCTGAATTATTGACACACACTCCACAGCTGAAGAATAACCACCAAGAATCAGGTATCAGCTATCTCCTAATCTTGTGTGGCATTCACACAAATGAAAAATAACTTGTTCCCCAACCAATAGATATCTAATGAGCATCTAATCCACGTCGAAATTCAAACGACAATAAACACATATGACAGAAACTTTTTCACGGGAGTTTTTATGGCCGCACCAAAACGGATAGGATACATAATAATCAAGATTTGATAGAAACCGTTCGCTTGAAATATGCCTCAACCCTTTTCAAACGTCAGAACGAAGGAATTGTTTCATATTTTCGATAATTAAATTAGGGCGCGCTGCGGTCGCCACACAGCAAGCCATGGAGAATCAGGAATTCAAAGAGGAAATACAGGGGTGGACTCGAACTTGATTCAACGAATTTGGGATTGATCTTTGTAGTCCTTGAATGATTAGATTGAAGAGGGGTTTTTCCATGACCACACATATAATAAGTATATTATGCAACGTTCATGTTATGATGATTATTAATAATCAAGCATCAACTGAGTGTATTAACAACAATATAACATAGGCTTCTTTCTTTCTTCTTTTAAATTTATATATGTATTTTGGGTCCTACTGATCTGAAAGTGGATGGAATACATACATTCTCAATAGAGTTCAGTATTGTATTAGAAATGCTGAGTTTATTCTGAAACTCATTTCAATGTAACTTTCCGACATTGAATTGGATTTCCAAATTATTGAACATCTGTCATCGTAATGTCATCTGTATCATAATGAACTCATTAAGATACATATTTTTCATTACGATATGTTGTCAATCCGTTCTATAATGGACCTAATTATAAAACAGATTATGGGGGTATGAGTGTATAATTGAAGTAGAGGTGCAGAATTAGTATATTATACACCGAGGTGGGAAGTGATTCATTGCTGTCCTGAGATCAGTTAGTTAGCTACCAAGGTTTGTATACTATTTTATTCACAATCATCATATTTCGATTGAAATCAATGAATCTCTGTTTCGTTCTGAACATATCTAAAATATTACATTTAACGACAGATTACCAAGAAACAGAATAACAGATATATTGTTACCGTGACTACGGGGTATACAGTTGTCACCAATATAAATGAATGTCAGATAAAGTCAATAAATGACAGATTGAGTCTAGAATAGATGAAATGAGGGCGGGAAGTAGAGGTGTGTAATGTGATACTACCCAACCTTCAATGACGTTACTAATGACAGCATTACATATATGGTTGTAAATGAAATAATATATTAAATATCGTAGCGAAGAGCCTATGATTCATCTCGGGAGAAAATATTGTTCACCGAGGCTCTCAACAGATGTCATAATTGCAATCTTCTGTATATGTTGATGACTTGTCGTCTACAAGGGATACGTACATACTGAGCCCCAACAAAAAAGCTGATAAAGCGGTATTGATGCATTTCAGTTTTTGAGGAGTAAACTAAGTACATTTTCGCGATAATCAGTGCCACAAGAAAGCGATTCAAAATTTTGATAACACTAAATCCAAGTTGTTCCATTTATGCATAAATGAATCTAGCTATATCTGGAATATTCCCTAGTTTATTGAGTCAAGTTTGAATTGTCACAATCGATGTTTTTTGTGGAATTGGAAGACTAACATTACATCATTCAGCTTTGAATTCCAGGTCTGTTCGATGTGTGTCTATCAACTACAACATTGTGCACCAGAGTAGTGTAACACTGACAACGTTCGGTGATTTTTGATGATCACTTCACCGTGTTCGTTGCTAAAATGTTGTAGCATAATAATTTCAAACAAATCTACAACCAAAACCAGGTGGTACACTTGATCTCGAGGTGGTGTGAGAAGTGTAGTGCAAATGGGTAATGAATAAGGTTTTTTCCTGGATCAATATCAAAGTTATGATGGATAACCCAACGAAACCGGCAGTTTAGGTTAGATCCCAGGACGGTCTACCTATAAAGGAGAGGACAGATATATGTTTCGAGTAATTTGAAGTGAATATTTTTCTCAAGTTTTTATATTTGTCTCATTTGGAGATTGTCATTAGTAAACACTACCCCTTCTTGTAGGGACAACAGACCAATATTTGTATTGCAATTTTATTTCATCAAGCGGAGAGGGTTGGACTTGTGTTAGTAATCCTAATGAGGGCTATTATTGTTCTCTATTTTTTGATAAAATAGATTATGAAAAAGTGAAGATGTCTGAAGATGTCTGAAAATACTACTGTTGACAATGAATCTGGTTGAGTATTTTTTGTATTATTGAGTCTTAGCGAAAAATTATTGTATATCTTCCTGACTGCTAATAAAAATAGTTCCAGATGAAGAAGATATTGATTCACAAGCCACTAACACAAATAACAATAAGCAGAACCTGGAAACTCTAGGGTAGGTGAAATACAAGCAGCGAACAGATGTGAACTTATTACACTTGACTGCACTACACTCATCAGAGGAAACCTACACTGAGTGTAGTTTACACGACGCAGACGAATGAAATGTAGTGTACAATACAAATTTCATGCAGACACAGCTAACAGACCTTTCATTTATATTAACGAAAGTGTACTTCGATAACTCTGCTGCTTGATCCAGTTGGTTCCAATTCAATTCGAAACGTATAGTGTTGTCATAAGGATATACTTCAGTTTAACTTAGAGACTATTAATATAACTTCCTGGATAATAATCATCCACACCTACTTTTTCGAGTAATGCTTCGGCACATTCTCTATTAATACATATTGAATACCTAGAACTAGTAAGTTTTTCAAATTAGAATAAGAATATACACAAATAAATTTTATCGCTGTCAGTTTTATCTATAATTTGTCTAAGTGTTGGGTATAACGTGTGTTATCTCACACTAGCTCATAATCTTTCAATTGCCTAGATACCACCCACATATCAGTGTACCTCAGGGTGGACATAAAGTTCACTTTACGCCCAGGCGTTAAGTTCACTTTATGGCCCGCATGGGCCACAAAGAAATTTTCTGCAATGTCTCCCTACCAACCATAGTATCTAGTGGAAATCGAATTGAATTTCCGATTTCTTTTCAAATATGCAATAAAGGACTAGTATGGCATGAAAGTTTGCATGAAATCATTAATCGCCGATTTTCCGATATTAGAAAATGCACCCTTTATTTCGTCGGAAGGTTGGAAGAAGAATCACTATCAATATATAGTATATTTCCCAGTCAATTGGTAGATATTCTGAATATTCTGCTACAGTACTTCCAGTTGCTATCAATATTCATTAAATGAATGAATTTGATTCTTGAGTAAGCTATGATATAGCGGAACACGTGTTGCGGTTTTGTAAACCCATTTTTAGTGAGAATTGTACAGGAAACTGCGATATGTTTTTTCAAATATGGATTCTTAGCAAGTATCGTCCAGTACTATCCAAATGAATTCGAATTAAAATTTGCATGATGTCAAATTCTTGTGACAGATTACCGGCTAACCTTACGTTAACGAGATATCAACGTATAATTTAATCAACTTCAGTTTAATAGTGAAAAAGTTGGATGATCTGGCTGAACTGACTGAACATCATGATTTTTAACATTTCAGTGTACATTCTGAACTGGATACACAAGGTTCAGATTGAACTATTTCAAGATAGTTTCAGACTCATATTCCCTCTGAAAGATCCACGAAAAACTTCCTTTCATTTCAACGTAAACAGCAAATCTGACGCCTTATGAATATTTAGAATTATTTTCACAAAATAATCGGCCAACTCCCAAAATGGCGTGTTACAGCTTTGATGTAGAAATAGTAGACTGGAATTGATTGGGAATTCATATCGAATACACACTATCGACGGCAGCTGAAATAGTCTACCATTATGAAGTGAATGATTGGGAACTTTGGTGGAAGCTTTCTAACAGAGCTTCATTAATTCAAACTTCAACTAAAAAACAGTAGCATTCGACGTGTGTTTCACCAACTCTGGAATTACTCACCAAGTGAGGTTTTTCCTGAGGCTTACAAACTTCAGAAATTCAAATTGAATGTTAATTCGTATCTCCTGTCCCTTGATTCACGCGGTGTTCTGTGAACATTGCAGGGCTTTTCCTTCCTGTTAATCTGCATATAAAAAAACCAAGGGTCTTACAATTGAGAAAAAATTTACGCGCTCTGTTATTATGTATTCAGCAAAACTCTGTATGCAAGAAGGGCACAATTAGAACGGGAGGTCATGACAGGTGACGTTCCACCATTTTTTCGTGCATGCCTTTTTAAGGCTTGATAAATAACCCTAAAATATCAAAGATAGTCGGGTTTTTAGCCCCCCCGCGCTTCCTCTTCATAAGGAAAAACGCTTTTCTTTCTGTAGCGAATTTTCGTGTTTTTCCGTGATATTTTACTGCATGCCATTGTAATATACGGAAGTTCAAACTAATTGAAGCTCTAATAATTGATGGCATGCACCCCGCAGCGGCCCAAGATGATCAAAGGATTGTGAAAACCTGAAAAAAAAAATGCCGATGTGAAGAATTGAAGTTTTTGTAATAAAAATACTATGGGAAAATTGGCATGCACCCCCCGTAGGACCAACGGTGAAAAATTTCCGGAAAATTCTGTAAAATTCTAACACCGATTTTCCGTGATTCCAAATCACTCCTAATAAGGATGAATATTAATTTTATAACGGAATAATTATCTAATTCAAATGGCATGCATGTTGAATAAGCCCATCGTATTATAAATAATAATAAAAGTTGCAAAAAAACAGTGCAAATTTAGGTGACTTGTTTTTGCATGCCGTTTTGTATTTGATGAATATACCTTATTTCAAGTCATGAATGTGAACGGCATGCATGTAGCTACAGCCCAATACACAAAAATTGTGAAAAAATTGAATAAAAATCAATTTTTGGATTGAAAAAAAAAATCTAAAAAATGCCGTGACTTCTTCTTGCATGCCACTTCGTATTTCGTTTGTAGATACTATTTAAAGTTGAAATACGAAATGGTATGCATGTAGCTCCATGAAAATCGTTTGAATAAACATTATTTTGAGTTGATGGCAGAAATAACATACATGTTATCACAGTCCATCATTCAAGAATTGTAAAAAAAATAAATTCAATCGACTCGTATCCCCCGGTCTCTAGTCTGAACGTGGCCTATCATACGTCGACTAGCACGAGAGGTTACTACTACCCTATTGCTACGATCTTTCTTCTGGAAAATATTAATTCTGACACCACTGTTACGATATATACTTTCAAAATCCAACTTCTGACACTACTGTTGCGATTCACCACTGGGTTCGTCGATTAAAATACCGAACAACACTGAACTTCTTTTATTATAACTCTCTATCACAATACAATACAACACAATCACTTAAATCGCTCCGATAACTTTCCAATGCTCGATACCAAAACTCTCTGTACTAAAAATTCTACTTCCGCACAAAACTCTGCTCCACTTAGCTCCCAATAACTTTCACCACTTAGCTCTGAATAAAATTTGTCACTTAACTAACTCTGTCAATAACTAACTCTCCGAATAAAAACTTCTCTCCGCCGCGATATCACGATGCTTATATACCTGCGTACCTATCGAGAATCCTCGAGAGAAGCCCCGATGACGTGTTTCGAATTCTCCAGGCGGCAATCAACAGTTCTTGGAAAATGACGACGCGATCCCCCTTCTGCGTTTACGATCTCGTCAGGGCCGGCGCTAGCACGTAACACTATGATAGACGCTACACGCTACGCCATAGCCTATACCACCGTATAGAAGTAAACAACAAGTTCACTACCAGTCGGCATGATGTATCAAGTCAAGATTTTATATTTAGCTGCGCTCTGGCAGCATGTGGTGCGGTAGGAGGGTGTCGGCTGAGAACATTCTTGGCTCACTTGCACTCACGCCTCAGATACATCGGCTGAGCGTTAAGTGAGAGATGGGAATATCAACCCAAATAGGGCGGCGAGTGAATTTAATAATAATACTTCATGTATAAAATAATGATGCTGAAAATGATTTTCTTCTTTCATTTTTCATAAAAAATTTGAAAAATAATAAAATTATTAAATGGGACGATTTTTTTGTTTATTTTACCAATTGTCATTGAGCTACATGCATGCTATTTTGCATTTCGGCTCAAAAAAGTACATAGCGGCATGCAAAAAGAAGTCACGACATTTTTTAGATTTTTTTTTCAATTAAAAAATTGATGTTCATTCCATTTTTTCACAATTTTTGTGTATTGGGCTGTAGCTAAATGCATGCCATTTACATTCATGCCTTGAAATAAGGTAAATTTATGAATTTCAAAACGACATGCAAAAACAAGTCACCTAAATTTGCTCAGTGTTTTTTGCAACTTTCGTCACGCATGCCTCTATTTTGCAATACCCTGGTGTGCATGCCAAATTTCCTTCTATTGAATAATGGTACGAATTAAGTATTTTTTCAATGGCATGCAGTTTGGAATCACGGAAAATCGGTGTTAAAATTTTACAGAATTTTCCGGAAATTTTTCACCGTTGGTCCTACGAGGGGTGCATGCCAATTTTTCCATAGTGTTTTTATTACAAAAACTTCAATTCTTCACATCGGCATGCAATTTGAAAACACGGAATGTTTCTAAATTTTTTTTCAGGTTTTCACAACCCTTTGATCATCTTGGGCCGCTGCGGGGTGCATGCCATCAATTATTAGAGCTTCAATTAGTTTGAACTTCCGTATATTACAATGGCATGCAGTAAAATATCACGGAAAAACACAAAAATTCGCTACAGAAAGAAAAGCGTTTTTCCTTATGAAGAGGACGCGCGGGGGGGCTAAAAACCCGACTATTTTTGATATTTTAGGGTTATTTATCAAGCCTTAAAAGGGCATGCACGAAAAAATGGTGGAACGTCACCTGTCATGACCTCCCGGTCTAAATAAATTTTTATTTTTTTAACAGTCATTAATGGTAAAACAGGGACTCCTAAGCGGTATCGTAGTATCAAGTGAGAGGTATTACAATCTTCTTAATTTTTCATCTACCACTTCAAAATAAATCATAATGATAGTTATCTTTCCAATTCCATTACAGATTTGTCGAGGAAAAATAGGAATTGATTACCCATAATTCCGGGTATTTCAAAAAAAGTACATAATCAGTAGGTTCGGATTCCTCTTCGGTTCCGGTCCATTGGAAATGAGAATCTGTCAATTCCAGCCCTGCCGAAGTGCCAGGTAAAGGTAGTTCCGATGGCGTAATGACTATTTGTTAGCATTGTCCCGTGAACAAAATGGGGGTTGGTCGTCGAGGGGTGTCAAACGGTGCTGCATTACCGGTGAGTACCGCTCGGCCCGGCAACATCTGTATCATCAGGTGAGTGCTCCTCCTCCTCCTCAGACCACACGCACGGCCTTACACCGACACATTAATAAAGGTATGCCGTTATTAATACTAATATACTTTTTCATACTCCGATCCTGCGGCTACAGCGGCCCAGTCGAGTAGTGGCAGGGTTGGTTGAAACAATAATGCAGGCGTTGTAGTCGAAATGCTATTCAAACCTGACACTGAATCCAATAGGAATGATTTTTAGTACATGGGTGGGTTTTGAAGGGTACTTAAAAAAAAATCTGGGAAAACTCGGCAGATTTGTATTGGAAAAGGTTGAAAATTTCGAAACAGTATAGGAAACAAACTTACAGAGCCTCAAAATTCTCACAAAGAAGAAGTTCCCATGTTATTGCGAGAGCTGCTTTCAATAATAGGTAAATTTTTAGATATTTGCGCCAACAATTCGGAATGAAATAAGATCCACCCCAACGATAGACAAGAATCTGTATCCCCATTGTTTTTGGTCGAAAATTCATAAAGTAAACGGTTTTACGATAAGCATTCACAGGAGATACGAGTTAACATTCACTTTGAATTTTTGTAAGTTTGTTAACTTCAGAAAAAACCTCTCTCGGCAAGGAGTTCCAAAGCTCAGATGTTCTATTGAAAAAGATCCCTGAGCGAGAGAGGTTCGACAGGTCTCTAAATTCATCACAAAGGGTTGGGAATTCTGTACTCCAGTCATCCGTGTAGATATTGCAAAGGGTGGAACGATTGATAACAATTCAGAGGAGCACCGACCGTGAAAATATCTATAGAAGATGGACAAGTCTCCGAATCTTCTGTAATGGAAATGGTTATGGATTATTATAGCCGAAGTATGCACCAAGTAGATGTTTATGCCTTAAGTGTATGAACATCTACATTTTACCCACAGTGCATAACTTTTATGTCAAGATAATTCTTCATTGTATCAAATTATATATATTTGCCACAAAAGAATAGTTCTATTCGATTTGAACTAGATACCATGGTTGCTAGAGAAACAGTAAAAATTAAAACGTTGACATTCAGAAAAATGGGTTTTCCTCATAGCCCGTGCGGGAAATGAAGTGAACTTTATGCCGAGACTGACCAATAAGTACATTATTATGTAGTTGGTAAGTGAACAATTAGAACACAATAATGAACTAGTATGAAAGTATAATAGACAAATATAAACACTTAATTTGGACCAATTATAATGGCATATATACATTGATAACTATAGTTCAAAACCACTTTGGCAGCTTATTGGTAAAATGATCCCCCTATAGTGATATTATTTGGTCAAAATCACTCGTCACTGTAATTCTATCGGGAATAACTGTTACATACTTGAAAGGTGGTGCTTAAGTCGAAAATTGTCAAGTATGCTCCGATTTATGGAAAAAATTAGGTTATTTCTCTGCTACTTTTCATGGCTCCTAAGCAAACTCAGTCATTGAAGAACAATATTGTGAAAAATCGTCGTAAGTATTCAATTTCCCTCCGTTTTGAAAAGGTAAGACCTGAAAAGGCTCGAACAAGGTAATAATCTAATCAATAAAGATAATTTCAATGCAAGCCAAGAACGGCTAATCATTTAATTTTCAGTACACAGAAATTTTAAAGTTTTTAAATCTAACAGTGTACATAACCACAAAACAGGGCAGTTCAATAATTTGTTGACAAAAAATCTCAAGACGGAATTTTCCAGAAAATCTATTTTTTATAAAGGTGTTATCACATATAATGAATTACCCACTGGAATAAAATGTTTTTCTCAAATGACCAAATTCAAATTTGCTATGAAGCGTAATTTGTTAGAATAATTTTTTTTGAAAAAATTATTTTATTTTTTTTTCATTTCCGAGTAATAAACAGTTCTGATTGAGCTTTTTAATAAATGTATTATATAAATATTCCTTATATATAAACTGTAGTTTCTTGGGAATATTTTTGTAGTTCATCAGATTGCACATATCGTCATTAGTTTTTGAGTAAATCAAAATTTTTGGAGCGATTCCGAAAATGATATTTTCGATATAAACTCCCACTTTTTTCAGAAGTCACACTTAGAAAATATTTCCGGTACATGGAAAAAGAGAATTATAAATGAACAACATTTCGTAGTGGTTAGGCAAGGGGGTATTCCTGGTGCTTTTTGGTCCACAAAAAAATGAAACGGACATTATTTTCGTTATAACTTGCCCTAGTTTTAATGCAAGGTACTCTTACCAACGAACATATTGAAGCTCTTTCAGAAGATTCCACGCTTTTTTCTGAAACCTCCGTGTTTTCCAGATACTCAACGTTGAATGTTTCGACTTCTGCATTCGTTTGCAGGAGTAAATTATCAACAAGCCATTACTCAACTATTATTTGGTTTATAGTCACGATGAAAAACCCACTGTCTTGGTTCTCTCATAAGCTACATTTCATTTCCTATGGATTCTGAAAAAATGTAAACTCCTTGAGTTATTCGGGAAGATTCATGAAAAATAAGATTTTTCATGAATAGTATAGTGAAGAGTTCTATAAAACATTTCAATCTTGGTAATTTCAACATTTAAATTTCCAGCCATCGGATGAGGTCATAACCATCCCCAAAGAAGTACACATCAGCAAACGGTGAATTTCGAACGATTTCTAACAAAGTGTCAAAATTCCAAGCGAATCCATTGCATCAATTGCAGGCAGAACATTCATGAACAATATCAGGAGATTTTCGAAATTATAAGCGGTAGCTACTTTATATATTGTGGAGACGGATATCAGATTCTGCACTGTCAACACCACAAACATTGCAAGAATGCGACTAGAGCTGGTAGGAAACCTATTCAATAGTAGCTGCAGTAATAATAAAAACGTGAAAAGAAACAGAAAAAAGAACAACATGAAATGAAATGAAAAGAAAATTTAAAAGAATATGTACAATAATGAATTCATCTGAACCTCCAATAGCATACGAATTCCAAATGCCCCTAATCGAAGTGTCAAAGTGTCAACTATAAGGCAGCTTTTTCTACGCAACTTTTGTGTTCTAATGATTCTATTGGTGAACAGAAGATCTTGCCATAGTTCAACCAATATGACCGTCGTTGGCGAAATTCACTTACATTAGCAGCACCTCCTATCGTCAAAAAATGTAATCTCGCACTTTGTTGTCTCGGATCAAGAGGGCTTAGCTAAACAAAATCATATCAGTGTATAATTAACGCATGAGGGTTTTTATACGACTTGTCCCAGACTCGCTCCACACGAATAACTTCATAGTAGCCGTTGCCTGCACCGAAAACATTCACTGTCGACTATTCGTACTGATCCACTGGATTCCGGAGTCGGACGGACGTTTTTGACGTTGATTAATATTTAGGACGGTCCGATTCGCTTCTGCCTACCAAACATAATAGCGTCAAAACAATGCTGTGGTGAACGCCGATCTGAGCATGATTTTTTGTGGATTCCGACTTACAGGGCGATCGTTTTCGAGGTGCTTGTAAGTGAAATGCAATAGTAACTCGAAAATGTATGAATAAGTGGGAATAAAAAATTATTTGCTCGAACGATGACAGTATGTTTATATAGACAAACACAGAAATTCAATTGAAAAAAATATCTTGTGGGGTTCAATGACCCAGTTGAAACTTCATGGTAAACTCAGTTTATTTGCTGATGACACAACTCTCATTTATTTTTCGGATAACTTTGCACATATTGAAAACTCCATGAATCAAGACCTACAGAAAAAATCGGGTTGGTTAAATGAACATGAGTTATCTTCAGATTTTTCTAAATCTTCTTACATGTACATTTCGAAACCAATTTTGAATAGCCCTAAAAATATATTTAAATTCTGTGGTGATACAATACAAGCCAGTTACGAAACTTTTGGGATTATATTTTATGAAAAATTATTATGGAATGAACATTTTGAACATTTACGATGCAAACTCTCCATGGGTTCAGCCAATATTTCACTCATCAAGCCACTACAGAAATTGCAGAATAAAACAATAATATGTATTTTCAAACTCGATTTTCGAGAGCCATCCATAAATTTATATAAGCCTAAAGAAATACTCGATTTGAAGACCACTTATGAATTCTTCAAAGTTAGCATATTCATTCAATTTCTCAAGCACAAGATGAAATCATTTTATTTGAATTTTCGTGAAGTCAGTGATTATCATCTGTATAATACCCGTCAAAACACAGACTTGAGATCTAGTAATTCCAAAACCAGTTTTAGGCAGAAGTCTATTCTTCACAATGGAATTCGGCTCCATAAATGAAAATAAAAGTTAGAGGTGGTCATTATTGCAAGAAATGCCTTTCCAAGAATGATATGACGCCAAATAGAAGATTGCACGAAAAATATCTTTTTTTGGCATTTCTTCGTGTTCTGAGAAATGAGGGCTCCAAATCAATCAGACAAAAGTTGACAATTTCAAAATGACACCCGTGGAACCCATGCGAATACTTATTACGATCGAAACTGTTTAAACGAGAAACTATTTGAAAAAAAAGATACTAAAAAGTCGTTTCAAAAGATATATGTCACTTCTCGTCAGCTTCCAGAGATCTATATGGCAGTGTACATGCTTCGTTATCAAAAGCACTATCACTTGAATTCTCACTCATTTTCAGTTTTCATTTATAATTTCATCTGGCATCTCAATAGAGCGTCTATTTTCTGACAGCCAAGTCGAATTTTGTTCCAGATTGTTTGACAACTGGGCACCTAGGCTACTCGATATATCGAAATTTCAGTGTTGCTTCAAAAACACGGTGAATGGCATTGTTCCTTTAGTGTAAATGATTACATTGCTACAAAGGAAGTTGAGAGAAGTAAGACCTTGATTGACCATATAATCAGTAATTCCACAAGATCATCAAAATTATCGATAATCAACTATGCCTTAAGTGACCATAAAATGCACATACTAGAAATTAAATTGAAATCGATCACAGGACAAAAATATACCACAAAAGTTTTCTTCAATTTCAACGAAGATATCATCAAAAAGGAACTATTTGATTTGAACGGAGAAATTCCAAATTTGAAAAAATTGAAAGATGTTGATAATATTTATGATAAATTGGAGAACATTTTCGACAGAAATAGGATTGAAAAAAAAAATAAAATTCAAAACAAATTCAAAACCATGGTACAACGAACATATTTCCAAATTAATAAGAATCAGAGACAAATACTTCGCAAAAAAAAGAAAAATCCCTTTCAAAATAATATTGATAATTACAATTATTATAACAAATCCGTGAAAGAAGAGGTAAAAAGTACCAAAAAACGTTTTTTTGATGAAAAATTCCCGAGTGGAACACCAAAATCTACATGGAATGCTATCGACTCAATTGTAAACCCCAGTAGAGATAAGAAACCAAAAATAGACCATGTTGAAGTGAATGGAAATGAGACAACTGATCCGACGAAGATTTGCGATAGTTTCAATAACTACTTCGTAGAAATTGGCCCCAAATTATCATCTGAAATAATCAACACTCATCAAATAAGAAGAACGAATAATTTGAAATCCATATTCCTCAATCCCATCTCTTGTGAAGAAATAGAGGAAATCATCGATAATCTCAGTACGAAGGAAGTGCCTGGATTCGACAGAATTAGTGCCAAAATTCTAAAAGAAGTTAAATCAGAAGTGTCACCATTACTCGAAATCTTAATTAATATTTCTTTCGACTACGGTAAAATGCCAAATAAATTGAAAGTTGCTAAAGTAACACCTGTTTTCAAAAACGGAAAAAAAGATAATACCAGTAATTACAGGCCAATATCTGTGTTACTAGTCATATCCAAAATATTTAAAAGAGCAATGTATACTAGATTATTGAACTTCCTCGAATCTATCAACTTCTTCCACCCAAATCAATACGGCTTTCGGAGATCTAGTGATACAGAATGTGCAGCATTGGATATGATTTCTAGTATCCAATTGGAATTATATGAAAAAAATAAATGTGGACTTCTATCGCTAGATCTCTGTAAAGCCTTCGACACTGTTGATCATGAAATCTTGTTGAATAAGTTATTCGATATAGGTATCAGAGGTAATACATTTTTATGGTTACAAAATTATTTAAATGATAGAAAACAAATTGTATCTTTGGAAAACTATGAGAGTTCATTGGAAAATATTGTTTGTGGAGTCCCACAAGGAATTTCAGAATTGAACATCACTGGAAAGTTAGTATTATTTGCTGATGATACAACTTTAATATATTTCAATAAAGATTTGCAAGTGATCCAATGTCAAATGGAAAATGATTTGAAACAAATATATATTTGGCTCAATGTTCATAAACTTACTTTAAATTTCGAAAAATCATCTTTCTTGTTCATTGATAAAAAACCAATTTTACCACAATCGAAATTTTTATTGCTAGGAAAACAAAAAATTAACAGGTCATATAATATAAAATTTTTAGGTCTGAATATTGATGAAAATATTTCGTGGGATATTCATATTGATCTGATCCGAAAAAAAATATCACTAATCATTGGAATTTTGTACGAGGTAAGGAGCTATATACCTGTGAAATATCTAAAATCAATTTATTTTTCACTAATTTATTCGAAATTACAATATTTAATCAGCATATGGGGTACTGGTCGAATACCATTCTGAAACCACTGAAGTCTTTACAGAATGAAGTAATTAAATGCATTTTTCATTTACCTTATTCGGAACCAACAAAGAATATTTATAAACCAAATCGTTTCCTCACATCGACATCGATTCTATTTATAAACTGAAAATAGGTACTATTTTACCTTTTATTGTGACTAATAAGAAACATTCTATTATGAAATTTTTCAAATGTAACAGTGTACATAACTACAAAACGAGGCAGTTCAATAATTTGTTAACAAAAAATCTCAAGACGGAATTTTCCAGAAAATCTATTTTCTATAAAGGTGTTATCACATATTATGGATCACCCACTGGAATAAAATGTTTTTCTCAAATGAACAAATTCAAATTTGCTATGAAGCGTTATTTGCTAGAATAATTTTCATTGAATAATTATTTTATTTTTTTTATTTTCGAGTAATGAACAATTCTGATTGAGCTTTTTAATGAATGTATTATATAAATATCTCCTATTTATAAACTGTAGTTTCTTGGGAATAAATAACTGGTATTATAAAAAAAAAATTGTGAAAAGATCCCTGAGCAATAGAGGTTCAACAGGTTTCTAAGCTCACTCACTCAAGTATGTACTCCTTGTAGATCATTAGAAGCTGACAAGAAGTGAATTATTTCTTCGCAAGAATTAGAAATCCAAGCTGATCGTTATTCCTATCATCGAGATATTTGACTTTGTAGGAATATTAACTTATGACATCTAAATATTGGACAAAGATACATCTTTTTTTTTCAATAAGAGACATTCCTGGGTTTTCCGAACATTAAATCTCACCAAGTAATATTTTTGCCAAGTCGTCGTGAATACTATTGACGCCAATGCTTCTCTGTAGTTTTGGAAAATCATGTAAAGCAATGCAATTGCTCCATAATTATAAAGTGAAGTTTTTTCTCCTTTTTTAGGAACTGGCGGCACTCTGGCTGTTCCCAGAACTCAGGAAAAAAACAAGTTATATGAAAAGTTGAACAATTCTCAGAGTAACGGTGTAAGTTCGGGGGCACATACTTTGAGAGCAACTGCTGGAATTCCATCAGATCCGCAAGCCTCGTTTATATTCAAGTTCATTGAAATCATGAGAGTTTTTTTTTCGATAGGTCCAAAGTAGGATTTCTAGCAAACAAATTAGCAAATATATTCGCTCTTTGTTGGGCAGTAGTGGTTTGTGACAATAATGGGTAATACTTCGGTCGCTATGAGCACCCTTTTTTAATTTTTTTTGTGGAACTTACGTAGTTCGGTCTCCTCTACAAAAAACTCCAATGGAAAATCCGGCGGTCTCTTATAGTTTCGGAGATACAGGGCCTTTTTGGTGTAAAACTTCACAATTTTCCACATCAAATTTCTGTTGTTTGAACATACAAAATTCCTCCTTCTTCTGATCAAACACCACACACTCTCTTATTTCCTCGTTTTCAACATTTTTAAGCAGAAAAAAAAAACATTATTTTTTCAAGAAATCCAACTTTTCCCAAAAGTCAACATTAATGCATTCAGTATCAATACTTTTATTCGGGTTTGAAGGCCATCGTTTTTTGGAATTTTTTCCTGACGTTTCGCTGGCTCGAGTGGCTAGCTTTTTCAGAGGCTCATTCTCCGATGACTCGGAGTGAATTTCAATATGAATGAGCCTCTGAAGAAGCTAGCCACTCGAGCCAGCGAAACGTCAGGAAGAAATTCCAAAAAACGACGGCCTTCAAACCCGAATAAAAGTAGTGATACTGATTACCTCGGCCGCGAAAACCTTAACTATTTTATTAATGCATTCAGTTCTCAACAATAACAATGAGAGCGGCAACACTGCAAATACACCACAACATCAACATCACAACAAATTGGTCATGGTTTGAAAATAGTTGCATTTCTTGGAAAAATTAAAGGTTTTTTCTGCTTGAAAATGTTGAAAACGAGTAAATAAGAGAGTGTGTGGTGTTTGATCAGAAGAAAGGGGCATTTTGTGTGTTCAAACAATAGAAATTTGATGTGGAAAATTGTGAAGTTTCACACCAAAAAGGCCCTGTATCTCCAAAACTATAAGAGACCACCGGATTTTCCATTGGAGTTTTTTGTAGAGGAGACCGAACTACGTAAGTTCCAAAAAAAAAATCCAAAAGAATAGGTTCTCATAGCGACCGAAGTATTACCGAATAATGCATTTATATAGGTCGCACATTTCAGCTTTCGCGGCTTCGCGCCTCATTGTATAAAACTGCTTGCTATATAATAAGTAACTTCTTACCCTAGGGGTATAACACACTATTATCCCATGCTTGACCATCGTATCATTTTCGACCTTCGAAACTAATATAGACTCTTAGTCCTTCCTCCTGGTTTCTCACGCTATTTTCCCTCTTAACAAACACCTATTTCTATGTGAATATAAAAGTAAATTCCAGACATAGATTACCATCTACGACATCGGTGTATTGATCCCCAACCAGCCCATAACCATAGAAAATGACTTTCATTTTTCGCAGTATTTCCCATGAACCCTCGAAGAAAGTACAATAAATCTTTATTAAACTCATAATTTAATAAGGTATCGAGCTAAAAGCATTTTCGAAAAAATAAGTGAGGCAAGAAAAAATAATTAGGGAGGAAGGAAACCAAATGACAGGGCTTACTCTATAATTAACAATATTGAAGTGAAGAATATCACACCGGTATACCTGTCGTGGTCATTAAATCTCCCACCTCCAGGTAATTATTCGAAGACCTTGGGTGGCCGTGGAGGTCGTTCGATTTTTTGCCTATTTGCAAATCTTTCGTGATTCATGAGGAATTCGGCGGAAAATATTAATTTAGTCATTATCTGTCAAATATTTCGGCTACAAATTATTGGGTAGGGTGACCTCAATGGAAAGTTATTTCTTTAGATGAAGAAATACAGCTTGGTTGATGGTATTGGGTTCATAGTATCGTATTTATATATGAATGTGAAGTAAATTTTGATAATCAAAATATCAATACAGGGTTCATCGAAAAGTGTGCATTTCGAGTGGTAGTGTTGTTCAACTTTGGACTTTGGGAGTTACACTTGAGTGTCATCACGCTAAGCTGTAACTTCGACTAAATATTTCTTTTATATTTTATGCAATGTAGGTTAACACAAACGTGCAAAAATATTCTGAGAACATTCCTTTATATTCCACGAGGCTTCTAATGGGAAATAATTCAAATGAACATTTTTAGTATCAATGTATTTCTGTGATTCATCATGTTCAGAGACAAATATATTATCTCCAATAAAATATGACACAAACAATCACTGCAGGCATAATTATTTCATCAATGGTGGTATTGGTGGGATTGGGATCAATTCGATGAGAGAAAAACTATTGTTTCTTTGCCAACGTTTCGAATTTTAATAAATTCATCATCAGGGCTCTATAACAATGAGTTTAGTGAATGGTAGAATAAAAATAAAATGAGAGAATGCCAACAAACTATTGGAACGTTTTCAGGGGTTCAAGATATTCGAAAAAAACAAACGTGATGGTTGAAAACACCGTATAATGATAAAGAATCATTTCGGTAGCTGACTTATCAGATTATAATAAGCCGTATTCAATCCTTTTATATCTCTTCTTGTATTAACGCTGTCTTGGTGAAGAATTTGTATCATTTCACTGAATAGCCTTGTTGACAGAGAAGATTTCTGATCAAGAATGATGGGTTTCGTCAAATCAAAAGTATCGCCATTTTCTCTGGTGTGTTCAACTAAGGCTGTGGGATTTTTGACATTCAGCTTTCGTGTGTCTCTATAGTGTTCAGAGATTCGTTTCTTTAAATATTGTCCTGTTTGACCCACATAACATTTAGTGCAATTTGTTCTGAATTTGTTCGTTTCGTTTACCAGCTGACGAACGTTGATCCTCAGAAGTCGAAACTTGTGCGAGCAATGGATCAACGAGGCCTTACCTTTCAACGTGCGATTACCCAGCACGGTGGTCCGGCGAGGATTCGATTGTAGATCAGTGGAAGTTTTTTCTTTTTGACGTGAAAGATTCTTTTTCCGATAGTGTTATCGTTAGAGAAAGCAATTTTAAATTGTTCTTCATTAAAAAACCTTGCAATTCTCTCAGAGAGATTTCTCACATATGGTATTTTGTTATATTTTAAAATTTGATCGTTTATTTTATTCTATTGTCTGTCATACTTGACAATTCTATGAGTTAATGATGGCGGGTAATTATTTATTAGAAGAATTTTTTTTTATTTGCTTGAAATTTTTTTGATGTTACTCCGGATGAGAAATTTTGAGAGCTCTATTTTTCAGATTTCTTATGATATTTATTTTGTGTTGAAAATTATGTTGTGAGTGATAATTAGGAAATCTTTCGGAAAAAGTTGGTTTATGATACCAATATACTTTCAAAACGTTGTTCGAAGTTCTAATGACATTTGTGTCTAGAAAGGCTAAAGTTTTATTGTTTTCTTCCTCTAAAGTGAATTTGAATTTCGAATGAAAACTCTGGAGAACCTCAAGAATTTCAGCTTCATAATTTTTAGGAATCGCTGTGAAAATGTCATCCACATACCTTTTGAAGAAGGTTACTGAGAATGATAGTTTGTCTAAGCTTTGTTTCTGTAATTCTGACATAACGAGATCGGCGCAAATTGGTGACATGCAATTTATCGTACCTAAACCATAAATTTGTTTAAAGAAAACTCCATTAAAATTAAAATAACTTGAATCAATTCTGGATCACCAAACCTACCGAACTATAATTATTTCACATTCTTATATCTCTATTATATCATATTCAATTCTTATGGGTGAAATAAACTCATACCGGCAAGAAAAATATTATATATTTCGTATCATTTCAAAGAGTGAAAAAGACTGTAAAATTTCATTTCGAATTTTGAATGATATTGTTTCCTATAGAAAGTTTGGCAAGTTGGTAGACGTATTCGACTTTTCATTTTTCAACTCAATGGAAAGTAAACAAAAACTCATCTATGTAATTTGCTTGCCCTGAAATCATGACGAAATATCTTGAAGTGAAAGAATTATTTTCCACTCACATCATTGAGGATTGACGGATTCTGTACAATATTATAATAATAATAATAATAGATTTTATTGATAGGAATAATCAGAATACAATGTAGATGTGCAAATAAATATGAAACCCTATCAAAAGGCAGGATTCAATTCCTGATCATATCATAAATGATACAAACAGGACTTGCTCTTCCATCCAACCCAATTCCGTCAAAAATAAAAATTCAAAGAAATATTCACGTCAATAAAATTAACGACGACTTGGCAAAACTAATAGAATGGAGTAAGATGAACTTGGTGGAATTTAATGCTGCGAAAACCCAGGCAAGTTTCTTCTCAAGAGAAGCTGATCTATCATCATCAAATATTCAGATGTCAGGAGTAACTATTCCTACAAAATCAAATATCTCGATGTTAGGAATTACGATCAGTGATAATCTCTCATGGTTAAACCATGTGAATTCGATCGCTAAAAGTGCTTTTCAGAAATTTGGATTTCTATTTCGTGCGAAGAAATACTTCACTTCTCGTTAGCTTCTAATGATCTACAAGGCTCAGATACGACCTGACATGGAATACAGTTCTCATGTGTGGAGTTCGGCACCAAAACATTCATTGAGGCTTCCTGATTCCATTCAGAGAAAGACAATTCGTCTTGTTGGTGATTCTTTGCTCACAGACTCGCTCACTTCATTGGAACATCGTAGAAGGGTCAGAAGGCTTGTCTCTCTTCTATAGATACCTTCACGGTCGATGCTCTTCCGAATTGTTATCAATCTTTTTCCGCTTGGCAATATCTACACGGATGACTCGACGAGTACAGAATTTCCACCCCTTTGTTGTGAATTTGGAAACCTGTCGAACCTCTCTTGCTCGGGGATCTTTTTTCAATAGAACAGCTAAGGTTTGGAACTCTCTGCCAAGAGATGTTTCTCCTGAGGCTTACAAACTTCAGAAATTCAAAGTAAATGTTAATTCGTATCTCCTGTCCCTTGATTCACGCGGTGTTCTTTGAACATTACAGGGCTTTCCTTTCGTGTGAATCTGCATATAAAAAATAATTTGTATCCGCATCCGCATCCATTCAGTAGAGAGAAAGGAAGAGAGCATTTATATCATTGCCTACGTAAACTTCACAATTCATTACTATGTGAAATATGGCCATTGTGATGATGAAAACACTCAAATGATATTTGATACGTCATTTCCATGATATTTTCTTATCTTATCTAGCAGAGAATCACACGTTTCAAGGTGAGACCTCGTTTATCCTTGGCTTGCACATATTTCTACTTCTGAGGTTTGAAGTTTGTAGGGAAAAGTCAGCTTCTCAACAGAAAAACCCATTTCGTATCTCACTTTGAAACCAACTTTACAACCGATCAGTCTGTGGTACTGATTCCGTATATTTTACAACGAGCAAGGAACTATAGTCATTTCCCGAGAGTATGAAGCACTCCATGCGAGTTGTACACCATACTTGTTCTACCTCTATAACAGATAATAGCGGATTTAACAAATAACACCAGCCTCAAATTTAATGTTAATCAAGAAATCCATTTAGATAGAACTAAATGAATAAATAGAGCTGTCATTGCTTGAAATTCTACATTCCATGGAAAACCTGATTTATTGTGTAATGATCACTACAACTGCAATAGAATGGGGTCATTATTTTATCAGGTTAGGAAATGGAACTGATAATAAAGTACAACTGAAACACAACGAAGCCCCCGTGTTATAAAGTAAGGCAATGAAATTGAACGCATACAATGTATCTCAATTGAGATAGTGGGAAAAACATATTTTTGTCATTCCACTTTTCAATTACACATCTCATATCAACTATCCAACGTTAATTTCGGAAAAGAATATGAGCATAATCATGAAATAGGATTGAATGTGTATTTGTATATCAATTCGTATATCAATTTTCATTGAATTTAATTGTCAAGTTGAAAATATATTCTGCATATTCTCGAATATGCATAGGTATTGCATCTCAATCCTGTGTGGAACCGTCACTAAAAATATTCGGGAGTAATTACACAAGTGCTTCAGAATTACCGATAATTTTCCATGATAGCATGTTGTCTAAAAACTGCATGAGTTCATGTTCATATTTTGTCGAAAGAGGCCGACTCCGAAGGAGGGGGGCTCTTTTAGCAAAATATGAAAATAACTCAATGCAGTTTTTTTTCTGACAACATGCTTGAATGGAAAATTATCAGGTTTATTTTGATGCACGAGTGTAATTCGGTAGAATATTTCCGGAGTTAAAACAACGACGTTTGAAATTCAGTTTTTATGCCTGTCTAGATGACAAATATACGTTTTAACAATCGTTACTACTGATACACGGACCGAGCGGGTATTTTAAGATACCTACCGGGTATTTACCAACCCGAAAATGTCCCGCTTCATATGGGATTTTTTACATACGATGGAAATATTCACCAACAATAAAAGAAATCAGCCTCAGTCCACCGGCGACTTCGCCAATTTTTGAAAATGCCAATCAAGCTATAGAAATTAATCCTCTCGTAGTGTATTAAAAGAAAATGATCGAATAACAAAAATCACTAAGTAATGTCAATTTGTATGTATGAACTAAGAATACACAATTCAACAGAAAAACAACTAACTGGAAAAATCTATATAATATGGAATATTGGGGCGTTCGCTTTAGTACAATGAGTACACTTGTATATAGAGCTCAAATATTATCAAACGTATCATAACTCAGGCAAACGGAGTAAATAAATACGTTAAACGTCACACAATGAACTCTCCTCTGAGAAATATAACGGAACTCGAGGATGAACTAGTTGGGAAGTATATTCAGTTTAGGTGTTTTGAGATACTACGTTTTTTATACCTCCCTTTCCCAAGTGGTTTCGTAGAATTTCATTCGATTTTTGAACAAAAATGTATCTGTGAGTGCTTATTCCGATTATAATAACTAATTTCATCAGCCTGAACCAATACACCTGTTGCTCACTGGCTATTTGTGAAATATCGAATATCAATATCATAGATCACAATCTGAAAAAATCAAGAAGATTTTTGATCTACCTCGAAAAGTTGCTACTTAAATTGAAACAGCTTCTTCTAAAATTGTTCTAAAATTGTTCGTTCCGTTAACCAGCTGACGAACGTCAGCTCTCAGAAGTCGAAACTTGTGCGAGCAATGGATCAACGAGGCCTTACCTTTTAACGTGCGATTACCCAGCACGGTGGCCCGGCGAGGATTCGAACCCCGGCCTTCTGCTTGATAGGCAGATATGCTAACCACTACACTACTAAAAGAAGAAACGTCTTATCAGTCAGCAACTTATTGTAAACCTGACCATCACAAACATATAAGAACTGATATATACAAACAAATACTTAGCTGACGTTTCCAAAAAAAAAAAACCTTTTTTGAAACTTTTATCACTGGAAGCATATGAACGAATTTTTTGGAGGGAAGTCTGCTCCGTCACCTCTCAGATAACGCTCTTCGTGGTATTTGCCAGAAGAGTAGTTGTTTACTGACAGGTGTGTTATTAGTAATAATCGTCTTCATTCCAGTTGAGCAAAGGAAACATACATTTTTATTTTAGTCGTTATGGAGCGAGGTTGAGCTCCAATTACTCTCACTTGGTGTGAGATCCTGACAAAACAGTAGTGAAAGTATATAAAATCATTCATCATGACAATAATAAGAATGTCGCATTCAAAAATATCTGGAGGTAGAGACTACGTAGAGATGGACCTAGAGAGAATTTATGCTTAAACCAAGATTCAAAAGTATATGAACAGTTTGATTAAATTGTATGAGGACCCTATTAGACAGAGAACAGTTTTGTGGTATAGATTTCTGACGATAACTAACTGGACCTGTGAGGAATATGTTTATTTTCTATAAATTCCACACCTTCCGCCATGACTTCAAATAAAGGTGTGGCTAGATGTATCATTCTACGATGCTTCATATTAAATCGATAAGCCCTATCAGTTTATGACTTACGTGGTCATAAAGTCCAAAGATGAATCGGATACAGTAATTTTGCAACTAAGGTATCAGCCAACTGCCAACCTATCTTGAAGTTTCTCTGTTTGAATATAAGACTTTCAGGGTAATCTTCTATAACTAGACCTAAATTTTTCGCTGAGCGTTCGATATTCAGTTCTATTTATGAAAACTTGAAAACTAGTTCTGATGTAATCGTATTGGTTGCGAGAGGAGAAAAGGGTTATTTTTGATTCATCTGGGTTGAGTAATAAGCTGTGTAATGTACTGTCGGAAACTGCTGTATCAGATCATTCTTAAGAAACATTAGCGCTTGTCGTAGACTGTTCAAGTTGAATTTTATAGCAATCTGTTAGATCTAAGTATGTCAGCGTTATATACAATAAAAAATCAGGGACCAAGCATACTACCTCGAGGTACCCCAGTGGTGATATCATCGTAGCTAGTCTGCATGCCGTTATGTATAATCTATCGTTTCCGAATTGTAGAATATGATTTGATAAGCAGTAGAGCATCATTAGAAAATCTATTTAAATTTGGCGAATAGTAGTTTTTGGTTGATCGTATCAAACTCCATTAACTGTAGGTATGCCGAGACGAACCTGAATGAATTGTATCCAGATTAACCCATTGGCAGCAACCCTTTGGGTTAGGTTGAAATCGCAATTAAGAATACTTAGGTATATGGGTGGTACAATGAAATAACGCGGTACATTGTATTATCAATTTTGTTGTCATCAAAAATTCCAAAAATGTACAATACAGAATCAAGATCCCCGAGATTTCATTTGTTCGAGTCAACTTCCAAAGCCTCACTGTAAATTGCTTTTTCTCTAATACGAATAAAAGTGGACTGAAGTAATTCTCCCCATCATGGCATCCAGTTGAAACGCAGAACAACGAAAGTGTTGTTGACGTTCTCTGGAATAACAAACAGAACGGATTTTTGTAGACGTCCAGTGAAAGGATTCACAAGTTATAACGCTCGAAATGTACCTGCAATCCAAGCTTGCGTGTTAACACAAGATATCTTTGAATAAACAATGGTCACAAACAAAAGCATAGTCAACTCACCTAACTATTGTCAATATCCTCAACAAATATATGTTTTACGGATTATTGTGTTTTATTCTGTTTGTCGAATGTCACTTCAACCTGTAAAATAAGTAAACACTTTTAATTGACAGCATGAAATTTTCGTTGAGGAATACTAAAACTCGTTGACCACTTGAAGGACCACTCGACAGGCTCTGCTTTCGAGATTCGACCCAATTTGATTTCATTTTGGGTGAATAGACTCAAGTTATATAAAGTATTGATGATGTGGATACTTGGTATATCAAACCAAAAGTTCAGAGTTTGGTCCATATAGGTTGTAGACAATTGAACTTTCATCTTATATACGTCAACGAACAATTCTGATTTTCTCTAGAAAGTACCTAACAAAATGAACTCGTTTAGTAGGAATCCTAACACAAGCGAGAAGAAAACAATGATGAATACCATATTCTTTGTGACACTGTTGTTTATTCAATATTTTTTGGTAAAAAGCAAGCAAGAAATCTTGATTTTTGTCAAGATACGTAACTCAAATAACTTCAGAGAATCTATGAGAGCTATAATAACATTTGATACTGATCGCTACTATTATTTTCTTGCGAATACGAGGACTAATATCGAATTATTTTATCATCTTCATTTTCTGCTAATTTTTTGTGACTGTTTCAATTTGGTTTCTCTCCTTATATAATATACATCAGAATATTTCATTAAACCTTATAATTTTATCAATAATTCTTCGTTCAACAACCTCAGTTCTCTTCCTAATATTTTTTCTTTCATTCTAGTTTATTTGAGATATTACACTTTTTGGGCAGTCAATTATGGCAGAATTTTGAACTGAAACCACTCCACGCTGTAACATATTTTCGTGTCCTTCTCAGCAATTTTTTTATTGTTCCTGTTTAGTAGGTAGGTCGAGATAAAAAACGAAATAATGCTATTTGTTCATGACTAATATTGACGACAAGTTGAGATTTGTGGCTTTCAGTCAAGCAAAGATCGCCATGTAGTTCCAACGATGAAAATTCTGTCGAAGATCAACTTTGCAGGACTTGTTGTGTTACTTTTCATGTATTGTTCTATTGAGGGTGCTGGTGATAGTGGAATACTAAAGTAAGTGGAATTTCCGTTTATAACAGGGCGTGGTTTGTTTGGAATGAATAAATGAGGAGTGGTATCGACCAGGTATGACGAGTATATTTGATCTGGAACGAATTCCATTCAAAAATCCTAAAGGCAATGTGAAAGCAATTTTGAGAAATGGAAAACTTTTTTTTAAAAAACATCAATAAGATGAGGTCGGGATTTGAATTTCATCTGACATTTCGATGTTCAATCAGACCTTCGCATAGAACCTTGAGTTAAAGATTAAAATATGTGGGAAACCTGAAGATTGTTCTTGCTGAGATATAACATGAATGAACCAAAACGTGGTATTACTCAAACTAATGCCAAATTCGAATGAGTTTCGAAGGAGAAATTCAGGAAGAATGGGTGAAAAATGTGCTTTCACCAACTCTTACTCATTTACCTCTTCAAGAGGGGTATACCCCAAATAATGGAAAGTTTTGTTATGTTGCAAGATTTTGGGAGAGCCGAGCGGAAAGGTTCCCCAATAAAAATTATCGTTCCAAAGATAACATATTCACACATGAGGCAGACTCAAACAAGTTAACCTAACTTATGGATAACTTAACTCATCAACTCGGAGAACTAAATCACCAAGACTGAATAAGGTCATTCAGACAACTTCTTAACCTGACATGGAAAGTTTACAACTTCAATCTCTCGCTTAAGAAGACTTGAGTTTTCTTTTTTGAGTCCACCTACATATTTTGATACTCGGATTAATTTCTGAGGAATACGAAGGAATACTGGGTGATTTTCAAACTACAATTATCGTGAAGAGAACCAGGCACTGATAATAATATTACAGCACAGCTTATACAAATGACACTACCAATTTCTTCACTATACCACCACTAACCCCAATTTTTCTCTCTCGAAAACCACCAACAGTCAACAAAATTGAAAATAATTTGTGGCTATTTTATTTTTGAATAGTGATACGTAGTCGAACATCTCTCATAATGTCGTAACACCAGTTCACACCAAATTCAAGTAATCCTGGATGTTCTCTCTAGAAAACCACCGAAGAGCAACAGGAACAAAAAAACATTTGTGGCTGTCTTTTTTTCCAAAAATAATACATTACCCAACTCGTCTGGAAGCAAGAGAGGACTATGTCGCTGGCTGAGAGGTCTGAAACATCAGAACAAACTCTGCCAGAAGAGAAAAGGCTTAGCTGAAGTGCTGATAGATACTAGGAAATTAGCCGTTGACTCTTGTAGATTGCACTTCCGGTAAGTACCGAGTATCAAACGAATCCACATTACATCTTCACTTACATATAACACCTTTTCAATTTTTGTGAGAACCATAAAATTGTTCAATGTATAACTTCTCTAGACTCACAGTTCACAGCACTTAGGCTTCATTAGACTCAATGTACTTCGTACACAAAGGCTAGTTTCAACTAATTATAATATTCAAACCATGAGTTAAGAAATCTACATGTATAACAAAAATTTGTCGGTGAAGTGATTGAGAAGATCACCATAAATTGTGACACTAGCCCTAAAAAATGTATCTGCCCTAACGTTTCCCGCCTTGGTGGAATCGGTACTTGACATGAATCTTCTCCTCAATGAGTAATCAACCGGTGTTTTACAAGAGCTGGTCAAGCATTCACCTCGATAGGATAGTTAACCATTAAGTTGTCATTTAGGTGAGTAAGGGTTAGTTTCATGAAGTATGATGATCTTTGTAGTCACTTGATCGCCAGTTTTCTAGTTATTCGACTATTGTATTGATATGAAAGCTCGACCACATTCCAGTGACTCTATACGTTGACCCACGGTTCAGATCTAATTTATACTTTTGATGTTTCTGCATCGGAGAAGCTTATTAGGTCTAGATATTCCAGGAGGTAGGTTCATTCGAGCACCCTTGAAAAATTTTTATAAGCATCTTAACTACTACTATACTACACCTATAGAAAAGTCAGATTATATATGTCCTTTCTGGCTAAAGAGTGTGCGACGCAATAAGTTTCTATTCCCGCAATCCATAGTGACAACAAGAGTACAGTAAAAAAAAATTGACACTAGCCTCGATGTGACTCATAGTTTCTTCGAAAATAGCAGGGCTGCCATGTTCTCTTGGAATTTTTTTCTACTGCCGTCGTTATTTCTGTTAGCTGAAGTCAAGAGGTCACATGTATGTCAGAGATGACATTGAGCATGAAATGCTTTTGGAAGAATTAAATATTCGTTTATGGTACAACAAATATTATATAACATGGAAGAATTTTCGGGCAGAAGGAGCTGCCGTAAAAAAAGTAGAGCAGAATTAGTCTGTAACTTGAACAATAAAGTAGTTCAGATATTGAATAGTCTGTTGAAGACGCTGCATATAATTTCCATCATCTGCTTGTTAATAATGATAGTGCCATATATCTTTAAACTTAGGTCAATAAAAAAATGATTGAACAACTTTCTCAATTGTTTTTCAATTCTAACAGAACTTCCAACCGATTTTTTTTTCTATCTCTGTTCCTAATGTAGGTCCATATTGACAAAATGGTTAAGGCTTTCGCGGCCGAGGTTATTAATATAACTACTTTTCTTCGGGCTTGAAAGCCGTCGTTCTTTGGAATTTATTCCTGACGTTTCGCTAGCGCGAGTGGCCAGCTTCTTCAGAGGCTTACCCATCTCCGATGACTGAGATGGGTAAGCCGAAACGTCAGGACGAAATTCCAAAGAACGACGGCCTTCAAGCCCGAAAAAAAGTAGTTATACTAGGTCCATATTGTTTTTTTTCAATTTCAGATATGAGCAATGGCCCTGTCTACGTCAGAAAAAGTATTTCAAGAAGGTCTATCGAGAAACTGCTCTTATGTACTCTCTGACGACGTCTGCCTTCATGTATTCGGTGGCGAAAGCCTGTGCAGCAGGAAAATTAGAAAACTGCAATTGTGCTAGTCATGAAAAGTCTGATAACTCATCAGAATGGCAATGGGGAGGATGTGGAGATAATACGAAATTCGCGAAAAATTTCACATACAAGTTTTTGAAACTCAGAAAAAAAGGTTTGGGTCATTTATGTTACCAAGTCTTCTACAAAAAATTCAAATAAAATATAATACAAACTCTACAATAAATGACCTCTGGAATTTAAGTCAATATTTATCGATATTATGGGGAGAACAAAATCGGCTGAGAACAGTGGGTTATCTGGTCAGGTACTTTTTACCTAACAATAATTCAAAAATAAAAAATATCGTGTTCTGTTGAAAAAATTGATTTTTGCCAAATATTTCTGTTTCCGTGCATTTTGGGAAAAATTTTCAACTATTTATGTGAAGTTGATTGTTTCCGAGCGGCGGCTCTGTAAATGTATATGAGTACCTACTTTTCATCACAATTTGTATTTAATATTGCGTTTTGTTGCAGCTGACATTTTAAATTCCCCACCAATGTAATATCAAGGGAAAAATTTACATTTTTATTTGAATAAATTTTTTCAATCCGACCCCGACTTTGCCGCTGACATAAGTTTCTCCTCTGTTCAACATTGTTTTTGTGGTTGAAACTGCTTTTGTATATTGGGCCGCTCCGATATCATGCAGTGGGGAGAGGACTTTCTAGAACCCGGAAAAGACAAAATTGTGCAGAAAATTTACTCTGTGTGAAGCCTACGACCACAAAACCAGCGGCTGCGACACAACTTCCGCAAACTTCAAACAAAGGAAGGCAAATTTTATCACCGTCTTTCAGAAGCATGAGCACATAGAGAGCAGTACGTCCAAGTTAATGACGAAAATGCTGAGCCTGAAGCTGTGGTTGAAAAGAAGGGTAGCATTCTCTTTCATCATTGTTCTGCGCTAAACCTTCGAACACATCCTTGAACTTTCACCGTTATCGTTGCTTTTTGCAATCAATGACTAGCAGACCAAAACCAATCTCGCCTTATTACCACCTACCGAAACAGCAGCGCGTTAGCTTTCTTTGAGAACATACCATCAAGTGAAACTTTGGCGTAGTAATGAAGAACCTTCTACAACTTTGGGATGGAAAATGAATGCTGTGGACCGGCCTGCAGGAAAGCTGGATTGAAATGCAGTAACATATGTGGGTGCATCAACGGGACTCCTACGATAATGTGCAAGACTTGTTTCCTGAAAATGATGATGAAGAAGATGCAGCTCCGATAACTCTTAATGGCCAGATGATAGAAGAAATGGATTACGTCCAAGAATTTGAATTTGATGATGAAAGAAGTGACGAATCAGAACCTAAAGATCTTGAAAAACCACGATCATAGAGAAAGACAAAGCGAAGGAAACTCGATTAAATTCGCTTCGTGGATTGGGACTGATGGGAAAACCACAGGAAAGAAAATTAGGAATTTGGGCAATTACGATGAAAAGTACTTACATTACAATGAGATATAAACTAAAGAGACTTTAGTACCCTTCATTTTGATATATGTGCATATTTAGCATGAAACGAATGAGAACCGAAATATTTGGCACAATTTTTTTTTCTACAAAACACAACTTTTTTTAATCTCCACATGGATTTCGAGGTCACAAAATGAATATGTTGTTTTTGACACTTGACCTTACAATATGCACAAGTAATCGATACTCCTTGAATTATTTTTAGGGAGAGCCCCTTTTATTGGTCTGACGACTAGGCTAATAGTGGAAGTGAAAAAATTTGCACAAATTATCATTTCTATTTCGGGGAGGTTTGGAATTAATTTAAAAATTGATTCCTCATTAATATCGATCTCTTTTATTATTGAAAACAACTCTATGTTTTTGGACATATCGAAATTTTAAAAACATTATCCAAATATGGCAGTTTTTTGATGAAGCTCAGTGAGCTGAAGCATGAAGACTCAATTTGTTACTGTATAGTAACTGCAGAAGCCATCTTTATTTTGACCAGCTCTATATATTATGCATTGATTTTAAATTATATCTCTCCTTCTTTATTGCATTTTAGGTGATATTACCCAAAGTATATTGAGGTATAACAGTGAGATAGGAATGAAGGTTGTGATGAAAAATGAGGAAAAAATCTGCAAGTGTCATGGATTGTCAGGTAATAATACTTTCAAAACACTATCGTAGGTAACTGATAGAAAAATTGTTCGTTATACCTGTAAGAATGAATCAAATTACTTTTTATATAACCTTCCATCGTTTGAGTTAGGAAGGTATATATTTACAGATTGCTTCAAATTGAAATACCCTTTCGATACCGACTAATGAGGTTCTGTAATAATATCTGAATATCATCAGTAAATTGTGGAGGGCAGGAAATATCACAGCTTCCTTTCAGCTTCTCACTTACAATGGGTTTACAAAACCGCGACACGTGTTTCGCTTTACGATAGCTTCCTCGACTGGAAGTTATATTGTATAATGAAATGAATCGTCATATAAATCATCATATCTATTTTTTTATGTGAATACACAAAGGATTATTTGTATTATCTATTGTGAATCAAAATTTCAATTTAACTGTCGATGACTGCTGACTTTTTCATGGTTCTGGAATCTGAGATCCATTAGGTTCATTTACCCGAAATATAATTCGGTATTCAGTTTTTTTCTTGAATGAATTTTCAGAAGAGATCGAGATTATTTCTAAATTTACCAGATGTGATTCGATAGGATAAGGAATTCAATTCGAGATTAATTCGTTTCAAGAACATGAAACAGTTGAACTGCTGCCATCTACAGTCATAACCTACAAACAAACACTTTTCAGAATAATGTGAATAGTATTCTATGTTCGGTATATGAGTAAGGTGTTTCATGTGATGAGTTCTTCCTTCTGAGGTGAAGATGGCACTGCTTACTATGTTTACTTCGCAACAATATTGTGTATGAGCATCATGATTTGAATTCCGCATAAAATATACTAACTGACCTAGCCGGCACTACAAACGCCTGATACTTGATTACAGCATTTCATCAGTTACCAAGACGCGGCTCTTCAATGATGTTATGAATTCACAAAATAAACAAATTGGATTGACACCAAATCACCATACTTTGAATGAAGCGATGCGCCATCTACTGTAGATATGTTGTAATTGAAATACTGAGTGACTTCATAAGGAGCCATTGTTAATCGAACGCTCGATTATTGCATGAAAAATCAGCTTTTTCTTAAGCAGTAATACGATGATACATTGTTCTCTTGATTATCAGTGAATCGGTTTGAAAGGAACAAATAGGTAGTTCATGACTAAATGAAATTACTTTGTCATTACAAGTGAAATAAACTACCGATAGATGCCAACATGGAGTTTATTTCATATCTTCAATAATTTTCTTATGGAATCACATAATTTCTGGATGGCAGGTTCCTCAAAGTAAAGTATAGCTGTGGTATTTGCAAAAAAAATTCTGGTGTAGTTTCTTGGGAACGATATTATTTACAATTATTGTTCTGGGACAGCGCATGGATAGGCTCTGACACGTGACGTTTGCTATCTAATGGGAAATATTTTGCACATATTTTTGAGACTCTGCCTCTGATACCCTTGCGATGGGGTGTCAAACCCTGAAGTCTCAAATAGAAAGTTAATTCGAGTGATATATCATGTGAAAAAGTATAAAATTATTTTTCCAATGATACCTCATTCATTGAAATTTACCCTAAAAGTCAATGCAAAATCGGCGTTAAGACCATCACCCGTAATTTTGGTACTAATGGAAAATAAAAATGAGTTGTGGGATGTAAGAATCAGAATAACTACAAACATTTCCGAATTACTTCGATTCGACTAGAGGAAGATGAAATTTTTCATAACAATAAAATTTCCCATTTATCGTTTGCTTTTTTTGCTGAAAAAACTGAAGATAATTATAAGAAAATAATTTATGCAAACGTTTATTTTAGTATTGTCACTGATTCAGTTTGATTTCTTCGAACATCTCTTGCTCAAGTGAAAATCCAATGAAATTCAGTTAATTTGAAGTCATTTGTTCGACAACTAACAGAACAACATTATACTGAACATTTCCATCGTATGTTAAAAATCCCATATGAAGCGGGACATTTTCGGTCAATTACAGCGATAAATTCCTGGCGGGACATTTTCGGGCTGGTAAGTACCCGGTAGGTATCGAGAAATGCCCGCTCGGTCCGTGTATCTATAGTAACGATTGTTAAAATGAACATTTGTCATTTCGACAGGCATAAATACTGAATTTTAAACGTCGTTGTTTAAACTCCGGAAATATTCTAACGAATTACACTCGTGCATCAAAATAAACCTGATAATTTTCCATTCAAGCATGTTGTCAGTGAAAAAACTGCATTCGGTTATTTTCATATTTTCCTAAAGAGCCCCCCTCCTTCGGAGTCGGGCTCTTTCGACAAAATATGAAAATAAACTCATGCAGTTTTTAGACAACATGCTTTCAGGGAAAATTATCGGTAATTTTGAAGCACTTGTGTAATTACTTCCGAAAACTTTTTGCTCAAGTAGAAATCCAATGAAATCAGGTAATTTGAAGTCATCTGATCGAACACAATCAATCAGGAGAAAATTATACTGAAAAGATTCCATGGGGTCTTTTCTCTTCATCATGTTATTGCCATCGATACATACAAATTGATTTATTTCGATCTTGACGTTTCAAATATTGGATGTTTCAAAATGTCACCATGTTGTTCTAATACTATCTGGAATATCAATGAATCAAATATACCAAAAATTATAGTTTACAGTCAAGAATATGTATGGAAAGTATATATGAACTTTTGCAATGATAGAAAGTATCATTTGGATAAAATTTGCGTCAATTTCAAAGGATTGCGCTGTGAACATGAGAACAGAAGAAGGTAGAGAGTTCACGGTCAAAACCATGTGGATCTCAGCAGGATGAATTGGTTTTTCTCTTAATTTTTATCAAAAATCAGCATAAACTTTTTTATCCGAGTACCCCTTGAACATTGATAAATGCTCATAAATTTTTTAACAACTTTCTCAAGCTCGTTGCTCATAGGAAACGGACCAGCACCAACGGGGTTGGTCTGTTTCCTGGCCAGAAGCTTTCGAAATCTGTTGAAAAAAATTCGTATAATTATCACTGTTTTTGGGTTATTACCACTGAGAAGATCCCAATAGCTTTTTTCACTTTATTATGTTGCCATGTATTTTTACAAATCAATTTATTTCGATTTCGACGTATCAAATATTTAATATTTCCAAATGTCACCATTTGCTTTCAATACAATCTAGTAGAATATCAAATACGGAATCAATTACCCCAAAAATAACCGCTTACAGTAAAGAATTTGTATGGAAAGCATTCATGAACTTTTGCAATGATATATAGTATCATAAAGATGGAAATCAGGTAGCAGAATAATTGGCGTGAATTTTGAAGATTCGGCCCGTGAACATGATTCATCCAAAATTTGTACACCAACAATTCGAGCATTTTTGCATACTTTTCGTTGGACCCCTCTGTATAACATTGCTTCCCCTCATATTTTTTATTCACAGGCTCCTGTGGCTCCAAGGTCTGTTTCAAGAGGATCCGCCCTTTCAGTCGGATCACCAAAGACCTGGTGAATCACTACCATAGCGCCATCAAAGTAGAGCCAGATAACGCTGGTTACGAATTCGAATTGACGAAACCCAAGAAGCACTTGATTTACCTAGAAAACAGTCCCAATTTCTGCCCGTCCACCGTTGGAAGGCAATGCAAGGATGCTGCCAACTGCGCTACCTTGTGCTGCGCAAGAGGATTCTCTTCGTTTCCTAGGATGGTCAAAGAACAGTGCAAGTGCAGATGGCGCAACGAAAGCATCTACGAGGTAGAGTGCGAGCAGTGCGAGAGAGAAGAAATGATTTACACTTGTCATTGATTTTGTGATTTTTTTGGTGTCTCGAATATAATATATCATGTATAGCCGTTTGCAGTTGTTATTTTCAAACATCAGATACTTTTCAGAATACTCATATCATTTCGTTTCGTTCAATACTTCGTACAAAATTTCGATGAAAATATTTCTATTCATTATCATAAAATGTGCTCATTTCTAACATACTTCCAGATTGAAAAAAGACTGATTTTTCACTAAGAAGAAGACGACGTCGAAACCTCTTGACTCTTACCTGACTTCGTCTACTTTTATTCGAGATTTTATTCGGAATATATACGCAACGCAGTTGCACAAAGTGGCCTATCTCTGACACGATAGTACAATTATTACTCACTATATCAGTACCACAGACAAAAACCACGAACCCTCTTCAATAACTTAGACGCCTTGTTTCCAGAAATAGCACGTTACCGTTTTATTAGCCATAGTCTCAAGTACACGACTGAGCGCTCTCCTCACTCAAGGCCAGTCCATTTTCATTTTCGAAATGTCGGTAATATTCCCAGACGGCACAATCATATTGCATGAATATCCTATGCACATCTCAGTGGAATATTGGAATATGCCAGGAATATCCCATATCTCCCAAAACATATGATATGCATATTCCATGGATATTCAAAGTCACCATGAAACTTATTCCAGGAATATGTTTTAATATCCCAAGATATGTTCATGGCATATGCAACAGATATGTTTTCTAGCCCATAAAATATATGCCAGGAATAAATTTTTTGTACTGCCAAGCATATATGCTCTACTTGACCGGAATAGCAGAAAGAAAAAACACATCAAGAATAAAAAAATATAGTTGAACAGAAAAATGTTTATTGAAAAAAACAGTTAAGTAAATAGAAACTCCAGATATATCACCAAGAACTTTGGACTCATCTTCTGAGACACAAGTATTCCCAACCATATTACTTGGTGAGTGATGATCATGCATCAATTCAGTAATGATTCTTAGGTTTGCTGGTAGAGTCAAGGACTGCATTATCACAGTATCAGAACTATTTACTGTTTCTTCAGCGCTCTGGTCATTCTTTGACGATTCAGAAATTTTCTGCTCTTCAGCAAAATTGTCTCGAGAAATCAACAATGTTTGGTCAGTCAATCTCTTCACTTTTCTCAAAAAACATTTCTTCATTGTGTTACAGGGCAAAACACAGACTGTAGGTGAATGAGTCCCTTTACTTCTTCTTGATCGGACAATATTTATTCTCAAACACTGTGAGGGGGTTGAAAGTGCTACGACACTGAACACACACACCTTCTCACCCAAACAAATAATTTCACTTACTCAAAAATAACTATTAATACAACTATTTTATAATGAGTCAGTCTCCTTGATTACTTCTCTTCGATAATATGAAAAACTTTATTAATTTTTTCACTGTGAAACTGAACTGATAACTGATAGCGGGAATGCTGATTTAGTTTAGACTACACCGCTCCGAATGCTCCAGGCTCCAGGGCTCCTAATTCAAGTTTCACTATTGGTGGAATTTGAAACTTGTCATTTTTCAACCAATGGTAAAGCTGAAATGAGAAGCCCCGGAGCAACACACAAAATGAATGCTGCAAATTTTTGATCAAAAACACTTACAGTTGACAAGATCACATGTCAATGTCATTTGTCAAAAAAAACCATGAATCTTCGGAACGACTAATCAGCTTTCGATTTCTCAAGCTGCGGCGTTCGGCGTAGATAATTGAATATCTCAATTGGTTGAAATTACACATCATATTTGGTACTTGGAAAATCTAATCATACTTTAACTTCATTATTTTGTACACGAACCTTGAAATTCGTACTACAAGATTCTCCTGCTGATAGTTATGTCTCTGTCTCTCCCATGAAGTCAAGCATAGTGCCATTTCACTTTTTGCATGAAAGGTAGAATAGAATTATGTGGTACATGAAATACCACCCCAGTTGCCAGTTGAACTAGGAACGAGGATAAATGCGTATATGATAACAAAATAAAATCTTTCGGTGTTACATTTTCAATGAACTAGTTTTTTATATAAGTTGAATATGCTACACAAATGCATTTTGAATATTCCCAGAATACTCGAATATCTACCTTTCTGCTCGATATGACTTTTGAATATACCAGTAATATTCAATAAGAACATCTGATAGATATTCGTAAAAATATATTCCAGGAATATTTTCCATGGATATTGGATGAAACACATATTTATGGAATATTCCAGAAATATTGCAATATCTACTGGAAAATGGGATGTAGTAGGGATATTCCAGGAATATTGGGTGCCGTCTGGGTCAGTATGTAGTCCAAACGTTGCCTATTTGCAGCAATCCTGGTTGAATATACTATAATTTATGATACTTATTGTCATGCCAAATGCAGATAATCACTCTCGCATAAGTTATGTACACCATTTTTCCTACGACCACCTATTTTATTGAATGATATGCACATATCACATGGTGTATATTGAGTTGCCTGACCACTCTTACGTTATATTTGTGTCAGTCTGTGTTTCAATATTGTTTCTATAAAAAGTGCACATGAATTTACAATTGATTAACAAGTTTGAGCTCACGTTAGAAAATAGATAAATTTTGTTTTGAAGAATTGAAAATACAAGAATTATCATCAACATGTTGATGTATATCAACATGTGAGATTCAAGTACATGTCACTGATAACGTTAATTCAAATCTGAGTTAGCTGAGTCGGTAAAGTATCCGGTAAGATAACCGCAAGGTTGTGGATTCGATTTTCGGCGTCAAAACTATTTTTTCTTTCCTTTATTTCTTGGAAATAATCAGTTTTCAGTCAGAATAATATCAATATGAAAAAGCGATGAATATTTACATCTGTGAATATTAAAAAAAAAAAAAAAAAAAAAAAAAAAAAAAAACTTTATTGTCCAAACAGGCACAAGACCCAATTACAGGACACAGTATACAACTTTGGAATGAAAGTGTTAGAGACATATACATAGCGCAACAGCAATACATTAATACATTCATGGAACATTTAAGAGAAAAATATGACAAGTACACAGTGTTTGATGATTAGCAGACAATATACAGTTTTTGGATGAGTAGTGTTGACTAAAGGAAAGTGACATCTATCACAACAATAATTCCTTGATTGAACAAAGTTAAGTAAGTATTTGTTGCTTTGCAAACATAATGTTTTTTATCTCTTTTTTGAAAACATTTAATGCTGTTGAATAAATATCTACTTTTTGACACACTTGATTAAATTTGTAGCACATTGCATATAAGGGAGATTTGAAAAACATGTTGGTTCTAGGTGTTGGTAGGTAAAAACATTGTTCAGTTCTACTACTGATTCTTGGCACGTGAAAATCTAGTTGAGACAGTAGTATTGGTGAGTTGATAAAATTATTCACCAGTTTGTATATAAATACACAAGAATAATAAGTTCTTCTGTCTTCAAGAGATAGAAAATGAAAACGCTTCAACAGTATATTATTATCTATTCCCTGTCTGGGGTACACATTATCTAGTTTGTAGATGACAAACTTCATAAACTGTCGTTGGACAGATTCAAGCGATTGAATGTGTGTGGTATATATAGGTGACCATACAAGACAGCCATATTCTAAGCGGGATCTAACAAATGAGTTGAAGAGAGTATTGAAACTTTCCATGTTTTTGAAATCTTGACAATTTCTGAATATGAGTCCTAACATTCTCTTCGCAGCAGCCACACTTTTCTCTATATGAAGTGCAAATGATAGTTTGGTATCAAAGAATACCCCCAAGTCTTTGCAGCTATCTGTTTTCAGCAGTGAATGATCATTTATAGAGTAGATGTGGTCGATTGTGGTATGTTTGTTACAGAAGGTGGTATATTTGCATTTACTCAAATTGAGTGGAAGATTGTTTGAAGAACACCAGAGAGCTAGTTTATTCAAATCGCTTTGTAGTATTTCATTGTCATTAGGTGACTCTATGACACGAAAAACCTTCAGGTCATCAGCAAATAATAGAATTTCACTATCTATATCTAATCCTATATCGTTGATGAACAGGGAGAATAAAAGGGGAGCTAGGTTGCTTCCCTGTGGAGCGCCACTGGTAGCACTGTATATTCAGGATTCATGGGTTTGACGGTTCATTGACAGCCGTACGGAAATTTACTGAGTATCACTTTCCATGGGAGCAGAGAGTGCGATGTGTTTTCCTTTCCTATGTGGTCGTGGAATAGTTATTTACGTAATCAGTTATGAAAAGACCCATATTGTTCGATGAGCGTTAAGGTATGTCCACACCAACGGAACATAGAGGAACTTTTGTGTTTCTGTTGCGAATTATGGAAAAAGTTCCATTGTGTTCCACGAAGTTTCACTAAGTTGTTCTTTGTTCCGGAACAAAATCTGAAAAGTTCCGACGTGTTGCGTGTTTCCATTTTTAGCGGTAAACATCAAAAGAATTAGTGGAAAATGCGGCAACCAAGCAAGGTTTGGAACCTCTTGTCGCGGCGGTCTGGACGGTTTGTTTCGAAATTTTCATTAATAGTGACTTGTGACTGCGGCCGCAGTGGAGTAACGACAAATCGATAGAATTGATTGAAAACTACAAAACTTTACCATGCCTGTGGGACCACAGTGATGCTAAATACAAATGTCGGAATGAAAAACATGATGCATGGGGCAAGCTTTGTGATGTCACCGGTGCAAATGAAGCGGAGGTTAAAAGAAAAATCAAGAATATGGTTGCCCAGTTTTTCCGAGAACGAAAAAAATACCGTTCGTACAAAAAATCTGGAGCCGGTGCACACTTTATTTCTAAATGGTTTGCCTACAATTATATGCTGTTCCTCGCTGATAAGAATAAAGTTCGCCATTGTACAGAGAAAGGGTTTCAGGATGAGATACAGGTAAGTGTGTTGCCATAGACTGTTTATTTTGTTAATAATTGTTTTGCCAAGTAACCATTCCCTCCCGCGACATAAAATACTCAGCAAATTCTTCTCTGACTTCTTTTGCTTCAATGGTAGAATTGCGCGCTATTTTCTGTAGCGCAATAAATCCAGGTTGTCCATTAATTTCGGTCCTCCACGTGCCAGGTATCACTGCGCCAGTATCTTTATCCTCAGAATCAAATGTACCTGCTGGCGTATATCTTCTTCTAGAACATTTGCTACGTCTCATATAATTATGTAAATATATACAAGCAGTCACAATGGATTCCACTTTTTCAGGACCAAGAAGTAGTGGTTTTCGTAGTACTCTAAATCGTGCTGATAGTATTCCAAAAACGTTTTCCGAAACCCTCCTAGCCCTAGAAAGCCGATAGTTGAATATTCTTCTAAGCGATCCTTTGCCTTGACTTCCCGGATATGGCTTTAGTAAATTTGGAGACAGTGGAAATGCGTCGTCTCCCAAAAAAACAAAAGGAACCAATTTGCTTCTTCCTGGTAGACGGTTTTTGACCGGTAAATTGAGTGCACTGTCCATTAAAAGTTTTTTAAAACGAGTATTAGCAAAAACTCCTCCATCCGAGATACGTCCTTGACAACCGACATTGAGATATAAAATCTCATACATTGCATTTGCAACGATAAAAAGCACAACACTGAAAAAGCCTTTGTAATTGTAGAAGTCACTGCCACTATTTGCTGGTGCTTGTACCATAATGTGCTTGCCATCCATTACTCCGACACATTGAGGAAAATTCCAAAGAGAGTTGAATTGGTTTGATTCTATTCTCCAGTCTTCAGCGTTTTGAGGCATCTGAAATATTTTTTTTATTGTTTTTTATCTAGACTATAAAAATGCAATGGCTAAACATATAACGGTTTATAGTTTTATTATTTCCTACATTTACATTGGCCCGTGAACTGCATGTAATAACTTAAATAACAAATTTATACTTGCAGGACGATGCAAGTTCTGACGAGAGTGATAATGTGGAATACAACGAATTAGAATCGCAGTGTTCTACATTAGAAGAAACTATAATAGATGAAACCACTAATAATGATGATATGTCTCAACCAGACCCATCACCCGAAAATAATGAAAGTCAATCATCATCAGGACCTGCTTCAATAGGATCGCAAATGAAAACGTCAATAGAAGGTACAATACATGAACCGCCAAAAGCACGTACCAAGGTGTTTAAGAGTCCTGAATTAAAAAAGAACTATAAAAGGAAATCTACTGATGATCGACAAGAAGAGGCGTACAACATTTTGCAAGAACTGCAAAACAAGAAGCCCAGAAATCGTTTCCAGGTATTTGGGGAACACATAGCTTTCAAAATTCAGAGTCTTCGAACAGAACACGCTCAAAATACAGTTGAGCATCTCATTTCAAATATTTTATGGGAGGCTAGCATGGGAAAATATGACCAACCTCCTCATTTTACTCCATATGCATATGCTCATCAGTCTACTGCTCAATTTACTACCACTCAACCTCCCGCATTTTCACCAGCTACCTCACAGATATCTCATCATTCGTCTGATGCATTGTCATCATATGAAAGTCATCAATCGTCAATGCTTTCCCCAGGAAACTCACACTTAGCGGATTCACAAGTATTAGTAAATAATGAAAATAATTCCATGACAGGTGTAGACTCAAACATTCTGTATGAAGCCATCCGAGACGCCGGGGTTCTTTAAAAATTGTGTATGTTTTATGTTCTTATTCTTAAAATAAAATATCTACTTTCCGACTAACCAATTTTAATTTACAGCCCCATTATTACTATACACAATACCATAGTTAATACAATTTTACTTACTTTTACTTCTTCTTTTAAAACTTCAACAATCGCCGCACACACCTCTGGAATAATAAGCGAAATTGATTGCTTCGAAATTTTGAACAGATACATCAAGGAATGGTAAGAATCGCCTGTAGCTAAGAACCTTAGCGTAAGAAGTAAACGTTCTAGCGGTGAGATTGCTGCTCTGTAATTCGTGTCAGCTTTTCGAATTAATGGGTCAATGCGGTGTAATAACCATTCCAACTCCGAACTCGACATTCTGATGAAATTTTGAAGGTGCCCATCACATATTTGCCCAGTTACTAAATCGTCTTGTTTTAGGTCATTACAGAGCTGCAATGCTCCATATTGTGATCGCCTTTGGAGACTCGGACGAACCCAAACTTTCCGTTTTCTTTTTTTCTTGTTCTTACTCAAAATAATAAAGGCTGCCGCTGCAAGTGCCAAAAGGCGGTCGTCCTCGTCGCACCACATTTTGTTGACTGTCTATTTTATTTATGCACATTAATTGCGCACACAATGTTTAACTGGTGTGGACAGAAATGTTCCACCAAGTAAGTTGGAACAGAAACAACTAGGAACACCACAAAATTGTGTTGCGCCGGTGTGGACAACAAGTTTCTCTGTGTTGATATATGTTCCAAATTTTCGAAACACAGAGGAACCAAGAGCAACACAAAGTTCCTCTTTGTTCCGTTGGTGTGGACATACCTTAATATTTGCCAAAACGAGCGAAGCGAGTTTTGCAAATTACGCGAGTCGAACAAATAAGTCTTTTCATAACGTATTTCGTACAAAATTTTATCTAATGATATCATTTCATTAATATAATATAATGGTTTTCTCGTGATATGGGACATTGGCGTTGGCGCTTGTCAAAACGAATATTTAATAAGCAATGTCAAACGTGTCAGACTTATGTCAAACGTATCAGACTTATTTCAAAAATGAGTAGTTGTTCCGACGAAATTGCGTCTGATATAGAAGTATCGGCAAATAAAGCATTAAATGAATTGATACCTCAAAAATCAAAAGCTAGATATGACGCAGCTTACCAAAAGTTTGAAGAATGGTGCCAAACGAAGAAAGTTACAGTTATAACTGAAAAAGTTATGTTGGCATATTTCGAAACTATAAAAGCTATGAAAGCTTCAACGATGTGGACGACATATTCCATGTTGAAGAGTGAGCTAAAAGTTAATAAAGATGTTAATATCCAACACCACATTGATTGCATTACTGAAAAAGCGGTCAGTGGGTTATCATGCAAAAAAATCAAAAGTGTTCAGTAGGGAACAATTCGAAACTTTCATAAAGGAAGCTGATGACAAACATTTTTTATTTGCGAAGGTATTCATTCATTAATTTTTATATCAGAATGAAATATTGATTTGAACTATCCTTCTAGTTTGCAATCATAATTGGAATTGCGGGTGCTTGTAGAAAAGCTGAATTGACATTTTTGCGTGTCAAAGACGTCATAGATGAAAAAAGTTTCTTCAGAATAACCATTCCAGAAACAAAAACTCACGTAATACGAGAATTCATAGTCAACAGTGGAAATATTTCTGGTATAAATATGTTGGATATTATCAGGAAGTATATTTGCCTGAGACCCCAAATAACTAAGCATGAACGTTTCTTCGTGGGTTACAGAGAGAGTAAGTGCAGTGTTCAGCCTGTCGGAATTAATACGTTCGGAAAATTGCCTAGAACGATCGCACAATTTCTTGGCTTGCCAAATCTTACTGAGTATACTGGGCATTGTTTTAGACGTACTTCTGCTTCATTGCTCGCAGATTCAGGAGCTGATATTCTCAGAATAAAACAGCACGGGGGCTGGAAGTCCAATACTGTTGCGGAGGGTTATATTGAGAATTCTTTAGGCAATAAAAAAAAATTGCTCAGGATATCATGGATGGAGAATCTGAGCTTGAGCCAGCTTCGAAAAGAATGTTTAGAGAAGAAACGAAAGAGATCAGAACAGAAAAAGTTATAGCAGAATTAGGAGAAACATCGGGTTCTGCTTTGAATTTTGTTAATTGTACTTTGAATAATCCTTTTTTCAATATTTTCAAAGAATAAAATTAGTAGTTTCTTGTTCTATTATTACACAACTAGTTGCGTAATGAATATTACACAACTCTCACTCACTTGTCTCAAGTGACAGTTTTGAAAAAACTGACGTTACAAAATTCACAAACGTCATGTAATACCTGACTTTTCGAAACTGAATTAGATAAAGAACATATTTTAAACTGTGTAAATGCAAACAACATTTTCAAAAAATGACAATCACTAATTTTTATGCAAGATTCACCAAAATCGTCTATGTGCAATGCCTACTCGAAGCCCAGAATGCATCCGAATCAAACTTGGAAATCTTTATTTCTTGTTTATTTCATAGCACTATTTCGAATGTTTGGAAATAAGAGTTCTTCTCTCAAGAAATTGTTCATATCTGCCTTCGGCTCTGGTAAGAAATTTTACCTCTCGACATGAATAAATATGTTTCCTCCTCGGTATGTACATATACTATTTATCTCAATTCCTGATTCACAGTTTCATTTCTCATATCATTTGTGATAGCATCATGAGTCATATACAAATATTCATCGAGACCCAAGTTTGATTGTAGTCAAAACGAATTTTCAAAAAAACTCAGTTGATTTTTTTTTAATAGAAAGTGAAATCGAACAATTTCACAAATGATTTGAATTTATCATTCAACGTAGTTTCATTTCACAAAAATGAAGACAAAATTCTAATCTAATCTAATATGGCTACCTCCCTGTCACTTGCTCAATTTGAATACCAAACAAAAGAAACTTGAATCATCTGGATATTTTCACAAAATAATGCAAAAATATGGAGTTGTTCGTAGAAACATCTCACTTACTAGGATAATATTCCATTCAAGATCTTGTTTCGCTCGAAGAAAATTATTTCTTGAGCTTTCTCGTGGACAAATGAATAAATGAAAATGAATCTTTTGCGTACCTAACAACTGATTTTCCACTTACCTAAGTATTTCCCAGCCTCTGGTGATATTTTTTTGACTTGCATACCGATAATAATTTGGTAAACGTTCGTTTTCCATATTTCGATAATTTTTAAATAGAAAACTTCGAGAGATAATCACCTAACAATTTTATGAACTTAGTTTCTTTTCACGAGTTACTCTTCACTCCTAGAAGCCAAAGAGCGTGACTACAAAAGGATAAAAAAATTGTAGGTTAAATCACCCTGAGAATTTCGACTTTTATTCTCTGAGCTTTAACGACATTTTTGGATTTTTTAATTTTATCTAGGAAAATAAAACTTGATTCTTATTGAAAAAAGAATGTACAAATAATCAGAATCCCAATATACGAGACCATTGCAACCACAAAATCAATGCTTTTTACGAACAAAATCAACTCGAATTCCTGTCGAACAGAAACCTCGAACCCATTGTTGGAAATCTTCATCACCTGCAGTGGGACTCTGATAAATAAAAATGTCTCATAGAATCGAAAAATGATGCCAGCATCGAAATCTCGGCACTCTGATTCCTATCCTAGAAACGCTTCGATACGAAAATATCCATCCAATTGGACTCTGATGTATAGACCTATTCATATTTTCGTGTCGAAGCGATTCTAGGATAGGAACCAGAGTACCGAAATTTCGAATATGACGTTTTTTTTCGATTTTATGATACATTTCTATTCATCAGAGTCCCACCACAGGTCTTATAGGAGATTGTAGTCAAACCCAGTAAATGCCCTTTCCCTTTCGGTAAAAAACATTTTTTAATAGAATTTGCTAGTAATTAAATATTGGTTGACATTGAAGGCTAGTTTAGGTCGTGTTTTATTTAGAAGGAACTCTATCGATACAAAGTATGTTAGCATTGTTGAAAATATATCAAGCTCATTGGAGACGAGTTTGAAATCTTGTTTATGATGCGTTCAAAGGCTGACAGTAATCTACAAACTTTTAGTGGGGCATATTCAAGTCAATAATAATAATTATCAATCAATATTTTTATTATTGTAACCGTATTGAAAGGGTTTCAACGCAGCAACTTTTTTGGATACCTTCGAAATCTGACCTTTTACAATTTTATAGATTTCAATATCAATTGTCGATTTATTCAGATTGTGCTACAACGTCCATCCATCACGACATAATGTTTTTCAAGCAGTACTTAGAAAAATAGTTTTGCCCTTCCACACTTTCGAATATTCGACATTTTACAATAGATACAAGAGGTAAAAAATAAGTCGATTCGATTAAAATTTTATTATGTATCAATACAAGAATCTTCTATTTCAGTGGGGAAATAGCTGTTTGTACGTGTAAGGTTCTACGACAGCATTTGCAGTTTCCTTGAATACTGATGCTAGTGCTCTCTCGATGATAGGCATTAGCTCTTTTAGGAACATGTCGAAGCTTCTGTTGACGACATCATTGATCATCCCAACTGAAACAGAATGATTAATAGTGAAATTTCAATAAGGGACTATTAATTGATATATGCGAATGCCTAAAACTGCAAGCAAGAGGTCTCCTCTGCTTAGTGCAGTAGGAGTTTGCTACTTTGGTCGTCACCCAGCAGATGGCGTTGCCTCTTGGAGGCTTACACCATCTGCACCAGTCTCAGAGATTTACTTCGTAGCGAGAAGATAGTTGCAAATGTTCGTGTTCACAGTCCAGCCAACTGTCATACTCCAGTCATTATATACATTTGGAAATGCAAATGAACCGAGAAAGCCAAATTTTAGATATTATGTTGGGGGGGGGCTAGAAAAGCTTAAGTTCAAATTGTCGACCAAAATAACCTTGTGGGTTTTCCGCCATCTTGAAAAAGGGTTAAATTTATGGTGTTTTCATCATTACTCGGTTCCCCGTTGAGATACGAGACTTTGTATTGAAACTTTTTTGTTGCTTTTTGCACGATCTACAATTAAGTTCCTATACATTTTTCACGTATCGATCATCGTTATCGAGATATCGATGATAAAAACCATAATTGGGAAGAAAAAATTGTTTTTCGCTATTTTCTTTTTTCTCGTGAAAGATATCAAGAAATGTTTGTAATGAAACTTGTAGAGCATGTCCAGACCTACAAAATCGTTTTTTTATTTTTTATTTCCGACAAAAGTTACGACCTCTAGCGCGCCACAAATTCGGCCTCAGCGCGCCCGACGCTGCAATGTGCGTCTCGCCATAGAGCGACCGTTAGAGTTTGAGAACTGGATACCAAATTTTGTTCAAATTTAGTCCCTCTTCCTTTCTGTTGAAGTTATCCTTGTGCTCATGTATCTCAATCGCAAAAAAATTTGGTATCCAGTTCTAAGAACAGCTAAGACGAAACCAGATAGAACCAGGGAATCGGACGACCAACAGAACGCTGGCGTAACGAAAAATAAAAACGAGTCAATTCCAGATTTGCAATCAGTCGTAGTAAACTCACATAGGGGAGTTCAACTAAGACCACGCCGCTGAAGATGGCTGCCGCAGATGTAGCCGAAAGCTCCGGAAGTCAAAATTCTACCACACGGCCCTCAAGCCAGAAAAACCGGAGATGTATTAACACCGGCCGTGAAAGCCTACATTCTTTCATAAGACGAATAATCTTTCACTACTCCCACCAACGTAAAATGCAGTCCGCCAACACGTTTTCCGGACATATCTTCGAGTACAAACGTGGCTCGGAATTTTCAAAGATCCTCAGGAATGGGGTTGGCGACAGAGTAATGACGGGCTTGAACCAATTTGCACCACAGCCGCACCCGCTCCACCCGAACTTTCAAAACTCATTTCGTGCAAATGTAAAGGAAAATTTTTAGCTGCTTGAGGGTGCAGGAAAGCAGGAATTAGTTGCTCCGTTATTTGGCTTCACTGTAGTGGACAGACGTGCGACAATGTCGCCAGAGTCGATATTTTGTTCAACGACGATCACGATGATAACGATGACAAATTCTTGACCGTCACAGCATCATTTCCTGCGATTGACGAAGTTTCACGACTCGAAGAGTCTACCGAGGAGAAGTTTCAACAGCCAGGACCATCAAAACGCCGAAAAACGTGTGAAAAAATGACTGCCTGTAATTATTATTTTTGCTGCATAACAATTATTTGATTAATAAATTTCATGTATTTGATATATAATTTGGCTGGTTTATTAATTTATTTTGTATTGCAATAATTCCCTGACGTGTGGATAGAACCGTGCGAGCGGCTAAATAAAAACCGGACACAGTCTTATTGACTTTGTGACGCGCTAGAGGTCGTAACTTTTGTCGGAAATAAAAAACTTAAAAACGAATTTGTAGGTCTGGACACGATCTACAAGTTTAATTTCGAACATTTCTCGATATCTTTCACGAGAAAAAAGAAAATAGCGAAAAACAATTTGTTCTCCCCAAGTTTATGGTTGTTTTCATCGATATCTCGATAACGATGATCGATACGTGAAAAATGTATGAAACTTCAATTGTAGATCGTGCAAAAAGCAACAAAAAAGTATTCTATAAAAATTTTCTTTTTTCAACGGGGAACCGAGTAATGATGAAAAAACTGAATTTAACCCTTTTTCAAGATGGCGGAAAACCCACAAGGTTATTTTGGTCGACAATTTGAACATAAGCTTTTCTAGCCCCCCCCAACATAATATCTTAAATTTGGCTTTCTCGGTTCATTCGCATTTCTAACCCGATTTTTCCGACGTAATGACTGGAGTATCATTGATACGACCTAGTGGGTCGAAACAGTTGTCTGGCATTGGATTTGTGAACGCCATCATTTCGAACATGGAAATTCTGATATGTTAATGCATCTATGAATGTCCAACTGTCTGGAGAACAAAAATACATTTTGGCATCATTAGATATAGAAATTCATCACGTTTCCTCACTGCTTCAATAAGAAACTCCAATGTCATTCAAGTTAGTAGTACTTACGCAAAACTTTATCGCCATTGAACAAATTCTCTAAACGGATAGAACCACCTCCTACCTCCACATGAAGTTCGAATGTGGGGAATTTTAAGTACTCATCTCCATCTTTATCATATAGCTCACCAGTTAACTGGGCTGTAGCGTGGGCATCCGCTGAAAAATATTATTAATTCAATTGTCTATGATTTAAGATTGGGTCTTCTAGATGAAACTTACTTATAACCTCTCTTATCATTATTTCGGGATGAAAAGTAGGCAATATCACTACAAGTCTGCATCTTCAGGAGAAGAAATTTGATACTAAATCTGAAGCTAGGGTTAGTTGTTTATATACCTAAAGTTTTTTGGTCCGATATGGACTTTGTTTGTTACTGTTAATTATTCTAATCAATTTCTCGATATTGAACTTGTGCAGTCACTAGCTGCAACGCTTGTTGGCCGACATTTGTTATTATTGATTATTCGGATTTCTCTCTCAACAATGAATTGAAAAGCGGGCTGAAAGGGATACATGCCTTGTCACCATTCATGCTGTTTTTACATTTTGCAACTTCTAGACGCTCATATGCATCAAGTAGTAGTAGTTATGTCATGCACATGCTTGATCAGTTTCAGAGTGCTTTCACCAACTTTGTGGTCATTGTCTTGAGCGTGTTGGGCGACACTGCATTTTTCTACCCTTCCGTATTTCATTTGTGCAAAATGCTTTTGAAACGGGTTTTAATAGCTCGTCGGCTCTGGTTGATGTATTTGTTGTTGCAATCTCGACAATTGATTTCGTAAATTCTTGACTTTTTTGAGTTTTCTAATTTATCTTCTTGGTTACCAAGGAGCTGTTGTAATTTTTGAGAGTTTCTTACGGGTACAAACAAAATCCATATAGAATCAAAAAATTTGGGTATATAAAAAACTAAGCCTAGATTTAGTATCAATTTTCCTCTCCTGAAAATGCTAACCTTGTTAGCGAAAAGCGCGTCGAGTACAAAAATATCAGTTTGGTGCTAGGGTAATTGATCTCTAAGTGAAGTCTCAACTTTCACACCAAAGGTTTCAATCTCATCGTTTATACATGTTCTTTTGTTGAACAATATTCCACGAATACAAAAAGTGTGATACATTAATCATTGATTGAAAATCCTGCAGATACACGATGCAGAAAAACTCGTCTCCACAATTTTATATTCAAAGGATGTCAGGACGGTGATTCAGTACATGTTTCGAACCTACATAGGTTCATCATCAGCTGAATTAAAATTCAATTCTACAATAAAGGAAGAACAATATAATATTAGTTGATACTATGAAGTATAAAATTACTTACATGGAGATGAAAAACGTGAAAAATTCAATTGGAGAAATCACATGGTGAAATTTAAATGGGCATCAGAAAAAAAAAAGAACATTGAAAAGAATAATGGAAATTTTTTTTGTGATTAGGGGTATTTAAGACATCCCTAACACAAAAAAGCTATTAAAATTGGGAGGCTTGAAGCCCTTGTGCCCAATATGTGATGTAAGAAAAAAAAGAAGAAAGAACTGTCAACTGTCGAAAAATGTTTCTGTCTGTTGAATCTTCTTCATTCCCAAATCAAGTCAATTTGTGAACTGTAGCAGTTTTTTCAAGTTTTCTTCCATGTGGCTTTTTCTTACATTACATATTGGGCACAAGGGCTTCAAGCCTCCCAATTTTAATACCTTTTTTGTGTTAGGGATGTTTTAAATTTCCCTAATCACAAAATTTATGTAAATTTTTTTCTGATGCCTATTTAAATTTCACCATGTGATTTTTCCAATTGAATTTTTTATTTTTTTTTATCTCCATGTAAGTAATTTTATACTTCATAGTATCAACTAATATTATATTGTTCTTCCTTTATTGTAGAATTGAATGTTAATGCAGCTGATGATGAACCTATGTAGGTTCGGAACATGTACTGAATCACCGTCCTGACATCCTTTGAATACTAAATTGTGCAGACGACTTAGAGTTTTTCTGCATCGTAAATCTTACACTCCACTTTGAGATACAATGGACTTCTACCACAGGTCCTGCAGATACTGTTTTGCTATTTTTTTTATTGACTTGATGATGACTTCAGTTATTTTCGGTTTTGATGCTTTTTATTCGAGCTCAAGACGTTGATTCGAGTGGTTGTGAAAAGGTTAACAGTTTGAAAAACGGAACGCATCCAAATTCAAACATGAACAATTTCCAACTTCCATGGATGTTTGCGCCATTCACAAAGAAATAAATAAACTTGTTGAGAGTTCGGTATTCATTTTCGAGATCATTGTGATGCTCACCTCAATTCGAAAATGGTGCAGCCATTATTATATAAACCTTTTGCAACCTCTTAAACGTGTTCAGTTGAGAAAGCGAATCTCAGGTTGACTCTAGTTTAGGAGAAATGCCTTCTTGAGCCAGATGATAGAGAAAAAATGTTCAATTCAGATTCGAAAGTATGGGACACTCCAACTGTTCAAATCAATAATGATATTGATCAATGATTAATGATTAATATTAAATACCGAAACCATTTATATCTTATGATTTTAGACAAGTTTGACACACTCCTTCATCGATTAAATAGCTGGATTGATTGACTACGGTATTTTCATAAATCGTCATACACGACTGAACCTCATACGGATATGAACACAAAATAACTCACTGATATTAGCTTCCAAGTCCCCCTTTCCTTTGACAGGCATAACCAGGAGTTTTCCATCAACGCTGTAGTGGGCCTCAATTCGTAATTTCGGGATATCTATGTACAATGTGAAGAGATGGGTGTCCAAATTGACACTGAAAAACAATTGCCGATCAGAGATACAGTAAAAAAAATTCTGATAAGCATTAGGCTCGAGGTTGAACTCTATTTGTGCAAACTTAGGCAAATAACTGCTGTTTTATTTGATTTTCCTAGAGCGCTCAGCTATAGCAGTAGTCTCAAGTACACTGATGATGGCTTTCTCTGTATCGGGGTACCGTTTGATGTATGTAGTGAAAAAGTTCTATAGTTCATACCCATGCCCAATAATTAGCTCAAGGAATATTTCAAGTTTTGAGTCATAGCTATACAAATTGAGGAAAAAAAAGATACTCCAATGTGTGTCGCGCCATATATACAGGAGAGCAGCTGTTTTAGATAGAGTCTTTCTTTCTTTTTGTAAACGATTCGAACGTCTTTGAATGATAAACACATATGAACAGAGAGTATTTGCAAAATATTTGATGTTACTTCTTTTATTGAGGTTTCGGATTTTTTTTTCATTGGCAAGAAAAATCTGAAATAACTTGATTGAAATTCATACATCATCGATCATATTTTTCTGACAGCATCAATTTACAAGAATAAAACAATGAAGCAGCTAACTTGAGAAGCTAGGGAATTGGCGCTATGGTACAGCGACTGTCTCACGATCCAAGGGGCGTGGGTTCGATTACCCAACAGGCAGATATTTTTTTTAGAATACTTCCCTGCCATATTAAGGAATGACTGTGCCACGTTTCATGGCTAACGGATTCGCGAAAAACCATGCTGCTCCTGAGGTATGGAGTAGGAAATTAGTAACAAGGCCTGGCCTACAAGAAATCCTGCAATCAAGTCCTAATGGCCCTGTTTTCATTTCTCTTACAATGATAAGAAGTTTCATGAATGAAATCTTCTAAAAACGCCACTTCTAGTGAACAGTGGATTTGTATTCGAACAAAATCTCTTGTTCAATTTGAATTTTCACTTCCTTTCTTCGAGTTTCATGCCAAAAATATTTATCAGATATATCGAAAAATTCCCAGGAGAGATTATCCATTTGTACCATCGTTACTCTTTCAATTATAATAATCATATTCATTCGTTCCTTAAGATCTATACGTGATGACATAAAACAAGTCAATAAAGACATCAACTTTTATACTATATACAATCTTCGAAATACCTATCAACGCAGTAATAGGCTTTGTCGATTGAAAGAATTTTCACCTTCTGTTTAAATTCCTTCAACATTTCTTCAACGAGAGTTGGTAATTAATTGAATAATTTGGTACCACTATAAAAAGGACTCGATTCGGTTCTTGCCGATCTGTGAATGGGAATTTCCAGCAGAGTTGAGTTTCTTGTGTTATAATTTTTTTTTGTTCAACGTAGTAAACAATTGTTCGCCTGACTTCACAAAAACTTCCACCTGGTATATATAAATGCAAGGCAAAGTCAGGATTTCAAGACTTTGAATAGTTGTTAGCAGTTAGTACTACTATTTATATGATGAATATTTCTGACAGCTCTCTATAACTCACCTGTCTCACTTGACAAACCCCAAGCCGCTATGCTGCTTGATATTATAGAGTTAAATCGTGCATGATATCTCAAACATGAGTAAATCAGATTCTTCAATAATTTTACTGAATTGATGAATGCAATAGCAAATTGGAGATATTTTTCTGCATATTTCTGCATTGATATGCTGCTTCCACATACAATCTCTTGTGTTGTTAAGTCCCAAAAATTCAACTGAAGCTACTTGCTTCAGAGAGCCATCTGCCCATTTCAGGGGAAAACTATGATCATAACCTTCTGGGGCTCAACTAAATCTCACGAAAAATAATTTTTTTGTCATCACATGATAATTTACCATTAGAGAACCAACCACGTGCCTTTATTAGTTCCCTGTGAGCAGACTCAATTGTATCTCTGACGTTTTTACATTAACCAATAATGTAGTACCATTCGCATGCCTTACAAATTCATCTGTAAAATCACTGACATAGACAAGATATAGCAAGTGCCCCAGAGTAGAACCATGTGGCACTCCTTTGGAATACTCTCGATGATCAGACTAAAACCCCTCTATCTCGACGTATTTGCTGAGTAGGTTATTTTCGAAGCATTTATATGAAATATCCCTGAGCCCATACTTTTCTAAATTGTCTGGTAATCATTCCATGGTATGAAAATATCGAATATTTTGTGTCCACAAATTATCTGAGGAAATGACTCAATTTTATTTTTCACAAAAAAAAATAATATACAGATATGGAATTCAATTATCGATTCATACAAAATTAATGCACTAAGAACAAGGCAACAGTCAATGAGGTATCAATTAGAGAATTTGGTCGTGACGGAATATCAACTATTCAATTGAACCACTGTGCCCCCTACACAACTCATTTTCGCGAAAAACTGATACGAAGGAAGCCGGTAGTGGTCTGCGAGCTCGAATTATTGAAATTGAAGCCTTTCATTGTCATTAGTTATAGTCCGTCGAAACCAAATCTATCATTTTAAGCATATTTGTTTTCCATATTTGCAAAACCAACTCACTCTATTCCTCTAACGAAATAATCTGTACAACCCCATGCTTTCACATCAGTTACAGTAATTTTCATACCGGCTGCCTCTTCTGAGAAGAAGTCCTTCATTACCAGTGGTTCTAGGCTGGGGATTTTATGTTCAGGTACTCCTGGGGATTGAAAACAGAAAATAGATGAAATCTTGTTTCAGAATCAGTTAGAATGTATTACCGTCCACTAGAAATGGTCGAATATCTTCCACCGATGCCACCAGACATTGCTCCAGGTTTGGATCTTCTTTGTGACAAACATGTATGAAAGATGCTGAATCACAAAATCATCATCAATCAATGAGGGTTTATAAATTCTATCAGAAAGTGATGATATGAAGGTCCAATACTTATATAAAACGAGTTCATTGAATTCGAAGGTTCACTCAGTACATCAGCGAATGAAAGTAGCAATGAAGATGATCTTCAAAAAAAGAAATGTTAATTTTTCGTACGTGATAGGTGGAAAAGAAGTGTGATATTGATTGTGCACGAGATGCTTTCAAATACATAATCATATAGCAATATGGAAGGACTTCAAAGAAAAATTAAACTCTCCATGAACAAAAATGGAATTTGTCAGTTTTTATTGAGCGTCTCTCAAACGAGACAAATTACTTGATAAGGAATATTTCATTGGATATTTTTTCACCGAGCATGCTTTTTAGAGTGTCCATAACTTGACCAGTATAAATAAGAATGATAGAATTGTTTTTCCTTTGTATTTTTCTTGGGTTAGTTATCTACAACAATCTGATACTGAAATCTATACGAGTGTAGAAGGGCAGGTACCAACCAACCCCGAGAAGAGGCTGTGTTAATTGAGAAGGAACTGAAAAAATTTATGAAATGTAGGAAAATATGAACCTAAATGAAATAAAAATTCCTGAAAAAACATAAATCTGTTGTCAACGTTGTCTTCATGGTGAGTTTTGTCTTTCACGGGAACATTCCCTCAGAAGTATATCGGACAATCATCATATCAGGACATTTTCTACCTTTAGCGTTGAACGCACAATTCTGAAGAATAGAAAAATAACACGGTTTTTTTTTTAGTTTTGAAATGTAGTCGATTTTCACCCAAATAAATGATGTATCCAGTACGTTTTATCAGACCAAATTTGCTTTAATTTGAGATGAAAACCCAATTTGTATATCGGGTGGTTTCCAAAATATAGGTTTCCAAACTCACTCCATTATTTGAAATCTAATAATATGTAATGATATCACTGCTTGGATAATTCGTTGGAGTGATTCGATTTGAACTGGCCGATACTTGATGAAAATCCCTATAAAAGAAAAATGATACTGTGATCTCTTTGTCTGACTCATTTTGGTTATTTTCTTCAATCTTCAGGCAGTTGTGCGTGCCTCTCCATTCGCTTCATTTTCCAAATTTGATAGCAAATTGATACACCATAAGGTGCAGTGTGATATATGGCATTTTGTTTTGTTACACGATACTTTCGGCAAAGCAATATTTTCGTTAATTTCATAGTCGTGTCCGTAAAAACATAAATTGAACTAAAAACAGAGAGAGGTCTGAGAATCTTGCGAGACTAACAGCATCGTATAACACAAAAAGCATGCTAAGTTGATCTTGAAGGAAATGCTCACTATGATTTCCTCTACCCTGGATATAAACATTTAATTTTCTCGTCATTGACTGTTGTTCTCTTTCGAACGGTCGTTTTTTTTTAGTAGCACCCAGCAGTTGTTCGAATTCTCCTCTGGATTGGCATGTACGATTCCCTGATAAGGAATCAACCAGGGGTTTAATGACTGGGGATCGAGCAGGACAAACCTACAGCCCACTTAGACCAATCCATTGATCTTCCAATACATAAATCTATAAACCCATTGCCGTATACCGTAGTTTCATTCACATTCATGATTCCATCAAATATCGAATACGGTAGTTGCAAATTTTGCTCACCTTCTATCTTCGAACAACAAGTTTTTTCAGACCCTTTCATGTCACAAAATATTCCCGAATTGGACCAAAGAATTGAACTTATACCGCATGTTCAGCTAACACCCTGTATATGTATTATATTACCCTAGACAATATTTTTGAAAAGAAAGTTATCCATCATAACTATTAGGTTTTCCATACTATATCTCTCATCCCAACTTTCATTCTCAAGACTAGGAGAATGTGCAAGAATCTCGTTTTCAGGCCACCACAATAAGGAAAGAAGAAATTATGTACTTACGAAGTTCAGCTGCGAAAACTGCATAAATGTACAGCAGTACTGCTGCGATAACAGCCCTCATCATTTTCACCTGTACTATCTATCGTATCGTTTTCCTTTACACTGGTTCAGTCGAAACTACTAATTTTGTTTAAATAATGTTGGAAAATGATTGATAAAATTGTTTCCTGAAAATCGCAAAGACAACAATTGAAGCAATCATCCGATAGTTGTATATCATTTCGGAAGAAAATTAATATTTACGTTTGACTGAGCCATATCAACAATATATCGCATAGCAAAATATAGTGTTGTCTCACTTACTCATCGTGTGTGCTAAATATTATCGATTTTATACGGAAAATATGATTGATATACTCAATTATTCGAATATGAACACCATTAGACGAAAATGATACACGGTCACGAAGTGAATATCTTTTTTCATTCTTGTCTGAAGCATTTCTTTCTTTTTGCATCCAAATTTGTTCAACTTTCCGAATTGAATTTCTTCCCAATAACAAAATGAATATCTGAGAAGGCTTTGATCACTATTATTCTCAACAAGTTTCCCGTTCATCCAAGCTAAATTGAATAATTTAATTGGACACAAAAACAGAATGTGGAACGAATTCATCATACAAAGAAGTACCAGGATGGAGTTGAGTGTTGAGATCGACCATCCTGACCAAATTGAATCGATGCTAGAACTCCGATCAGCAATAGTCATTAAGGAAAACAGCTATACTCCCCAAGTACTCCCCAAGAGATCGACTTAAACATTTTATGCACTTTAGGGGTTGAAACTACACTTTCAATTCCTTATTATGGAGAATAAAGTGCTACTTTCCATCTCTAGGGATTGAAAATTCGTTTTTAATTCCTAGTGAGACTTACAAAATCTGATCAGAAACGATGATTCTCTGATAAAAGGAATTTTAACATAAAGTTCCTCAGCAGCACTGCCCGTGCACATATCTGAACTTATGTCATGTTCAGAGTGCTATTGTGAATGCAATGATTTTCAAAATATATATTATATATATATATATATATATATATATATATATATATATATATATATATATGATGAGTTGTTTTTTCGGGTTTCATTCCGTGTTCTGTGGTTTTGATCCCCTGAAGGATAATTGTCACAACGTTTCGTCCTCCGAACTCGACTTCGGAGGACGAAACTCAATCATCACCTAGAAGATGGCAAATGAGACTTTGCCGAAACGTTGTGACAATTATCCTTCAGGGGATCAAAACCACAGAACACGGAATGAAACCCGAAAAAACAACTCATCATACTTCGTCCGTGAGAATCTTCATGCTAACATATATATATATATATATATATATATATATATATATATATATATATATATATATATATATATATATATATATATATATATATATATATATATATATAAAATTTATAGAAGTTTCGAGTGGATAGATGATACAGAGGTTTTTTTTTATTGGGCTTTGCACTAAAATGAAAATAGCAACCGTAGACAAGTGTTTTTGGGTCATTGCCTTCTTCAGCACGGTGTAGCTATTTTCATTTGAGTGCAAAGCCCAATAAAAAAAACCTCTGTATCATCTATACACTCAGAACTTCTATAAATTTTATAATGTATTTCCTGGGCATGGATATCACACAGGTGGCTATAGCTGCCTCCGTGGTGACGTCAGTTGATGTCTTGTGATAACATGGTCTTCTGACCGAAACCACAAATGTGCGACTGGCTTCTGTTGATGACTCCGTTCATTTGTGATGTTTCTCCAAGTTTTGTCCATCCTTGCACTTGGCTACACCGTGCTGAAGAAGGGCAATGACCCAGAAACACGTGTCTACGGTTGCTATTTTCATTTGAGTGCAAAGCCCAATAAAAAAACCTCTTTATATATATATATATATATATATATATATATATATATATATATATATATATATATATATATATATATATATATACATATATATATCTACTGGTGGGGAATCTTGACTGGCTGTGTTGTATCTGAACAAGCTTTAGCGTGGTTGCAGTCAGAATTGTTGAGTTAAGGTCAAAGAAGACTATTTATTTTCGTCGAATAAAAACTCCAGTTCCAAATGAACAGAAATCTAAAGTCATTTACAAAATTCCATGCAAGGGGTGTGACAAAACGTATATTGGTCAGACATCAAGAACTCTAAATGGCCCCAATATATCACACAAAAGTCATTGCAGGAAAAACATTAATTCTTGTGTATTATCTGAACATGTCAATAGTGATGATCACCAAATGGACTATGACAATAATTCAATGTTATGTTCAGAAAACAATACTGGTAAGAGAGTTTTCATTGAGGTTATTCATACAAACAATGAAGAAAAGTCTATGAATGAAAAAGGATACTTTTTGTGCAATATTGATATTCATCACCACGACTTACGTCAAAAAAATGACATTCCCAAATCCAGTAAGAGGCTTGAAAACTTCTATAATTCAGTGTAACTGTTGATTCTTATATGCTCTGTCCTTGATACACGCAGTGTTCTCTTAACATTACAGTGCTTTTCTTTCAAGTTGAAGCATGTATCGAATCATGGGTTTCGAAAGTACCAAAGATTTGGGCAATGCATGTCCAGGAAGTTATCTATGACCACGCTAATATCGATTGAAGAGCAGAGAAAGCAACAAATTATTGAAAGTCCAATTAGACGTGAGTACCCATTTTGGGCATGATTCGTTCAAATTGTAAAATTCAGAGCTTATTCAGCATCTAACATTATTTGTGATATAGACGATAATCACCTCAAGAGAGATCCACCATAACTTCACTTGCCATATTCTGGTGGGTATTCATGGCAGACTGCTGCCTGATACCAAGATACAGCAGGAAACTAACTTGTGAAAGATGATCATGTACATTCCACAAAAAATTTATTGGGAGAAACAATGCCTGTCATTCAACGTTAACAATTCCCTTGAGGAGTGTTCGTTTTTTTTTTTTTTCGTTGACCAGTTGCCGAAAGTTGAAACTTGTGCGAGCAATGGATTAACGAGGCCTTATTTTTGAACATGTGAATACCAGCACTAGAAAAGTCCTTCATATCATTGTATCTTCAACTTCGAATATAATATGTTGTAAGGAATAACTCTGTATACATTTTACTCGACCAATTAATACTGCTATCGTAAAATTCATCACAAACACATACTGTGCACTATTATTACAAAATTATAAGCTGGCAGGATAATTCTATAATGTATCTCGATTTCTGAATATTATGCGTTTCCTCTTTCTGATATATCATTATTTATCAACGCAGTTGATGGACTGTCATCATACAATTAGACCTATCAGTGTTATTAACAATTTTTTCACAAGAATGAATGACATGACGATGGTGTATAATGTTCACAATTTCATGAATGGAAAATACTTATAACTATCCTTTATAATTAATTATAATAGGGAAGTCGAAAACTGATTGAAAAAACAAAATCTCATAGTCGATTGGATATCTATCATGGAAAATTCTTCATTTTCCAAGTGGTTAACTTTTATTCTGGTGAAAATACATTCCTCAGTGAAAGGTGTATAGAAACTCCTACTAACCATCTATACTGGAAAAAAGTACATATGGTAATAGTGAAACTCTAGAAGATGTCTTGTCAGCAACCTTCTCTCCATTTTCCTGAATTAACAAATATATTTGGTGAAGACATCAGGGCTGATCAAAGATTAAAGAAAACAGGAGATAGAACATGGTCAACTGCGCACTCTGCCAATATCCCCTGATATTCCCACTCCTAAGGTCCGCCAATCGAATCGTATATCCCCACCAACGTACCGATTTGAAGGATGTGCACGCTTGTCAAAGTTTGTTATTGAGTGTCAATGTCATGTGTTTCGTAAACTTTTTCGGTAAAAAATGTCACGGTGTGTTGTGAAGCGATGCAGATATTAATTCAGTTCAAATTATAAGAAGGATATGAAATCTGTTCATCTATTCCAGTAAGTCTGTTATGAATGCGGTATGGTTTTGATGGGAGTGGCCAGGACACCAGGACCGTAGTTGTTTCACAGTCGAAGTTGACAATAATTTGTTTTCTTCCATACCCCGATGAATGAGACCAACGGGATAAATCGCGATGGTAATTCCATATCGTTCGAATATTGGGATTTGATTTCTACAAGCCATCTCAAATATTGCGATAGATGTGCCTCGTTGGTATATCCCTCTGACGATGTGATCACCATTTGCACAACTGCAGGAAAGATCATGCAAAGTTATTTGAATGAAAATAATCCTGCATGCAATGTGAAATTCCTTAATATACAAGTATTGAATATGTTGCTGTGTCGTGATTTATTTGAATCACTTCGTGTACATTTCAGGGGACAAACGTTCTCGTCTTTCCATTTCAGTAATTTGATAAAACTTATATATCTTCAATATATATAAATACTAGAGTACACCATCACAATGAGCATTCTTTTGATAAATCTAAAAGTGTTAGATCGGTGTTTAATAAACTTGTCTTATGCAAAGGTTGGAGTTTCAAGTGTCACCATGAATTATGAAATAAAGTATATAATCCAACTTTGTGTATATTCTTTACTTTCATTCGTAATATTTTTGAATTTGCTGGCAGTAGCATACTAGAGGATTATAACATATAATTATACAATGCCTAGAAAAATTGTAATGTACCAATGAATCTTCAGTAGATTCGAAAATGAATTTGCAACCTAAGGTGAGTTATATTTGACTTATATGGAATCCTATTCATTATGAAATTGCACGCCCCTGGTCGTGGGTATAGAACTATTCATTGTGAAAGTGTATGTTCCTGGTTATGGTTATATGAACTATTCAAAGTATATGAAATTTGGGAAAACCATCTTCATTTCAATGCAAATACGACTTTGGGCAAAATAACTGATATTTTTCCTGAATACTACTCTGTACCGCTCCCCACTCCTAGGCTTCAACTCTGAATATTTGGCAGGCTCAGCGCACATTGATTTGTATATTCATGTTCCATCTCCTGTTTTCTTTAATCTATGGGGCTGATGGAATGCTCATATGTACTCAAATGTATTGGCTCCTTATTTTTTGTGCATCAATAATGGGGAAAGGAACTATGATTTTTGATAACATTTAATATTCGAATTCACACTAAATAAATAATAAATAAATAAATCGGACCTATTCTATAAATTCGTCATATGGTACATTCGAGAACAGTTTGTTGGCGAAGTCTCTGATCAGGATCAAAAACTTCTTTTTCAGGTGAGGTTTCATCTCTTTCAAGAGTTCTTGGCTGTTGGAGTTGATGAACAGGTTCAATGCGGCTTCTGAAAAATCAAAGAATATCTTGAACCCTGATAAAATTGATACATAGGTATCTGTTCTATTTCACAAATCAAGTATTCAAACAGTCGTATGTTTCATATAATTTCACAAATGATATGATGAAATATATTTGCCATCCTTGTATTTATTGGTTATGAAAGACAAACATAATGCTATTCAATAAAATGTTATCGAAAATCCAACATATTCAGGAAAATTTATTGTCTAAAAATATGCAATCCAAGTTCTCTTCCTTAAACTCTACAGTTCAAAAACGTCATCTACAGATTATCCAATCCATCTTGGCAAAGAACTAATGACGTATATGCCCAGCAATCTCTGTGAAGTATAGTAAGATGAAAAAAACATATTATATGTGTTCACTGTGTTGAAACGTATTCCTAGTATGTGTTTTTTTTTTCGTAATGGTCCGCTCTACCAGTGTGCAACTGAAAAAGTAGCTGAGTTTGTGCCAGGATAGATTATATAAGCTGTACACTTCAAATCCTTGTCAAATCGAATTCACAAATTCTGTGAACTCCATCTAGGGCATGTTGGTCGATTATCGATTCGTCGAAACTTCTGTATCGGATGTGAGCATAATGTTCTTTGAAATGAGTACCAAGAGGTCGACAACTTTGACCAATGTACTTTTCGCTAGATTCATAACCACACATCAATTCAATAATATAAATATTTGTGAAAAATCAATGTATGGGATTGTTTATACAGTATAAAACAATTTGAATTCGATACAGAAAGTAAAAAATTCTGATTTTTACGAAACTAATATATTCGTATAAAATTTGGGGTGGAATATTGTCATTCAAAAGTCGACAGATGTACCTACTTATTTGAACAATAATACAATAACATTTATAAAAATTTTGTATATCAAATCAGAACAAATTTTCTGATAATTATGGAAAAGATCTTTATAATGAATTATTCGTTCGTGAGTTTTTTAGTTTAGTTTTGCAGAATTGAACTTCTGACTCAAAGTTTCGCCTGGAATTAAATTTATTACCAATCTGACACTCTATACTTACGTAATATCGTATTTCCGTTATGGATTCCATCTACTCCCATTTTTATATTCCTAACACTGAAGTCCATCTTCACTTGTTGAACTACCAGGTACGGTCTGCCACTGACATACTCGGGGGTTGTCCTCAAGTAAATTTTGATTTTAACACCATCTGAAAATAGTGAAAATATTGTCAGACTTTGTAAATTATACTTGAATATTCGGGTGATACAAATTCAGGAAGTATATTGATTTTTAATATGAAGAAAAAGGAAATACTGTTGTGAACAAATCACCCAATGATGATGAAATCCTTCGAAAATAGATCAGATAAAACAAACATTTATCGACATAACATATTTGTGATTATTTCTATCCTGTGAAATGAAAAATGCACTGAGAAGACCTCTGAAATCAGCTCTATATTTCATCTTTCAATTCTTGTGTTTCTGAATTCTCATACAAACTTTGTTATTATATTATAAAAGGTGTTTTTAAAATACGTTGCTAAACTCAAGAGGGAGATTTTTTGAGTAATTCACAAAAAAAATGTATTTATTAAAAAAGTTCCTGTAATGCTTCTTTTTCAAGAAACAGGGTGTCAAAAATTTAAAAAAGAAGATTTTTCCTAAATATCTCAATAATTCTTTTTTTTTCTTGAAATTTGGCAGTGGTATTTGGGCGCCCCGGAAGGTACCTTAACCAATATTTTTATCAAAAAAATTTCCGCCACTGATTTCTTGCTTTTTTGTATTATAAACTCATTTATCGGTTACTCTTTTCTTGTATCCTGCCCTGTTTTTGAAAGAAAAAAATCACTTCATTGCATATCCTTGAAAAAAAAATTAAATTTTTTTCTCACAGGATGTTGATGTAAAAAAATCCATAATAATAAACAAGAAGATGAAATTGATTTACAATTGCTTTATTATAATTGCTTTCCTTTAATGGCACCCTAACTTTAATTCCAAAAAAACTGCAGTAGTTAATAACGTTGTTTCATCGAAAACAGTTAATCTGAAAATACGAAAGATGACTTACTTGTTATGTTATTTGTTTAATCATGATTGAAAAACTCGTTATAGTATATCCATGGAAGTTCACTGCGGTCATTGATGGTTTGCTATGTTTATTGTGTTGTTTCAAGGACATTCAATAAATTGATTTTTCATTTTTTTTTCCAAAAACGGAGCAAGAAAAAATATGGGGATGAAAAAATTATAGTAACAGTAACCAGATGCAAAAAAATAAACATTGCAGAAAATCAGTGGAGCACATTCTTTTGGTCAAAATATTGTTTAGGCTTTCCGGGACGCCACTGTACATAATGATTTCAATCTAGTTATGAGCAAATTAGCCCCTCAATACCCTCAAAACCAACTCCAAATTTCAAGAAAATCGTTCAAAAGATTATTGCGATATTCAGGAAAACCTTTTTTTTATTTCGACCCTCTGTATCTTGAAAACGATGCATTACCGAACCTATTTTTATACGAGCTTTTTTCTTAGAATTACTAAAGAATCACCACTCCAAGTTTAGTCACGTACTTGAATAACACCCTGTGCTCACTGTGAAATATAATATAATAGTCGTGAACCTTACTCCATTCAATTCTTATATTGCTCATCTAATATCTTTTGCAGTAATTATGAAGAATATTCAACTCTTTATTGTTCCTAATTCATTACCCATGATGACAAAGTCCGAAAATCACGTGGTGACAACCAAGTTGACGCATACGTCGACGAAAAAGTTACACAAAATTGCCGTTATTGTCGCTTCTCCATAATACAATATTCTTAGCTATTGTTGACTGAACTAGTGCTGAGGTTTGAAAAATTCGCAATACATTTTCCGTTTAGCTGACTGAAGGATTTGACAATATTTTCACACCACAATTAGTACGGTATCTTTCGAAAATTGTTATTCCGTTCGTGAAAATAACGATATTTCATAATCCAATTCATGCCAACAATTCTGCAGGTTATAGTGAAGGGATAACATAGTTTTGATACAACAATCAATACTTAATAGACCGGTTGGCAGTGACATATTTTTTGGACCAATTTTGTACAGTCTGCCTTTGGAAAGAAAGTAATTGAAGAAAAAACAAATCGTTATTTCATGTAAAACCCATAATTCACGTTCGTTGATTTCAACAAAAATTTGGATGGAAGCCTTTTTCAGACTGCTTTACATTTTTTTACACATAAGAACATCGATCAAAGTAAAAAAAAAACCATGCAAGATATACTGTTTCAAATGAAACATGGTGATTCACAGATTCTCCGAATGTATTGTGAAAAATTTAAAAAAAAACATTTTTTCCAGTACGCCAGTCACAACATAAATTAGTCTCATCGTGAGAATAACGAAAATTTACTAGGCATACTCTTCGAAAGTATACATACAGAATTTCTGGGTTAGCCATGAAGTACCATGAATCACGTGATTTTTTTTTTGCAGATTCTGATCTGATTCGAATTCAAATATTTCCTACTTCAAAGGCAGACTGTAAAAAATTAGTTCAAAAAATCTGTTACTGACGCCTGGTCTATAAGGTTATATTGCCTTCAAATAACACAAAAGTATGATCGCAACACGAAACTTACCGTATTCTCCCCAATAATTTCCACCACCAGTAGCTTGGATGAGAAGAAGTACTCCACTCGATTCGTAATTGGCTCTGACATTTATTTTTGGTATATACATGGTTAACTGATATTGCCCCGTTTCTATATCAGACCTGTGAAAGTTATAGAAAATTTGAGTCAACTAGTTTGGAATGTCAAATATTGGAGTGAGTAGAAAAACACCTGGGGCCTGATCCTGTAAGCAAAGGCCATTTGAAATAGAAAGAGACATTCGACTCTCTCTCGGTATGAGGGTTCACCTGATTTGAAAATCAGGGCACTGATGAATATTATCACTCTTTTCCGTTTCATTAGAACAATTAAAGACAATTATGAGCTGATCTGCTCCTGGGAAAAATATCTCAATCCTTCTAATAGAAATTCGATGCTCCAAATGTAATGTTTATATATTTCAGTTGAATTATTCTATCATCTACCATCTCCACTCATTTTGTAATCAAGTCATACTACTATCTCTGAAGTACTAGGGTAGATTCGTGAATATCTAGTGATTCCTATAGATTTGCTTTTAATTGCTCAACAATAAGTTTGTGATGGAAAGGTTGTATGAAAGAGCATCACTGTTGAATACCGCCCTTCCTGTTGAATGTATTCTTCACATATCTGGAAATGAAGACTAATCTGTGTCTTCATTATTTTGAATATTATTAATGAATTGTCATTTCGATGATACATTGATATTTATCATTTTTACTGAACCCTTCAATAATTCAATAATGATATTTGGGAACATGTTATTTTCTTGAAGGAAGCTTTGGGGAACCAAGTTTTGTCTATTTCTCCTTCAAACTGATTTGCAAAAAATACAAAACTCCTATCAAATGATTGACAAATACTCTAGGTCTATTCCATTGAGGTTTTGTGTTCTTTCCACAAGTAGGTACTCCAAAAAAATTATATTGATATTTGAAAAAATATTCATAGTTTTCTGTGAAATTTTCACTATTGCGCAATAGTAAAAGTCTTGCAGGAAACTATATGTATTTTTTGGTACTGTTATTTTATTCAAACAATGACCAAAGTCACGAAGATCAGAATGGATATAAATATCAGAAACTACACTTAAGGGTACAAAACCAATTTAGACACAAGAAATAATCTGAATGATTCAAAAAGTATATAGTCCTTGAAAAACGTATCGGTAGAATATAAATTGCATCCGGTGCATCCTTGGGGAATTTTAGATCTACGTATCAGAAAAAATCATAACATACATATATTTGTTTCCTGCGTACTCTACAATCAAAACAGAACTATCTATAGCGACCAGTACACGGCTCAATGTAAACAAGTCTGACTTTCATTCATTCACAATTACTCAATAAAAGTTTTCTTGGAGCTGGTTTCTCGTCTTTAATTGATGTTGTTATGATCAATATCATTATTGTCACATACTAGTAGCGGTATGTGAGAGATTCTATTATCCCAAAAATAATAATTATATTTCATATTATCTAGTGTCAATTTCAGCATAACCTCTCGTTCCTGACAAGATTATGAATTTTCATAAAAACCATTAAAGGGAAATAAATCAAAAATGTTACTTGCCTTACTCCAACGACGCTGATATTGCTGACTCCGTATGCCTCAATATTCCTGAAAGTGGCCCTGTATCCATCTGGGCCTGAACCGATAGCAAGTTGAATTTGATCGATGATGATGGGTTCTGGATCATCAATGTCCAATTCTGGAATACCCCGCCTAATATTGGCAATGAGGAAATTTGTGGACTGCCTGAGGCAAGTGTTGACGTTTTCATCATCTTTGTAACATTTCTTGATGAAGTATGCTGAAAGTTCAAAATGGTTATGAGCATTTTCAATTATATAGATCCACAACAGGCAACTCCTTCACAAAAGAAGTTATTGTATTTTCATCATTTGATGAGGTGAGGATCTGAAAAACTTCATATTTGGTATTCACAGAAGCTGTGAGATGAATTTGAAATTCTCATTCATCAATTATAGCCTTTTTGAATTTCAAATAGTCTTCCCACGAGTTCAGATGACGTGTATCATGTGTATCTGCATTTGAAACAATAGAAAGACGTCATTCAATACATTCTAAGAATAATAAAATGTCATCAATTATAGATGCGATCGGTGCCAAACCCACTGCAAACTATGATTGATATTCATTTCATTTGTCTGAAGCGTGAACTTGATAATGTTTGATAGATTAGTTCTGACAAACGGGATCCGTGGTTGAGAAGCTAATTGAAATTTCTACATTCCAGGTATCGTGAGGAACTATAGTTTTCGAGTGATTGGGTGCTAATAACTGAATTCAAATCTCAAAACTGAATGTTTGACCCAAGAATGCATTGTTGTTTTCCCAGAATATCGAACATTTGGAGATATGGCCTAGATGAAGATCTCATCAATCGACTAGAGATTCTATTCACTGGTTAGAAAATATCCCTGTAGATCTGATATATATGATGGATTCTGAGTTTTTGACAAAACGAAGGTACATTGCAGATCAAAAGTATGTTCCTACAATGTAATTTGTTAATTGATTATATTAAAATTAATCAGTCTATTGGAACATTTTATACAGTGTGACCCATTTTTAATGGAAACACCCCCCTAAAATTTAAAGTTGTGAACCGATTTCAATAATTTTTTTTTGAAATGTCAAGTACTAAAAGGTCTACCTTGGGACAAAATTTGAAATGTTTATTCCAATTTTCAGGGCATACTACGATATTTTTTCTCAGTAGAAAATCGGTATTTTTCATTAGCGATTTTTTCATTGAAAAAATCACTACGCCACTGGATTCACAGTGCCTCTAAACAGGTGTGACCAAAATTTCATTAAAAAATATTCATTATTAACAAAGTTATGACAACTCAAAAATTCGAAAACTCACACAGCTAACAGTCACAAAAAACACCCTATGAGAATATTTTTTTTATGATTTCAACAATAAAGTGCCACCAGATGAAAGAAAAAACAAATAGCGTAAATATTTTTAATGAAAATAACGAAATTACATTCACACAATTCAACTAACAATGAAACAAAACAATTTTAATAAACGTAACTATGATAACTAATTATTGAAATGTTTCGATTCAGTGCAACAATTAATTCTAACTCATATTCTAGTAGCCTCTACTAATCCACCACGTAGTTCGATACATTTGTCGTAGCGCTTACGAATGTTTCTGATTACGTTCCTTAGTTCTTGAGGGGTTATATCTGCACATACCTGTCGAATTCTTGCACAAAGTTCATTTCTATCTCTTGAGCGGTTTTTGTAAACCTTTTGTGTGAGAAGTCCCCAGAGAAAAAAGTCCAAAACTGTGAGGTCTGGAGATCTGGGTGGCCACTCTATAAACGGACTACCACGGCCTATCCATCGGTTTGGAAAATGTTCGTTAAGCCATTGCCTCACAGCTCTGGCATAATGAACTGAACACCCATCTAACTGGAAAATTTAATTTGATCGTTCATTGATTGGCAGCTCGTGAATAGCATCCCACAACTCTGTGTTTAAAAATCCTAGAAACCTCTGCGCATTAATGTTTTCCTCAAAAAAGAAAGGACCAATAATTCGTTTGTTCAATATCCCACACCAGACGTTGACTTTTTGGGAATACTGGCTTTTACAATTTATTACCCAGTTAGGATTATCCGCTGCCCAATAGCGACAGTTCTGTGATGACACTACTCCATTTGTAGTGAAAGTGGCTTCGTCGGTATATAAAATATTTTGTAGGAAATTTCTATTGTTTAAATATTTCCCTTGGGCCCATAAACAATATTCCAGACGTCTTGCTTCGTCGCCTTCTTGCAGTGTGTGTAAAAATTTTGGCTTGAAAGGTTTAATATTCTTCGCCTTGAGACATCTCCGAATAGTTTCTCGTGGAATATTCAAATCTAAAGTGGCATTCCTTATACTGGCATTAGGATTATTTCCGAAATAATCGAAAATGATTTGATCATTCCTGTCATTCCTGTTTCGTCTTTGTACAGGATTACTTTTTAACATCATTTTTGATACTGCACCAGTTTCATTGAATATTTTATTTATTTTATTTATCGTACCGCAGCTAATACGAGGACGATCTGGATGTCTCTCATTAAATACTCGACAAACCTCTCTAGCACTTCTAACGTCATCTCCCGAAAGGCGTACAATTTCAATTTTCTCTTTTACGCTCAATCTTGCAGCCATGACACAAAATAATTCGAAGAACTGTAAGGTGAATATTGTTGACAATAGTACACTTAAATCTTTCACAAGTGTCAAACTGTAATATCATCTCCATGGCAACTAAGATTTAAATTGAAAAATCTATTAGGTCTTAGTTTTAGTTAATTTGCGTGAAAACTTGAATGTAATTCCGTTACTTTCATTAAAAATATTTACGCTATTTGTTTTTTTTTTTCATCTGGTGGCACTTTATTGTTGAAATCATAAAAAAAATATTCTCATAGGGTGTTTTTTGTGACTGTTAGCTGTGTGAGTTTTCGAATTTTTGAGTTGTCATAACTTTGTTAATAATGAATATTTTTTCATGAAATTTTGGTCACACCTGTTCAGAGGCACTGTGAATCCAGTGGCGTAGCGATTTTTTCAATAAAAAAAATCGCTAATAAAAAATACCGATTTTCGACTAAGAAAAAATATCGTAGTATGCCCTGAAAATTGGAATAAACATTTCAAATTTTGTCCCAAGGTAGACATTTCAGTACTTGACATTTCAAGAAAAAAAATATTAAAATCGGTTCACAACTTCAAATTTTAGGGGGGTGTTTCCATTAAAAATGGGTCACACTGTATATAAAGTAAATACTTCGATTGTAATAGAGGGGCTGCAACCATTTTGAGGAATTTCAATAGCACAAATCATTGAGAACATAACTCAGTCAGAAAAATTCAAATTCACTTTCATTGTTCCTGAATTATTATTCGTTTTCAATAACAAATATTGATGAAATGAAACAAGACGAAGAATAGATTGGTCATCAATCAGAGTTCGAGTCAACCATATTTGACACCACTGGTAATTCTACGTTTTTGTCGAGAGGTGGGAAGATAATATTGCCGATGTTTATCCTGCAATAGTTATTTGTTTTACTAGACAGCAAAGTATATGTAGCATATTGTATTTATACAAGTGTTAAAATGTTGGGTCGCTATGAAAATGTAAATGTTCATAGCAATTATAGTTTGACAACATCATGGACATTGATAGCGACATAGAAGTACTTATTCCTCCTGACACGTATCAGTCAGCAAAGTATTAGGTAGGTACAGCTTATCCAATCCATCTTGGCACAGAACTGAAAACGTATATGCCCAGCAGTCTCTGTGCAGTATAGTGAGATGAAAAAACATCTATCATATTTGTTCACTGTGTTGAAATTTATTCCTAGAAAGTGTTTTTCATTTCGTCATAGTCTGCACTATAAGTGTGCAACTGGAAAAGTAACTGAGTTTTTGCCAGGATGGATTGGATAAGCTATACTTTCGCTGTCTAGCCAGAAATATACTTTCTTAGCTACTTCTTTTCTACTCTTCGTTTCTTAGTAACTCATTACTTTCCAACAGAATGATTTCAGATTCTACAGCGATATAGAATCAAAAGTACAACAAGAGCTCTTTCAAAATGAGAATGAACTCCTGAACGGGATTAGATTATTCAGGTTATTATATAAGATAGTACGACGTCACTGACCGCCAAGATGGCGCTATCAACTTTCTTCTTGAACGGAAAGAGAGGTCTTGTGATATTTCATTTGAATTATTACCAGTTCTACTTCATTTTAAAGAATCTTTGAACTAACGAATAATCTCAGTTTCGATGGAATGGTAATTCAAAAAAAAACGCTTCAATTTTTTGGAAAACCTCCAATTAACCTCCATGAATATAGGCTTTGGCATAAATTAAAACTGGTTCCCCCTCCAAGAATGAAGACTCGAACCGACCAAACTATTATCAAGATAAATGTATTTGACAACTGTTTATTCAAAAACGGCATGTCAGATTTTTAAAAGAGGTGGATAGAAAGATGAACGACCTTTCAAACAACGTATCGTGGTCTTACTGTATATCTGCATACCACAAGTTCTCGAATCCCCACAGAAGTGGGATAACACTCTTAGGATGAAGGAATGAATTATATGATTATCTTGCAGTTTCAACCAGTCAGATTTTAGAGATATACTTCTCGAGTCTTCGTATGTAGTTTGGCATGGTTCAAAAAATCTGTATTCTTCCAGTCCAATAATTTTTGTGCTACCCAACTTTTCCGAAATTTTGACAACCAGCCAGAGAGAGGCACTCATTAATGATTTCAAGAACAGTTTTTTCTCTCAGGAAAGATTATTCAGTTTGAAGATTTCCGGCCCACTGGTGTAATGACTATGCCGATTTCTGAAATAAATTCTACATTTCTATGTCTCTCGTTGTCTTCATTAAATTTCCACTCGCATTTCAGAAATATTTTTTGGTTGGAAATGTTATTACAAACCTTCATACCCTTGATATGTGGAGCGATCAATGAGAATCAGATGAGTATCAGTTTTCTCCTAAAGATACTAACCTTTTTATCTAAATGCGCGTCGCTAGCAAATAATATCAGATTGGTTTTAGGGAAATTTATCTCTACAAGATGTTAATAAGTGGAGTCTCAAATAGTATCTAGATGAAATAGCATATTCATTGAGCTTTCTTAGTTGTCCCTTTATTTCTACTCTGCGTGAGATTTTATGGTTACATTTCCAATCACTGACTAACGAAGAAATATTTTCCCCATCTCTTGTTTTTCGAGAAACTGATCTTTCAGTAATCATGATATTCAAATTTAGTATCATTTTCACCTTCTGACTACCGACAAATTCGAATATGCAAAAGTTTCGGAATGAGTCATGCTCCGCAGTTGGAAAATTGAAAGTTTTCAAGTGATTGTTCAATTGAGCAACTGATTCTGACACTTGTTTCCACTTAACCAAATTATAAGCCGAATCTTCCCAACTATTGAGTGAATGGAATTTTTGTGTCTTAGTTTATTCATTGAACGCATTTCTCATTACTTTCACCAGCTTGTTGAGATTGAACAAATTCTTACAGCGTAAAAATCCCATGAGATCACGAAATTCCAGCATGACGTTTATATATTTTCATAAAATCATTGCCGATTCAGTTCTGAGAGAGAGAGAGAAAGAGTTTTTTGAAAAACCTTTTATGAAACTGAAAGACTTGGGGCCTGTTTCATAAAAGAACAAGTCTTGTAGCTACAAGAGAAAGACAATGCAGGTACAAGTTAAAAACGACGAAAAAACAATTATTTATCATGGTGTTTCTTTGCGTTTCTCTTGTATGTTCATGAAATTGGCCCCAGATGTGTCGAATGCGAAGTGACAGTAACAACTTTACTCGTCGAAACAACCATGTGAGATCGATCGCTAAAGGTGCTTCCCAGAAACTTGGATTTCTATTTCGTCCGAAGAAATATTTCACTTCTCGTCAGCTTCTAATGCTCTACAAGGCTCAGATACGACCTGTCTTGGAATATAGTTCTCATGTGTGGAGTTCGGCATCAAAACATTCAAAGAGGCTTCTTGTTGTGTGATTCTTCGCTCACAGACTCGCTCACTTCATTGGAACATCGTAGAAGGGACGGAGACTTGTCTCTTCTATAGATATTTTCACGGTCGGTGCTTTTATGAATTGTTATCGTTCCACCCTTGGCAATATCTACAAGGATGACTCGACGATTACAGAATTTCCACCCCTTTTTTGTGGATTTGGAGACCTGCCGAACCTCTCTTGCTCAGAGATCTTTTTTCAATAGAACAGCTGAGCTTTGGAACTGCTAGCCGCAAGAGGTTTTTCCTGCATGAGGCTTACAAACTTCAAAAATTCAAAGTGAATGTCAATTCGTGTCTCCTGTCCCTTGATTCACGCGGTGTTCTTCGAACATTATAGGGCTCCCCTTCATCTATTGAATTTATCCTTTTGGTTGGTATTTTCATTCACGTTTTTGTGATACAAGGTGAGAAGTTCAATTAACTTCTCGGATTCATAAAAATGTGCATCATTGTAAATCAGTCATGTCAAAAATTTCAATATGCATTCAATTAAGATGCCTGAAAACCTCGGTGTGTTTACCTATACCTGTAGAAGTTTGGGATAAAAGTGGCGAAATCTGGATTGCTTGATTTTTGGTGGATAATTGAGCTTTTGGAGGTTTCCGAACAAGATGTACAGATGTCGCCAACACGCTCTTGTCAGTCTTGTCTGAAGCTAAATTTGAACTAAGTGAGAATGTGCGGTTAGGTTTTTCCACTATTATTTGATTGGCTAGTGAGAAGAGATCGCAACCTAAAGGATAATGGATGGACAATGAGATACCAGTAACAACGTTTCGATATTTAAAAGCAATGAAATCAACAAATAAACACGATTAAAACATCGTACACATCAAAATTTCAAAGTGACATGACAATTAACTTGACACTTGTCATCAAATTTTAAAAATGGGAACATAACGTCCTCTATCGAAAAAATAGAGGAAACCTTCAAAAGCGTCGATTGTTTTTTTCGCCACAAAAATCTGAACAAAATCTAATCAGTTGAATCACTAGGATTTCTGGGCATCTTACATTCAATGGATTCAGAAAAATTTTTTTCATTCGTGAGAAATTATCCAGAATATTCCGACAGAATTCGACTAAATGTATTGTACGGATTGAGAAGAATTTGTGAGACCGTTACTTGTCTGTCCACTAACTTCCTCTGGAGAACCAAATATCTTGCGATGAAGCTGCCCCACATAAAGGTAACAGTAAAAACAACCGATTAAAAATATCAGTGGTTTCTTACACAGTATATTATATATTGATGTTGCGTGAATTATTCATTATGCTGATGAGTTTCAATGAATAATTAATTGAACAATGGATCGTCTGTAAGATAGATATTCCACAAAAACACCGGAGATTGTTTTTTATTCTCATTGAAAATTTTGTCATCTCCTGATGATACGATATCAGTTAATATAATTCGCGAGTTCATTTTAGTTTGGAGTTCAATTTTGAGAAAAATTGAGAAGAATATAAACTAAAATTCACGCGAATATATATTGTTTTCTGTGACTAACCACATGAAATCTCACTAAAACTTTGATGAAGCCTTCTAGAAAAACAAAGTAGGTTTACCCATATATATTCCAGTTCTTTATCTAATCCAACATCTTCCTTATGATATTTATTAACAATTTTTTTATTCACATTATGCAACACAAGTGGGGTTTTTCAACATTCCAAAAGCCAATTGGATTCAGTAAGAAACTCCCAATTCACCTACTTACATCCATTTTTTTAAAGAATGAATCTTACTTCTATCAATTATATCAACAGAATGTCTCCACTAACTTTTTGATGTAACTTCTTTCATAGTGATTTCGTATTATTTTCAACGTCAATAATTAGTTCCATGTATATTTATAGGGATGTATGTTTACTTGATGTTGTCTGACACGATCAATAATATAGATACAATTCAACGATTTTGTCATCAATAAGACAGTGTGGACAGAAAGAAGAAGAAGATTAATGGATATGGAAAGCAATTGATTTGGAATACCCACTCAAGAGAGAACCGAATCACTGAAAAAAATTCTCATCACTGTCGTATCTCGGTGACAAAAAACACAAAAATTGATCAAAATCGATATGGTACAATTATTTTCATCATTTAAGGTGTTACCTAAAGGACCAGGGTATTTGTTCCGTAGTTTTCTGGATATTGTTACCTACTACATGTGAGTGTAGAAGGGCAGATTTTCAATCTACCCCGAAAAGTTGCTGCGTCTATTGAAAAACAGTTCTTTCTGGATAGAACAAGTCCAATTAGTCAGCAACTTCTCGTATAACTCGAATTTTGCCTATCAAAAAAATAATAAGAAGTAAAATATATATGAAAATACTTATCGTTAACGTTTTGGAAACTAAATCCGCTTCCGTTTTCAAAACTGATACGCAAATTCCTGTACAAATCCCAATATATCTTGTAGGCAATCTTGGTAATTGACATTTGTCAAATATTTCCAAATTGAAAATTGAAACATTGTCAAATATTTTTTTCAAATTGAAAATTGAAACATTGTCAAATATTTTCAAATTGAAACATTGTCAGAAATTTTCAAATTGAAAATATTTGACAAATGTCAATTACTAAGATTGCCTACAAGATATATTGGGATTTGTACAGGAATTTGCGTATCAGTTTTGAAAACGGATACGGACTTAGTTTCCGAAACGTATTTTCATATATATATATATATATATATATATATATATATATATATATATATATATATATATATATATATATATATATAAACGGATAAAAAACCGAGTTTCCGAAACGTATTTTCATATATATATATGTATATATATATATATATATATATATATATATATATATATATAGAGAGAGAAAGTTATTTGCTATGAAGCAAGATGAATCAGAAAACTGATAAATAGATTGTCAAATTCTCTGGTCTATCACAATTTGCATTCAATTCGAAATGCCCACCACAAGATAGCTAGCTATTTCTGGCTTTGGCCTTCATCAGCTGTGGGTTGGCATGGTCCTCGTATAGAAGACAAACTGTGATAGATATATATATATATATATCAGTTCTTATTAATTTTTGGTTAGTCAAAATTTGAGTTATAAGAGGAGTTGCTGACTAATGGACTTGTTCTATCGAGAATGAACTGTTTTTTCAATAGACGCAGCAACTTTTCGGGGTAGATTGAAAATCTGCCCATCTACACTTGTATAGATTTAAATATTTATTCTTATTTTTCCAGATTGTGGTAGGTAACAATACCCAGTAAACTACGGAACAAATATCGATCCACCACAAAATAATGACGTTCAAACAGAAACCAGGGAATGTTTAGATATTTCTAGATATTCAGATTCACCCATTTCATTTCCTATACTCCTACAGAATAGTTAACCTACGAAGCACAACAAAGTGAATTTCATTTAACGGTACCTAGAGGTTTGAAATAGTGTCAGTGACAGCGTTGATAATTGAGTTTCACTTTCATGTACTTACTTGCGAATTTCTCTCAATTAAAATCGAAGTCATACATATAAATAAAAACCATTCCAATTATTTTCCACATAGATATATCAATAATTTTTTTCATTTGAAACTGATTTGCTCAATGAGAATATTTCTCCTCATCAATAACTCCGATTAATAATATATTGATATAGTATTTTTCACAGTAAATGGTATTGGCTTATTAACTGCAATAAACTACCCGATTTAATCCCATTGTATAGAAAATCAACTGGTAAAAGATGCGAATGTGCTACAGGGTCGAACTTAAGAAATTTGAATTTTGCATAATGTAGGAGATATACAAGTAATGTATTTGAATGTTACAATTCTATTCTATAATCCCTCTCTGAGAAACAAAATCACCTGAATCCGGTCCTTTTACATTTATAATGTGCATCTCGGATTTTACAGCTTAAGGGTCTAATTGGTTTTATTATAATCCTTCAGTCAATACCATTCATTGTGAAAACTACTGTACTAATAGTTCATGGTACTTACGTCTCTGAGCGGTAACACATTGCAGAACACAAAACACCACACCAAAAATCAAAAACTTCTTCATCCTACGTTGGTTCTGTTCTTGAGGAACGAAGAAGTTATTGACGATGACTGACCTCTTTCACTGGCGCTGACCGTGACCGTCACTGTTGAAGATATGAAGAAGAGGGGACGTTAAGTAGACCGCTGGTGAAGAAGAAGCGTTGGGAAGGGAAAAGTGCTGAGAAAGACGTCATCGTTTAGATTCGAGTAATTGAAATGACATGTTCAATCTGTGAGTGGATTTCTCAGTACGCTTTCTTATAATATCATTCTTGTAACCCCTACACTTTTCGATGAATTAATATCGATCTTCGGCTATAAAACTGGAAAAATCCATGGTGAAATTATCCGTTGTTATACCTCTTTTGAAAAAAGGTAACACTGATGATGTCAGTAACTCTCCAATATCAATTATTCCATAAATAGGTGAGATCATCGAAATCATCGTCAAAAAACAACTTTATAACTTCATGGAAATGAACTCTCTTTTTTGTCTAGGTCAATATGGTTTCAGAAATAAGATGTCCACAACTAAAGCTCATCTCCAAGTAGTGTCGGACATAGTCGAGGGCCTTGAGGAGGGTAAACACTCACAAGTTGAGTTGTGTGATCTCTCCAAGACTTTCGACTGTGTCTTGCATGATATACTTCTGGAAAAACTCCACTACTATGGCATCAGAGGCTTGGCTCTGAATTTCTTCGCATCTTACCTCAGTGAGAGATCTCAATGCGTCAGATTGAACGGTGACCTACCGAATAGTAAATCCGTGAATCACGGTGTTCCTCAAGGCTCGGTTCTGGGACCCCTTCTCTTCCTGATTTATACAAACGATTTCACATGCTACCTACGAAAATCGTCCTGTTCGCAGATGATACAACATTTATCTGTCAAAGTAATACTGTTGACAATCTGTCCACGTTATCAGATGAGACAATCGATTTAGCTTAAACCTGGTTTATTTGTGATAAACTCAAGCTTAACCTAGAATGAAATCAATCCATTTTTATATCCTCCAATACACCGCGGGCATATCTGACAGACGACAGTAAATGACAGTTGTCAATCCAGCCTGCTGGACAAACAAACCTGATTTACCTATGTTAAGTGTGTGTTTATGTCATATTTTAAAATCTTTTTTCTCAATAAACGCTCAATTTTGTGCGTTTGTGAAATGTGGAAGTAATAGCGGCAGGCATAATGTTTAATTCCATCGATTCCCTTCTATTTTCGACAATAGAAAAAAGATTAATCCTCTTGCTGAAAAGAGATGTGAATTGTGGATTCAGGCAACTAGAAGAGCAGATTTAACTTCTTATAAGTTGAAATGGGCAACGGTGTGTTCAAAACATTTTGTAAGAGTTATTTTCAAAGAATCTAGGAAACATGGGCAACATAATTTTATTTATTTTTTCATTTCACGCAAGCCAAGTGCATTCAAAGATGTTGACAATATGGACTGGGTACCGAATCAATCACTTGGCTACAAAACAAATTTCAATGCAGTTCAAAGTATTCAGAGATTGTATCGTAGGAAGCACCGTGATAAAAATGAGATCGCAAATATTCCAGTTGATATGGATAAAATTGATGATGATTCTTTGTGTGAATGATCCAGCTGTTCATTAACCAGTTGAAGAAGTGGAACATGCACAAAACTCTGGTGAACACCTATGTCCCGATATTGATTTCGAGTTGCAGAATTGTTATCGTGAAATCCATCATCTCCGGGAAACTTTGCAGACTTAATCATTCACATTGGAAAGTTTAAGGCATAACTCATCTAAATGTCTTTTTTATACAGGATTGCCATATGAAAAGATGATTGTGGTTTATAATTTTGTAGAGCCTTATATAAAATACCCTAAATCTGTTCTTTCAAAATTATTATTTATTAAAGTACATTTTCAGTATTCTTTTCACAAGCTCCACTCCAATCCTTCTAATCCATTCAGATATAAAACATATTGTATGAATCCAAACTTTAATAGCCTTTGAAGTCTTCTGTGCATGCACTCTCATATATACAAAATAGTTAATAATGTCATACAACATGTCATGAAACTTTAGGAAAGTTTTTGCACAGCATTACTACAATCCCCAAATTTCAATAAATAAGGATCACATCCATCACTTCCCTTCAGTTTCTCTAAATATCTCTTCTGGATATCCACAGACAAGGTGTTGAAATAATTACTTTCATCAGCCATTTCATATACAATTTCCTTGCAAGCAGGTAGAATAATGAATATAGATTGCAATATATAGAAATTTATATATGTCAGGTACACTAAGGGTATACCCAAAATCAGGGTAAACCCGTAATTTCTTCATAATTACGATCATAATCTCATTAAATTACCATTGTTACTTATGGAAGTACGGTGTGTTTGTCCAGCAGGCTGATTGACAGTTGTCTTGTGACGTCACATGCCCGCCGTCTTTTCAAATTTCACACGTGGTAGCTGTGTGAAATTACTTGGCATGCAACTAGATGATAGACTCAATTGGGGCCCACAAATAGCAATATTAGCGAAGAAACTGTCTAGTGTCACCTTTTTGATTCGACGTTTGAGAGATATTGTCAGAGTGTATGTCCTCAAATCATGTTATTATGGTTTATTCCATAGTCATTAGTCTTATGGTATTCTTCTTTGGGGTGATTCGTGTCACTATAATAAAGCATTCATTCTTCAAAAGAGAGTAATCAGAATAATGGCAGGAGTTCATCATCGTGAACATTGCCGCCCTCTTTTCATCAATTTTAAAATCATGCCGCTTCCTACTTTATATATTTACTCGTGTTCAATTAGAAATTCATGGAACTAAGCATAAATACTCGTCTCAATCCGAAGTCCATCATTACACCACTCGACATGCTAATTCAATTTCTACCCCATTGTACAGACTCCAGATATCGCAAAATAATTCTCTGAACATACACCTATATAACAGACTAGGTTCTAGAATGAAGAGTTTGGCTTTCATTCAATTTGAAGTAAAAATCAAAAATTTTCTGTTGAAACATTGTTTTTATAGTGTCAATGAGTATCTTGTTTGAAACAAGAATGAATTTTATTCTATGTGGTGGACACTCCACACCTGAATGTTCATTTCTAATCAGTTACTATTTTGTCTATAATCATTTACTCTGTGTTTTACATTTTATCTGTTTTGCTCTTGACGTTCTACTATTAAATTGTATATTGTAGTGAAATAAATACTTCTACTTCAATGATACGCTAGATCTCTGGGTGGTTCAGTCAGTTGATACTCTAAATATATTATTAAATTAAATTATTATTATTATCATTGATCTTTGGGACCAACGACAGTACTTTTGGTCGATGAGTTTATCGACAACACATGCTTGGAATTGAGGCTGATTGGAATTCAATCAATTCGAAAATCAAAATCATGTTTCCTGTTCTCTGTTTCGAGGGTACAGTATTTTGTGTGAGTAGGGCGAAGACGATTTGCCCGTACTTATGGAACTCTTGCCTTGGTGTATGACGAGTTTCAGTCTTACGTCATCCAGTAGATGACGTATCTGGGGATCACCGTGCTGAGTAATCGCACGTTAAAAGGTAAGGCCCCGTTGATCCATTGCTCGCACAAGTTTTGACTTCTGGGGGTTGACGTTCGTCAAGCTGGTTAACGAAAACGAACAACAAATTTCATCCAAATTAGTAATTTGAATCGAGCCCTAATGAACTAAACTCCATATATTTGGTTGTATAAGGAAGACTTCAATTCTGAAAAAACATTCGACATAGTCGAAGGGCAAACTTGAAGACTGGCGTTAAATCCAATCATCATTCGAACAATTCATTCAGGCCAGTCTCAAATCTACCGAATTGGGAGAATTCGGTTTGTTTTTGGAATACCTCGTACATGGGTATATGGCGCAATGACTTCGTGTTGTTCGCATCAGCTTTGGTAGGTGATTGATACTATGAAAGGTTTCGACTTTTCATGTTGATGATGGCACTGCCTTGTACTAACGAGTGGCCAAATAGCCAGTCTTCAAGTATGCCCATCGACTGTCGAATATTTTTGATTTCAGTGTGAAGTCGAATTTGAATTAACATATACTGGCAGGACGCTCTCCGACTGTGAATCACCTTATCAACATTACGGAAAAAAATGGTCTCCATTGAGTTCACCAGTACCTTCAAGCCCACTCACAATCTCGGTGACACAGAAATTCACAATTCGGAATCTAAAGATTTCTAGGCCTTGAGCTGGACTACAAGCTCACCTTGAAGAATACCCTGGGTTCGTTGAATTACACTACAAAAATTCAAACAGTTGATTACTATGATTTTGTTTTTATTCAAAATGCCCTATAGATTACAAATCGAGCGCAAGCCCTATCTAATCGGCCTAACCTAAAAATGTCTTTTTGCGTTCTTTCTTCTAATCGGAATAATTGGAGTTGACTCACGTGGATAATCCCTCGATGGAGCTCGTCTGGAACGTACAGCTTCCAGGTGTGGTTTTCAATAGCAGTAACCACTTGAATTTGCTCGGCAACCAAAAACTACTTAGGTTTATGCACATGCACACTCAGGAAATATTACTACTGGCATTTTACAGTGTCGATGCCATGCTCGCCATTCGCCGGCTTTTCTCAATCTGCCTTTTTTCCCCTCTCCTTATTCACCCCTTTTACTCAGTCCGCCGTACATCCACGCCTGCGCTAGATTTACCATTACGTCATAGGCGTGCCAATCCGTTTTGACACGGAGATCACTTCAACCTTCAACAGGCAGGTTGATGCTTTATGCAAAAAACTAAATAAACTATACTTTGCATTTCTCACTCTCAAATCAAACTTCCACAGGCACCATTCGATAAATCTGTATTATTCATTAGTATACAGTACTATAAGTTGTAACATCATTGTATGGAGAAGAGCTACGGAAACAAGCAGAGTCTTTATAATGCAAAAAAAATCATTAAGGCTGATATTTGACCTGGACTACAGAAAAACATGCAAAAACACATTCATAGAAAGTAATATATTAACAGTAACATCTATATGTCTTCACCCAATCCTTCTAAAAACTCTTGAATACGAATTTTGATTCCATGGCAACTTGGTAAAATTTTTCAAATCTTACCTGGCTAATCGCAAACAAATTGTTATAATTAAGGGTCACAAATCTATGTCATTTGTAGCCACATCGGGTATCCCACAAGGTTCCAACCTCGGACCTTTGTTGTTCTTAATTTTTATCAATAGCCTAATGGGAAAAATTGAATCTACTCACTGCTTATTATTTGCTGACGACTTAAAAATTTACTCATCAATCAAATTCCTAAAGGATTGTGAAAGATTACAAAAAGACCTAAATAGTGTTGTAGAGTGGTCAAAAGAGAAGAAATTGCTATTTAATCTCAGTAAGTGTAACATCATGACGTTTTCGCGTGAAAAATTGAACATTTTGTATAGCTACAATATGGATGGTGAAATATTGGGCAGAACAGAGGAGATGAGAGATCTTGGGGTTATTTTCGACTGTGAGTTGTCCTTCAAATCCCACATGATAGATTTAACGAAAAAGGCGGCAAAGATGTACGGATTTGTTGTCCGTAATTCCAGACAATTTAGCAATATTAACTGTATAAAAAACTTATATAATACATTTGTTAGAAGCATTCTAGAATATTCATCGATCATATGGAGCCCACAATATCAATGTCACAAATATAGTATTGAAAGGATTCAAAAAAAGTTTATAAGATATTAAAATTTCAAAGAAAAGGGACAATATGACACGGATATCTCTAAAACTAAATTGCTTCAGAAATATAATTTGCAAACATTGAAGAGGAGAAGAGTATTGGCTTACCTAATATATCTTCACAAGCTTATAAATAATGGCATTGATGATTCTTCTTTTCTGTCACAAATAAACTTTAGTGTACCTGCATATAAAACAAGATCGACTCTTACTTTTTATGTTGAATCTGCTCATACGAATTATTGTAGTAGTGCTCCTCTAAATGCTATGTGCAAAGCCTTCAATGAAATACAAGTTAACAACGATATTGATATTTTTGCTCAAAGTTTGAGTAGCTTCAAAAACGCTATTATTAAGTGTTAGTGTTGCTGAATAGATGTATATGTAAGGTTCTGATGTGTATGTAACCTCTCCTGCTCTGTTATTGGGCTCATGCCTGTTGAGTTTGTAAAATTAAATAAATAAATGAGTTATTGATATACATCCATGGGAATACTAAGGATCTGTGTCGGAATTGTGCCTATCATGAATATGATACCAGAAAAAAAAACGATTTTCATCTCACTCATATGCAAAGATTGCAGCATAAAAAGTCTCCATTGTATGCTAGAGCACACTTGTTCAACCTGTTACCTGAACAGTTGAAACTGACCAGTAATCTGAAAAGTTTCAAGCTATCTCTGAGAAAGTTTCTCATTCATCACGCTTTTTATTCGCTAGACGAGTATATCCACCTTCTTCACTGAAATGTTTTATTTTATCCACTTCTCTCTATATGAACTTGTGTACAATTACTTTCAAATTTTTCACTTCTAATTGTAAACTTTGAGAGTTGACAATTTTTAAAATGTTTGTATTGTATAACCTGAGAGAGATTTTTTCTCGTAATCTGTACTGACTTATCTCATGTTATAAACCAACCACAAGGAATGAAATAAATATCTATCTATCCACTTGATTCAATATTAGGTTTGGATATGTCATGTAAAATCTGAGGCATCTGACTTACTCCTCACTGAATATTTTACCTTACTTAGCGACTACTTCATCAATATATTCCAAACAAATCAATCCTCCGTAACACAATAACTGCATGGTATAAGAACTAATCTGAAATTTGATGAAGATAAATAAATCGGTTCTTCCATACTTTAGTGAGGGCGGATTCAAGATCTAAGTGGGATATCACGAGATGAAGCATACTCGATAATAACTATTCAGTGCTCATTAACAGAAAACGTGGAAAGCCCCCTTCTTGTGTTGAGCAAAACTTGAGAAGTTCGGCATGAATGACGAAAAAAGCTAGAGGGGAAGAAAAAAGGGAGATACGGAATTAATTGAAAACGCAGTATGACACTGAAGTCATTCAATTTTTTCGGAATTTTTATTGGTTGTTAAAAAGAGTTGTGATATTTTCCAACGTTCAATATTTACAAAAAACTTTCATGTGAATAAATAAAATACAAAAATCTTCTTTCTATTTCCACAATAACTTCAATAATGAATCATTGAAAAATTGGATGGTTATTAAACTGTTTATTTCTTCGAGTGATCTGGATTTCTCAAATCACTTCCGGAAAAAATATTGATTCAATTTTTCGTCATATATTCCTGCGAATGATCAATTATTTTATAGATTGAAAAATTAGTGATTCGAGATAATAAACGAAATTCAGTAAAAAAAAATTTGAACATATAACGAATTTATTTGTACTATCGATAAAAATAATTGGCGTGAAAGATTAATTCGATAGTAATTTCCTATTACGGTGATTCCTCATCTTCAAATTATATTTTCTAACATAATGTACGAGAGAAAGTTTTTACCAAAGCACATCATTCAAAATTGAACTGTTTCTATTTCATCTACGTGACACTTAAATGAAATCATGAACCGATAAATGCACGTTATCATAAGCAAATTTGCTTAATTTGAATTAGCAATAATCGAAAGAATCAACCAGTGAATAAAAATAACAAATTTCCTTCTCTACGCATTCTTCAACTCCATATTCATTTGGTTACTGGATCTTTTGGCACATAAAATGTATTCATTGGTATGTGGGACAGCAAGGAGTTGCAAATCCTCATGAATAGGTCAGCTAGTTTGAGTTTCAGTTCTGGCAGCATAACATTGAATACCTCCATCCCGTTTTGTCGAAGGAAAAGATTGATTGCTTGAGCTGAAAAAGTGAGAATGACAAAAGCATCTTGAACAAGAATCTCATAGTTATTTTTTTTATTAGTCGAAAACACTCATTTTAATGAGTATTGATATAGAATCCCCAAAGATAACCACAAGTGGTGTAAATTTCAAAATTCCATAAGTACAGCAAATGAGATGAAATAACGAATAAGATAATAGAGTTGAACATACGTTATTCAATGGGAAAGGTTATACAAAGTTTGTAATAGAATGAGAAATGAGGAACAAAATGAGAGAAAGGTCGTTTTCCACTATACATTATTTATTTCAGTTCGAAAATATTAGTGCGTATGTGCAGACAACATGTTCTGTGTTCTATCTCCATTGTCCGTGGTGATTCTAACCTTTTTAATTCGTTCTGAATATATGTTCTGAAACGCAGACAACGAACTGAAGACACAAGCTGATATTAGACATTAGTTTCATCGTCACAAAAGCCGTGATTTCATTGGTCAATTTTTATCTTATTTTTTATCCTATTCGATATTTTATATATATTTCTGTATAAACCCACTGTAATATAAATTCCTGGACACAATCGTGAGATGAAAATGACCTATCAAAATTCATGACAGGTTAGGAGATATGCTAAAATGGAAACTGAAATGAAAAGAGCTTGTGAGACTTCAAGTTATCTGAAGTTATTCATTCGTTATTGAGAATTGAATAAGAGTTGACGTCTTCACTCTTCAGTGACACAAAATTCGCAGACATAGCTGGTTTCCAAAGCTTTGAACTCATGAAATCGATGGATCAGGCAGGAGACTGCATTATTAACTTTGTATTGTGTGTTCAGCTATATAGAACTCATTCCTCAACATTATATAGATATAACCCATTCATAATTCTGGGGTGTTTTTCGTTTTTTTTTTTGCTGTGGTCCACAGTTTTTCACCCTTGACGTTTCGCCTATACCTCTGGTAAGCATTATCATTCTGTACAGTATGTACTGTTAGAACAAGAACATTGCGTCAATTACCTCATAGACTTTGATAATGCCTACCACAGCTGTAGGCGAAACGTCAGGAGTGAAAACCTATGGACCATGGCGAACAAACCCGAAAAACACCCCAAAATCAGTTTACCTCCGACCCTGGAAGTTCACGTTTTGCTTTGACCTTTTCATGTTCTGACTGTATGTGCAAATGCTTTGGAACCCAGATCGCACAAAGATATCTAGAAAATATCTCAAAGTTATCTCATCCAAGAAATCTATGAAGTCTTGAAGATGTACATCTTCATATTTTACATATCTTTGAGACGTCTTGAATATGGATGTATTTTACATAATTTACGACCTCTTGAAGATATTTTTCCATAACATATTGATATATTATTGAGTCATCTTTTTTCGTCGACTTACATAAAAATGGAATGGATTTTTCGATCGAACACAGTAATTACGTACCTACTTGAAATTATTTTATTGAAAATTTGAAGACTATATAATCTTATTATGCATATTTCAAATGATGAAAAAGTGTTGTTTGAGATTCTGCATGAGCCGTGATGAAAGCTCAAGATTCAAATCACTGATAGAACCGCAGTCTAAATTATTTTCTTCCGAAGTTGATACCGTCATAAGTCATTTTGCAATTATGAGGTAAACTAGCCCAAAAGTCCATGTTCCGAAATTCGGAACTATATTCACTGTTGCTTTCACTTGAGTTCAGCTGCTGGGCTCTTCTGGCCTGCATATAGTTTTTTGCAAAACACTTCTCTTCATTTTCAACTTCATACATACAGAACTATCACCTCACAGAATACTTAAATGAAATTTTCCAGATGGTAACCAAATAATACACATCCAGCACCCGCGACAAACCAAAACCAAAAGGTTAGATTATGAATTTCAGGTCAAGAATCAGCGGCGGCGCATTGAGCACGGATGTCAGGAGCAAAATTAACACCGCTGGTTCAAATGTCATAAGATTATCTGATTGTCTTTTTCCATTCAACGGAAATAAGTATTACATCAATATATTTTAGACATCAGTTTCACAAAAACAGTTTCGTATCGAGGAGAGCAGATATTTTTTCATTCCACTTGAAAACATTCGTCAGTTATCCCGTATTGAGGATTTGTTCCGATAAAGTATATTTTCAAGAGATCTCAAAGATAGATTGAATAAAATAGTTGAGGCGTTCGCGGCCGAGGTTTTCAGTGTCACTACTTTTATTCGGGTTTGAAGGCCGTCGTTTTTTGGAATTTCTTCCTGACGTTTCGCTGGCTCGAGTGGCTAGCTTCTTCAGAGGTTCATTCATCTTGGAATTCACTCCGATGATTGGAGATTGTTTCTTGGCAAGTTGTATTTATGCCGATTCAGGTAGTTTGTGGTGCTAATTATTCCATTCGGATTCGGGGAATTGTCATTAATATTGATTACCTTGTTTACTTCCTGTGGGTTCGGAGAATAATCATCATTAATATCTGAAGAACTACCTGCAAATATTATCGATTTTCTCAAAATGGGATTCCATATTCGATTGAGGTTGACAGCTTCTTCTTTTCTGTTGAAATTATCCGTGTGTTTTGTGGATTTCTATTGCCTCCCGTACCAGTCGGCTATGGTATCCCTGGTTGGGTGCAATCAGTTTTGCATTTACAAACAGAATCCTGTGGTTTCCCTCACTAAGTGCGTGTTCCGCAGCCGACAGCCGACTTGTCAATTTGCCCTAGTCTGCAGTTTCTCTCATGTTCCTTTAGCCTAGTTCCCATGGATCTTTTGGTGGTACCGATGTTTACCTTCCCACAGGTGCACGGTATGCGATAAACCCCTGCTGCAGACAGTGGATCTCTTTTGTCTTTAGCCGATCTGAGGCTCTGTTGAATCTTCTTTGTGGGTTTAAATACAGTTTTTATGTTGTATTTACTCAGGAGTTTTCCAATTCTGTCTGTGACCCTCGGGATGTATGGTAAATATGCATGTGCAACTATCTGAACGTCCTCCTTGTTTCGAACAGTGGAATTCTTCAGTTTCATGGCCCTGTTGATCTCGGGTACACTGTATCCATTCGACCTCAAGGTCACTTGAAGATGTTCCAGTTCTTCCTCCAGATGTTCTGGTTCGCATATTCTTCGGGCACGTTCCGTTAGAGTAGAAATGACTCCTCTCTTTTGGCTGGGATGGTGATTCGATAGCGCGTGCAGGTACCTATCCGTGTGTGTGGGTTTTCGGTACACTTTGTGGGTTAGTCCAGCCCCACATCGTTCGATCAGAACATCCAGGAATGCTATTCGTTGGTCTTGTTCAGTTTCCATGGTGAACTTAATATTGGGGTGTTGAGCGTTTAAGTGGTCGAGAAAGAGTTTTAGAGCGTCCCTACCATGTTTCCAGATGACGAATGTGTCATCCACGTAGCGTAGCCACAAGGTCGGCTTCAATTCGAAGGCGTCGATTGCTTTCTCCTCAAACCGTTCCATGAAGAAGTTGGCTACTACTGGGCTAAGTGGACTTCCCATTGCCACGCCATCTAATTGCTCATAGAAGTTTCCCCTCCATTGAAAGTAACTCCCCGTGAGACATGCTCGGAAAAGTCCAACGATATCATTAGGGAACAAGTAGGCTAACTCCTTCAGGGAGTCTTCCAGTGGGACGTTGGTAAACAAGGACACAACATCGAAGCTGACCATAATATCTGTCGGTTCCAAAGTTAAGCCTCTAATTTTACCCACGAAGTCTGTCGAATCCTTGACGTAGGAGTTTGTTCTTCCTACATGAGGCTGTAGGAGCGAGGCCAGATGTTTTGCCAAGTGATATGTAGGTGAGCCTGGGGCACTGACTATTGGTCTCAGTGGCATGCCGTGTTTGTGCACCTTCGGAAGACCATAGAGTCTGGGTGGAACGGCTTCAGTTCTGATAATGGTTTTCTTTATGTTTTCGGTCAGTGAGGGTATGCCGCTGTCGGGACTCCAACATCATACCAAACTTTTTGAAGCTGAAACGAACTCTCAAATCAGCTCAGGCAAATCGAATCTATTCGAGAAGTGAGAAAGCCTTTCTACGAGAACGAATTCATCATACACGAAGCAGGCTAGCAGAGATAGACAATGCCTTGCTGAAACTACACCTAGAGCTCAGCAACCGAATGAAACCTGAAGATTGGGATAAATTAGATGGCATAGCGTACTCAAAAGTGAGAAATGAACGGGACAAAGTGAATAACAACCACAAAGTGAAGTTTGACAAGCTACACAAGACTAGAAGTTCGGCCACCCCACGCTTAGACTTGTCCAGAGTAGTCATAAGCCGAACAGACCGGGATCTCACTGAAGACGAGATGTCAGTGTTAGCACGAGGCGGTAATTTCGCAATCATTCCTCGGCAGGTACCAAGAGAGGAAATCATCGCCAATACGGAAGCAGCAATCAGGAATTTACCGGATGAAAAAGCTGAAGAAATCAGGATCGTGACAGCAAATATCCTGAGCAAGGCACGGCTTCCAAAATGCAATATCCCAAAAAGAGAGATTGCAGCCTTAAGAAGCTTGAATTCTGATGAGGGGATCACGATTCTACCAGCGGACAAGGGAAATGCCACGGTTCTTCTCAAAACGGAGGAATATAATAACAAAATTGAAGAACTTCTGGAACCTTCTAACTACCGCAAACTCGCAAGGGACCCAACACAATCAAAATTGAGGAATGTAAACAAACTCATTAAGTCGTCCTCACTGACCGAAAACATAAAGAAAACCATTATCAGAACTGAAGCCGTTCCACCCAGACTCTATGGTCTTCCGAAGGTGCACAAACACGGCATGCCACTGAGACCAATAGTCAGTGCCCCAGGCTCACCTACATATCACTTGGCAAAACATCTGGCCTCGCTCCTACAGCCTTATGTAGGAAGAACAAACTCCTACGTCAAGGATTCGACAGACTTCGTGGGTAAAATCAGAGGCTTAACTTTGGAACCGACAGATATTATGGTCAGCTTCGATGTTGTGTCCTTGTTTACCAACGTCCCACTGGAAGACTCCCTGAAGGAATTAGCCTACTTGTTCCCTAATGATATCGTTGGACTTTTCCGAGCATGTCTCACGGGGAGTTACTTTCAATGGAGGGGAAACTTCTATGAGCAATTGGATGGCGTGGCAATGGGAAGTCCACTTAGCCCAGTAGTAGCCAACTTCTTCATGGAACGGTTTGAGGAGAAAGCAATCGACGCCTTCGAATTGAAGCCGACCTTGTGGCTACGCTACGTGGATGACACATTCGTCATCTGGAAACATGGTAGGGACGCTCTAAAACTCTTTCTCGACCACTTAAACGCTCAACACCCCAATATTAAGTTCACCATGGAGACTGAACAAGACCAACGAATAGCATTCCTGGATGTTCTGATCGAACGATGTGGGGCTGGACTAACCCACAAAGTGTACCGAAAACCCACACACACGGATAGGTACCTGCACGCGCTATCGAATCACCATCCCAGCCAAAAGAGAGGAGTCATTTCTACTCTAACGGAACGTGCCCGAAGAATATGCGAACCAGAACATCTGGAGGAAGAACTGGAACATCTTCAAGTGACCTTGAGGTCGAATGGATACAGTGTACCCGAGATCAACAGGGCCATGAAACTGAAGAATTCCACTGTTCGAAACAAGGAGGACGTTCAGATAGTTGCACATGCATATTTACCATACATCCCGAGGGTCACAGACAGAATTGGAAAACTCCTGAGTAAATACAACATAAAAACTGTATTTAAACCCACAAAGAAGATTCAACAGAGCCTCAGATCGGCTAAAGACAAAAGAGATCCACTGTCTGCAGCAGGGGTTTATCGCATACCGTGCACCTGTGGGAAGGTATACATCGGTACCACCAAAAGATCTATGGGAACTAGGCTAAAGGAACATGAGAGAAACTGCAGACTAGGGCAAATTGACAAGTCGGCTGTGGCGGAACACGCACTTAGTGAGGGAAACCACAGGATTCTGTTTGAAAATGCAAAACTGATTGCACCCAACCAGGGATACCATAGCCGACTGGTACGGGAGGCAATAGAAATCCACAAACACACGGATAATTTCAACAGAAAAGAAGAAGCTGTCAACCTCAATCGAATATGGAATCCCATTTTAAGAAAATCGATAATATTTGCAGGTAGTTCTTCAGATATTAATGATGATTATTCTCCGAACCCACAGGAAGTAAACAAGGTAATCAATATTAATGACAATTCCCCGAATCCGAATGGAATAATTAGCACCACAAACTACCTGAATCGGCATAAATACAACTTGCGAAGAAACAATCTCCAATCATCGGAGTGAATTCCAAGATGAATGAACCTCTGAAGAAGCTAGCCACTCGAGCCAGCGAAACGTCAGGAAGAAATTCCAAAAAACGACGGCCTTCAAACCCGAATAAAAGTAGTGACATAGATTGGATAAATTACCTCAAAGATGAGATAAATGAGATATCTTGGGGATATCTTGTGAACGACATTATTTGATTATAACTATATCTTTAAGGTCTTGTGCTATATGGGAACAGTTTATTGACAGTATTACACACCAAAGAACGTCAACTTTCGCGGCCGGTGGTAATGATCCGCCTTTGACAGACAGATAAGTCGGCAGTGTCAGAACAGAAACCCAAGTGCTCGACAGGACTCTTAGCTAGTATCCGACACAGAGAGGCAATAGAGATACACAAACATAAAGACAATTCCAATCGAAAAGAAGAAGACGTGAATATCAATAAGTCTGGTTACCTGCATTGAAAAATACAAGACCAAAACCGACACACAAAACGTCCGACATGAAAGCAGATATAAAGCGGACCAAAATGTGAGCGAAGTATTATGTACTGTGAGAACGAGAACATTGCGGCTGTCACCTCACTCTGATAATGCCTACCACAGCTGTAGGCGAAACGTCAGGAGTAAAAATCTGTGGACCATGGTAAACAAACCCGAAAAACACGCCAGAATCAGTATGACACATGTTGCTTTCGACATATTGCTTGGTACATACTCCTTTACGATGTTCTTTTGAGGACTCATCCAGTTCTTGAAATGAATCCAATATCAAACTTAATGGGACAATATGTTTCGATGTCATGTTTGTAAGACCAGATAATTCCGATATATATCCCCTTTAAACATTGAGCCCTAAGGTATTTTGTTGAAAAAACTTTACCACTCGAGAATGATGAAAGAATACTCACTTAAAATCATATTATTTTTGTAAATGTTCTTCACTTCCAACCTGACATCTTTCACAGCAAGATCTACAGTCAGAGTATCAACGTGTAGGTATTTCTTATTGTCTTTCACTTCCACGCTCACAGTTCCTCTCACAGTGGCGAGAACGTCCTCTGGAAAATAAACAGATTAGTCCCGCTAGGAAGTCTGGATATCAAGTATTATTTGAGATTGGCTGAGTCGATGTGAAAAGAGGATAATTGTGAAAATTCTATGAATTTACCATGTTGAACCCTTCCGGGTGTGAAAATTACCAAAGCCTATGGTTGGTATGGTATGAGATAGTTATTTTATTAAGTGTCGTTTTGCCAATTGTATACAATTTCCCTGTTGAAAAAATCAAACATTTGTTGGTTATTTCTGAAAGCTCATTACTGATAAGAATTGAATAGCACAGGATACAATTATACTGTGGCCTAAAAACTCACATATCCTTTCGTAAAAAGTTATGAATGAAGAATGGAAGCAGTTAGATCCGCATAGATATCTTGTCAAATTATCCAGCATAAGCTGACTTTAGAAATTAAAACAAATCGTAACAACGAAATATCAGAATATCCTGTATTTTATTTCAGATAAGTAAAAACAGTCATTGCCTACAAATCTGCACATTCACTTTCACGTAACTCTTAGTACTAAGTAGATGCGTATTCTGGGTTGCCTATTCGAGTAACATTTCAGATTCTGTCTTTCCGAGATTTACAGCCTATTGCACCAACTTTTTCTAATGAGACCATTAACAAAGGGACTCTCCAAGATAGGTGAGGCTGTATTTGGGTGTTTGATAATCTCTTAAACTATGGTGCAATTGAATCACCTTCAATGGTCCATTCTTATTATTATATTAGGACTCATTTGTAAGTGTTCGTGTATCTGTGAGTATATGATTTTATGTATATCCATTGTATTACCCCTTTCCCATACAAGGATACTATATTCTTGAAGGATCAATCGTTTTATTGTACTTACTATTGTTTTTATTTGTCACAAACTTCTGTATTCCATTCTGTGCAATAAAAATGTAATAGTTTAATGCTCACATTAGAAACATTCGGTGCAATAGGCTGTTAGTCATGTAGGTGAGATTTACTGACGGAAATGAAAGTGGAAAAAATCAGAGTGCAATTTTTCTGAGAAGAACACTGATAAATACATCATATTTCACACTTTGAATATCACCATGGGTTCATGGTGACTCCGTGCATTCAAAATCTTGTGTTGACTCTGTCGATTCATACATTGGAGAATCTTATATAAAATTTTCGGAAAAGAAAAACAGAATATTCAGGCCACCTTGAAAAGAATACGATATATCCTGTTTGCCAAATGAATATTTTCCAATGAAAGTCACAATTTCGTCATTACTCAATGTGAAAATCGATTGCTATTGCGTGAATGGGATCTAGTCACTTACTCAGGCCAATCATCTGACTGGAAAAATTATAGAATTCACTAATCGAAGCACAACTGAAGCTCAAATATGAAATAAAGAAAATGATAAATGGCTATAGACGACACAATTATAACTTCAATCAATAAATACAAAAATTAATCATTCATATGCTATAAACCTAATGATGACGATAAAAGACTAGGGATAGAGTATAAAACATTATAAAAATAGAATAACATGCTCAGTAAGGCTGGCTGAAATAAAATATTGCGAATCTAAGAAAAAGAAACTATCAGTCATCCCTAAAAATCATTGGTTTTCTTCAGATAACGAGTCCCAGCCATACCCAACCCACACAATAGTACATTATCCATTGTACGAGGGATGGAGCTCACATGAATTAGCTTTCAGTTGCGCTACCCATGGGTAGATGTCAAGATGATAGCTTATCTTGCTCGACTAGCTTCAGCCATTCTTGATGTATGGTACCACTGGAGAAAATTCATTTTAATTATGGGAAAACTAACGACTTTCGAAATTCTGGTGGAAACTACTTCGCACTGACGAGAGGCCAACGATACCGAAATCGATCGGCAAGTGTGCCCATTCCAATAATTGAAAATTAATTCTTGTACTCGTATCACAGAAAACATATATGCAGAAAATCCTGCACTGGCACATGTCGTATATAATGCAATGTCCTTCGTAGTATTAACCGGGGAACTAATTGTTTTTCTTTCGACAGTTCATTAACCTCTCAAGTGTAGTGGCCTTTGCTTACTACCCCTTGGCGCATCTGCCAAAGTCTATTATCCAACTCTGAAGGTATAATTGGAAATGACAGTCAACAATGAAACATATAACAAAAGTACATCATAGCAAATTTATTCAGCAAAATCATAGTTATTTAAATAAACCACTTGAAAAGATATCAGAAATCTTTTATCATTAGAAGGAACAAACGACAGTGAAGATTTTTTATTAATCTCCTCAAACACAAAAAATGCTAGGAAAGGATCGTACTATTTCCAAAGTTCCAATGGAGTTGAGATATATAGAAACAGAACTATTGACTGACCTCATCAACGCTATTATTCTGCTGGAATAAGTCCAATGCTCTTTAGGATTTTTCTTCTTTCAAAGGAGGCGGTGATAGTGATATTGAGGACTGTCGACCAATCACAATGATATCTTCTCAAGCGGAATTTTTGTAAAATGTTGTGATCCAGAATCATATCCTGAACAACTCATTCATTTCATGGGAAAAATGACTAGCCTTCAATGTTATGTTCTGGGAACACGCGTGAATCAAGGGGCAGGAGATACGGATAAAAATTCATTGAGTTTTTGAAGTTTGTAAGCCTCAGCAAAGACCTCTTTCGGCAAGGAGTTCTAAAGCTCAGCTGTTGAAAAAAGATCCCTGGGCAAGAGAGGTTCGACAGGTCTCCAAATTCACAACAAATGGGAGGGAACTCTGTACTCGTCGAGTCATCTGTGCAGATTTGTAGATATTGCCAAGGTGGAACGATTGATAACAATTTAGAAGAGCACCGACCGTGAAAATATATATAGAGCAGAGACAAGTCTCCGACCCTTCTACGTTGTTCCAATGTTGTGAGTCTGTGAGAGAAGAATCACCAACAATACGGATTGCCTTTCACTGAATAGAATCGAGAAGCCTCAATGAATGTTTTGGAGCCAAACTCCACTCATGAGAACTATATTCCAAGACAGGTTGTATCTGAGCCTTGCAGATTATAAGAAGCTGACGAGAAGTGGCAAGTATTTTTTCGCACGAAATAGAAATCCAAGTTTCTGGGAAGCACCTTTTGCTATCGATATCACATGGTTTTTCCATGAGAGATTATTACTGATCATAATTCTTAGCGTCGAGATACTTGACTTTGTAGGAATAGTTACTCCTGACATCTAAATACTAGATGATGCTAGATCGGCTTTCGTTGAGAAGAGACATGCCTGGGCTTTCCTAGCATTGAATTCTACCAAGTTAATGTTACCCCATTCTATTAATTTTACCATACAATTCAATAAAATAAAACCGTGAATGCCAGTTTATTGTTTCCCAGAACTACTACTATTTAAACATTATATAAGGTAATTTCATTTGGAAAATTACCCTGAAAAAGTTTGTACGGACGCCCTTGAACTAGATATGTTCATCATCCTCCATCCTCCTCTAAGGAAAGCGTATTTAAACGTTGAAAGTTGTTCCTGGTGTATTTGTTAATCGTTCAAAATTTCCATGCGTTTTTGAAAAGTAACACCTCATTTTTTTTAATTTACAAGGGACTTTAACATCACAGAGAAACAAGCAAATTGAAGTGAACCTTCTACGGTATGTTGTGTAACGGAAAAGGAATCATACGAGTGGAAAATTAGCATTCCATGCGTGTTATACACTATACTTTTTCTACGGCTCTAACAGAAAATAATGAAATGATTAAAAAAAATAACGTGAAAGTCAAAGTTAATGTCATCTAAAATGTCCTTTCAGGTAGAGCTGTCATTGCTTAAAATTTGACATTCCATGGGAGACTTGATACTACAACTGTAACACAATGAAGTCATTGTTTTATCAGGTAAGGAGATGGAATTGAAGACATAAAATGAACCTTATTGATCTGATTATGTGATAATAATATAGTGTTGGCTGGAATGCGCTTCTGAAAAAATATTGAGATTCCAGTTATGCATACCTAATTCTCCATTGAACGTTCCATTTCCACTAGCAGGAAGTATGATCAGCACGCCGCTGCTCTCATATCTTGAATCGATTTTCAGTAAGGGTATTTTGATTTTAGTTTCGAATGGTCTTTTTTCTGTTCTCAACCTGGAAAGCAAAAATGAAAATGGAGATATGAAATGAAAGCGATTTTATATACGATGGCACTAGGCGATCTTGAAGCTGAATGGTAATGGTTTGGACTTCCATTGTTTATATTATCAACTTTCTTGAAACCTGTTGCTAAGAAAGGAAGAAGAAAAATACAAATTGAGTGAAAAATCAAATCCCAAACAGAAGGTTGAAATAGATTTTTTGACCAATGATGAAATAAAGCATTGATTTTTCAAAGGAAATAATGTTGTTAAAAAAAAATGCGAAATCGAATTAGGAACATTAATCTTAACAACAGGTTTCAACAGAAATAATAATATAGACCGAAACCGGTCTACAAGTGTGTCCGTCCCTATAATTGAAAATCAATTCCTTCATTTGTACCGCCAAAAGCAAATGCAGGATTTTCTTCTGTGAAGAAACCACCGGTTGGATATAATTCATTGCCCGACGTGGTATCAGCCAGGGGAGTAGTTGACAGGTGCCGGCCAAAACCTACTGTGTAGGTAGATTTGAGACTGGCCTGAACGAATTGTTCGAAAGACCATTCAATATAGACAATGGAAGTCCAAACCATCACCTATCAGTAAAGAACAATGTCAACCAAATTCAAGCAGATCTTGAAGCTTCTATCCCTATGGAACCATGAGGGAAATGTCATCTACTAGATTTGGCCAAAAAATATTAACATTCCAATAACTTCACAAAATGAAAAACGCGCACGTCGTACGGATTATTATTAACAGGCAATATTGTTATTATTTTTGCTGAAAAAAAAATTTCAAACGATTCCTCCTTCTTTTCAAATTTGATTTCCTACGTAATCTCGTAACTACTTCAATATTTCACTCACCGCAAGGTTTTCACTGTAAACTGACTCGCTCCAAACACGTCAATATTCTTGAGAGCCACTTTGTAGCCATTAGGTCCTGTAGTGAGAGACAGGGCCAGTTCTTCCATTTTGAACGGTTCCACAGAGGGCAGTTCGATTTCCTTGATTCCTTTCTTCAAGTAGGGTCTCAGATGATGTATCGCTTCTTTGAAACATTCTATTACCTCCGGGTCACCTTCATAGCATTGTTTGATGTAGGGCGCTGAAAACAATGATGATAGAATGATTCAAGATATGATGATTCTATTTCATAAAGCTATGACAGCTACGCATTTTTTTTTTTTCGTGCTGAGAAACAGATTCTCTAATCATCATTCATTAATTATCATTCATGGTGCCCTTTCATTCTGAAAAAAGTAATACCCACTTTTTTGGTTCAATAAACAATTCGTTCGCAAAATAATGTTCGCTACAGAAACAATCACGAAAACAACCATCCATATCTCAAATATTTAAAATAATTTTAGAATTAGAGCATAATTGTTCGAAGCAAACATTTAGTTAGTTGTTTTTGTAATTGATTTGAAAAAAATCGCGAAGTTCAATTTTTTTATAACAAACGTATGATAACTTATGAATGAAAAAGCAATATAAACAATGTTTTTCAAAACGATTGGTATCAAAAAATTACTGACTTGTCCGATTTCTAACAATTAAAAACATTTTCGAAACCATTACCTATAATGTTCAAAAAACAAAACGTGAACCAAGTGACAGGAGATACGAAACAACATTAACTTCTTGGAATTTGTGAGCCCCAGGAAAAACCTTCCCTCGGCAAGGAGTTCCAAACTACAGTCTTTCTATTGAAAAAGATTCCTGAGCAAGAGAAGTTCGACAGGTCTCCAAGCTCACAAAGAAAGAATTATTCAATTGCTTTGTTTTTCTGGAAAGAATCGAAAAGTTCCAATGAATGTTTTGGTGCCGAACTCCACACATGACAACTACATTCCAAGAAGAAGTATCTGTAACTTGTAGATCATTAGAAGCGTACAAGAAGTGAAGTATTTCTTCTTACGAAATCCCATTTCATTATTTTCGCCAAGTCATCGTTAACACCATTGACTCTAATGACTCTCTGCAATTTTGTTGCCCGTGCTAATATGGGGACTCTGGAATAGGTACTAGTATGGAGAGTACTGTCGTCCACAAAACTATGCACAGAACAAGATGTTTTCTTCAGCAAATTATTGATATGAAGCAGAAACAAAGTGGGTGCCAGAACTGAACCCCGTGGAATACTTACATTTATTGAGAGAATTTCGAGCGATAATCCACGATCAAGTAGGGGTCAGAGGGGGTCAGAGGGGTTGGAACCCCCCGAAATTTTCTAAAAAACAAGATTGTTCAAACGCATTACTCAAGTTATAATTGTTTTTTTTTTTCATAGGTAAATGAGGAAGAGTTCAAACCAATTTCTAGTTGAAAATGTACGTAAATAATTCGTCAAATTTATTATAACTACTACTAATCCATTCACCTACGTGGAATTCGTGGATGGACGTGATCCGCCGCTAACGCCGTAGACCGAAGCGTTTCATTAGGTGAGTTGTAAAGCATATAGTTGGGCGCTATCACAATAATGGGTAGCAGCACGAAAAAAAGAGCGCCATTCGCTTCCGCGAGTCTCTGACTCTGGTTACTTTCGGCAAAAATTTCGTTTATATGTTGGCAGTACAGTGCTGGGGGCTTACTCCGAAACTAAACGAACGATCAAAGAACGGAAAAATAGACGTTGAATCTTTGAAACTTCATGAAAAGATGGTTGATCTAGAACTAGTACCTATAGTGAGTACTCACTGTGGAAATTGTTTTGGGAAAAACAAACGAAACTCGACAAGCCCCCTCGTGGCATTGAGGCATCAAGCCAATGTAATAGGGAACTTTTTCCTGACATATTAACCCTCCTGAAAATATTTGCTTCTTTGCCAGTGACCACTGCAACTGCTGAGAGGACCTTCTCCACCCTCAAGCAATTGAAGACGTACTTGAGAAATTGTGGACAAGACAGACTAAGCGGACTGGCTCTCATGTCGGCTCATAGAAGCCAAAAAAACTCAACAGACAAAGTGATGGATGAATTCGCAAGAAAAAAAAACAGAAGAGTGTATTTTGTTTTGTAATGTAACTGTTATTGTCTACAGACGTAATTTTGTACTGTATTGTACTAAACAGTGTTGAGTCTATTTGCATTGTCAATCGATTTATTTTCCTAGACACCAAATTAACAGGGAAATTATTTTGTCGTTATTATTTATATATTCATTATTCAGTGTCGTTCTAACTTTTGTTAATGAAGCTTAAAATGGCGTAAGAATGGTATATTTGACAATTAGTTTCAACGTTCTTTTGGGAGGGCCTTCGGCCCGGCCTGGTGCCACAACCCCCCCGAAAACTTTTTCTGGGTACGGCCTTGTCACACTCTTCAACTAAGCACACAATTCAGGAGGTAAATCATAAGACAACAGTTCAGAAAGAAGACCCCGATGCCAAACTCAATCAAACGCTTTTGAAATGTCGAGCTAAACTTTTTCCGAAATTTTCGTTGGATTGCTACCAAAAATGTGAAACATACCCCAATAAGGCACTGGTTGATCTCTGGTGGCGAAATCCATATTGCCAATCATGAATTATAAAGATATTCACTTTTTCAGGGAAAAACAATTCGAAATGTTCTCTGTTCGCAAGTCCACCCGATTGTCACTGATGAGGCCTATGGTGGGTGAAAATAGCTGTCTGGTATTGATTCAGATTAGGATAATATGGGAAATGTAAATGAAAACTAATTTATCCCAAATAGAACTTTTTTGAATTATGCATCAGTCAGCTCATCTCTGTTTTTTTTTGCCTAAAGGTGCCCAGTTTCCCACTTTCGGCCTCATCTCCGATTATCTCAGAGTCGGTCCTTATCATTTTCATTTTTCTTCTTTTTAATTTTTGCTCGCTACTCGTTAACCTAATATCCAGAATATGCTGTTGAATTTTCATATGAAAAATTCTGTAAAACAATTGCACAGGTATTCCAGAACACGTACTATGTTCTAGTTATCTTCTTCAAATTGCTTGTATGAAATAGAACTTCCTCAGGATATCGTGGTTTTCTTTTCGATGGAATACTGTAAGCAGTAACCTCGAAGTGATATGTAATTATTACCAAACAGTTATTGTTAATCACTATCCCAATACAATGTTCACTTCACTTTCTTAATGCAGTCCGTTAACTCGTAGCAGTGAAAGTACTATTTTTCTTTCAGTCTTAATAATAGTTCTCTAACCACGACCGACAAAAAATCGGGATATTAGAAGGAAGTGAAATCATTTGCGGAAATAGAAATAGTAATCACCCATTTAGTAGATCGGAGTTAATCGAAACAAAATAATTTGGATTATATCAGAGTACCAGAAAATCAAAGATACCAGCAAGAGAAATTAAATTTGAGGTACATGGAAGGTCTTTTGCATTTTTTTTCTTCCAAAATTTTTCATATCTCTACAAATATATATATATATATATATATATATATATATATATATAATATTAATGGACATCGTTTCTATAGTCAGATTCTAGTAAATCTTGCAAAGTATTTGAGGGGTGGAGACTCAGTTTTGAGAAAGAAAAATATTTGTACATGCACTTCACCAAAAAAATGTTCGGAAATGAAATGCTCAAGTGGTGATTTGAAAACACGAATAATGAATAAACTCGTTCCAAAAGATATATGGTCTGATCATTATGTATTTTCATGTAGCACAAGTTCATTATTATGCTATTATCGCTTTTTTACAGAGTACATGATAGTGTTCTACTTTACCTGTGGCCATTATCAAGTTTTTTTTCTGCATTACGATGTTTCAAGTTTGACAGGAGCAAATTTCATCTATATACTTTCACAAAATGGTAATGTTGCCAACATAAAAGGGGATTTTAGTATTCTCACAAATGATATTAATAGACAAAGAGGCTCTCTGTGAACTGCATCATTAGCGAAAGCATCTATATACTTCCACAAAATGGTAATGTTGCTAAAATCGAATGGGATTTTGGTCAAATTGAATTAAATTTTTTGCATCATCAATTGGCAGTTAAAAATTCAATATATATGTCACAATACAAACTCAGTTATTTGAGTGACTTCTATTATAACACGAAAAACGAAACAGCTACGAATATTATAATTGTTATTGATCCTTCATTTCCACTTATCAGAATCAGTTGATCCATGATAATTGAGGGTTATTAATTGTTTTGATTACATGATTGTGCTATGCAATTTATATAAACTTTTCATTTTACTTGGCCAATGAATGGAAAGCCTTGGAAACACTGCTAGTGAAGGGAATGATCAATCAAGTTCTGAGTATTTTGCTGGAAAATATGGAATATTCGAATCTTCAAGATTCAGAAAAAAAAGATGCAATAGCTCATCGTTTCATTAGTACGTCTTCATCCTATGAACGAATCTGAATGAATTGTCCAACTATCTTTGCATATGTGTTGGATCTTACCCAGGAGATTTTCTTGAGCACTGAACGAAAAATATGCGATAGTTTAAAAGGACAAAAACCAGAATATGAAAAAAATTCAATCATTTTTTGATGTGTCTCCTAAACAGATGCATATTGTCATATCAAATATTTTCTGGTCAGAATTAAGGAGCGTCAATTCATTTATTTTTTGGTGCGAATAATAATTCAGGGAATTCACAGTTGAAAATTTGAAGAATAGGGAACATGAAGACATTTGACTCCTACAGAATTCGTAAAAGTATGTACAGAATTTAAAATATAGGAAATCAGATCTCAGTCTCCCCCTTTCCTGTGTGCAGGCCATCATATGCAACACGCTCTTTCATGGAAAATATCCGGTGTCTTCCCATATTCAACAAAGTGTATTCAATTCGAAATACTACCCAAGAAAAGTTGACAAATACACACCCTATTATACTAGCATTTTTGTTGTTGCTTCTCTGAAATATTAATAATCATTTTCTGTTTGTCACTTTGTAATCACAAGGCTGTTTCCCATCGGATATTTTTCCTGATGATCACTATTTCCAACTCAAAGTTAACACTGAATATAGTTTTTCTATCAGTTTCTGCTATGTACCTTCGAAGGCACATGTTTTTTCGTAGTAAGTAGTTGGTAGCAAAAATATCGTTTGCCAATATTAAATGCTAGAGGTATGAAAACGATAACCATTTCAGAAATTATTCCTTAGACACTCAAGTATTATTCTCCAATAACTCAGCTCTCATTTTTCAATGGTTTTTTGTACCAATAACTATAAAAAGATAAAATGATTGTGTGAACTGATTGAAAAAGTGAGTAGGAATCTGGTTAGCCCATCGCTGCCTGATGAATAATCTAGAATTCTCATAACTACTCCAGTTACTACTAATGATTCCGATGATTACAATTATAAGGAAAAACTATAAATTTTGAAATACTTTCGCACAACCATCAACAATAAAAGAAGCCTCAGAATCGAATAAAATCATTCGAACTGTTACCAAAATTTGAAATAGTTGTAGAAAAACTAATAACACAAAAGATATACACGATCCATTTACCGCATGAATTGAATACAAATTAATCGATTCATGTACTTACGAACATCCTCGCCAAAAACAGATGAAAGGGTAAATCCAATCACGAAACACAATCGCCACATTATGCGTAAAATATAATAAAATTATGCACACAAGTTGTCTATTTGATGCGAGTTTGATAAGTGAACTTAGTCGGCGTTTGTTTCACTTTCTCTTGGTCGAACTTCAGTTGTTAATGGTTCTCGTGTACTTGCATGTTGCAGGTAATTGTCAAGTGCTCCATGAAAAATACAAGAATTGGGACGTTGGTCGTCCGTGAGATTCAATGTAAACTTATTTTCAATGGATAATAAAATATTGTATAGAACTTGTTGAACGTGAGGATTTTATGGAAATGATCAATATGCTTGATGCATAGAGGAAGGTTGATCTTTCGGTCTCGACGTTTGTACAGGGTGAATGATGACAAATAAGTAAATGAGAAAATGAAATTCATGAGTATTGAAAAATTCAGCCAGCTATAGAAGCACATGAAATTGTGGGTCAAAGTTATTAGTCACAACCCAACCAAATTATATTATTTTTTGGTGACGGTGAATTATGAACTGATTCTGAATGTTCTTGATGTACCGATTTGAAAAATGTCTCATATTTCCTTGTAGCAGCTCTAGTTCTTCGGATACTGGCCAATCAATTCAAGTTCTAATAACAGGTGAAAATAATTAAATAATGATATCTTTGGCATGTATTCACCCAATTTTACTAGTATGAGAGAAGAATATGAAACAATATCACTTGGCTTGAAAAAAATTTACTTTAAAAAACATCAGTGGGTGATATGTGTCGATTTGAAAATGGTAAACTCTCTCCTTGGACAGCAAAGTGGATATACGAAATATCCTTCTACCATTCGCTTCATAGTCAAATAGTCTACCAAAATATGATTCTCTATCTGTGAGAGTTGAAAAGAATATAATGAATATACAGGCGGTTTCAAACATAAAGTATTTGGGAATATATGTTGATGCACACCTGAAATGGGATGCTCACATTAACTTTGTAGTAAAGAAATTAAGAGTGATTCTCATCAAATTGAGATCTTCAGTGAATATTGTCAACTTACACCAACTAAAGATAATATACTATTCCTTAATCGAAAGTCACTTATTATATGGAATAACAGTGTGGGGTGCAGCTTATCAAAATCACATGAAAAAACTCGAGGTTATCCAAAAAGATAAAGTTAAAATAATCTACAAAAAACCCAAACAATACGATACATCCAAACTTCATGAAGAATCTAAAATTTTTGATATCAGACAGCTATATTTTTCCAAAACAGTTATAAACCAATATAAATATAGAAACCAAATGAAACTTGTAGAACACAAATATGAAACTAGATATAAATCAACTATCGTGTTTTCTATCACGGGACCAGAAGAAAGCATCAACCAAAGAACTTTCATTTATCTAGGCCCGAAATGTTATAACCTTCTCCCTCGAGAAATAATATTTACCAATTCATTGCCACTTTTCAAAAAAACGTACCAAACATTGGTTGAGAGGGATGCCAAGATTGGAGATCCATACATACATCTGTTTATAACCCTTTTTAATCTTTTGAAATTTTGTTTTGTAATAAGTACTTGTCAATTTGTCTCTTCATTGTTTATATTGATTTTTAAATATTATAGATATTTTTTTTGTCTCATATACTTTTTGTAGGTTTAGAATATTTACATGTTTATACTATGAATTTATTCAATAACCCACGCACAGACTAATTCTTCTGTGGGTTTACCTATATTTATTTCCAAATGATCTGTTAACTGGCAAATAAATATTTTATTATTATTATTATTATTATGTCTTTGAGATAGCAGAGCAGAAATTGAGAAATGTCATGACTCATGGAAAACATAACTTTCTTAACGAACCATTGGTTGCGAGAGAAAAAATCATATTGCCATCCCTGCATATCAAGTTGGGGCTTATGAAGCAATTTGCGAAGGCTTCAGATCGAGATGGACTTTGTTTTAATTACTTGTCGCGTAACTTTCCTGAAATCAGCACACAAGAACTGAAAGCCGGAATATTCGATGGACCAAAGATAAGGCAGCTTATTAAAGATCCACAATTTTGATTTGACAGGAGGAACCCAATGCAGGTTCTGTCAAGAAGAGGAAGAAACCGCACTGCATGTGCTCTGTGAATGCGAAGCCATGGCAAGGCTGAGACACGCAAGATGCGGGGAGGAGAAACCAGAGGCTGCTAGCTATATGAAGGAGTCAGTGTCAAGGCTATGGAGTCTCATTAAAGAGATCAAGCTAGACGAAGAGCTCAAGCTAGACAAAGAGCTCTAACAGCCGAGGGCATCACAATAGATCTGAAAAGGTCGCAGTGAATCAGGCCATGGGCCAGCTTCCCGATAATCTCATCTAATCTAACATGAACATAAAAATTCACTACCTCCAGAGCCACTCAGATCGGTTTTCCGAAAACTTAAGTGATTTAAGTGAAGAACAGGAAGATATATTTCATCACGACATTAAAACTATGGAAAGTAGTTATCAAGGAAGATGGGATTACCATATGATGGCCGACTACTGTTGCTTCAGCGAGTTTGTTCTGGTGACCGTTATCCTAGAAACTCGTATAAAAGAAAATTCCCAACTGATAAGTGATGAAAGGTATTCATGTATATCACTGCTTTTTCTTGTCTATATGTAATAAAGATAACTACCTTACTTATATTTTTGTTTTTTTGATGATATTACCGTAGTAGGTGTAAATAATGAAATAGTAATATTATAAAATGCACATAAATAAAAAAATAAGATAAGTTGATTCAAAAAAGCGCCAATATTACGTACCTCAGAAACTATATGTGATATACCAAATTTGACAGTTATTTTGGATTATGCGTTCAAAAATAACAAAAAATATATTACAGTTTCCTGTATGATTTTCACTCACAATGGGTTTACAAAACCGCGACACGTGTTTCGCTATTACAATAGCTTCTTCAAGCAAGATAAAATGACATACAGGGTGCAAGGGTTGGTAAAAATGACCAGAAAGTAACAGATAATTCTTCACCGAGTGAAATTCTGACATTATCAGCTTGGAAAATCAACAGAAATCCCATAACAATTATATTCTGAGGTGGATGAATACATTTTGCCTCACTATGAAAATTATTATTTTATCTTGCTTGAAGAAGCTATTGTAATAGCGAAACACGTGTCGCGGTTTTGTATACCCATTGTGAGTGAAAATCATACAGGAAACTGTAATATATTTTTTGTTAATATGGATTACCATCAAGTATCGGCCAGTTCAATTCAATTCAAAAATAACCTTTAAAAATCTGAAAAATTGCTGGCACCAAATTTGCTGTTGGGTTGTGATTCATCACACAAGGCCTCTGAAAAAATTGTCTAGCTCTGCAATTCAGATAATTTATAGATAATTTATGACCTCCAAAACTTTTATCTTTTCAGGAAAGGCATGATAGTAGGACGGAGCCAGATCTGGTGAATGAGGGGGCTGTTTGAGTGGTTAGAATCCTAAATCAGGGATTGTGTGCGTGGCTGCATAAGATTTGTGTGCGGAGGGGATGTTTTCCAGAAAGAGAATACCTCTGGACAAATTTTTCTCGTAGAGTGGTCAGTAACATCAGAACTTTTCCATCAATTGTTTGAACATGAAATTCCTTAGGCTTTGAAGAACCAGAGTGCCTTCATTGCATTCATTACTACTTTGTTTCTGGATCGTGAAAATGAAGTTTCATCCGTAGTGAGCTGTGTTAGATCAGGAAGTTTGCATAGATCGAACGCGATGCTTTTACCCTCGCACGTTTCTTGTCAACAGGAATTTATCTCATGTCCAATTTGACGGTCTGATAAAATTATGTCATGAACTACATTCATATTCACAAGGAGAAACTGGACTTTTCGATTGGTCTTACCTACAATGAAAAATATCTCTCTTTTGGTACTTACATCCCGATTTTTTACGATAGCATAGAGTAGGATGAAATTCATTGGTTTTATGATACATTATATATCTTTGCAGCAAATGAAACAAAACAAGTTGAATTCTTGCATGAAGACCAGGTGAATACAAATATAGTCAATCATAAAATTGAAATATTACAGAAAATACATGCGTGTGATCCAGCGACATTCATCTGAAGGATGATCCCGTGTTTTTTTCCAGAGGAATAATAATAATTTTCATAGTGAGGCAAAATGTATTCATCCACCTCAGAATATAATTGTTATGGGATATCTGTTGATTTTCCAAGCTGATAATGTCAGAATTTCACTCGGTGAAGAATTATCTGTTACTTTCTGTTCATTTTTACCAACCCTTGCACCCTGTATGTTATTCACCCTTTTCACAACAAAAATGAATTATCAAGACAAGACATTGTATTTTGCGACCACCCTGTACAAGGTCTTGGCCTGTTTCAAAGTTGATGGTGGATGCACCTCGATTTCTAGAAGCATGCCCAGGTATTTGATAATCATGAGATTCATGTTATAAAACAATGAACTTTCTATCGAAACGGAGTGTTATGTAATTCAGCGGAATATTCGATAATTCGATAATGAAACCTCAATAGATATATAAGCGATTGAATAACTGAATTTTCAGATATCCCATTTGTTTTAATTCATATAGTAGTTTTCACAATAAATGGTATTGACTGAAGGATTATAATAAAACCAATTAAACCCTTGAGTTGTAAAATCCGAGATGCACATCATAAATGTAAAAGGACCGGATTTAGGTAATTTTGTTTCTCAGAGAGGGATTGAAGAGGATTACAGCTTACACTTCTTGTTCATTTTAGTCTTTGTATTCCATTGGAAGTGTTCACTTGTGTTACGGCGTGCAATAATTTCATAACATTCATTTGTTATTACAGACATTAATAGCAAAGATTCTATACCCCAACGTACAGAATAGGCAGTATGTGGCGTCCGTGGATAAAAAGTAATAGTGCTTCTTCCAGTGGTTCGTTAAAGAAGAATCACTTATCTTGTGACGTGTCATTTTCTTTAAAAAAAAAACGTATGTTTGTGATACCATTGCAGAAGAATTGGGACATACAGTGTTACGACTACCTCCTTACTACTGCGTGTTCAATCCCATAGAGCTTGTGTGGCACCAACTTAAATCGAGCGTGGGCGGAAAAAATACTTCTCCGACTTTAAGTGGTAGTGTGGTAGAATTAATTAGGAACTGTATGAATGATATTCCTACCGAGAGTTGGAAAAGTTGTGGTAATCATGTTATAAATGTTGAAAACCTTTCTGTAAAATCAATTGCGCCAATTATAATTAATTTAGATGAGGATAGCGATAGCGACACTGAACTGAATATAGAATAGAATTGTAACATTTAAATAAATTACTTGTATATCACCCACATTATGCAAAATACAAATTTCTTAAGTTCGACCCTTTGGCACATTTGCACATATTCTACACAATGGGATTAAATCGGGTAGTTTATTGCAGTTAATAAGCCAATACCATTTACTGTGAAAAATACTATACCTAGCAGTGGTCACATTCAAAATGAGAAACTTTAAACAATCACAAACAAAGTATTCATAGTTCATAATAAGGCCCATATCGAGTACCAATTAGAGGCTATGTGTATTGAATACCTTATGTTAAAACAACTATAATATATGAAAAAATTCGAATACAGGTTTCTCTGAGATTCTCAACAAAATATACGACGGCGAATTATGGGCCCTGTGATAATAAAAAATATCTCCATTGACAGATTTGAATCTGTCATTACAGATTATAATCTATAGGTGGCGTATTGACAGATTAAATTCTGTCATTGACAGATTTAAATCTGGCATTGACAGATTATAATCTGTCAATGGAGATATGTTTTATTTTTACAGTGACCCTAGTAAGCCGTCGCAAAAATAAGATTCACAAATCCACGTGACGTGTTTTGCTAAACAGTAGCTAGTTCAAGCAAAAAATCAAACAGTTTTATTCAACCATAATAATATAATTTATTTCTCCGTAGTTTCTTTGGGTTCCCAACCTACAACAATCTGAAAATATAAAAATGAATATTGAAATCTATACAAGTGTATCTACCCCGATAGGTTGTTGCATAAATCAGGAAAGTCTTGTATAGATTCCAATATGGACTGTTACTTTTTCAGATTGGGGTGGGTTAGGAACTCGAAAAAATCTACTAAGAAAAGATCTATCCACCACCAAATAATGACTTTCAAACAATAATCTGTTTATTTGTGATTTTTTTTATGCAGATCCAAGACTATGCGTGGATCAAGGGACAGGAAATACGAATTGATATTTACTTTGAATTTCTGAAATTTGTAAGCCTCAGGAAAAACCTCTTTTAGCAAGGAATTCCAGAGCTCAGCTGTTCAATTGAAAAAGATCCCTGAGCAAGAGAGGTTCAACAGGTTTCCAAATTCACAACAGAGGGGTGGGAATTCTGTACTCGTCGAGTCATCCGTGTAGATATTGCCAAGCGGGGAACGATTAATAACAATTCGGAAGAGCATCGACCGCGAAAGTATCTATAGAAGAGAGACAAGTCTCCGACCCTTCTACGCTGTTCCAATGAAGTGAGCGAGTCTGTGAGCGAAGAATCACCAACAAGACAAATTGCCTTTCTCTGAATAGAATCGAGAAGCCTTAATGAATGTTTTGGTGCCGAACTCCACACATGAGAACTGTATTCCATGACAGGTCGTATCTGAGCCTTGTAGATCATTAGAAGCTGACGAGAAATGAAATATTCCTTCGCACGAAATAGGAATCCAAGTTTCTAGGAAGTACTTTCAGCGATCGATCTCACATGGTTTTTCCATGATAATCGTAATTCCTAGCATCGATATACTTGATTTTGTAGGAATAGTTATTCCTGACATCTGAATATTTGATGATGATAGATCGGCTTTTCTTGAGAAGAGACATGCCTGGGTTTCGTAGCATTAAATTCCACCAAGTTCATGCTATCCCATTTTATTATTTTTGACAAGTCGTAGTTAATTTTATTGACGTGAATGTTTCTTTGAATTTTTGTTTCTCGAGCTGGTTTGGGGACTCTGGAAGAGAAACTGGTATGAAGAGTACTGTCGTCCGCAAACCTATATTTTGAACAAGATGTTTTCTCGGGCAAATCATTGATATGAAGTAGAAACAAAGTGGGCGCCAGAACTGAACTCTGTGGAACACCTGCATTCATTTGGAGAATATCAGATGATACTCCATCAAGAACCACACACAGAGACCTATCAGACGAGAAACTCTTCAACAAAGCACACAACTGAGGAGGCAAACCATAAGACGGCAGCATAGGAAGGAGACCCCGATGCCAAACTCGATCAAACGCTTTTGGAATATCGAGTGCAACAGCTATGGTTTCTCTGAATTCCTCGATTGATTGCTGCCAAATATAAGAAACATGAGCCAATAAGTCACTGGTTGATCTTTGATGGCGAAATCCGTATTGTCGATCATTAATTATTCCTGATTCCTCTAGATAATTGATGAGCTTCATATTGATTGCTTTTTCCATGACTTTGAAAATGAAAGAAAGCAATGCAATTGGTCTATAATTACAAGTTAAAGTTTTCTTACCCTTTTTCAGGAATTGGCTGAACTGTTGCTGTCCTCCAGATTTCAGGAAAAATCCCCAGGTTATATGAAAGGTTGAATTATTCGCAAAGTACTGGTGTCAATTCGGGGCACATACTTTCAGAACAATTGCTGGGATTCCATCAGATCTGCAAGCCTTATTCGTCTTCAGGTCTATTAAAATATTTCTCATAGTTAGTTGATGAAAAATTTTCTCTGGCATATGACTGTCGACAGGCATGATATTCGGGGGACTTTTCCCGATGAGTCCAGATCAGAATTTTCAGCAAACATATTTGCAAATAAATTGGCTTTTTGTTGAACATCATAGTTCACGAATTGAAAGCTATAAAATTCAATGAAAAGGTCAATTGTAAACTCGAACCGGGCGGTAGTGACCAACTTTTTACAGTCTGCCTTCGGAAAGGAAAGTAATTGAAGATGAAACGAATCGAAATTCGCAAAAAAAATTACGCGCTGCGTCTTACTTCATGTGAAACCCGTAAAGTTCAACAAGAATTTGGATGGAGGCATCTTTACAGACTGCTTTACATTTGTTACATATAAAAATATCGTTCAAATTACAAAAAATCATGAAGATATACCTACTGTTTCAAATGATACAGGGTGATTTATAAATTGCCCGAATGTATTGCGAAAAAATGTAATGAAAACCAACTTTTTCCAGTAGGCCTTTCACAACTGAAACTAGTCTCACCGTGAGAATAATGAAAATTTAAGACGCGCATTGGCTCTTTGGAAGAATACAGTGTGTTCTATTGAAAACAAATTCTGGGATTGTCATGAAGTACCGCGCAGCGCTCATTTTTTTTCAAATTATGATTCGTTTCAGAATTGAGTACTTTCTATTCCGAAGGCAGACTATAAAAAATTAGTCCAAAAAATCTGTCACTGTCATCCGGTCTGACACTGTTTGATCTCCCACAGCTCAAACAAAGTCATATTCCATGAACTACATATTGACAATAATGGGATCGAAGCCACGAGTAACCTTTTTTCAATTTTTCGAATGTCTTCATGATTTTTACCAGAATTTGTACAACTAACATTCAAGCAGGGCCATGTGTGCCTCAGTATAATATTTTAAGATAACACCAATTATTATAATGATAAAAAGGTATTGAAATGAATTTTTTGAGTTTTCTCCCCTGAAATTGTGAAGATCTTCATATTCTTATCTCATCTGTACTTACTGTAATATTATCAAAAATAAAAATCTACTAACTCTTTTGTCAGTTATGTTGTGAATTTGAAGAGTTGAGAAAAATATTTAAAATGTATACTTTTCCTTGGCGACGTTTCAGTCTGCTCCCTTTTTCAGAGCTCTTCGGAAATTTCTTCCGAGATTAGAGTTATTGGTGAGAAGTTTCAAAATAATTTGCGGCATTCCACAGTAATGATGGAATTATTGAATGTATAACTACTATCAGCAATAGTTTTCGATCAGTCGTGAACATCCACCTAGCTTCCGCTTTTTTTTTTCTGTTCAGAATCAACGCTATATGCTGATTATTCTCACTTTTTTCAGTATAGCTCTGTGCACATTCACCACGTAGGTAGATTAAACAAATGGGTTTCTTTGATAATTTTTTGTTTCATTTTCAACTTTCTATATGCTATCTATTCAATTCTAAAGAAAGTGCTAAATCAAGTAAGGAAGCGGAACGAAACTGCATTATCATACTATCACTTCAGATACTTCAGTAGGTCCTGAACGCCACTGTTTCGTCAATCGTTTGTCCTAAGTGGGGAATGGCTACGAAACCGAATAATAGTCAACTTTCAAAGCGCGCTTCTGTATTGTTGTTTAAAAATACCAGTGTTTTGGGAATGGATGATTCATAGTGTTCATCCAAAAGTAATAAGTTGAAATTAGTGAAAATGTATTGGGAAATATTATTAGTGGTGTCCTGTGCAGTGATCGGAAAAGCCCAAGTTGATTTAGGTAATACCATGGTGAAATGAGATATGTTTGAAAACCTTTAGATTCTATCAAAAAAAAGTCTTCCTAACATTTTTCTTCATACAATCGTTGAAAAGTATGAAAAAAGTTGGATTGTGACAATATTTTAATTTCCAGCGTGTGGCGAAGTTAATTTTTTTCTATGATTTCCTGTGCAAAAAGTCGCACATCCCATATTGATGCGCTAATAGTATATTAAACACCGAGGTGGGAAGTGATTCATTCCTGTCGTGAAACAGTTAGTTTCGAGGTTAGCTATGATCTCTAGACAGGAATGAAACATCCTACCGAGGATTTCCTACTATTTTTTTACAACCATCATATTTCGATTAAAATTAATAAATCCCTATTTCGTTCTGAAAATTTCTAAAATATCACATTTAAGGACAAATTACCAAGAACGCGGTTTTCTCAGAGTAATCAAGTAGATATATTGTAACCGTGACTACGGGGTATACAATTGTCACCAATATAAATAAATGTCAGATAAAGTCAATTACTGACAAAGTCTAGAATAGATGAAATGAGGGCATTACATATATGGTTGGAAATAAAGCAGTTTTCCATACTCCCCGATGTGATTGTTGTCATTTGTTTGAAGACGCAGACATTGAGTGTTGAAATGTAGTGATACGAACTTCTATTGGGTGAGACCTGCCATAAAATCTGGATAAAATGTGGAAAAATTTGAGATTAATGAAATCAATGAGGAATGTAATGAAATATGGAAAGAATAAAAAATGGAAAATTAAATGAATGAAATCAACCACAGTTGATAAATGGAATGATAAAAATGAATCATGAAAAAAAAAAGTGCTGTATAATAAATATGATAAATGAATGAAATGAATACAAATTTTCAAAAATGGTAATAAATATAAATGATAATAATTGAAAACAAAATGAGAAAAGTAGAATTGAAAATGCTAATTTCGAAAAGTGATAATAATGAAAAATATTGAATGTATTCAAATATCGAAAATCAATATTGAAAAAATTATATCGAAATTAAATAACATTCTGAAACACCAGAAGTGAAGTTCACTAGTATAGTATAGTAGTCAGACTTACGGAGTAACAGAATGGGATGGCGTTGAAAAGTACGATATTGACAAAAATCATTGTATGTCTGGACAGAACTTGCGAACAAGTTTCAAACTGGGCTTCCCAACAAGAAATTTTCCTCCCCACTTCTTCGGATAGCAAAATACCATGTGGGATACAACATCTAAAAAGTCTTATCAAAGAGAACATTTTCATAGAATAGCAGATCCTTTTCGCCCTAATGTATTCCTCAATATTTTCGAATCCAGCGAATATTTTCAGAATCTTTGAAATCAGCTACTAGAAGACCAAAAATTTCGAATCATTTCTGTGAACAAAATGTGAATCGCAATGGTGATTTCAGTTTGAAATAATGTTTGATTCATACACCACCAATTACTCACTTCACAAAATTGAAGTATCTGTTTCATACTGGTTCACCCTAATTCTTGGAAAATGTTCTTCCTGATAAGACTTGTGGAATGGTATATTGTCGATTGAGGAAGTTTGAGAGGACAGTTTTCTTTTGGGAGTCGTGTTCATAACAGTACCCGAGTTCTACTCAGGCGCACATATTTCTCAGAGAAGAAACAGACATATATTATGCAATTCCAAAGTTCACAACGCGCCTGCGCGCGTGTAATCTCCATGCAAGTCAAGAGAAATAGAAACGGCTATACACCTTTTCCAATTGTAATTCAGAAAAAGTCAATTGTAATTCAGATTAGTCAAATGTAATTCAGAAGATATCAGTTGTAATTCAGAATAGTCAACTGTAATTCAGAAGATATCAATTGTAATTCAGAACTTGTTGATTATAATTCAGATAATATCAAATGTAATTCAGATTATATATTCAATGGAGACAATCAGACCGTTAGATAGCGACAGATTTTGGTGCCCCATTTTCGCATACAAGCCTCGAATAAGGTTGAAAAGGACATCGATTCTAAGTATAATGAAGGGAAAACGCGTGGAGAACATATGATAAAATCGATTTTCCGAAACAGAAATGAAATGAGTTCGGCGCCCATTTTTCCACATGTTCATTGAAATACAATTACTGTGTTGTTGCTTGGGGCAACCGCAGTGTACCAGTTATTTCCTATACATATATGTCCATTATAATTGTGAATTTTCTGTTTATTTTTTGTATAAATAAATATCATTAATTTGTATTATTAAATCGAATAGTAGCAAAAAACACCCAAATATTACATATTCAAACTTATTGAAGCTATAATATACCTAAGTAATGATGATACTGCATAATATAATATAAATATTTGTATAATATTTTGCAGCTTTTTCATGCATGTCATGTGTGACACTCAGGTTGCTAGTCCTCTGTTTCGAATTAAAAATACTAGACCATTCTCGACGCATAAAATAGATCAAAGGAACATGAGCTTTGGAAAAATTTAATCACTAATTTTTATTCTGCGTAATGAAAATACCCATTTTTGGGATGTTCAGTCACAATATTTCAAATCCTTTTTTCTTGGAAAATGTATGTTGTTTCATACGAAAGTATGTACATATGTAGTACATAGACTTCGTGTTCCTTTTCCCAATAATTAGGTTGTTTCATTCGAAAAACATTTTTATACGCTACGTTTTCAATCAGTACCCTGTATATTGAAAAACAATTTGAGAAGCCCAAATTCGTTGATAAATATCTATGGATGTACATATATAAAACTTTCAAATGAAATATATTTCGATAATTTCACTCCTTCACATCGAAGTCAGAATGGCACTTCGACGAGACACGCCCTGTATCCTGTACCTATATATTTTGTAGATCAGTAAATATCAATTTTCTTCCCTTTTGGTGTTTTCGCAGGTTCTCAGAATTGTCGTGCCAGTACTGAATGCCTTTTTTGTTCTTGATCAAACGTATACGTCTGCATATCGTTCATTTTCTGAATTACAATTGATATCTTCTGAATTACAATTGACAAGATCAGAATTACAATTGATATATCCTGAATTACAATTGACAGATCTGAATTACAATTGATATCATCCGAATTACATTTGACTAATCTGAATTACAATTGATATTTTCTGAATAATATCTTATATTATCTGAATTACGATTGGAAAAGGTGTAGTATCCATACAAAAATCGTGCGAGTCCATTAGTTTTTTTAGTTATAATCAGAATATCAACCAGAATTAATAAATCACCAGTTGTTCTCAGACCAATAAACCTGAACCACTACTTGTTTCATCTTCGTTATTATCGCATAATCATACTACTTTTTTCTTTCCTTCTTCATGAAATGACATGATGAAGTACCAAGAATGAATTAGAAATAGTCAACAATCTAACTTTGATTAATTTCAGTTGAAGTTGAATGTACTGTCATGACAAATGAATCTTGCACAGGAAAATTATAATGTATGACCGATGGCAAGAGGCAAGAAAGAAATTTCTTGAAAAGTACCAAACTTGCATTGCATGAAAATCGCACAACGTATGCCTGTCTTTGTACACTTTTTTGAAACAGTTAACTCTGTTTCTCCATATCACACATTGATCAAAAAAATCCGAAATTGACCGATTTCAATATTTTTGAATATATTTTGTGGTTGTCTTTATGAACGGCAATATTTTGCATCTCTGAAATTTCAACCAGTAGTTAGTTAATTCACCAAATGTATTGATTTTTCAATCATGTTGAATAATCTCCAGTTGAGAGTTCATATGGGCCAAAAAAAAATGATGAATTCGTTGTCGAAACGTGATTCATTTCATATAATCGGTATGACTCGAAAATACCAAAGAACATAGTTTTAAATCCACCTATATTTGTGCAAATATTTGGTATAGAATAATGAGTTTCGTATTTTTCTCAACAGAGTTGCATAAAACGATATTTTTCCTCGGGCATTTGAAAAAATATTTGTCCTGTCAATTTTCGTGCTGCATGATTTACATATCCATTCAATTGTTTCCAGTGAAGCAACAGAAGATGGGATGAGTTTCATAATATTGCTAATTAATAATTTACTCTTGTACCATGAACCTCTTCAACAATGTTAATATTTGATTTAACAATCGACCATTGATCGCTTTTTTACTCGAGTGTACTTTTTTTCTATGAATTCAGGATTATCCGTGAAAAATATTTACCATGAAACATTTATTCGACCTTCATTTCGAATCTTAGGTTATCAATTGGGTGAACACTTACTTTGTAGATTTGATTCGATCCATGAATTCTCAAAACCCATACCATATCTTGATCTTTGTAAGGGAAATTCTACATTGCAATTTCTTGTTGAGTATCAATGTTATATTTGAACAGATACATCAATTATTTTTACGCAAATCGCTAGGAAATTTTACATTCATGACAAAAATCAAGATTTCCTTACTGTAAGGAAATAATTTTTTCTCAGATTGATGGTAAATATTAATTCTGCGGACACATATCAATCAGCAAAGTATTACTTTTTCTGCCTAGGCAGCAAAGTAAGGTCTTTCCTGTCTAGGCAGCAGACGTAATACTTTGCTGATTGATGTGTCTGGAGGAGAAAGTACTTCTGAGTCGCTATCACTGTTCATAATGTTGGCGAACTATATATAGGTTCAAATTTGGGACCACTTCTCTTTCTTTTATTTGTGAATGACTTACCTTCTATTATTACATCACAGTGTTTACTCTTCGCAGATGATCTTAAAATTTTTACAAAAATAGATGATCTCAATGATTACTTTCAGTTCCAGAATGATATAGATAGAATACAGGAATGGTCCATGCGTAATAAATTATACTTCAATATTGACAAATGTTTCATCATGACATACAGTAAACAAAAGCATCCAAGTCACTACATATATATCATGGGAAATAAAGCTCTGCGGAGAGTGAGTGAAGTTGTTGATCTGGGTGTTGTATTTTTTCCAAATCTCAGCTTTCAATCCCACATCCGAAATGTTTCATTTCAAGCATACAAATCAGTTGGTTTCATCAAACGCTCAACTCTTAACTTCAGCTCTGTTGAATTTATTATATATCTTTATAACGCACTCGTCAGAAGCAAACTCGAATTCGGATGTTTGATTTGGAATAACTATCTCAACACAGGAAATGTTAAACAAATAGAGACATTACAAAATAAATTCATCAAGTACATTTTCTATTGAAAATATAAGGCCAGTCCTGGATTTATTTCATATCAACCCTTGAGACTCGATTTATTTCATATCAACCCTTGAGACTCGAACTGAAAATCATTAAATTGGAGTACAGGAGAATCCATCGCTGTCTTACTTTTCTCTATAAATTGATGAACTATCATGTAGACTCTTCTGAACTCCTACATCAATTGAATCTGTATGTTCCCGATCATCGAACGCGTCCTAGACGCCTCACCTTTCTGGTTAACACCACTAACGCCTTAGACTCAATATGTCGATCATACAATCACTACAATCTTGAATATGATCAAGATTTATTTATGTCAAGTCTTATGTCCTTTAGAAAAGCCGTTATCGAAATTAGTAATAAGTAGTTATATTACGTCGCGGGTTTTTTCGGGCTTGGGGGCCGCATACACGGCCCTCGGGCCCGAAAAACTTGCGATGTATCAACATCGGCCGTGAAAGCCCACATTATTCCAAGCAATATTGTCTTTGCACCTAACCCCTAATTATTAGTACCTAATAGTGCTATGTTGTGTCATGTTATATATATATATATATATATATATATATATATATATATATATATATATATATATATATATATATATATATATATATATATATATATATATATATATATATATGTAAGAAACAGAAACATGTAATTAGGCAACCTGTATGTTTCTGATAAATAAATAAATAAATAATTACTATGAGCATATACATTTCCATAGTAACCAACTATTCCAACTTTTCTTTTAGTTCAAATTCATTTTAAACTTCGCCTCGAATAGAAATACAATTTTTCAACTATACACCAAATAACAATATCCAAAATCGATTCGGTACATAGTGTCTCCAATATACTATCTATTCAGATTTCATGTACTGTCCTTTGGTACAGCACTTAAATGAAAAGTTATATCCGCCGCTTTAGACTATCTACCCACAATAGAAAAAGCCGGAATATCGCATCTAGCTCACAAGATTCAAATAAACAATTATAAGCACCACTGAATGGAGAAGTAAACTATGAAAAAGGAAACTACTCCAAACTGAGATGCATAATAGGAGAACTCAAATTGAGCTGGAAGTTAAACCCATATTCATTATAAAAAAAAAATAAATTAACATGAAAATATGACTTTCAGAAACTTGGATTTTTTGTGGGGAGAATGAAGTTAGGGGAACTAATTCTTTGCTTTCTTTCTTCTTCCTTTCAAAAAACTCAAAATACAACTTTTAAAATTTGAAAATATTCACAAACACTCTCTTGATAGGTATGTGAAAAGATCAAAGACGTTAGATTCATTCACAAAAAGAAAGAGTCTATCTAAAACAGCTACTCCCTTGCCTATTTTGAGGAAATTTCCTATCATCTATTTGAATCAATTTTCATTTGCTTGGTATACAAATTGAGTGATAAAAAATTATTTCTATGTAACTCGGTGCCTGTCGTGCCATTAGGCAGGGTATTAGCTGTTTTAGAGTGTCTCTTTCACTAATTTCTTGAATGAATGACACAGACCCACACTTTTTTCTGAAAGTGTTAATTTCTAATTTCTGAATGGAAGAAGAAAAAAGACAAAAATAACTACTTCAAACTTCTTATGACTTTGTCATTTATGTCTGACAATTGGCGTTATCTAGCGATGAAATTGAGAGCACAAAAAAGTCTCCCCATGAAATAAAGAATATCGCATCAATTGCAACATCATATTTTTCAGACATCTTAGTAATAACTCACTAGTAACGTCATCAGTACTCAATTCAAATGCATTTCTTGAGGAATTGGTGGTTCGAGATGCATTGTGTTTGCAAGCTCTGCAGAGTGTCACTGAGGATACTTATGACGGGTCGAAATAGCTATATGACTTTGAGTTTGTGTGTGTAATGATTCAGACTGCAAGGGTTTTTGAAAAAGTCATGTGACGATTATTCTTCCTCTTTGGGTTTAATTCAATATGAAGTCAAGTCAAAACCCTAGTTGGTTCATGCATTATAGATTACTGTCAAAAGAAATAACATAATAATAGAGCGAGGTGTCAAGTGTCATATCGTTGCATAGATGTCAAAACTCGCATCACACACTTAATTGGTTTTGAGTTATGAGATTAACTGTGGCTACAAATATATTGCTCATTGATTTAAAAACCCTGCAACTCAATTTGTTACCCTTTTGTTATGTAATCCATATAATATTATTTGCTGAAAATTTGCCAGCTATTAGCCACTTTCATTTTTAGTTCAGAGGTATATTTCTCATCATATTATTATTTTTAGAAAAAGGTTTCTCAAACTTCTGATATTAAAAGCTTTCGTGAACCATATAACGGTGTGCCAATAATTTGCCAGCATTAGTCCAGTTTCATTTCCAGTCTAAGAGTATATACCCCATCAAATTATTATTTTTTGAAAAGGGTTTCCCAAAAATGTGGATGTTGCATACTGTTGAGTTTTCGTGCCACCTCGTATATATTTGCTTTTTGGTTGGTTTTGCGATTTCTTATGTTCCTTATGTAATCTTATATTATGATGTAAATGTAATATCTAGTTATATCAAGTAGGTCACTTCTAGCGAAAGTGCATATACTCAGAATCTCCGTAAATCTCTCCTCTTCCACAAAGGCAGATGTCATAGGCGTCCGCATTCACTTCCATAAGAATTAAATAAAGATACAACATAGTTGAAAAAAATGAGAACAATTGAAAAAATAGTGAGAAGGGAGCAAATGAAATTACACTGGTGAATTTTTGTCATCTTTATCACTTTGTATTTTATTTTGTAAATATTTTTCAGTTTCTTTCATTTTTTATCACTGGTCTGTTTTAACCAGTTTTGTTCCCAATATTTCTTCATTTTGTTCACATATTTGAATTAACTGCATCGTTTCCGTGATTTCAATTATCTCTGTTCCCCCTGTCGCTGTTGAATGAAGAATTAGTTTTCACGTGTACTTGAAAAATATCTAAAATAACAGGTACAAAAAACACACTCAGTGATAACAACTTTTGAATTCAGTCATTGATTACATTGAGAAGACAAATTACACAGAAAATAACGAATCTAAACAAGAATATGACAGAACCATGGAATTTGATAACATTAATAATGAGAGGATTAGGAAATGATATATTTAAAAAATTAAATTACATTATGTGAAGTAATTGCTTCAATTCGTATCAAAATAACCATGAAATATGAAAATATAAAGAAGAATAAAAATTTGCATCTATGAAGGTTTTATGGCACTTTCTCGAGTTCATTAAACAAAATACACGCTTCTCTGATCACATGGAATTTTGACGCAATAGGTGATAAATTACATGAGAGTTATTGTACACGTGCCAAGTCCCTATATAAATGTGTCGACAGTTAAAACATTTAATTTTCTCCTATATTCTCGGCACAAGAATACCAAAGTTCCTAATTCTCCTATATCTGCTTATCTGAGAAAACCGTTTCGGATGAATTACTAATATGTAGGCGAATTCATTTATAGATCGATAATAATTTCAGTCACGATCATTCGAAAGTTTGCTTATTTTCAACCTACTCCTAGGTTGGAAAGTGACCAATTGTCCACTCAGAAGAATACGTGGTCGGTAAAGCACATTGCCAACCTCTCGGCACTTTTCTGACTCCGACTTCTTTTATTCAAAACAAAATTCTGTCCATAGGAATTCATGAAGTGCTTTGAGTCCAGTCAACGTCTACACATCAACACAGTTACAGAAAACGACCTACCCTTGACACGATAATACAGTTATTACGCATTATCCCAGTACCAAACGAACAGAGAAGATATAGGCCCTCAGTTTATCTCTTGAAAACCACAAACCTCTTCAATAACTAAGTACAGTAGTTTTAAGAACTAGCACATTTCATCAGCCATTTCCCAAGTACAGTGTCCAGAAAGTCCCCGTAAATTTATTTCCTATTACATTGAAAGTGTTTTCGCTACATTCGCCAAAAAATTGACTTCGATCATGACTTTCCTTGTCATGGTAAATTGAAACTCATTCGATCCCACAGACATTAGAACTAACAGAATGGCCTTCATGACAGTTTTCAGTAGTAATAACCAAGGACATTGATAATTGTGCGAAAAAATTTAATAACAGATTTCAAAAGCTTGTTGCTTTGAAACAGACCGACGCCGTAGGAGGAGGTCTGTTTCCAATAAGCAACAAGCTTGAGAAATCTGTTATTAAATTTTTGAGGATTTATCAATGTTTGAGGGTTATTCGGAAAAATTTTTTTCCTTTTTTTGAAATAAATACAAACACAAAATTATTTATTTGAAAGTACAATTAGTAAATGAATAATTCGAAAAATTAAACGAAGATCCACAGGTGTTAGTTTCAATAACTGACGACGATGTATTTTCACGCATGCTGTTAATAATTAGGTTGTGATGTTCTTGGTCAATATTTAAGTAAGGTTTTATGCGTTTTAGCGTTGTTGTGGCCTGTAATCTTTATAGACCGGGAGGTGGTGTCACTTTTGAACAAGTGATCGATCTGCACACGAATTTTTCAGCATGAGTAGTTCTCCACCTGTACATATGAGGACCGCGCGTCAGCCAGTACAATAGCGGTGGGTGTGGGCGTGAGAGGCGGTGAAACTCGCTGAAAAAATCTCAAAAAAAAGTGATTGATCTCCACGTGAAACTTTGTAATGATGTAAATTATTCATGATTATAGGTGGAAATAGGCGTCAGCCACGTTCCCGATGGTGGAAACATCGTCAGTCAGGCCTATGAAGTGGTCGGAAAAATCGGAAAATTGAAGTGACCGATCTGCACTTGAAATTTTGAAGGATGATTATTGTATTCAAATTAAACATGAAAATGGACGTCAGCCACGTTGATAGTGGTGGATTCTGCGTCAGTCAGGCGTCTGAAGTCAAGGGCAGTGACCAGCTTCTTTTGGCGCGCTGTATCTTATGCAGTTCGACTGACGCATATTCCACCGGCATCGTGCCGGCTGACGATTATTTATCGAATATACATAACAATTACATGTTTATAAAGTGCATTTCTTTAATGCCCCCTCTTTTATTTTTTGAACGGGTCAACGCAGAAAATTGAAACTGATGATGATGAAAGTTATGCATGAATACTATATTAAGGAGTAAAATTTACCCATGAAAAGTTCATTTCACTTTACAACCGTAGAATATGAAGTCGATATCTTGACCAACAACAAAATGGCAGAACATTTGATAATTGCCTGCGCATCTCGACGTGTGACGTCATAAGTTGAGGAAATAAGTCGAGTTCAGTTCAGAAGATGCTCGAAATAGTTGCCTTAAACGTCTTGAGATGAAAACAGCCTTTCGGATATTTCACGTCAAAAATTTTCGAAGTCAGCAACGTCGATTGTTCTTCAAATATTTAATCATTCCCTGCCGTACATTCAATAATGAATCAGGTTCAGTTTCGTACACCTTCTGTTCCAAATAGCCCCATAACAAAAGTCTGAAGGTGTCAAATCTGGCAAGCGGGCTGGCCATTCCAAAGTATGTCAATGGCCAATCCAACGACCATGGAAAGTATTACCCAAATAGTCACATCGGGTAATGTCACATCATGCATGTACAATTCATTTTCTTTGCGAATTGTTAACACAGTTTTACACTTATTCCATGTCTCATCAGAAAATGAAATTGAAGGTTCACTTCTCTTCAAACAAATAACACAGAACGGCTTTGATTCCGACATCGTGAAAATAATTACTCCTGTCTCACTGTGCCTCACTGGCTTGAGTCGTAAATATGAGATAAAAAACTACCTTGTACTATTCGTTCCAAAAACATTTTTTGAAAAAAAAACATTCGTGTATTCTGTGATATTATTATAAACTGTACATAGATACAAAAATATTAGCAAAACCTACACCTGCAGTGTAGTAGATCCAATTATATGCCATATATTGAAAAAATGGAAACACGAAGTCATCTCCACAACACATTTAATTCCTACAGGAACAGTGTCCTAGTTGAGACATGTTTGGAACATATATATGTTCATCTCCAGTTAAGTACAAATATAGAGAAATAGTTGGGAGTATGGAGAATCTGAAGTGGTTCAAGATACTAGTTATAATTATGTTTAATATGTAGTTTTTGGTCTCCCAACTTTTCCTCTATGTTTGTACTCAACTGCAGATGAAAATATATATGTTCGAAACAAGGACACTGTTCCTGTAGGAATTAAATATGTTATGGAGATGACTTCGTGTTTCCATTTTTTCAATAAAACTGGTCTTCCACTTTGAGTACGGACTACTACCTCCGTATATGCAGTATAGTTAAATTAATAGTTATTGTTTGTTTGTCTCAGATGGATAATCTATTCAACTTTTATAAATCCCTTCGGTGATTCATTTATAATAATATCAATCAAAACATATTTGAACTAGTAACTCTAACATATCACCAGTGGACTCGATAAAAAATTGAGCTAAAATATATTTGTCAAAGTGAAACAATGTATTTGAGTCAAACGTACAATATAGATAATTCAACTTTATTGCTTATGGTTGTATTGACTATATTGCAGGAGTAGGCTTTGTTGTAATATTTCCATCTGTGTATAAATAATGAAGACATCACGCATTCACTGAAAGTAATGTTTAAATTTGAAAGAATAGTCGTAATCAATATTCAAAAAGTTAGATATAGTGATTTATATCACCTTAAAATGATATATGAACATGTTATTGTTATGTACTTTCGATAACTAATCGTCAGCCGGCATGATGCCGGTGGAATATGCGTCAGACGAACTGCATCAGATACAGCGCGCCAAAAGAAGCTGGTCACTGCCCTTGACTTTGGACGCCTGACTGACGCAGAATCCACCACTATCAACGTGGCTGACGTGCATTTTCATGTTCAATTTGAATACAATAATCATCCTTCAAAATTTCAAGTGCAGATCGGTCACTTCAATTTTCCGATTTTTCCGACCACTTCAAAGGCCTGACTGACGATGTTTCCACCATCGGGAACGTGGCTGACGCCTATTTCCACCCATGATCATGAATAGTTTACATAATAACAAAGTTTCACGTGGAGATCAATCACTTATTTTTGAGATTTTTCCGGCGAGTTTCACCGCCTCCCACGCCTACGCCCACCACGGTCGCGCCGGCTGACTTTCGATTTGGAGTAAAGTAATGGTAAAACTCTCTAATTAATCACATTCGAGTTGCAGATGAATCACAGATAAAAAAGTGACATCACCTCCCGGTCTATTATGAGCTGCTGCTCTTGAACCCCATTTTTTGCCAGTTGACTAACTGCGGTCGATCTGTTCGAGTGATTTGTAATCTTTTTCTCTTGAGTATTTGAGCCAATTGCTCCTGCAGATGATTTTGTCCAGTTTTGAATTGTATTTTTCCCTATAGGCATATTGTCATACCAGTGGTACCGTTCGGCTTCCATCTAATTCATAATTTCTAATACTACAAAAGTCAATAAAAGCTTTCCAAACAAATTTCTTACTGTACACAGTATTTCTGGGTATAGATGACTTGATAATTTCGTTTATCTTCTCATCATTATCACAACCAAAACGTGACATGTTGAATTCATATTAATTTATGAGAAACGTCAAAATTGAAATTCATGCGTATCTGTAGCAACGAAGTGAAAACAGCCCATGGGATCTGTTATCAGTGTTATGTTGCTCTAATTTGTTATTTTCATTCACATGACCTCAAATATTATATAAATTCCATTGAATTTATAAGTAAGTAAAAAATTTTCCGTGAAACACGATAAGGAATACAATAGAGAGAGAAAGGATATGCACATTGAAGTGATATTGTGAAGGACAGAGTGATAACTTTATACTTGAATTACTCTATCCTTCTTAACTTCTTTTCATCTGCTACATCGAGGAACGAATTCGCTTTTAGAAGTTATACTTAAAGTAATGTTTATGGCTTTCGCAGCCGAGGTTTTCAGTATCACTACTTTTCTTCGGGTTTGAAAGCCGTCGTTCTTTGGAATCTTGACTATCAAATCCGAAGAAAATAATACTGAAAACCTCGGCCGCGAGAGCCTTAACCATTATGTTCATTGAACCCTTTTTTTTTAGATTACTCACTGATTGATTTTGTCGACTCCATTGTATTTTTTCTTCTAATCTCTTCAATCTGAATACTCAAATTTCAATTATCCACTTGAGCTTTTTCACATAATGAATGTTACGACAAGTTTCAGTAGACTTGAAAATGAATATATAAATGAAATGAATACAAGGTAATAGATATGAATATTGGAAGTTCATATCAATACTATTCAACGATACAGATTTCCATACTGATTCAAATATACATTTTCCCTCATTCGTTGCGATCATTGAAAAATCATACCTGTCTTCTGTTAAAAAAATTCTGCTTGGCATGAGTGCAGCATTTGTCTCCAATTTATGTTGCAAATTTCATACAACAAATTAAATCCATTTTTAAAGTATAGCATTCGACATCTTGAAAAGTTTTGAAATGATCACTTCAATAGTACATTTTTGTTACAGCAAATCACTTCCAGAATTGCCATATGAGTAGTTCCACATTTGATGAATGTCTCAAGGATAGCATGAATGAATTGAGGCCTTACTTCAAAACTGGTAAGTATAGTGGATGTTGCTAGAATCGAAACCCCAAAATGAAAACGAAGTAATAACTGAGATTATTTGTATTTTTGTTCCAGGGTTACCAGATTATGGGATCTCGCCATTCGATCCATTTCACATAGCAGAAATTCCACAAAAAATGAGCAATCCCTTTTTCAATTATCGCCTTATCCTCAGGAACGTTACAGAAAGTGGTTGGACTGCTTCTCAAGTGACGAAACTCAGGTTCAGTATTTTGTCAAAAATCAGGGAAAAATTCAAAGATCAACTTCTGTGTCGATGCATAATTCATGCAGACGTGCGAAATGTATCCGGAACCAATACAGTCTGTACATTATTATAGTATCTGTTTTGAGGCAAATTGGTAAATTGCTCCTGATGAGAAGGAATTGGAAGCAAACTTGACGGACTGTTGTGTCAGTTACTCATCGCAATCTTTTAGAATTTTGAGATTAATAGTCAATAGTTCTACCAAGTGTTTATTCTGACACAATCTTCTTCGAACTGAATCTTTCCAATTCAGCTCCCTTTTTCAGAAGAGACATCCAACATTGTACATTATTCAATGAACAATTAGCAATGTTATTATTTCCGTTGAACGAATTACAAATTGATACTCAATTTCCTTTTCCTGAAGATGCTAACCTTGTTAGTTTGGTGATGGGGTAATTGATCTCTAGGAAAAGTTCCAACTTTCACACCAAAGATTTCAAACTCATCGTCTATCCATTCTCTTCTATCAAGAAAATTAATATTATTCCATCCGAAAATTTGGAAAATCAATAACCTAGTCTCGAGAAAAATATCTCTCCAGAATATAAAATTTCAATTGATATAAAAAAATTGAGCCATTTGATTCAAGGAGCTTGCATATACAATTATATATTTTTTCATGTACTGAAATTTCAAATTATTGAACAATACATGCATACCTTCATGTTCGTAGATGACTGTGGATGAGGGTGAAAACTTGTTCAACAGAGCTCAATCTCACACTGAGAATTTTTTTCTTCCTGAAGATGGCACCTTGGGTGGCGAAACTCGCGTTGAATGCAAATGTTTTCGGCTCAATACCTGAGTAATCGAGCCTCTGAAAAGTGTATCTTACAATTTGGAAGAAATCACTATTGAGGGCGTTGAATACTGATTCCTATGATTCCACTGCATGCATCAACCCTGAATTTATGATATTTAATTGAGTTCTTTTCTGATTATTACAGAACTGACTTCGATAAAAACCAAATGCTAGTAACACAATTCTTTCCGGATAAACGCCTGAACGGATCCTATGAAATTGAAGGAACATTTTTCGGACAGAAAGTCCGTAACCAAGGAGTTTGGGACTTGGCTTTGTTCGATTACATTCAAACTCTAACAATTTCAAGAAAGCCAGCTGGACCTTCTGCCCCACTGAAAAATCCTCCCATCAAACTCAAATGCAGTATACAAACTTGCAAGAAGTTAGAACTACATATCGGTAACTTAGCTGGTGGCAGGACAGTTGTTGGTGAGTTGAAGATGTTTTTAGCTCCGCTATTGATAATAGAAGTGGTAAATGGAATCACAGGCATCGTTTGCCCTGCTCTGGAGTGGTAATTTTTCGAATATCCAAACGAAATAAATCTTCAAAATTATCTATCGTATAGCGAAACAGGTGTCGCGATTTTGTGAACCCATTGACAGTCAAAATCATACAGGAAACTGTGATATATTTGTTAATATGGATTTTCATCTGGTATTGGTCAGTTCCAATCAATGGAAGAAATCTGGTTCACTCAAACTGCGAGTATTGAAGTCAGTTTTTCATTCAGAATCAATGGTGGCCGCTGTAGAACTGTTTTATTATGTTTTGATGCCAACTTCAATACTATGGATTCTCGAAGATATGGAATTAATATTCCTGAGGATATTAATGTAACGAATGACATTTTTTCTACATTCGAGAATGAGAATATTTAGTTTTCTAGTTTTGTCCACGAAGATGATTATGTAACATCAAGAACTTGCGTCAAAACTGATGAGAATTCAATAACAAAAATCTATATGTTCGTTTATATTCCATTACATATTAATTTCATAGAGAATGTAATGAAAATGTTATTGTTAGGCTTCAAAGCCCAAAGTTTAAAGAATAAATAATAACAAATGATGGGGCTACGATTGATAATGTGATAATGAGGTTAAGTTACTGGTTCTTGCATCAAAAAACATAAAAAATTACTGAGAATCTCAAATCATTATATTCAGAAGACAAATCATTGGGAATTATAGCAATTTTATTATTTCTATCCAAAGTTAAACCACTCTCGATACATACACAGTGAGTTACGCGGAATTAGATGGCCTGGAGGATAGTCGAAACATATTTCAGATCACTTTCCATAACAAGAATATGCCAGTCTCATGTTAGCATGATTGGAAAATGATTTCAATTATACAGGAGCCTTTCCTGAAAAACGTAGCAAGCCAAACTTCTTAAATCTACAGTAAAATCCAAAATATCGCATTGCTGTTGGAAAACCAATAACTCGGAAAGAAGTTATTTCTCACAGACTGAAATCATTTCCTGAAATTCTACCAATTAGCATTTTCGCAACAACTTTGAATCTATACAAGCGTATAAAGGCAGCCGAGTCTACCTCGAAAAATTCTGGCGACATTGAAGAAGTTTCTCCTGATCAAGGTTACCACTGAATCAGTAAACAAATTCAATTTTTTTCAATATTCCCAGAAAAAAGTTGAAGATGATCAATTGTCCTATAAAATACATACCTCGTTAGACATTTTAAAAAGTTCAATTGATTCTGAATTTCGTAACTTTTGTGTGGTAATTGTTCACTTACCTTCCACACTTCCACATATTCACTTTCGATGTTTTCAAATTATAACCATTGAGAAACTGAGAGATAGTTGAAAAAACAGATTTATCCATTTTCATCATTATCGATGCAAATTGAAAAGTTGGGATGACTAAAACTTTTTTTTCAGAAAATATGCTGGATTGGGTCATCAACAGAGCATGGCAGCCTGGATTCGTTGTCCTGAGTCCAATAATCAACGATCTAGTTAGCACGGCTTTCACAGAAATACTGAATAGGGATTTCCAGAATTTTCCTTTCAACGAAGTGTTCAAGAACTGAGATCTATGAGTGAGATGATGGCCTGTAACATCCATATTGATTTGTTTATTTCAATCACTTAATAACGAATGAAAGAAGAAGCTACTGCCTACCTGAACGGAGCAAGTTAATTCATATAAGTGTCTAAGAATAGTTGTTTATCAATTGCTCCACTATGTTTCTCGGATCTGTCATAAAGCTATCCTAGGATCATTAAGTTGAATGAAATTAGTTCATTCGAAATTGTTTTAGTGTTTATATTTAGTTTGTTGAGATATTGATTTTTTTACCTGTGTTATAGTTACGAAAGGAGAAAGGCTGCAATTTTTCAATAAAATATATGATTTGTGTCTACCTTCATCTAGTTACCATAAAAATTATCAACAATATGTTTTTTTTATTCGAAGGAAATGAGGGAAAATATTGAAAATTTCCAGCAAATCACTAATTCTCAATGATACTATTTCTGATAGTGTAGCTGTTTCTTGGAAACACCTTGTTCAAAACGGTGTATTGAATATAAATCACATTATTTCACAATTCAATTCAGGAAGAGTTTCCTTGAGATATCAAGAACAATGCTTTTGTTACCTGAAATTGAACTTGACCCTGAGTGAACTACAGCTGTTTTTAAAGGAAATCATAGAAGCTTAATCGAATTGTGTTCCGTCAAGTCTTTAACATCAGCATATCTAAATATAATAATTCTCATGACAACATAATATTGGATATTTTTTTCCTTCCGATTTCCATGATCTCCAGGAAAACACCTTCTATGATACCAGAATATGATGTGACCAAAAAAGTTGAAAGTGGCATTCACATTTATTCTTATTCCATCAAGTTCAGGAGTATGAAACATTATTGGCAAGGAATTCCTGAACTTGATCGTTCTGACAAAAGGCACATCTTGGAGAAGACAAATTGAAAAGGTTTGTCATGAATTTTCGGGAGCTGAAAGAATAAAAATTACTATTAGGCACGATATAGTTAACCAAGTTTCTGGGAACCAGTATCAGCAACAGATCTGATATAATCTTTTTTTGGGAGAGCATCACCAATCGTTATTCCAAGCTTCGATATATATGTCATATAATCTTCCTTCGATAACAGACGTACTTATGTAGTTTATTAATAATCCAAAGAAACAGTACAAATTTTTATAGTAGGAAGGAATAACAAATACCTATTATTATTCGAAGAAAACTATTTGAATATACCTATCTTATATAATATCACATGATTATCGAAATGCGAATAAAAAGGAAAGAAAAAGAGAGAAAGAGAAGCATTCCTTCTCTTTCCCCCTCTTCTTCCTTTCCCCTTTCCTTTTTTTCAGCTTATGGATATCAAATATGTTTTCAATTGGATTCCACTAGCATTAGAATATATCTATTAACTGGAATCACGTTGTGAAAACATTGTCAAATAAGAATCTGATATCTCTTTGCTTTTACTAACATATTATGTGGAAGCACTGTATCAGAAATCGTTATGAGAGTACGGTCATTTGTCATACAAGAAGCTGAACTTCAACAGTAAAATAATTAATATTCATTATTAGATAGGGATCCTCCCAAAATATTTAATCCTGTTCGAAATGTGTAAAAGGGTTTAAAAATCCTATCAATGATTTCCCAAAAGATTGCAATACTGAAATCATCCTTTATTTATGAAAACTCAAGTCCTAGCATTCATTTAAGTTCAGGAACGCCCTGTGACGTCAGTACCCTTATTGAACGACACATGGGCATTTCACAGCCCGCTGCTTTGAGCACTGCGGTCATTCATATTTATGTTGCTTCTCTGAGTTGAAAGGGTGAGTATTGGGTGACTATAGATTTCAAAAAGACGATTCACATGATCTACCAACAGTAGATGTTACAATGGTCTCTGATTTTTTGGAATCGTGTACAGACTTGCCGTGGATTGTTTGTTTTGAGGAATTTACTCAACCAGAAACAAAATACCACTTATTCCAATTCATCATAATTAGGATTTTCCTATTGTGGAATTCACGAACAGAACTGTGTAAACACCGTTCACATATCACAGATGAGCATCAATGAAGAAGGTGACATCACAAACCGTAGCCTTGCCTCAGGAATATATCTTGCTATATCTTTAGCAAAAAGTTTCCTAGTCTCGTGTGATACTGACTTTTTTTATTGTCGCCAAAGAAGAACATTAAACAGTTCAATGGTAGTTCAAAGGTTCATGTTCTAATAGACATGTGTAATATATATAAAATAAAATCATAAGTAAAAATAGAAATTATAACAAGAAATAAAGAAGGTAAATGAATAAAAATGAAAATAAATAAAATAGAACAAAATATAAAGTAACGTCAAGTGAAAAATTTCATTTCCTCCTGTTCATAAGTGTTTTCTTGTTCATGAAATAAAACGTACGCCTCGCCACTTACGAGATCTTTTGAATATATCGGTGACACATGGGAATCGTTGTATTCGTACCACGTTTCGGAGTAAGGATGTCGACAGTAAGCCGTGTAGTGACCGCTGTACGTAGTGCGGCTATGGTTGGAGAGCGCGTAGAAATTGCAACGGCAATGAGCTCCATTGGCTGCCGCGTAATCGCTCAAGTCTAGACATTCCAACGGAAAATCGATGGTGACATTTAATTTTCCACTAAATCTCTCCGTTGGAGAAAAACGTTCGAGATGGATCACCAACACCCGAGGGAACTTGTGGATCGACAATGACTTCGTGTTTTTCCGCCTCTCCTTACACTTGGAACACGTCGGCTAACAAAACCGCCGAATTTTTTTTTACCAAATCCTCCAAAGAATGAAATCGGCAATAAAACATGTCGAAAACAAAAAAAAAATCCTGGAAAGATATTCGTCAGTAGACTGAAATGCAATAAAATTTAATAGTGCTATACTCGAACATATTTCAAATAATCAATTATGCAGATGACAACACAGGAACCTACCTTACCGAGATTTACAAGAAGAATAAGAATTCCCCCTTCGAATGAGATATCGCGTGTACAACATGAACTTCTATAATTCTAACTTATAGCACGCAAATCAAGAATTATAAATATATAACATTAATTTATTACATGAATTCATTTGAAATCGATTTCTTTTTCCGCTCATTTCACGATATATTTGAATCATGTCGAGAAGTTGGGGTGCCAGCCACAGAATTTTTTTGTAGGAACGGATATGAGAACGCAAGTGGAAACGAAAAAAAAAACTGTACCAATGAGTAATTATGAACTGAGTATTTGAATTACACCGGTTGGAAAGAGAAAGCAGATTTTTAAGAGAGATTCTTTGTCTTCCTTTTTTTGGCAAAGAACTCAGTGTTTTCAAAGATTGTAGACTTTCACGCCGGCACTGATGAATTTTTAGAAATTTCCTTGCTTCTGAGCCGTGGTCCGCAGGTTTTTGGGCGTTTGGGCCTAACGTTTCGTGTGCATTTGCAGCAGACATTTTCAAAGTCGATGCGGCAATGGTCGAAGTATCCTTCTCTGCTGCGTGGCTTTGATTTGATGTGGTTCATATGACGTGTTATTATTTACCGGACCTAGAATCGGAATGTAAATTATTAATTCTAATTGATTATGCGAAACCTTTGTATTTCTCTTTCATTCGGAGGATTCGTGTGTGGCTGGTTGGTGAGGCACTCTTCTTTGCACTTGAAGTTGTTCCTGTTTGTGAATTTCTCTGGCCTCCCTATAGAGCCTGAGGTGATAGCTTATAGTTGTGTCCAGCACTTGCGTTCTGTCGAAGTCAAAATCATGACTTTCCAACAGAGCGCGTTTGTCCAACGAAGATTTCTGTATTTGGCTTTATCGACAACTTCTTTTCTGCTCGGTTAACCGCGTTTTTATGCTCCTTTTTGTGGTACCAATATAGACGGAACTATAACTACACGGTATTCGGTGGATATTTCATTACAGACACGTCAGGAAGAGTTTGCAGGTGTTTCAAACACTTATGTAATCTCTGGTAAATGAAGGTGTAAGTCAACAAATTTCAATACTGCTTTGATATATGATCGTTTCTTTAACAACGCTTCCATCTTCAGAGGCATTTCTCTGTTTGGGAACTCAGAAGGGATATACCAAGCTAGGGATAACAAGAATTGATATTGTGATAATGTTACTCCAACCCTTAACTCCTTTTGGGATAATAGAAGTAAAAGTAGAAGGAGTATTTATGTCACTACAATATACAATGTGATAGTAGAACGTCAAGAGCAAGACAGATGAAATGTAAAACAAAGAGTTAATGATTATAGACGAAATAGTAACTGATAAGGAAAGAACATTCAGGTGTGGAGTGTCCATCCCATAGATTCGGATTCATTCTTGTTCGAAACAAGATACTCATTGACACTATAAAAACAATGTTTCAACAGAAAATTTTTGATTTTTACTTTAAATTGAAGGAAAGCCAAATTTTTCATTCTAGAAGGGAGTCTGTTATATAAGTGTATGTTCAGAGAATTCTTTTGCGGTATCTGGAGTCTGTACAATGGAGTCGAAATTAAACTAGCATGTCTACTGATGTAATGATGGACTTCGGATTGAGACGAGTATTTATGCTTAGTTCCAGGAATTTCTCATAAACACGAATAAATATATAAAGTAGGAAGTGGCATGATTTGAAAATTGATGAAAAGGGGGCGGCAATGTTCACGATGATGAACTCCAGCCATTATTCTGATTACTCTCTTTTGAAATAAATGCTTTACTAGAGTGACAGGAATCACCTCAAAGGAGAATACCATAAGACAAATGGCTATGAAATAAACCATAATAACATGATTTGAGGACATACACACTGACAATATCTCTCAAACGACGAATCAAAAAGGTGACGCTAGACAGTTTCTTCGCTAATATTGCGATTTGTGGGCCCCAATTGAGTCTATCATCTAGTTGCATGCCAAGTAATTTCACACAGCTACCACGGGTGAGATTTGAATTGAAGGGTATGAAAATGGATTGATTTTTATCCACAGCCTCGATCTGTTCATGAAAGTCTCGTTTAGTTCTCATGATATGGCACGTGGTTTGATGTTATTTATTTTGGCATGAGATCATCTGTCACTTACCCCATTCCACAGACATAGTGGCACAAAATTCAGCCTCATCTACAGTCCAACCTTGGGAATGTTTACTCAATCGTTTCGAGGAGCGAAGATATTTGATGCATCTATTACGATTAGTACTAAAATCTATAAACATGTGCACATGCTTTTGCTCCTGGGTCATCTGCTTCTCTCTAAGATTACGAATTGTATTTTCGTTTCAAAAAGCTGAGAAAAAGCATTCGAAAACATTTATATATTCTCATCGTTATCTAGACTTTGGCCCAATAGTGTAATGAAAAATTATTTCAAACCTGCGAAAGAATTCTCCACCATAAATATCCTTCCTTAAAATTCATCGACTATTTTAAGCAGAAAAGCTTTTCAGTCCTAATGGGAGGCTTCAGAAAATAAACTGACTGTGATTACAACACCAAAAGGGATGAACAACTGTAATATTTTAATTTGGAATGATCACGAAAACACTAAACTAGTTTCAGTATCGTGGTGGGTAATCGCACGTCAAGAGGTAAGGCCTCGTTGATCCATTGTTCGCACAAGTTTCGACTTCTGAGGGTCGACGCTCGACAGCTGGTTAACGTAACGAACAATTTCAGAACAATTTTTAGAACGACAATATACAACGGTAAACCTGTCAAGCAAGAGTATAATTTTCAAATTCTCTTCAAACGATACTGAGAATCTATCAGGTCCATTTTCCCTCATAAATTCATTTTGGTATAATTATTTCGAAACAAAAATCCTCAAATTCATCAATTATGTCTCGTACATTCAAAACCTCCTACGAACGTTGCTCTTTCAGTATCACGCAACTTTTTCGCAATATTTAAACACACACCACTTGAATATCAGTGTCCTACTTGGTTACGACGGCAATCCTCTCAATGTCATCGACTCTTACTTGCATAAGTTTCATAAGGCACCGAAGTGGCATGTGCAGAGCTCTGGAAAAGGCCTTGAACTTGACAAATAATGAATAAAAGTTTGAAAAATCTTAAAAACACGCTTTTGTGAACAAATAGACTGGAAAGTAAAGAATTTCAAATTTGAATTCAAAATAGTGTAAATGAAAAAAATGTATTGCTATGTGAAGTGATTCAAAAGTAATCTACTGACATCATACACCTCCCGCTTTTTTACTTTGCAAATTTGTCTTTAATAGAACTATTCTTAATTCAAATTGAAAGAATGTATATATTTTTCACTTATGAGTTCATTTTTTCACAAAAGCGTGCTTTTCAGTTTTTCAACTATTATATATTTTTTAGTTAGATTCTTCATCAAGGCGTGTTCTATTAGAGTTTTCAACCTATTATTTCTTTTGAAGAATTTTATGCTTTTATAGATTATTATTATGACCATCATCAGAAATTTCTCAAAAGAATATAGTAGTTTCTCTTACTAATTGAAATTGTTCTATCCAGAAGGAACTGTTTTTTCAATAGACGCAGCAACTACTCGGGGTAGTTTAAAAATCGGCCCTTCTACACTTGTATAGATTTCAGTATTAATTCTAATTTTTTCAGATTGTGGTAGGTTAGAACAGTGACATTTGACATTGACACAGTCACATGGCCTGAACTTCCCAGCACGCTTTTCGCTGGTTTAACTAGATTAATTTTATATAAATCAAATTTTACTATGTATACAGCTCTTATGTCAAAGATGCTTCCTGTACCCTGACGAGCTAGCACTGATGATGACGAAAGTCGAAAGCGATTTGCAATAGAATCAAATTTTAAATATACACTTTATACAAAAACCTTCGATTCAAAAATAGTTTAGTTTATTCGACAACTAAGTCTGCTCCTTTTCTCTTATGAGAGCCAGGTCTCAGGCTCCTTCGCCAAAATTTCGTTCTATTCAAGGTCGCTAGAAAAAATATCGTTATTTCTGAAGGTCCTAGTAAGGATACCGGGACGATTCGTTTTATTGCATTGTCATTAGTCCTTGATAAGCATGCAAAAATTAAAATTAATCCGACGTTCGAAGTTGGTCAAAACCTCTTTCAAAGTTTCCGTTACAAATATAAATACATCCGAAGCTAATAAAAGAGTGTCGATTTGAAAAAACAGCGGTGTTGTTACTACACCACCGGGGGTGGGCTGTCAACAATCCATCGATGGTGATCAAATTGATTCGATACCAAATACATATTTCAGGAATCAGTACTTTCGTTCGGATTTGAAGGACGTCGTTCTTTTGAATTTCTTCCTGACATTTCGCTAGCGCGAGCGGCTAGCTTATTCAGAGGCTCATACATATTGAGTTCGACTCCGATGACTAACTTTGTGGTTTTTTCTCAAACTGTCCCGTTCATTCCTCACTTTTGAGTTCGATATACCATCTCATTTGGTCCAGTCCTCAGATTTTATTCGCTTGCTAAGCTCTAGGAGTAGTTTCAGTAAGACATCGGAGTCAAACTCAAGATGTATGAGCCTCTGAAGAAGCTAGCCAATCGTGCCAGCGAAACGTCAGGAAAAAATTCCAAAGAACGACGGCCTTCAAACTCGAACAAAAGTAGTGATAATCTGAAAACCTCATACCCGAAAGCCTCAACCATTTAGTTAGGCAATGGAAGTTTGAGCCACTAACACCCAACCGAGAATATTGTCATTCTGAATAAACGATGAGATTGAAAACCTTCGGTAAGAAAGTTGATAGTCTTTTCATAGATCAATTTTCCTAACAACAAACTGATATTATTTACACTCGACGCCCGTTTCGTTAACAAGGTAAGAGTCGAGTTCAAATAATATCAGTTTGGTGTCTACAAAAAGTTTAGTTTTTTCCCCAACTTGAAACTTAATTAATTACATATCTTTCGAAAGTATTCATTGAAATATCAAGTATTCAATTCATATTTTCCTGTTGATTTTTTGTTCTACTTTAACATTCCCATTCGATTATTTCAATTTTTTGTAATTGATTTATATTTTTCGATAAATCAAAATCGACTAATATCACCTGTGTACGTGAAAATATTTACTGTTCTACTTGTTGTCACCTTGTATTTTGATATTAGGGGTGACTTTTCCTGCGATATATCTATTTCAAATCGATCAGCAATTATTTGTCATGGGAAAACTATGTGATATCGAATGCTCAAAGTGTTTCTCGAAAAATTTATTTTCTGTTTCGTGCCAAGAACTATTTTCCGAACTGCCAGCTCCCAATAATTGAAATCACACAAATCCGATATGTTTTGAAATATTATTCACATATGTGCAGTTCGACAGCAAAACGTACGTTGAACCTACTAGACTCCATTCAGTAGTAGTCAATTCGTCTTGGAATAATGCTCCGTTTATGGACCCAATAACTCCTCTACAGCCCTTTTCTCCCATTATACCTCAATCGTTGCTCTTCAGGAACATTATCAATCTGAGTCAACCAAATATCATTATTGGTTTCGCGTTTGTAATATATATCGTGGTGACCTGATGAATGCAGTGCACCCACTCTGAACTGGTGACCGGCTAAGTTGAGCCTTGAGCCTTGAAAAAGACCCACATACATAAGTATGTGACATTATGCGATCTGAGCAACGCATTTGGCTGTGTCAGTCATTTAGTACTTCTCGATAAGATTGAGATATATATCAACGGATGTGCATATCCATCCTATACATCGAAGATAGGACATCGAGGATGAGACAAAAGTTATTTTCCATCTGAAAATGTATCAATGTCGACGGGACTGTCCCAGAGAGCGATCTTAGGGCCAATTTTTATGCGGATTATATCACTTTCATTCATTGGAATATCAATACAAATCAGTTGATGAATGCCGATCAGGCCACTTCTGCTTCATTTATGGCTCACAGCTAACAATCTTTCGTCGTTTTAGATAAAACTTGAAACATATTAATATCTATAAAATCTTCTCTGAGAAAAATTATCCGTTAGATTCTAGATGATCATGAGCGACTTCCCGGCATTTCTGTCGACAGTTTGCTCAAATGGCACAGTCATAACGACAAACCCAATGGTAAATTTTCATCTCAATTATTTGTACTGAAGAAGCTCAAACATACTCGTATATACCGATACCCCAAGAATGTCTACACTTCGAAGAATACGTAAGATATTACTCAACTAGGAATACTCGACGATGAGGATTGAAATCACTCAACAACTGGCTGGTGGCTTTCGTCTTTATTTTATGAATTTCAGAATGTGCATATTGTTACTATATTTTGTGTTTATCACGGTATGCATGATAAGTGCCTTCGTATTCTGAAGCTTGTATTTTTGCGTATGTGAAGAGATACTACTCAAATGCATAAATGGATCTTATATTTTCTCTGTTGTGAACCTGGAGACCTTCCTCATAGAAAGTTTTTACATTGAGTGGTGAAGCTTTGGAATAACTTGCTGACAAAGGTTTTGAAGGCTTTTTCAGAGTCTCCCAACCTTACAATATCCAAAGTAAACACTATTTTGTTCCATCCCCCTCTTGGTACATGTGATGATATCGGAGCATTACAGAATTTTCCATCGGGTTTCGACTTGAAGATAAACAAGATCCTCTCAACGTCGTCGTTTTTTCATTAAATTCCTCAACACACCGATGTTTCACGTGCATCAGCCCCTGAAGAAAACCGTGAACTTGGGGAATAAACCGCGATGTGATTACTCCACCCCTGGGGGTGGGCTGTCGACAGTTTATCGGCGGTTATGTTTCTGTAATCAGTTGACTCGCATCGCTTCGCTGAGCACGCGGAACAACTTTCAGTTATTGAAACGGATGCAGTTTGTGGCTGGAGTTCCTGCTTCGTGTTGGAGTCTGAGTATGTTTTTTCTGAAGTTTAATTCGTTGAGGTGGTTGCAATCTCTTTCCATGCATAGTGTTATCGGAATGATAAAAGAATTCTTCTTTTCTGGAAATGAAATAGTTAAGGTATCTATACAGGAATTGTCAACCAAAATATTTATTATGGTCATATCGAACATATGGACAATCAACTAGTATCAAAAAGTGTATTTTTGATTCGCTTTTCGAGAGGATCTATATCGGTGCACTCAATTGTAAAACAATGATCAAATTTGTCTGATTACTTCACTAGTAGCAATATATTTTTTTAGTGGAATCCATGGTAAACCCTCATGATGAAAGTCATTTACGTTTTTTTTTTCAAACCAGATATCAAGATTTCAATTGGATAGAAATGTTATCAAAATAAACGTGAAAATGCCGTGAGGGAAATTAATTTGAAATATTCATATTTTCAATTGATTCTGAAATTAAGAACGCAATTGACTTTCATCTTGGGAGTTAACTATAAAAAATAATTTTACTGAAATATACTAGCACTGACGTGATTGAATTCAACACTATGTTTGCCGAATCAAGCGAGAGGAGCAATCAGTTTTGTTTCAATTGAGATGTGATTCTGGTAATACACAGGTTAGTGACAGAGAAGGAGATCGACAAATACGGTTTGAATCCATGGGCACCAGAAAACGCCTTTTGTTTACAATAAAATACTATCCCAATACAATCAGATTTCCGAAGCAACGTAGGCTGTGATTGTGCAATGCAGATGATATTGCAAGAATGGAAAACTTGAGTAGATCAAAAAAAAAATCGGGATAATGTTTCATCCGTCGGCTGACTCATTCATTTTCAACGTCGTTCTCTACAGGGGATTATCCACACAGTCAACGGAAATTGAAAAAAAAGCATTTTAACATGTGGGAGTGAAATACAATCTTTCATCTCTTTGAAAAAGGAAGAATTTCCATTAATATCATTGATTCTGTTTCGAATCGATCGATATGAAAATAAGATATTCTTGGGCCCTTTCAGTTTCTGTCTCTAGGAGGATAATCACTTCCATCTCACGAATTTTCATCGACCCTTATTTCTATTTCAGTTTCAACGAAAAATGAAAAGCTCTTATTGTTTGTCACATCGTGTTATTCAAGAAATGGTGATTGGGGATTGCAATCCAGCAGCATTTTCAATCCAGCTGGATTTTTGCAAGATTGTCTTGCATCCAGCTGGATCCAGCAGATATCAAGATAGATGCATTGCTGCAATGAAATGTTTGGTCATTCATTCAATCAAACTTTTGACTGAAAATTACTTGAATAAATCAGTCCACTCATTTGGGGGTATCTATATCAATTCTGATTTGATTTCTCAAATCTTTGTTATCTGAGATCAAGATGAATGACTTGATATTATGATCCCAAGGTTATATTTCATTCAGTGAGAAATATCGTACACAACATCAAAAACAATGTCTTTGAGTGAAAAATAAATGAGAATTATCGTATATCTAGTAGGTATATATTAGAATAAGGGCGTATTTACGGAGGTTATATCCGACTGCACCAAGTTTATTCGGTTAAAATGGGGGCATATCTATTGTTTTCAAAATTTTGTTTAGCAGATGACTTGACAGTATGATAATTGGATACACCAGGATTTTGTCTTAAATTATTGTACACCAAAGCGTTTGCATAAAAGAAAAATTTTGAAAACTATGGAAATGCACACATTTTGGTTCATTGAGCTTGGTGTAGGACAGGGATATAAATATGTTGAGATTATTTCCAGAAAAAATGTAAACTCATGAAAATTCAAGTTGTCTCGCTGCTTTGGAAAAGGCGTCTAATAAAGACAAAAAATAACTAATTTCGAATTTGATACATTGGCGAATTCGCGCCGCTGGTATGCTGGATGTGAAGAGCTGCAGAATCCTGATGGATTGGCTGGATGCTGGATCCAGCAGTGCAATCCTTAATCACGATTGGTTTGCCGCATCTCGATCGGTTTTTGACAATGTGAATTGAATGCAGTTTGTCAGAATATTGGGAGTTTTCATGTGTGTTCATAAGTTCTTCTATTCGAAACCACCTTCAGCAGGTAGTTATAAGTGTGGTTCTCGATAGTGTAGAGGTTAACACATTCGCCTTTCAAGCGGAAGAGCGGGGGTCGATTCCCTGCCGGGCCACCGTGATGACTAATCGCACGTTAAAAGGTAAGGCCTCGTTTATCCATTTCTAACACAACTTTCGACTTCTGAGGGTTGACGTTCTTCAGCTGGTAAACGGAAACGAACAATTTTTTAAGAACATGTTAGATACAACAATCTCTAGAGGTCTTCTAGTGAAAAAGCTTTGGAATCTCACAGTTAACTTTGAGAATTATTTCAAAATGGTTTCTTACGTCAACCTGATGACGAACGTTTACCCTCAGATGTCGAAACTTGTGCGAGCAATGGATAACGAGGCCTTACCACTTGAAGTGTGGTCCAGCGGGAAATTTAACTCCGGTCTTCCACTTCCTAGGCGGACATGCTTATCTCTATCCCACCGAGACCACTCCTCTAGTATTTCTAGTATCACCCAGGATGAGGTCTAGATTAAAAAGCTGCCCTATTTGCTAAATCCACCTTCCAACTCAACTTCACTTCCTTCTACTCTTCACCTGTGAAAATCTGCGCAAAATGTCATTTTTATTGAATCTAATTCATTTTCAGTTTTTCTGAATCAAAATGGGCGATGAGAGAAAAAGACAACGGACAGAATCCATGGTCAAATTCTCGAATCAGAAGAAAGAATCCAAGCTTTGGTATGAAGAAGCTAACAGTCATGTTAAAGGAGGTAATCTTACCAAAGCCATCTTCGCGTACAATAAGGTAAAAGATGCCTACAATATTCAAGTTATAGTGACATATCTGTCTCATTTCCATTCCAAGTATATATATGAATATGAATTTCATAAAAGATCATATTTTAAAACTATCAATTTTCATTTCAACTATAATTTCTAACGAAAAATTGGGGTATGGCCCAGCTCTTCTGGTTGACTGACAGTCATTCGATATCTGAAGTTAAGCAATGCCGAGCGCGGTTATTACTTGTATGGATAGAACGCGTCGAAAGCCCCAACAACGGCAGCAAAATAGGATATCTTAGCTGTCAGGCAATATATTAAAGAGCTCAAGATATATTGAGGATATGCCGTCCTTCGGAGGGGACGTAAAGCTGGCGTACCGGGTCCATGTTTGTTGGGTTCGTTTAAGATCCCTACCACTGGTTGAGCAAAAAGGGTTCGGCAAAATACGCTCCCTGTATTCAAGGTAAAATTGAAGAACCTCATGCTGGCTGACTGCAACCCTTGACAGTGGTATTCATTGTTTTTTATATTTTTGACTATGTTTCTTGGTGTCTGTTTGTGGCCAATGTATTTTAGTTGAGTTTATTTCATGTACTTGCTATTTTAGCTACTTGTGATATCTTTTATCTTTATGTGTTTTTTTTTGAACATGTACGCATTAGTCTTGGACTAAATAAAGGATCAAATATATATATATATATATATATATATATATATATATATATATATATATATATATATATATATATATATATATATATATATATATATATATATATATATATATATATATAATTTCCGGTTGAGGGAAGTGTGCTCACCGGCGCGGAGTTGGTGATTGGCCTTACGTTAAATAAAGAAATGAAAAAAATAGAAACAAGAAAATACTATGACATCACTCACAGATTGTTAAAAACACAAATAAATAAGGAGTCCAAACCAACTTCTTTCCTGTATATGTGATTCAATTTTTGGATTAGGTCGATGATGATTAATGAATTTCACCTGAGTATATAATTAAAAACTGTCAATAGTGCAGTATTTTAGATTTTAATAACAACAGATCGCTACTTGCATCGATTGCCGCCTTCCTAAATTTGGTGTGGTGAATTCTCACACATTTTTTGTTCTTATTCGTAATGTTTTCTGAAATTGTAATACAACCTCTATATTCTGACAGCCGTGTCAAAGGAGGGTCTTTTCTGAAAATATTTTCAAACGCTTTTGAATGCTTATGAATGAGTCATGTAGTAATAGAAAAAATAATAACTTCTTATCAATTATTATCAAAAAATGCGAAGTGGCAATATTGCTTTTCAATGATTATTTGAAATATTAACTGACATTTTCTTATAAGTGTTGTTAATAACAAATGAATGCATCGTTTTCTTTCCGATTCGTTCATTTGATTGAATTATTCGGCATATTTTTTATTTTAACGTCTTTAATATCTATCTAGTTGTTAATTTTATATGGCTCCGAATTGGTTGCAATGGGTAGGTAAGTGAAAAGGGTACTTCAAAAGCGGTCAATAATGAAACATACCGGCAATTTCTTCTAAATATTTGAGCTCACAGAGATGTTTTCAAAACTTTGCCACAGATTGATGAATCTGTGACCTCGCCTAGTTCAAAACTCTCCTATTACACCAGAGATTTCATCTATTCTGCAACAAGCAGAATCCGATATCTCTAAAACACAGAAGTCTCCCTATAGTATGCTGTGATATGGTCTCTGGTCTCTACCTATTACATTGCAACCACAGACCTCAGATTGCAACCCAGAATACGCACAGAAGCGGCGTTGCCAAATTGTCCATTTTAGTATTGTATTGCCTTAAAAAATTTTGCTGAAGAAGAGCTTATTTGAAGATGTTCCGGAATAGTTTGGAAGCTGCAGTTCTGGGATAATGTTTCTTTTTAATTGACTTGAAATTGTGCGAAATCTCATGACCGGGAGCAGATGGCCCAGAAAAGTATACCCTCCTTTCTTTTTAGTTTGACAACTGGATTCCAAAGATAACTCAATTCATCGAGAGTTTAGTAATATATTACTGAACACAATGAAATGCATTGCTCCTTCAGTGGAAATGACTATCTGAATGAATGAAAGATGTTGATATATCACTGTTAGTAATGGGAAAAATATATATGCCTTGGGTGAGAGTGCTATGATAACTTAGCAAATTATATCCTTCGTCGCTTCGCGGCTTGTAATATAAAATTGCTTGCTATATAATATCTCACTTCTCACCATAGGTTGATTTGATAATAGATATACTATGACCATTCTTGCTAATTGGTCATTTTAAAATCCACACTATTTTAATAACCCCAATCTTCAAATTGGTATTTCGTTCTTGTCCCATAATTTAAAATCTACTTTAACCTCCATCATCTTTGTGAAAACATCCAATATTCTGGTAATTCATTCAAAATGTTGAATTTTCGAACTCGGAATTTAACGATTCAAATATGAGTGATACAGTTTTATGTTCATCTAATGAAGTGCTGGAATGTTGCATACTATACTCGACATAAAATCTTAAACACGGAATACGAATACCCTATAATGATTTCGTAGTGAAACCAACTCAAAAGGTGATACAAAAACATTAATTTAATGACTTCTCTCACACAACACGCAAAGGAATGATTTATAATATGTTGAACGATTTTTTTTTATTCCGATAGGGATTTCGAAAGGGAGAATTTGTTTTTTGTAGTATTGAATGGGCAATTATTGTTTTAAACTAATTATTTTGTGGTGGATGAATTTTTTCTTCATAATTCTTTGGGTTCTCAACATACCCTCGACCTACCACGACCTGAAAAAAAAAATCGTATAGCATATTCATATGGATTCAGGTAGCCTGGAGTGATAATTACTTTTTCTGGATTCGGAGAAGTATCATCAGCATCAATTGCCGTCATAATATTTGTTATTTTTGATCTTATTAACAATATAATAACGAATATCAGGTAGTGATACTTCTCCGAATCCAATAATTATGGCAATTAACATCAATGAAAATTCTCCGAATCCAGAAAAAAGTAAAAATTACTCCAGGCTTTCTGAATCCACAAAAATTCGCTTTACGAAGTCGTTATACCCAGTCATCGGAGTCTAACTGAAGAAGCATGAGCATGAGCCTCTGAAGAAGCTAGCCACTCGCGCCAGCGACATGGCAGGAAGAAATTCCAAAAAACGACTGCTTTCAAACCCGAACCAAGGTAGTGATACTGAATCAACATCCTATTTTATAAATGCATTACATTCTCCATCCGCCCATCCGTATAACTTGCTTTGAAAGCAATTGACAGGTTGTAGTACCATATGAAAGATAGGCCTTCAAACTTTGCCTATTGAATTCAAATGGTTCAAGAGGTTGATAAAACAAAACCAAGTTCAGAGGTGACAAGATTGAGCTCAAAATACCATACGAGCAAATTGTTCAGAAGAAGAGAAAATGAATAAGCTCGGAATTCAATGAAACTTCCACATGGTATTTTGAAAAAATTAAACCAAAACTTAAATATCCGTTTCAAAAAATTGCGTAATTCTCTTTTTTTTCTATGAACATGCATATATCTATAATTTACTGAACTGTTTTCAGTTATTTCGGGCATTGAAGTGGCAAAACTTCTGTTTCACATCGTCAACATGATCAATGTTGAATCAGTCAATCAATTCATCATCATACCGGTAACTTACAAAGAAAAGGATAGGTTTTGTCAATCGGAACAGATTATAAACAGTACAATAAATACCAGAAAGGAAAAAAATAAAAGTTAAAAATCAAAACCAATTCAAAAAAAGAGAAAATTTCCAAAAAAATCGAAATACACGACATAAACAACTAATCTCTCAAAACCGGTGACAAATGAAAAAAAAGGCAAATGACAAGGTGACATTTGACACGGTTGTGTACACTTTTTACTATGTTCATTAAACATTTACTTCACACAAGTAGCACAATTATTCATTATGTAATTCTATATAACCCTGTTGAAGATTTTGAATCTTTCAATTTTAGTGAACAAGCTCAACTTGAAATTTGATTCCAACATTTGTTCATATTGTTTCATTTCTATTCATTTGAAATTGATTTGATTTCACTATTTTGTATGATATATTTCATCGCAATAGTTCTTTAATTCATTTCATTTTTTTATTCAGTTTTTCGACCAAAATCCTGTTCATTTTCCTTGTTTGGAATTGAGTGCCTTATTTGATTAAGTTTTTTGGCCCAATGGTTTAACGAGATTTTATTCTAATTATTCTTTTTCTTCCCAATCATTTTGAAAGTTTGACAGTTGCATATTTGATTTACTTCAATTGCATCATTCTTAATTGATTTTTAATGTGCATTCTTTTGATCTTATAAGTTTTCAATAGAAGTAATTATATATAGACAATTGCAATCTGAACCAACACCACATTGAAAATAGGTGTTTTGTATGTACTTTTCCAATTGAAATCTCCATTCATTATCTCAATAGTTTAGAATTGACTCAATTTCCATCAAATATACGCTATATTTGATGGAAAGCTGTGGTAATAAAAAACGAAATGTGTCCATTTAGCTATTTTATAAGAATGGGGTTGTGAAAGTTCCCTGGTTGGTGGTAATGGACCCTAGAATTTTCTTCTCATTGAAATTTCTTTCCAAATATTGATTCTTATTTTATAAGTTCTTTCCGAAAATTATTTAGGAATGTACTCTTGTTTTTCCCGGTTTTGTACGAATATTAACTTTTATTTTGTTCGAAAGTTTCCCAATCATGTGACTCCAGATATAAACTCGCTGGTATAATTGATGATGAAGACAACAATTGAGGCTCTCGCTATATATGTATCAACAAATTAAACGATTAGATATGCTGGTCTACATTATATGTAATCATGTATCCAGTGGTGTATGTTTCGCCCCTGTACAATAATATCAACAAGTTATCTACAATGAAACCCAAAGATGAACCAAAATAACTGAAATGATTTTAGATTACCTGCTCATTAGTAAAATTGACTATCCTCGTAAATTCTCATATAAAAACCAACTACAACGCGCATTGACTGAAATATTGATAATGGTATTCTATTTTGAGTAACTCTCCTTAGTACCTCTCTGTAAAAAATTCCCTAAATCCTACACTGCAGAACGTGGTGTTGGAGGGAATCGTTCCAGGCAAATTAGGTGGCGTTACGTTTTCCACCCATTGATCACGCCTGTTGGTTACCATAGCAACCAGAAAAGTGTTAGTTTTCACAGTGAGTTAATAAAACCCCTTTTAAAATACAAAATAGTAATTTTGCCCGAAACACATTACCGGCTTTCATAAAATTCACATTAAAGCTACATGTTGCAAAGTAATATATTGCGTGTTACGTGATTATCTGAAAGGTAACTCGAAGTAAACGTGATGGAAAACATGGCGGAATCCACGAAAATAATTGCGGAAAAACGACTAAGCATAACACGAGAGAACGAACTTTTGCAAAGTTTCGTAAGAATCAACGTTGATGATCACGATAGCCAGATAGAGGAAGTCGATGCTGAAAAAGACGATGCCAAGAATGTTGAAGGTATTTATGTAGGGACGGGTCGAAGTGAAAGACACTAATTCAACGGTGATTGGGATATTTCTCTTCCAAGATGCTCAATTGGAATATAATTGTATTTCAGTGTGTCAAAGGAGTGCTTGTAGAACGGTCATTGTCCGAATATATACTATAAAAGGACCATTGCTCTGTTACCGGAAGTAGGAGTTCCTCATGGAGCTATTCTTGGTCCGATTCATTACCTATTGTATATAAATTATATCTGCGCCTTTCCTTATTTATTGATTTGAGAGATACTCCATTGAGGATAATCAAGAATGTTTGAACTGTAACAGAGTATGAACTGCGATGATTTTTGTTATATGGAGCACTCGAAAATATGCTTCTTATTAATGTATATTGTGAATTCCAAATATATTTCTGAGGATATTGTTCATAAAATCAGTGCCTTGGAAAGTAAACGAAATCGATTCGTGGACTAGGCGCGTTTTTTCGATTCATTCTCCTTATTTGCTCTCAGTTTGCAGTTCGATCCCTGGTCACGGCAAGAATTGTTCAAGGTGATTTATGAGATTGGATGTTTAGGTGCCAAGTCTAATAGATGAAGTCTTTCCATCGACCTAGTAGCACTTTAGGTTCTTCTAGATTTACCTACGGTTGAAATATCAAATGCGCTACCGCAAAAACAGTAACACGTTCTAGAGCGCTACGGCACTAAGAAAGCATTAGCCGCCCCTTAAGAGCACGTGGCTTTGTTTTCTCGGTGTTTACAGGGTCATTCTCCAGTACTGTGATTGATTTCAGGAAGTATAATATAACATAGTTTGAAATAGTTCACGTTTACTGATTTTTATTCTATTTTCAAACTCTGAAGGATTGATCATTAATTTATCTTATCAAATTACCTAGTGAGTTCTTCCTCTTGCAATGATCTCATACACTCAAATGCAACCAAAGCATGTTTTTCCCTTATGAATGATTGATATGTTTCCTGAAGTAGCTATCCCAAATAACAAGAAGAAAGTTTATTGTTGGATGTTTTTGAATTGTTGGTTTCTCAACCACGACCACTTCATAGTGATAACGTCCACAAGAAACCAAAAATATTATTGTATGGAATAATATTCGACTATAATGTGAAGTTTCCATTTTCAGTAGATGTTCTAATTCCGACTCTCAACAAACTCTATATCCTAAACTCACGTGTTTCGAACTCTGTATATTCTTCCTTCTTGCCTTACCTCCAGAAGTTTTCTCATCCGACCGAACATCCTTCAGTCTTCCCCTATCGATTCAATCTTGCCTCTACGATTGAAAACCATTTCTCATTATAACCCCTCTTTTCTCAGAAGATTCATTGTGTCCCATTTCCACTTTCCTGTAGTCTTCCAAGTTTTTGCCTCCTCATCGCCGCTGTCAGTTCAGCAAAGCACTTTCATTTACGAGATGCGGAATCAAGGCAATTTGAACGAGACAAGAGTTTACCAGGTAACAATTGGAGGATTTGATCGTGGAGGAACATCAACTATTCAATTGAACCATAATTGATATTCTGTCTATAATTTTGATCTCGTCGACTGTGATTGCTGGATGACTCAGCTTTGGTTCGGAAGTCTCATGAACCGATATTTGTTTTTCACATCTATATGAAACTTACTCTGCAAAAAGTTCTTGGCAGAATATCTGGCAATATATTCACTAAATCTATGTTTTTCAATGATATCTCATAATTGCATGATTATTATTGAGATTTCAGTTAAAAAATACTTCAATACGAGACTGTAGTTTCAGAGCTCTTGAGGACTTGAGCAATATAGACATCTGTATTTTTCAATTTCTCTCCATTTTCGAGAATTCCGCCCTCCTTGAGATAGCTAGTGATCTCTAGTTTTATTTATATTATATTATAGAAAATATATGTTATTTATTTCAGGTAGCGTGATTATAATTCAATATTGCAATATATTCTTGCACACAATATCAGACAGATAGTTAGACTCAAATATCGAAAATTGCTCTTGTAACCCTGATTTTGGTAATGAGCTATTGAACCCATTATATTATTATGGCATTTTAGACCTTATGAAATGCAGTTTGGATTTATTATCAATATTGATTTCTTGTTCATATTGAAATATCGTTTTTTCAATATATGTCCATATGACTCCAACAACAATTTCTCTGATTCTGAGTTGTTATCTGGGTTTGTTTACTCATCTATGTACTGTGAGAACGAGAACATGGCGTCCGTTACCTCATAGACTTTGATAATGCCTACTACAGCTGTAGGCGAAACCTCAGGAATGAAAACCTGTGGAGCACGGCAAACAAACCCGGATGATTCCCCATAATCAGTTACCTCCGGCCATTAAAGTTTACGTTCTAATGTGCTACATGGGATGAGCTGGTTTTGATCCTTCTGTCCTTGAACACAGTGTATGCATGATGTGAATTCAGTTACCGAGTTCATTCGATAAGCATCAAAATCAGATATGACCACTAATTGCATTGGAACTATTGAACATGATATTTCCGCTTCTGACTTGCGTGTGGGACATTTCATGGAGATTTTGTCGATCAACTGGTTTGAGCGTATGAGAATCATGCAGCCTTCACCCAACTTGTTCAAGGATTCCGGAAATGGAATTACACCCTCAATGGAACAGCGATCTCTTTAGGTTTATAGGAATCAGACACGAACCATGTATGCAGTTTGATATGTGCTGCGAGATATAAATATAAATGCTGAAAAATGAATATCGAACGATACCTTCAATGGAGCACTATAGCATTTCCAATAAATTTGTGTTTTCGTGATAGAACATTTCCAGATTCGTAGAAAATTATTAGTGTTGTGCAAGTTTTTGAAAGGGATGACCTTGATTTCTCTGAAAACTATTGTCTGTTACCTTTAGATCCAATACTTCGAGAAGTTATGGAAATTAAAAAAGAACGCATTCCTAGTCTCTTTAAAAATTATTCAACTTGGAAACTCTGATATCACGTTTAGTGATAAGTCCGAGACCTCTATTTGATAATCATTACCCTCGTACACTCAAACAATATTTGTATTTATCCATAATAATAATGATCATCACCAAAAAGCTCGCTGTCCAAATAACATAAACACCAATCTCAACCTCAAGAATAAAAATGTTAAAAACCCGCGAAAACTGTTTTCAAAACTTATAACCGGAAAAATAAAACTGCTCCATAGGTAGGTAAATACCAATTCATTTTGGTTATCCGCTTGAAATTGCTCATAATATTGTTACTTCTGTATATTATAATGTGTTTGAGCTTTAAATATTATCTCTGTCAGAGAGATACTGTAAAAAGTGAGTTACTACCGCTTAGTCTGAAATCTTATATTCATGAGATGGGTTAAGAAAAAGTATGAGGAGTTGACCATTTTTGCGTTATTGAAATTAAACTCAGATAAATATTCAAAGGTTCAATCACTCTGTGAAAAGTTCAATTTGATAAATACTTTCCTGAAAGAATTTCCTTTCAATACTTCAAGGCAACCACTCATGTGTTAAGAATGAGAAACCAACATAAAGACACTTTGAAATATCCCAATATACCGTTGAACAGTGTCAGTGAGAGTTGTACTTTATTCACTGCGGAGATTTGGTTCGATGCTTCGTATACAGCTACTTCACAATGTAATTTTTCGAATACAGAAACAGATGCTAGAGGAAAGCAAGCCATTCCTTCTGAAACATCGAAATATCTCGCGAAGGAGTTCAACCAAGAAGCAAAAAAGAAACAGAAAAGGAGAAGACGAAGGGTAGGTCCTAGGTATGAAGAAGTCTACTGCGACAAAGATAGAGCAGCAGCTGTCAATATGGGCTCCAAAGATATCAAACAATCCTTGAAATTGAAACGGAAACAAGATCGTTCCAGGGCTTTGCAGATACCGGAGGAAGCAGAACCAGGCAATTACTTAGCGCTGGGAAATTATGAGATGGGAAGAGGAGGGTTGCAGATTGCCGTAGATTTTATGTCGAAGGTTGTGTATGATTTCATATGTAGAGTTTTCATTTCAACATCATTTATTTCTGATAATGTCACTGTGAAAATGAAAATGATCTCGTGAAAGCTTATTATATCCGGAAATTTTTTTAAGTAGCATTTTTTAATTTTAGCTCGCGAGAGATTTGGTATGAAAATTTTCACCAAAACTGTATGAAACCTGAATCAAATTATTAATCACATCCATCTGAAGCAACCAAATGAATCAGATTTCAGTATCCCACGCATTAAATTCTCATTTCTATTATTTTGAAGTGCCGTGAAGATGGAAGTGATATAAAAATCAGATCATATATAATCAATAATCTCATGAACTATATTTTCCATTCAGTTTATGTTTCTTACTATAGGCACCAAACTACAAATGCAAAATTGTCATATGTTTAACATAAAATAGGAATTTTTATGCAGTCCACATGATATTTGGGAACTTGGGTACTTTTGTGGAGAGAATGAAGTTTGATGATTATTTTTTCGTCTTTTTTCTTCTTCGGATCAAAAATAAAAAATACAACTTCTATGGAAGAAGTAGAATAAAAAAGTTTATTTTTCGATTTTACTCCTTTCCTAGAATTTGTGATCTGTATTTTCTGATAAGGAGAAGAAAAAAGAAAAAGTAATTCATCAATCCACTTGATATTATCAGTAGATTCATTCGAAGGAATATTCCTGAACAAATTATTCATTATCTTGATCCTCGATTTCATTTTCTCACATATCATATAGATTACCCGATGGATGTTTTGTTGAAATGAAAGTTTCGAAAGGGGATATAAAAAATTCGAATACGATTTCATCACAATTACATTTTATCTCAGATTCACTGTGAACATAGCTGAGAGCAATATTGGAAATAAAAACTGATTGTAGATTAGGTTACAAAGCTTCAATACCAATAGAATACTCAGTAACCAATGATACACTGTTCATGACAATTAAATCACTGTTCAAACAATAGACCTTATAAAATACTTGAACTGGCTGTTACGTCATTTGCCCATTGAACAAGCATTCAACTAGTGCGGAATACATTGAAGAGAGAGATACTGTGAAGGATATATATTCTTGGTTGGCGAATGACGTCATTATTATGCTCATCCATACTCACCGGAATATAGGAAGTGTTTAGACATCCGCTAACGTCAGAAATCCAATGAAAGTACCAGTCAAAAAAATTATGAATCCGATTCCACATAAATTCAATAGTCAAAAATAATCTTCTAATTCGTCGACAATACATATCTATGTCGGAAATGAGACGTTACATTAGTCACATTCAAGATGAATAAAAATCTTGGTGCGTTGACCGACATGCTTTTGTTTAGCCAATTCCTCTCGACCTGAGAAATCGAGGAGTAAACTTACATTTTTTAACGGTAGGTGGTGTTGAAGTGGTGATACAAATGCGATTTTCTAAGGGTACATCTCCATTGAGGCGGCAGCTAACGAGTGATTTTCGATACCGGCGGTCTCAGTGTATAAACTCTTGTGGGATATTTCGTTCACCAATAGAATTATCAGTATACAAAATACGTAAGGTCAAGTTCGTCCAAAAGCTAATAATTTTCTTGAAATGTTTGACAGTTCGATTTGAATTTGAATGCATTTGAGAGTTCCTTTGATATTCAAAATCTTGTACCTAGCTCTTGTTTCTTTTCACGTTTTTCTTGTTTATTTTCTTTTTTTGTTCATCGTTGCTGTTCTTGTATTTGTTTGATTTTATAATGATAGATTTATCATGAACCGATTCACAAAGCTCAAAATAAAACGCTCGTGTAACGTATAGGTATTACTTATCCCTCATATCATCGGGTCGTAATCACATTAAAATTGCATTTTTTTAACACTATGAAGAAGAAAGTACTTACCTATCTTCGGTTCCTCAGAAAGTAGAAAGATAAGATACTTTCCAGTTTCACTCACAGCTATTGTTTCGGAAGAATTAAAATCAAAATAACTGAGTTTTTGATTTATTTTTCATCAAATTGAAACCAAAAGAAATACCTAATAATCAGTCAAAATGTTATGACTACATAATTTCTAGCATTTCGCGGGAAAGCAAGAAATTGCATGCAAAACACAATGACGTAATATAACTACTATCAGGTCAATGGCAAAACACGAGCATGAGACCATGGAATAAACATATCCTATAAATCTATAAATAATCGAATGGCTGTCGAGCAGACGGATATGATGGCATCACAGATTAAATTAAAATCACGAAAGGTGCGCCTCTGCTGGCAAACTCTCGAAGGCATCTCTTCAGTTGAAATTGATCAAAATCAAGATAGCGAAAAGTCGAGAAAATTTGCTTACAATCTATTAGGTATAAGTCAACACACCAGCGTTTTTATTCATCTTGGTCACATTGATATCCACAGCATTGCATCTTTTTTCTGTCTGAAGATCGATGCTCTCCGGCCCAGCCCAAGTACCTTTTGATCTTTTGACCTATGGTTCAAACTGATATGTACGTGAGAATTAGGCTTCAAATTGGTGTCTATTCATTTTCACATATTTTTGTTATTTTTTATCAGATAATTCATTGGATTGAACACACTCCTTTGGTGTAAAGTCTTCTCAATTTCAATCATTTCGCACTCTGAATTTCTGTCTCTGAATCAGCGTGAGTCTATCACACATTAGATTATCCATCCAAAACAGTGAAATTTCATTTTGAAAATGACGATATCTGTGGGAATAATAACAGTAAAAATCTTATTTTGAGTCATGTTCTCCTGCATATATCTCAGGATGAAAAGCTATACCGTAGTTTTTTTTATTCAATAGGTCTTTGATCGAAAACTTTGTACCAATTTCCACAACTCCTTATGTATCTCAACGTTCAAGAGATACCAATGTAGGGACTCAAATTTCAATAGCTCTGTATGAAAAATCTAACAGTTCCTGACATGTTCTTCAATAATTCAGTTGTGGAAGACGATTGGCGTGGAGAGAATTCTCATACTTGAATTACTTTTGATGATTTGCAGCTCACACTGTATATTGAATCGATCGATCTTCACATCTACCACAAATTCAACTTTAAATAAGTTCACCACAACCCTTAAAGTTCGCATGTTTCAAATCCAACTTCCGTAATATAAATCCAAATGCATGTTCGCAGTATCTTTGACAGTCATTTAAAACAAATAAGTTTGATCGATAGAGCACTATAATGTTTAATGGGGTTGCATCTTTATGATTTTGCAGGTTTATATGTCATCCCGATAACAAAGTGAATGATCGATAGTCTTATTTTATTTCGTGATATCGATACCTCCCAAAGAAATCAGATATTTGCCTTATACGATTCGGGACCACACGATAGGAACTGAAGTCGTTTGTGGAAATTTTACACGAATAATTGCATAGTTGCATGTTCAAAGTGAATTCAGTGAAATAAAGATGATAGAAATTTATTTTTATCTAAATGGTAGAAGACAATGACTGATTAAGCGAAAAAAAAAATATATATATATATATATATAATTGATATAAAGTGTTTTATATTGTAGAAAACCAAATGATAGTTTCAACGTTTCAACTACGCAGGGGATATGACACCTGAATCGCACGAAGATCAAATTTGACAATCCAGTTGTGATGCTTCTTTAAATGCTTCTTTTGATTATATCCATGAATAATTTATTATGATTTTATTAAGGTTCATTAAGCACGATTCCTTGTAATGATTAATCAACAAACCCATGATCTATCCCAAAACATAGGGTGTTATGCAGAAACTTTTTCCTATAAGAAGTATTGAATCAAATATAGTTTTATATTAGAGAAAAATCATGTCACTTGATAATACTAATAATAGTTGATTTATCTGATGAACCACAAATTAATTGAAAAATTAATCATACATTTTCTTGAATTCATTTTTCAAAAACTATGTGATGCTGCTCAATTAATTTTTTTAAACTTCTGTAGTATCCAACCTAGAGAACGATATGATGAACTTGACATTTTATGATTTTTTTTTAATTCTACTATTCTATACGGATAAAATCCGCTCAAGATTCACTCAGTTCACTTTAATCATATATACTGGAAATTGTTTGGTTTATCACGAGATCATCTGCGCAGAGAAGGTGATTGAAGGTGAAAAAGTCAACGACGTCATTTATTAACATTATGAATAATATGGGATCGAGGTTGGATCCTTGTGGCGCACCATATATGGAAAGAACATCAACTGACTTATAGCCACGGAAATCAACTGCTTCCTTCCTTGAGGATATGAGTTCAAAAAAATCATGAGGCTGTTAAATAGTCCAAACTCTTCTAGTTTTTGCAGAAGAATTTCATGGTCCAATATGTCGAATGCTTTTGAGAAATAGTATGTATGAATGACATCACAATTCATATCACGTGACAAAAAACTGACGGCTGTTGGCACATAAACTTGCATTCGCCATACGGGTATCATTATGTCCTTTGTTAGAGAAAATATTGGATTTTTGACCCTATTCCGAATTTAAGTGAGGTTGAAGAATGATATTTATATAGAGTGTGATTACCTGAAGACACCATTGTCGTAAAACAGAGACGTTGGTAACTGTTATGCTTGAAAATTCATTGTTCAGACCTCGAGCAGTGCAGATCGTATTCCTGAACGCTGTCTTTAATATCGAATTTAAGCGATCTAGTTCCGAAAAATTTATATTCTTCTCATAATCCAAGGACTATTTGTCTCCGAAGTGCACCTCGTAATCATCAGGTGGATCAGTGTTCCGATTATCGCTGAATTTTGTTAAAGAAAATGTCTAGCAAGTGTGCTACATGTGCGGGACCGATAAACAAAAAATCGCCAGGGCTACAATGCCAGAGTTCTTGTGCCAGTTTTCATCACGCCAAATGTGTCGATCTCACTACAGAAGAACTAACTTTCGTCAAGGAATGCCCAAACACCGTATGGTTCTGCACCACATGTAAAAAAGAAGAAAACGACGATAAAGAAGCGGACCAGGTGAATATTGAACCTAAAGGGGACTCGAAACTACAAAAAACTATTCTGGAATTTATGCAAGATCAGCCGTATTCGGGTTCGCAATGAATACTGTTCTAGGACAGTTCAAAATAGTGACCCACACAATTATTGTAGATATATTCGCGACAAACCCTTCACGCCTCAACAGTCCAACTATTTCGAACCGTTCCTGAACTGTTTTTGTTGTGAACCCGAATACAACCGTTAAGAAGGAAATGAGAGTTTTTCGTGAGAAGCAGGATAACCTTGCAGACTCTGTGAGTTTCTGCTCGGACAAAATAACAGACTTTGAAAAATCTCTCCAAAAGTTCAACGAATACATTAAAATAATTGAAAATCTCAAAGTGGAGAACCAGAATTTGACAAAACATATAGGATCCCTTAATGAAAGAATTAATGATCTTGAGCAGTTCTCTAGAATTAACAACGTTGAAATACAGGGAGTTCCTGAAAAAAATAATGAAAATATTTTTTAAATAATTGAAATGGTGCATCAAAGTCCCAACATTCAACTTCCGCCGAATTCAAAAGAATCTGTTCATAGAGTGAAATCCTTTAGCTCTAATAAACCAAGAAATATTGTGGTGAAATACAACAATCGAAAAGTAAGAGACGACATCTTAGCATCCGCAAAAACCGAGAGGCTAGGATCTCCTAATAGAATTTTAAGTATCGAAAACATATCCACGAATCTATACATCTCCGAACACCTATCTCCAGAAAATAAAATGATCTACAAGAAAACAAGAGAGTTTGCTAAATCAATGGGTTACAAATTCGTTTGGATAAAGAACGGTAACATATTGATTCGCAAAGATGAAGTTTCCCATGTGAAACGTATTGAACATGAAGATGACCTCAAAGCCATGTAACTTAACTTCAAAGAATAAACACCGAATCGATAACATTGGAACAATTTCGCAGGATTAACATGTTTCATTCAGAATGTCAGGGGATTGCGTTCTAAAACTACCGAATTTAAATTGAATCTTCAAAACTGCAATTATGACGTAATATTCTTGACGGAGACATGGCTAAATATTGGTGTAGTGAATAGTGAACTGTTTGATAAAGAGTATTCCATATTCCGTAGAGACCGAGAAAGCACAGGAAGTAAAAAAAGTGAAGGCGGTGGAGTTTTGATAGCTATTCGACGAGAACTAGTAGTGGTTGAGGTTCCGAAATGGGAAAGCGACGCTGAAGACTTGTGGGTAACACTGTACACACCAAAAAAAGGTAAAATCCACTTATGTTGTGTCTATTTACCACCCGGAGACGAAAATTCATTGGCATATTTCACAAATAATCTGTACAGACTCTCAAACGAAATATTAGACGATACTCTTCTAATCTGCGGAGACTTCAATATGTCTAACACTTTGTGGACTCTCAAACGAAATTGTTCTTTTATGGTACCTTCCCTTGCAGACTCTAAGTTCGCCAACCTGAATGATATGTTTGATTTCTTTGGACTTATGCAATTCAACTTCGTGAAAAATATCAATAATAAAATTCTTGATCTTGTCTTATGTAACAACTCTTCCATAAAAAATGTGAACTCTGGCGAGCCTCTAGTTAAGGAAGATGCACATCACAGGTGTATACAATTCACTTTTGCTATGAATACTCTCAGAACACTCCAGTCTAATCTGCAATTCATCACTAACTTCAGAAAAGGAGATTACGATTCAGTGAACCTCGAAATTTCTAATATCAACTGGGTTGAAATTTTTAATACTTGTCGATGCGTCGTCAATGATTGCCTGAGTATACTGTATGCAATAATTAACAAACTGATAGATACATTTATACCTAAAAAAAGAATTTCCAGTCTATATCCTGTTTATTTCAAAAACAATACCATAAAAATAATATTGGAAAAATCCAAAGCACATCGCAAATGGAAATTATCGAACTCTCAAATCGATTATGAAATCTTTTCTCGTCTACGCGCTAGATCGAAACAAATGATTCGCAGCGATTATGAAACTTTTTTGAAATCTATTCAACAAGATATATCCAAAAACCCGAAAAAATTCTGGTACTTTGTGTCCAAATCTAACCCTAATAGTAATATACCCTATAAGATGAAGTTCGAGAATGTCTCAGCGGAGGGTGCTGATGCTTCCGAACTTTTTTCAAAATTTTTCAAAAGTGTCTTTCAACCATACGAACAAACTGCTCATAAATATTTCGAACACAACAAATGTTCAATAGGTAGTATAAACATATCAGTAGAACAACTTCGAAATACCCTAAATGATCTCGATGAGAACAAAGGCAGTGGCCCAGATGGATTGCCATCATACTTCGTAAAAAAATGCTCCGCAAGCCTATGTATACCGCTAACTATAATCATCAATAGATCTTTCAAAGAATGTTGTTTCCCAGACAGATGGAAAGAATCCTATGTCGTTCCGCTTTATAAAAACGGTGGCAAGAACTTAGTCACTAACTATCGTCCAATCTGCAAAATGAATAATTTTAGCAAAGTTCATGAGCTCATTGTACACGATTTACTTATGGCCTCTATAAAGAGATACATCCTACAAGAGCAGCATGGATTCTTCCCTAAGAGATCACTGGAAACCAATCTTGTATCATATATTGAATACATAACACACTCGATGGCCTGCCACCACCAGGTGGACTCTGTGTATACCGATTTCAGTAAAGCATTTGATAAAATAAATCACAATATATTGATACAAAAATTGGCTGAAATCGGTGTACATGGAGACTTACTTCGTTGGTTTGCTTCGTATATTCATAACCGAACACAAATTGTAAAAGTCAGTGGTCATCAATCTACTCCATACTGTGTAACCTCTGGCGTACCTCAGGGTTCCCACCTGGAACCACTACTCTTCATTATTTATCTCAACGATATAAAATCATGCTTTCAGTTCTGTGAATTCACTTTATATGCAGACGATTTGAAAATATTCTCTCGAGTAAATAATATCACTGACTGTTCCCTAATTCAAAATGATCTTGATAGGTTTCATAGTTACTGCCAAATAAACAAGCCAAATCTAGAAAAATGCTGTTACATCAGTTTTACCAGAAACAAAGTTTTCTCCTATGACTACAACTTTGATAATACATTATTGAGAGAAGTCAACCAAGCGAAGGATTTGGGTGTTATGATTGATAAGAAAGTCACATTCTCTTTACATATAGACTATGTCGCTGCAAAAAGTAACAAAATGTTGGGTTACATTTTTAGGCAATGCAAAAATTTCAGTTCGATTCAGGCAATAAAAACATTATACTTTTCTTATGCTTATAGTATCTTAAATTTTGCTTCAGTTATCTGGCGTCCGCAGTATATCATTCATAAAACAAGGCTTGAAATTATACAAAAAAAATTTTTGAGATTTTTAGAGTATAAAAACACAGGTGTGTACTCTAACACATTAAGTACCCTTTCCCTAAGAAACAAATTTCAAATTTCTTCACTAGAGGCTCGTAGAGAGCAATTAGATATGATATTATTATTCAAAATATTGAATGATATGGTGGATTCTCCCGAGCTATTGTCAAGTATATCACTAAACGTTCCTTTTCGTCAATTAAGAGAAACCCGCCTCTTCTTTCAGTCGCACAAATTTCAGAAAAAACTCTCCTCTACAAAGAATAGTGACGCTTTACAATGAAAAATTTAGCGATATCGACTTATTTAATAACTCATTTCATGCATTCAGAAATAAAATACGAAGTAGACCTAACCTTAATGTACCATATTCATAAGTATTATTAATGTATGCTCTAAGTTCTTTAACGTTTATCTAGAAAAAGATATAATTATTTTATCGTAGGAATACTTTCTGTACATGAATTTGATTTATGGGTAACGCTCTTGGGTTTTTACCTGTTGTTATCCTATATGATTTTCAATAAATAAATAAATAAATAAATAAATAAATGAATCTGAGTCTTTTTTTTCATTTTGATCAGTACTCGTAACAGATATGAAATAAGGTAGAAACTAATGAATAATGGATATCCTTGCGCCTTGAATATTTCTAAGCTGAATTATACAATTGATAGTATCCCTCCATTACGTTACAAATATGAATATTTTTTTTATATTTGATTTTCACAGCTCTTATTGGGTGGATAAGGGCTCATAAATGTTTGAAGTCTTGCGAATATTTTGATCTATTGAAGTTCCTGTTTTAATACTGAATGCTCAAAGTTTTGATGAACTAAAGGTTACTGTTTATTTTTTCTTCTGTTTTCTGAAAATACTGATTGATGATTACTACATTACAAAATAATTAACCGGGCATCAACTATAAGGACCAGTTCAATATCGTGTGTTGAAAAATCATAGAATAAACCTAGATAAGTTGTTTTTTCATTGGAACTTGTGTCTTACAACAAAACTAAAAAAGTGGAATTCGACTTCATCCCTATCCTAGATTCGTGACAGTAGGGGTTGATAAACCTCGACGCATATGCTCAGCATGTTTCTTTGTTTGTAACTTATCACTTGTTTACTTATTTAACCATCCTAACCTAACCATCGAATCATAAATAATAATAAAAGACCTAATCATCGGATTAGAGGAAAATATAATAGAGAAGCATTATCCAAGTATGATGATTTATAATATGAAACATAGAATACCAATTGTGATGCTGATTATAAAATGAACAATCTCAGAAACGTAGTCAAATTAACCGTTTTCCATATTAACCATTGTTTTAAGCTGAAAGTACATCTGTTTCAAATTTTTCCTGAATCCCTCCAAACTCAACCGTTTCCCTTCAACCGAAACCGTGTTGTAAAGATGTGCGATATTTAACGTAAGCTCCTTTCGAATGCTGAAGTTCTGTGTGCAGGTATTGTGATGAGACCTCCAAATCTCAAATTGATATTATGTATGTCTGTACGAAAAGATATTTCATTGTACAAGTATGCTAGTTTTTGTTTCAAGACTCTTGTGATACATCAAGAGCGTCATTGTAATGAATTTATTTTTTATACTGAGCTATTCTGTTTCTGCTAACCTATGAGAGATGTGGTCGTACTTGCGTATTCCATGAAGAAAACGTAGGCATGAGTTTTGAACTCTCTGGATTCTACGCATGCTATCTTGGTCTAGACAGGGATATATAACTGGGACGCAGTAGGAGAATTGTGATAATACCATAGCTTTACAAAGAAGTTTTTTTTGTTTTGATGCTCAGGTATTTTCGGTGCGGAAAAAGTAATCTTAGAGCAGAGCATGCAGACTTGATTTTTCTTGTTACTTGATTCCAAAATCGTAAAGAGGAGTCTAAAATAATCCCAAGATTTTTTGCTTATTCTGATATCTCAATGGGGGTTTCATCGGCAGAAATGCAAAAATTATTTTGCATCTGTAGACAGGTTCGTCTTTTACCAAACAACAGCAATGCGGTCTCAAGAGGATTGAAGACAAGTGCATGTTTTTCAGACATTTCTGATAAGGTTTTTAGATCACTATTGAGATAGAGTTGAGAACTTTGTTCATCTTTTTGAGCAAAGGAGATATATTATAATTGTGTTTCATCCGCGTAGGTGGTACTGGTATAAATTGTGAAGAGAAGAGGTCCAAGGATTGATCTTTAAGGTACTTCGGATACAACGTTTGGCCTCTCTGATATCTTCTCTTTGAGTCTCACTTGTTGAGATCGACCAGAAAAATGATTTTTCAGTAAGTTTGAGGCATGTGCACTAGCCCCACACGACTTCAGTATTTCTATGAGTATATCATGGTTAATGGTATCCAAAGCTTTACTGAATTCGAGGAGAACCAGTGCAGTGACTTTTCCTTCTTTTGTAGCCTGGAATATAACGTCGATGATATTGAGCAGGACCGTGCAAAAACTATAAACCGGTCTGAAACCAGATTGAATTGGGGGCAGTAGATTATTTCTGTCGAAATATTCACTGAGCTGACTTTCCCTAACTTTTTCGATAACTTTCGAGAGAGCAGGTAATATGCTAATTGGTCTCAGATCTCAAATAGATTCAGAATTGTAATTTTTTGGAATCGGTGTCACTACGGTGTCTTTTTACTTTGATGGGAATTTCCAATCAACAATTATTGTGTTCATAATATTCAGAAGGAACGGTAATAAATACAACACAATTTTATCAGTAGTACTGTTAGTCCATCAGAGCCGGCTGAAAAATTTTTTGTATTGAATTTATTTTGAATCTTGTGTAACCCATCTATTTCTATCAGCCTAAAACAAAATATTCGTTCACTCATTCTGTTTTCAGAATAGTAATGGATAGTCGTATGTTTATCATAATTAAGTTTGGGAATACTATTCAAAAAGGTACTGTTTATTTCGTCTGGGTCAGTGAGATGAAGATTATCAGTTTTTTCAATATTTATATTCAGAGATTTGAGCTCTTTCCAAGGTTGTTTTGAATTCCTTCAATGATGAAGAGTATTGAAAAAGCACCTTTCTCATTTATGATGAAGTGGTTGACTAAGTTTCTCATTTCTTTGAAGTGATTCCTTCCTACTCCTCTTTTGGTTTTCCTGAATTTACTTTTGGCCTTATCTCTCGAAGTCATCACCATTCTGATATTTTTCGTCAGCCATGGTGCTTTCTTTTTAGTAATCTCAGCTGTTTTGATGGGCATGTGTTTGTTAAACAAGAAAATCAGTTGTTCGTTTAGGTATTGCACTTTTTCATCAATGTATTCAAGAGGAAGGCTTATCAAGTCAAGTGAATAAAAATTATCGTGATTAGAATTTTTGTAGTTTCTATAAGTATATAAAAGGGTTCTGATTTTGGTTTGACAAAAGTTATACTGCATTGAATGAGCTCGTGATGACCCCCTAATGATGTTGCGGTAATTTGATCTGGGTAACTTGTTATAATTGAGATCGATCAGTGATGAACTAGTCATGACCACCTTTGATTACGATATCCTACGAAGAAATACCATTAGTATTATTTCTTCCAATGAGAAATCAATATCAAACAGGAATAAGAACCGCAACACTCATTTCCATAGCCATAAATCACCCCGCCAATATGATAATGTTAAACTGATTTCCCACGAGACGCAAATTCGATTCCTATTTGATTTGATATTCCTTTGCAGGCCCTCGAACTCAACCCGACCGAGAAAAGTGCCCTCGTAGCCCGAAGCAAGTGTTACATATTGCTGGGTCAACCGAAAAACGCCTTGCAAGATGCCGAGCTGGCTCTGCAGGTCGATAGAAATTTCATCAAAGCCATCTACCAGAAAGCGGAGGCGCTGTACTATCTCGGAGACTTCGAGCTGGGGCTGATGTTCTACCACAGGGGTCTGCACGTGAGGCCCGACCACGAGGGCTTCAAGCTGGGGGTGCACAAGGCCCAGAAGGCGATCGAGAACGCTATCGGTACCATATCGAGGGTGAAGGAGGTGGGAAGGAAGGCCGACGTGTCTGGAGAAGAGGGCAGGAATATAAGTGAGAATCCGTTTCATTTTATGTGAATTTTTTACCTTGGATGAATTGAAGAAGATAAATATTTCTGATGGATCAATTGGCCATGAGCATATATTTTTGTTGCTAAGTAGATGTCGCTACTTCTTTTTCTGTATTCGAGATCAATAATTTCCAATACATATGTTCATTCTATGAATTATTATAGTTATGATGCACCGAAAGCTTTTCATGTCTTTTATATAGTATAAATGCCAAGTAGCACAAACATATTAGACCAATACTGATTTAATATCACGGAAATATCAACCTTATATTGGCCATGAAAAAATGTGAACATTCAGCGATATTTGACCAATATTCGAAAGCAATGTGAGGATATATCATTTTGACTATACTGGTACAATATTGTAAATAATATATCGACAAAAAGATGTAGTAAACTGATGTCATTGTCACTTTTCAATCAATTGATCAACCTGATGAATTCACCTATTTCCGTTTACTTGCCGAATACTATTCAGGAAAAACTCTAGCTTCCGCGGGTCTCGAACCCACGAGCTTCACTATGGAAATAATATTGTCGACCACTATACACTCTACGGCTACGGCACGGAGAGACTCGTTCAAAGGAGTTGGGCGGTATAATAGATGTGGTGACTTTAAGTTATGTTCAAGAAAACATCAAAATGTTAGAAAAATTATTTATAATGAAAATATATTTGAAGAAACACTCTGTCTAATGTGATGGCGGTTTGGAATATTATACTAGACCTAATTTTCTGGGATTGAAATTCACCACATGTCGATATTTCTATTTTTCCACATTTTTCAGGAATAATTCATCATAAATCTTGCATTACCAATATTGACATCTGTTTGGATACACTTAGTGATCACTCTCAAAATCCCAATACCTCTTTTAGGTAGTTATTCAGAATTACCATTTGAATGTTTCCATTTCACTGTGAGAACAATATTCAAGCAAATATAAGAATTTTAATATCTATATATTGCAGTATTATGCTGATATGGCACCTAATTTGATAATTCAATATTGTAATCTACGCTGCCAAACAATGTCAAATACGTATTGAAATTTCGATGTTGAAAATAGGGTATATACAAAATATACAGAAAATATTTAAATAGCTATGTTGTTGAACTAATATTATTAATTTTCACCTGACATGGTGATTCTGATATTGGTAATAATTTATTAAACCCATATATTATCAATACTGAACCTTACAAAATGCAGTTGAAATTCATTGTCAATATTGAGCCAATAATCATATTGCAATATCGTTTTTTCAATATTGATTCATATTAGTTCAACATCAGTTTTGCCACTTACGATATGTCAATATTGGACAAATCTGAATTATGGGTTGAGACAATATGATGTGCTTCTTGGGATATAATGGAACAAAAACAATAAATGCATTATTATCTGTTCTTGATAATTCACCCAAAAAAAAACAACTTACAAAACGAAGATTAATATTATATTGGAAGACACTTCAACTGAATATGCAAGTGAAAATGTACTTGACATTTTATCGACTCAGAGATTTCCGAAAATCATCAAGTGATAAAATTTAAAATAACAAACCTGAGTTTGCTCGATGCTATGAACTGATAGATTGACGAAAACTCTACATCCCAACAATGTTTAAATTTAAAATAGATGCATATATGGTCAATCCATGATAATATATTATAGATTCATTATTTTGTGGTGGAGTTTTTTTCCTCGTTTTCTATCAACTTGTCATAATCTGAACCAAACGAAGAATTGATATCGGAATCTATAAAGTTTAAAATCGAGTACTTCTAGTCCATCCCGAAGAGTTGCTGCAGTAATTGAAAAACAGTTCTTTTAGTGACCTGAAGGCAAAACAGCATTCGAAACGAGCTGTATAGAAAAGGAAAACAACTTCTCAATTAGTTTAAATTATTTTTTTTTCCAGGTCCGGAATCGAAAACCAGCACTAAATCAACCCCCACCAGTAAAAACTTGACGAAAACTTCAAGAAAAAGCCGACTTCTCCGGGAACTCGAAGCTGATAAAGTGTATCTAGACAATTTGATGCTTAATCCGGATATTAAATGTAAATACAAGGAAAATGATAACGCTATCGAAAAGTGCATCAAGGAGACCGTGGAATATTTAAACGAAAGACAGGAATTCTGGAGACAGCAATTACCACCTAATCTGAAGTAGAATATCGAGTTTTGGATTTATATAATCACCTTGGTCATATTTTCGAGTACAATGCAATAAGAGTTACTAGATCTGCTCGCGTTCTCATGGAACTTGGTTCAGGAATAGATGAAAGCAGTTGGACAGTAGTACTCTGACAAGTTCTACGCGATTTCATTAACAGTAGTTAGATGGACAACTACTATCGACTCGTCTGAAATGGTCCTTGAGGACGCGAACAAGCCTATCGAGTTCTTGAAAAACATCTGAAAATAATGGGAAACTTCCTCCATTACATACTCCATCATTACAGAGTAATCCAAGACACCTAGCTTTTCTCTTTTTGTAATTCAAAGCAAAACTGTTCGGACACATAGAGTTCGACTGTGACGGGTACACATTTTGGACATATTCTTCAATATATGCATTCAATCCCCTAATGAGGAGGTGTCACAACTCTGAAAATTTTAATGGAAAGTGGGGCGAGTGATACATCATGTTAAAAGCCTCAACATTATATTTCTAATCGAACCCTATTTATTGAAAGTTACTTGAATAATTAATTTAGAAATGGCGTCAATAACATTTTCCCGTGTATGTATCCCATACAGCACCGATTCGCATGAAAATTTGGATTCAGGATCTACATATCCTCTTTTTCAAAATCTACCCTGTGCCGAGGGTTGCTTTCTTCCTGGGGGTGGATGCCACCCCTTCTTGGGGGTGAAAAAATTTTATTGGAAATAAGTGCGGAAATCAATAGATTGACTAATTCTAAGCACTTTTTGTATATGAAGTTTTTTCTGAAAAGCAATACTTTTCGACTTATTCGCGAGTGAAATTATCTATTTTCAGGCAAAAAACACACGTTTTCAGATCCGTTTTCGCGAATAACTGGAAAAAATATGCATCTAATCGAAAAACTTGTGGAGAGCAAAATTATAGCTTTTGAAAAAACAAAGGCGATAGTTTATTCGTGATGTATGCAAATTGCAAACCCATTACAAACTGAATAATTGCCTGTTAAAAGTTGATTGGTATTTTCAAACGCCAAAATGGAGAATTTCTACGTACAATAACCAAAAACCAATGCATTTTTCGGAAAAAACTTAACCAAAAACCAATGCATTTTTCGGGAAAAACTCATTCGATCTTTTTTGAAGTCCTTCAAAAATCCTTAATTTTTGTTATTTATACAAGTTTCTAGCATCAAAACTGACCGAGGTATGAAAGAAATAATGTTGAATCCTATTTTTTCGTTGAAAAAAAAATTGTGAATAACTCATCCTCTATTCCCTCCCCCCCCTTAGAAAAAAATCGTTGTCACTCCATAATGCACTTCATTCATGTTCTTATAATGAGTTCTGAGTTTTTCATCAATTGAAAGTACGTAATTTTGGAAAAAATTGAGATTGAAGACAAAAAAATCATATACGTAATTGAGCAAAAAATCACCATTTCTTCGAAATAACTCGAAAAGTATTGATCACATGCAAAATTTTCCAGAGTACAAAATTGAAGGTTATTCTTCGCTGGTAATTTTAGTGTTTCATTTTTTTCTGCAGGATGAAAATAGAGTATGATATGGCCAGTTAAATATTGTGAGGGTTCGAGCAAAGTACCTTTTTTGAGCCCTTTCAGCATGAACCTTTTCAAAAATATAATCTGAAACAAAAAATCACTTAACCGAGCTTATAGCTCTTGAAAAAAGCTACAAAATACTCCTTTGGTGGATTTGAATGCTTAAACACAAAGCGAGTTATGGGAAAAACCAAAAACACTTTTTGTAGAAATTAGAGTATGTACATTAGTATATTGAATATTGAAGACTACACATAGAACCTATATTTTAGGCCTAGTGGAACAATATGATCTCAATCGATCACACATCCAAATTTAGGCTCAACCTTTTTAATGGGGTAGTTTTCACCCTTAAAAAATCGAAAGCAACCCCGAGTACAGAGATAACTTCAAAGTAGAGTCTCAATCTGAATTTTCATACAGTTGGGTTTCCCAGTTACTCAATAACAATTTCGATATAATTTTTTCAATAAAAACTATCATAAGGGTGGTTTTTAGGGGTCGAAACTGTTTAATAGATCAGAAATTATCTTCAAGGTTAATTCAACGTATTTACAGATGACTGCACGCTCAAAACTAGTATTTTGTAGTTTTTTTTTAATAGGGTTTTTTTCATTTCTGATGAATGAAAATCAACCCCAGACACAACCTCAACTTTGAAGTAGATGGAAGCTAAATCTCAAATTAAATGCAAATAGATACTGAATAAGTTGAATAACTGCCAAATAACATATTAATTATTATTTTCTGATGATATTCTGTCATAAGGGGGGATGTTAAGGGCTGACACTGATTACTGAACCATATATTATATTGAAAATTATCAATTGATTGATTTTACTGGTATAAATATGATTTCAGTTTATTACATGCTCCAATCAAAAATTCTGAATTTTTTTTTTCGAATAGGGGTGGTTTTTACCCTCGGCACAGGGTAGATTTTGAAATAGTGGGTAAGTAGAACCAATATCCAAATTTTCATACGAATCGGTGCTGTATGGGATAAATACACAGTTTACACTTTTTTTACCGTCTTAGACTGGAGTATTTTCCTATGTTTGTTATTTGTAACAGTGTTTTGTAAAAAAGGGAACAAGTTGTTGTATTTATTCATTGAAACGTTACTTCAACAAGAGTGGAAATGAATATGCATCCATACAATAATATAAGTTTATTAGAAAATTCATAAAATTTTGTTCTGATGAGGTCCTGCGGTTAGCGTTTCACATAACAGACGAATCAGGTATCGATAAACTTCGCAACTTGACAACATACGAATCAATTTATCGGGATGAATGTCATCAACCAAGCGAGCGATACACCTGGCAAAACAATTTTTTTTGGGATATGAAAGATAACAATTTCAATTTGTTCTGGAACGTAATGAACCATGTTTTATGGTTTAGTTAAAATAATTTTCAAAGAAACCAAACTGAATCAGTTACAAGACTGGAATAAATGTTTGCTCAAATTTTTTTTCTACACTCATCTGCAGTTTCATGTTACAAAAAAGCAAACGATAAATGGGGAATTTGATGGTAATGGAAAATTGCAATTTCAGTATCAATTGAAATGTTTCTTTCCTTAAAATGAAGTAATTCAGAACAACAAGATATTAACAAACAAGTACCTCTAGTTTTGCCATTAGTCATAGTAGAAGTAGAAGTAGGAAGGAGTTCAACTAAGAAAACGCTGCTGAAGATGACTGCCGCAGATGAAGCCGAAAGCTCCGGAACTCAAAATTCCAGAACACGGCCCTCAAGCCCGAAAAATTTGCCATTTATCAACAGCGGCCGTGAAAGCCTACATTCTTCAGTTCAGAAATGTTTGTAGTTATCCTGATTTTTGAATCCCATAACTTATTTGTGTTTTTTATCAGTATCAAAATTATCGGGTTGATTATTTTGCATTGAAAGTTTGGGTGAATTCAAATGAATAATGATTCATTGGAAAGATATATAGTTTTTCCTTTTCACATGATAAATCAGTTGACCTCACTTTCCATTTGAACTTTTAGAGTTGTTACACCCCCTCGCAAGGGGTTCAAAGGCAGAGGTTGAAGAATATGTGCAAAATATACTTCGGATATTTCCCTCATATATAAAATGTCCCATAAGAGCAATGCAATTATCGAAAACTTACAGCGGTAATTGCATTGTATCAAGTCATCATAACAATACATTTGAAACCGTATCGCTAGACGTCAGTAAACAACACGAATAAATGTCAGATAGACTTCAAAAATAGAAAAACATTTCGCGTTTTGGTGAGTACTCCATACAATCTATAGAGGAAAGTATAAATGAACAAAAAATAACATTTTCGTGAGAATTTCTTCATTCGTGAAATATTCCAATGAATTACATTCGTGCATAAAAATGACCAGATAATTTTGCATTCAAGCGTGATATCTTATACAAATTGCATTCGGTTATTTTCTTTCGCCAAAATATGAAAATAAACTCTTGCAATTTTTAGATATCACGCTTTCTTGCAAAATTATCGGTAATTTTTATGCACTCGTGCAATTATAACCGAAAACAAACTTTTCGTATCAGAGCCTTTCTGCCCCAAATCCCAAATAAATGAGAGAGGCTGCGTGCGTACTCTCTGATGGACCCCTGTATATTCTTCACATTATTGTTGTCAGTCAAAAACTCATATGCCTATATTCTGGATGAACTGCTTCTTGGGAAAATGTAAGGTTTGTTCGAGGTTGGAACGATGATGGTTCAAATTCACAATCAGTTCGAAGCACTCAGACAGTTGTAGTGTGACAGGTTTCACGTGACTCAACTTTCCGTAGACAGATTGTTGACCAATGGACCTCATTCAGAATCGTTCCTACTGTTGAACTCGAACAAGCTTGTGGTGATAATTCATAGAGATTTACAATTCATTCAGATATGTAAATTCACTTAGTTAATAAAGGATTATCAGAAAAATTGATCACAGAAATAAATGGGTTTTTCTGTCAGCCAGCTACCGACCCTCAAAAATTGGCGAGATTGCAACTGTTGCTACTCTATTTATATTACTGCCATCTATCTTATTTTCGTTGGAGTTTCAGATGTGAACAAGGCGCTAGATTGCGCTCCTGTGAAAATACAATTTGTTTTTGATCACATCCAATAGAGAGGGAAAAGGAAGTTCCTTTCCTGAATGCAGGTGAACAATGAATCGTGTGAATTGATCAAATGCATATTTTCAAAAGGCAGAATAATACATATCTGTTGAGATATTGACAGGGTGTTCTTCGATCTCAAAGTAATTGATTTAGTACCTAGTTAGCTTCTGATTTCGAGCAGAGCGACATCTATTTGTGAGAGACAGAGAAATTTCAAGCATCGAAGTATTCTTCTGAATCCGTTCAAATGAGAATAATTCCTTCGAATTTCAAATGGTAGATAGCGATCATTTTTTTCTTCAATCCCATCTTCGCCAGCAAATTTTCATTTGACATATTTGTGATTTTTTTATTAAATAATGATAACAGGTTCAAGAACCCCTGATAATTGTTTTGCTGGTATATCATTCAATTCATGGATTATTATTTCGAAGTATATCAGTGTAACACTGATCATTTCAAACCACCTATTGTGTAGTGAATCGGAAAATCAGAATATATTACACGATTTATCAACTCTCGAGAAGCATTATATTCTATCAGGGATATTTCTCACATATGGTATTTTGTTATATTTTAAAATTGAATATAACAAAATACCATATATATGTGAGAAATCTCTCTGAGAGAATTATAAGGATTTTTATTGAAGAACAATTTGAAAATGCTTTCTCTAACGACAACACTATCGGAAAAAGATTCTTTTCACGTCAAAAAAAAAAAAACTCCCACTGATCTACAATCGAACTAATCTCTGAACACGATAGAGACACACGAAAGCTGAATGTTGAAAATCCCACAGCCTTAGTTGAACACACTAGAGAAAATGGCCATACTTTTGATTTTACAAAAACCCATCATTCTTGATCAGAAATCTTCTTTGTCAAAAAGGCTATTTAGTGAAATGATACAAATTCTTCACCAAGACAGCGTTAATACAAGAAGAGATATAGAAGGATTGGATACGGCTTATAACAATCTGATAAGTGAGCCACCGAAATGATTCTTTATCATTATACGGTGTTTTCAACAATCACGTTTGTTTCTGTTTTTTTTTTCTTTTTCAGCATTCTTAAGAACTACAGCCATTGTATTAATTTCATTTCAGTATTCGTTTGTCTCGTGCTCAATGTGGAATTGTTTGTACCTAGAGTGTGTATCTAAAACGTCTGTTTTATTCATAATTTCAATATTTTTACTCGGAAAAACTGATTTTTAGTAATTATTTTTCAAAAATTTTTTTTCAATAATCAACATCTTGAACCCCTGAAGATGTTCCAATAGTTTGTTAGCATTCTCTTATTTTATTTATATCCTACCATTTTAACACGAAACTCACTGTTTTAGAGCCCTGATGATGAATTTATTAAAATTCGAAACGTTGGCAAAGAAACAATAGTTTTTTTCTAATCAAATTGATCCCAATCCCACCAATACCACCATTGAAGAATTTAATTCTGGATCACCAAACCTACCAAAATTATATTTATTATATTTCCGGGATATGCATTTATCAGATTACCACCTCAGATCAATAATATATGTCTACAGTAATGATATTATTCTATGATATAGTAGTAATATCAACGCTGCAGGGACATTTTGAAACGATCCACTATGAAAATTTATACTGAACATTTTGTATAATGAAATATAGTATAGCATGAGGTATTCTGTTCCAGTGTAAATCAATGTTGTTCGAGTAATTTGCGCCATATATGTTGGAGAAACTATATATAACTGAAAGTTTCACCCGCTGTTGCATCAATATTTAAAGTAACTCAACGTTTCTGATAAAAGTTACCCAAGAGAGTTCTGCTTTCATCCGGTTGATTTATTTCCACACCAGATATTCCCAAACCTCCACCGATCATGCTAGTCAACAAAAAAGTTCGGAAAAGCGATAACCGGAGAATCTAATAGCAGAAAATCAGGCGATATCAGAGAGGGAAACTTTTTGATTAACACCCTCAACAAGCAGCATCAGCATCCAATTATTCATCAACTTTAGAGATACCTACTCGAATGTCGATGAAATCCGAAACTTTGGCAATTCGTAATTAATTGGAGCTCTAGGAAATGCGATATCAACTCTCCACCTCGATCGAAAACAGATTGTGGGCCCGCAGATCAACCCCACGGGGACTCTGAGAGTGGACGTAATTAATACGTATTTCAACCCTTCCTAATCCGCTCGAGTACAATTATCGGTGTCCAGTTCATCGCCTGCTGGGGGTATGAATTTGAGTAATGAAATATTACATAGCGAGGCGGAATGTGAATAATGTCTCTAGAAAAAAATATTCCTAACCGAGGTTGTAATGGATTATCATCTGATATTCTCTCAATAAATCCAGGTGTTCCACAGGGTTCAGTTCTGGCACCCACTTTGTTTCTGTTTCGTATCAATGATTTGCTCAAGAAAACATCTTGTTCAATATATAGTTTATTTGCGGACGACAGTACTCTTCATTCTTTTCCAGAGTCCCCATACCAGCTCGAGAAACAAAAATTCAAAGAAACATTCACGTCGATAAAATTAACGACGACTTGGTAAAAATAATAGATTGGGGTGACATGAACTTGGTGGAATTTAATGCAACGAGAACCCAGGCTTGTCTCTTCTCAAGAAAAGCCGATCTATCATCATCTAATATTCAGATGTCAGGAGTAACTATTTCTACAAAATCAAGTATCCCCATGCTAGGTATTACGATCAGGAATAATCTTTCATGGGAAAACCATGTGAGATCGATCGCTAAAAATGCTTCCTAGAAACTTGGATTCTATTTCGTGGGAAGAAATACTTCACTTCTCATCAACGTCTGATGATCTACAAGGCTCAGATACGACCTGTCATGGAATACAGTTCTCATGTTTGGAGTTCGGCACCCAAACATTCACTGAGGCTTCTCGATTCTATTCAGAGAAAGGCAATTCGCCTTATTGGTGATTCTTCGCTCACAGACTCGCTCACTTCATTGGAACATCGTAGAAGGGTCAGAGACGCTCTCTCTTCTATAGATTGTTTCACGGTCGATGCTCTTCCGAATTGTTATCAATCGTTCCACCCTTGGCAATATCCATCTCCTTGCCGAAAGAGGTTTTTCCTGAGGCTTACAAACTTCAGAAATTCGAATTGAATGTTAATTCGTATCTCCTGTCCTTTGATTCACGCGGTGTTCTTTGAACATCACAGGGCTTCCCTTTCTTGTGAATATTCATTTTTTAAAAAAACTCAAGGAAATATTGGCAACATCGTGAACAATAGACTGTGGCCATGATGCTGTACTTGTGAAAATGGCTTATGAAAAGGTAACTGAGTGGGGCTTTAGTCATTGAATAGGACTGGGGTTTTGAAAGAGTGTATACCTATGATCTGTTTTGTACTTTTGGTACTGGTACTTCTGTGTGAACAATTGATCACTCCAAACTGAAAGATTAGAATAAAGCACATTTTTTAAACGGTCTTTCGTCTCAAGTGTATGGTTTGAAATTTGATATGCAGATGAATTTAGGATTATTTAATGTCTCCCTCATTTGACAAAAGCAGGAACACCTACTATTCAGATACAAATTTCGGCACTTCTCAGCGGACGCTGCGCACAACGTCTTCATTTCTTTGGATGAACTGGAGGAACTGTACTCAACTGAAGGAAATTCAAGGAGATTTCGAAGAATTCAACGAATGTGGACGGTACATCAAAGCTGGTCTAGGATACCTAGAAAGTTTGTATGTTGATGGACTTCTCTGACAGAATGCAACTAGTCCCCTGGTAACACCAGGAAATATTGGGATGGGCACGCTTGCAGAACGGTTTCGAGGTTATTGTCTTATCATCTGTGCAAAGTAGGGCCCATTCAAAAATTTGAGAGTAGATGGAATAACGATCAATTCTGTCCATATCAAACCTCGAATATGGCTGAAACTGGCATCGAGCAACTAATGCGTAGTCCCGACATCTGCCGTCGAGGAACCAAAAAAACATACTCAGACTTCCGGACCATCAACAAATCAAGAAATTTGGACGGTACATCCAAGCCAATTTCGGATATTTACACAATTAGTTGATGAGCTATCAACAGTTCTCAGAAGACGACTACATCCCTGGCTTATACCACGTAGGAAATTGAATTGTTGAAGATGCCAGTGCAAGGTTTTTCATTGAAAATATGAATGCATGTTTTTTTTGGTGATAGATGTTCCAGGAGACTCATGATATGGTACGGCGTTTGCTAGGATCATTTCAAAGATTATTTGCAATTCAGCAAGTTCTGAGTCTTGTAAAGATAGTGTAAACCTCCAAGAGGCAAAAGTGATGACCAAAGTTCCAATCTCCTACTGCCCAAGGCAGAGGAGACCTCTTACAGCTGGTCATCGTACGACGAAGCCGCTACAAATAGCCCTTCGCGATCAAGAATCGACGTTCTGACTGATTGAGTTCAGTGTGTGATATCGAATGCAATATACATAGATCAATATACTGAGACCAATCGATATAAGATTGTCACATTCATTTTAATGAAATGGCGTATAAACGAGCCACAATAACTATATTATTGAAAAAGAATTACAAATTTATCGTTCGTCTCATATCCCAAGAACGTATATGAAAAAATATTTGGAATTGTATCTACTTATTAAAATGATGAAGACATTCTCTCGTTACTATAGATTTATATAGAGGCACCAGAGAAAGGTGTCATGCTCTCATCATCCATGTATCCATATCATATATTTTTCTACCCCCACCTGAACGATTTTTTCCAAGAAACTAATGAATTTCCGATATTGTTGTGGATCACTTCGACTATTTATATCTCGTTTATGATTACAAATTCGAGGATACTATCATATTTGACCTTAAAAAGCAATAATGAGGCCTAGAAAATCCACCACGTAAATAATGTATGACACAGAATATTCTTTCCATATATCATCTTTTCACACATTTGGATATTTTTTGCCCTATATATGAATCATTTCTACTTTGAGTCGGTAATCAGTGATTTAGATATGAGTCCAAGGATGACATACTTTAAAATAGTATAATGTGTTGAGCTGGAGTCATGAAAACAGTAATCCTCATTTCAACTTTAACTTGAGTTGCGACCAAATATTTTCATAGGTTTAACTTATAATATTGTAGATAATGAAAAAACTTATTAAGAAGAACTCAGTGCTGTGGAGAAATAATGGTATCGCACAAGGTTCTTCTCGGTGAGTTTTCAGAATCCATCATCTTGAAAAAGACGTACGAAAATATATGTTTGTTATTTCTCATTTTCTGGTTGTGAATTCCGATTTTTCCTGTATTCAGTCGATTGTACCGCTATAAACTGACAGTAAAGTGTAAGAAGCTATTGATTCATATAGGAGCCTCATTCTGGACATGATTCATGTTGGGTCAGTTGACCCCCTAAATATTGTTATGGACGTGTAGTCTATTGGGGTTAAGCAGGTCTTTGAATGAGGGTCCCTCCCTGAACTTTTTGATCTGCCTTCTTCACCTTGAATGAAAACGTCAAATCAAAAACAAAAGTATGTATTTCAGAAATTCTGCGTTTATAGTTTTCGGGAATTTCCGAAAATTATTTGTATTTAGGGATTCTAAAGAATGTTTGATCTGGATATGGAAATGATAATAATAATACTCGGATTTGTTCCGTAGTTTTTTGGGTTTGTAACGTACCACGATCTGGAAAACTAAGAATTAATATTGGAATCTATACAAGTGTAGAAGGGCAAATTTTCAATCTACTCCGAAAAGTTGCTGCGTCTATTGAAAAACAGTTCTTTCTGGATAGAACAAGTCCAATTAGTCAGCAACTTCTCGTATAACTCAAATTCTGCGTATCAAATTATTTTTTCTAATAGGCAAAATTTGAGTTATACGAGAAGTTGCTGACTAATTGGACTTGTTCTATCCAGAAAGAACTGTTTTTCAATAGACGCAGCAACTTTTCGGGGTAGATTGAAAATCTGCGCTTCTACACTTGTATAGATTCCAATAATAATTCTTATTTTTTCAGATTGTGGTAGGTTACAAACCCAAAAAACTACGGAACAAATATTGATTCACCACAAAAAAAATGACGTTCAAACAATACTCAGATCTATGGTACGTTTTTCGATAACTAATTTTTCTTTGTAAATTTCAACTCATTTTTTGATTAGTGGAAAATGACTTCATTCATTGAAAATGTGCTTGTTTCTAACCCACCTTCAAATTGGAACGTGACCAATTGCTCACTCAGAAGAAGACAGGGTGAGAAATAACTCCCCCGATTTTTTTTGAAACTTTTCAACCACTTCGTCTTATATTCAAAACGTCATTCTACTCAGGTACTCTAAATGTTTAGATCCATGCTAAGTTATACACACCAAATTGGTTGATATTTTAGCTACGACACATTATCTAACAGCCAAACGTACACAAAAGATAGAAGTAATCAATCCGATTCTCTCCAATACTTGAAATATCATCCAGTTTTCAAAAATGAAACGTTACCTTTTCATCAGCCATTTTCCAAAAACAGCTCTGTCGCAATGCCGCTCATCAAATTATTTAAAATGCAGTCAATATTTCCAATCATGCCTATATGAAGCAATCCTTGTGTCACAATTGAGATCTGTGGACTATTAATGGTACGCCAGACGTATTTATCAGAACGTAAGGAAATGTTCATTCAAGTACATATTTTCAACACTACGTAGGAAAATGCCGTTCACCAATAATGACATTAGTGACTTTTGTGTAGAGCTTCATAAGGTAGTTCGTTTTGCTTACCTAATAATAATAATAATAATATTTATTTACTCAAAGGTACATCAATTAAAACAATACAGAATAAGAGGGAAGGTACATAACGGTAAATAAATACATCCTACCCAACAAGGCAAGCCTTGGTAGTGGGAGTTAAAACTAATCTATATCTAACTTAGTATCCTTAGGTGATGAGAAAGATATTTTTACATTAGGTCAGAGATTGAAAGTTTGTATTAACATGATCAGAGATCTGGTCGAGCAGGCAAAGTACCAAAAGGCGGACCTTGTGAACAGTGACAATTGTCTACGTAGATCCAGAGTCTCGTGGACACAAAATGTGTTGAAATAAATCTTTCCGATGTTCATTTCTTGTCCTCTTTATGGATTCATTTCAATTATCTGCCTTCTGGGTGCACTCAAACATGTTATAAAACCTTATTCAACTCCGTAAGGCGATGAGTTTCAATAAAATACAAAACCCGTCTTCCAATAATTCTGTCTTGGAATATTCATAAAAAAACTGAAGTAGGTAGATTGGACCCAAGAATCACGTTGTTCCCAATGAAATTTGAGCCCGTTTTCCACCCCGATAGGTATAAAATTTTGGACTGAGGTGGCCTTTACTTGATGGAAATCCATAGTTATTACGCTATTAGGTAGACACGATTAAATTTCCACAAAATTTATTGCCTTCGCGACATGTTTCGGTACACTGTACCTTTATCAAGCGAATGTATTTAAACACTAAATTATTCTTCGCTAAAAGTTCCTTAAATATATCAGGGCCTACTCTAATTATCTAAAATTTCGGAAAACTCTTTCTTATAGTATGCCTACGTCATACAAAGAACATACCTCTCACGTTTCAGTTCTCTACGATCCGTCAGTCAGTTATTCAGCACAGAGCATTTTATATGTTTAGATCAACGGAAAAACCTTTGTATTGATTCATATATGAAAGCTAGCTTAATAGTACCAGAGACTCCTTGGTGGAAGTGAGAGACCAACATTTTTTGTGAACATTATGTTCGTCTATACCGAACCGTTTAGTCAGCGCACACAATTGAAGCGTCACTTCTCGCCTGCTTTTCTCCGACTCGATTAACATATACTATTATTTCTTACCGAATTTTTGTTCAACCATAATAAAATATAGCCTTTATTACCCCTGAATAATGTAGCTTTCTGTTAGTGAAAGCATTTTCATAATCGGATCAGTATTTCCGAAGATCACCCACTACAAACAAATAAGCAGACAGACAAAGTCATAAACGAACCTCTTTATAATATTAGTATAGATGATTGTGAATAGAATAGTTCGAAAACCTTGGTAAAAGTTTGAATTTCTCTCTCAAGAAATAGCTTACGTCGGCTTTCAAACTCAACAATCTATAATCCTCTCGAGAGAGAAATAATGCACTTTCTGCCTTGATATATAATGTACTATTACAGTTATTGAGCCTGTCTCGAAATATAGTTCGTGATAGCCAAGCAACTAGAGCATATTACGACAGTGAAACCCAATCTGTCCAACCCTGATTAAACTCTAATTCGGACGGGGAATGAAAAAATCGCAATCTGCTTTCCTCTCTCACTTTTCCATTTGCGTGTCCTGATTTTGCAACTGTCGCGTTGGGTTTGAGCATTCCAAATATGTCTCAGACATCATAAATTTGTCTATTTACTTCTGCCCTGGAAGTTGACAGCTGATTAGGGTTCTGGAGATCGGAACAAAGGGGATTGAAAATAAAGCTCAGATTCCAGATGGAGCAGTGTCGTTACCGTAGGATCGTTGAGAGATTATCTTGTGAATCATCTAATGTATTTGGATGGAGGGGGGGAGTTAGTTTGAATGAGGTTGTGTGGTAATATTGACGGTTTTGAACGAATGATAATAGGTATCGCGAGAAGTTTGCAAATCGAAATAAACAAATACATGTCTGTTATCAGTTCATATTGAGTGATTTACAATAATCAAATTAGGCATTATTTTGTTTTTTCTTCTTATAGGATGTGTTCAGATCTGAATTTGGAACTGAACCGCTATAAACTGAAGTCGAAAGATATAAAAAAAATAATGATTTCATGATGAAAATGATACCAAGTGCCTTTTCCAAGTAAGATATCATTTCAAGACAGAATAATTTGTATGGGATTGGTCAATTTCCTGAAAGTTGAATAAGACCTAGCCTAAATTTGAGAGGAACATACAATAAAAAACTATTCATCTACGGAATAGAAAACGTATTCAATTAAAACTCTTTGAATGCTAATTTGAACAATTTCATTTTAGGAATATATTTCAGAGTTCATGGTAATTCATTAAACACCCTTTGGCCTATTATAGATGGAGAATCGAAGGATATTTTTTTAAAAAAGGTAAATGTAGATCATTATGTTGTCTTGTATTGACTGAATCCACTCGAGCATTAGTGTTTTAAATTGCATTATACAAATCTACAGACTTCAAAAATAAACAGACATGGCAGAGTTAAGATTGAAATACTTTGAAATAATTCTTACAACTGGTTTTTCATACACCAGCAATACGACAATTTTTTTTTCTGGAAGATGAAAACATCATTTTGATGACTTTGCCCAAAAGACAATTTCACATCTCAAGCGAGATTCTACCTGGGCAAAAAAAAGGATAGTCAACTGGCCGTGAATAAGAAGACATCTAAGATTACGAAGCATATAATAATTCACAGATTTCAGTTTTGAAATACTTCAGTTCGGCTATGGTATCACAGTGGGTTTTTCTGAGTTTCCCTACAGTTGTGATAGCAAATGCGTACCGTAAAAATGGTGATGAAACGCTCCAGATCGCTCTATTCACATTCATTGATATGTATTCAGAACTTCAGTACAAGTGAATTCAAGTGGAATCGAGTATATCTGTATTAACAATAAATGGAATGGATATTGAAAAACCTGATGAAAAAATAAATGGAGAGGATGTGTTGTCTATCACATGAAATGATAAAAAATTAGGGTCTGTTTAACGACTTCTTGAAAGGGGTGATAGATAATAGTGAAAAAATTGTTTTCCATTTGGTTTGAAGTTTCTGGGAATTTGGCGGAAGGATATGCGAAAGAACATCGTGAGCAACTTTTTTTGGGAAAGAAGGTAATTTGAATCAATAGTTTTGTAGCAGATTCCTGTGAAAAATCACGAAAACTGAATAAGCTGCAACTCTGACCGCTATAAATGACGAATCGTTTAGAAAAGCTTTCATTCCATAAGTATTAAGTCTCTCAGATGAGGACAACAAACAAAGTATTTTTCAATTATGCTTTCTAGTATTTTCCAGTTCCATCTGAATTGGACCTTCCTCACTTCATTACCAAGATGCGAACTTCAATATTCCATAATCAAACCTTTCAATTTTATCATGGTTCTTTCTCAGAGTGCATGTATATTTTCTAATTGAAAAAACGTACCCAAACCCATCAAGATCTAACAAATTCGTGCAAAATGTACCCAAAAAGAACGAATGTACCCAAAACGGCAGCCTTGCGATGAACCATGGAAAGGTTCCATAAAGGGCAATATCAACTACCATTCCACAGCAAACAGCTACAGCATTGTTTATAGAGATCTAGGATAGTTAGTCAACGATACGAAAATCAGAAATCTGCACCTATTTCAATCTCCAGAGAAGGAAACTCAGTCGTGTAATGTCAGGTGAAGGTAAATATCTACATTAAGGTGTAGATAGAGTAACAAAAACTACTCAAATCATTTTCACACAGATATTTGCAAACTATGCTATATAAACAATGGCCATAGTCGTTAAGGACCTTAAGTGAAGAGCGCTTAAGATTTTGAAACCTGACATTGAATATGACGAATTGTAATCAGCATGATAAAGCTCTCGCAGTGAGTATAACAGTGAGCCAAATGAATATACATTTCCACTATGTATATCAATTGCTGAAGAACAGGCCGAAAAAGGCTGTTTGGTAGGCGGACCATAAAAACAACTTTTCGCCGGAAAATGACTAACAACTGGGGTGAACTTTCAACACTATCGATCGAAAGAATTGATCTCAATGTGCTGTTGTCAATCTCTTACAAAAAAAATCACTATTTCAGATTTTGAACGAGACCATACAAAGGTCCAGAATTTTTACGGTTTTTGATCATGAAATATAATAGCCAAAATTGCAGTCATTTAGCAAAAATGCTATACACAAAGTCCTGTTACGGAAAATATTTGGAATCTGAATGATTGCAATGAAAAGGGTATCAAAAAATATCATTTTTCATGAAACATCAAAGATATATGACGTTTTGTGATTATCATCAAACGTCGAGTTTGACGTTCCTGTATCAAATTTGATTTAGCTCACCATTATCTTGTCTACGTTCAAAATTCACTATCACTGACACTACATGTAGTTTATTTCCTGTCTAGGCAATAGAAGTGGGCATTCGCAACCTTTATTCAATTTCCCAAAGATTCGCATTCATCTTTTCGAAGAAAAAGATGATATATATCGTGACTGATTGGCGGACTCCCCCCTATGAATCGTTCTTCAATATTTACGCATCGCTTTTTTCCTGATAACTCAATCGCCTTCACTTTCGAATGTCATTATCCCATGACATAATAAATGAATATTATACTTATGGTTTCTGCAGTGTAATGCCATAGATTATTCCCTTAGGGAATAATGGCAAAGGATTTCTAGTGGTAGTATTTATTCCCTCATGTAGTCCTATCATAAAATTTCTCGAATGGAATATTACCATAAAAACGATATAATCAAATTCCAAAGTGTCAGTGTCAAACGCCTAGGTAGTGTTTGTGTATACTGGGGTGAAAGAAACTGAAGAATCATTGAATAAGTCGTAAATAATTTACAGTTCACTACTCGCAGTAATGGATATCATTATTGAATCGTGGTATAATCTAGTATTATTTTTCTGTTGGGATATTCAAAAAAATTGCATTTGAAACAACCCCCAGCCAAACTAAAAGTAATATTAGAATTGACTCGAACCTTGCACATTTTCAATCATTCGATTCCGTTTCCTGAATTACATTTTCAAACTCCAATTTTCCTATCAGAAAAAAGTAGACCACTCTTCGACCTCACTCGTACATAAACGAATATGTTATTGACGCTCACATCGCATATTAGAAGATAAAAATTGCGAGTGAGCAGGAATCAATTACAAAACGTTATGTTGGCAATAAACAAGTTGCGTTTGAATTTTTTATATTTCAATTTGGGATGCTCCATTATTTCATCTTGAAATTTCCCAAGGAAGATATACGGTGCAGGTTCCTTCAGACCACGAAGTAAAGAATTCATGAGTGTGGAGAGTATCATTTCAAAAATACATCCAGATGCAGTGGTTCATTTCTTTCAACTATATTTCTCTATTCATAAGAAGTAATATTTTGCAAAATAAGCATACCAAATACTTCGAACAAGAATACAATTCTATTCAGTTCTCTCACTTGAACAGGAGAAATTATAATAATAATAATATTGTGATTAGAATTTGAAAGTCATTATTTTGAGGTGGATGAATGTCTTCTTCGTAGTTTTCTGGGTTATCAACCAACCATATCAGATTCCTTGTTCGTTCGGTCAAAAATATATCGGAGAAACATCAAGATCTCTGGAAGTGCGAAAGAGTGAACACAACATGTACATCAAGAAGGGAGAGATTGGTTTTTCAAATCATCAGAACACATTTCCACTGCCAATAGAGATCACATAGTAGAATGGAATGACATTCAAATGAATGCAAGGGAGAGCAATGGCTAGAAAAGAAAAGCGAAAGAATCTGCTCTTATCATGCTGTCTGAAGATAATAGTTCCATCCCAGAGAGTTCATCACTGCACCTGGCTAACTCTCTTGAATGACAAAATGCTGTCAAATCCCAGATCATTGCCATATTTTCCACATATCCAACAGATATGTGAAATATTATGAATGAGATTTGAAACGAAAATGGATCGTTTTGTTCGAAACTTTTACAGAGATACGTATTTTCATATTATATATTAGTTTTTTGTAGTTTTGTGATAGGCTGAACGTTCTACGAGAAGTTGCCGACTAATAGGACATATTTCATTTGACTGGAACTGTTTTCAATTAATGCAGCCACTTTTCGGGTGGATTAGAAATCTGGCATTCTACACTTGTATAGATTCCCATATTGTTATATTTTCAAGATTGAAAAAAAAATCATGAAGAAGGCTCAAGAAAACGCAAATTATATAAAAACGTTAGAAACTAAACGATCTGAACTATAACACAAAAAAATTGAATGGAATGTTCAAATGAAGAATCGAATACAAACATAAATAAAAGTGAAATATGGAACTGATAATATTCATAATATATAACAAATTCGTTCGAAACAATGTCATATTTCAGTGATTTCTATTTTTTATGAATGAGCTTCAAAATATTTTTATATACAGGGTGTCTCGAGAGTCAAGAAGTTCATTTTCGATCAAATAGTTTATATTCCTTCCGTTTTCAGAGTAATTACAAAAATCCATAATTTTGGAAAAAAGCGCAATTACTTTCGAAACCTCTTGTACATTTTTGCACACTTCGTTTCAGTAATTAGCAGGATTGATTATCTATCATTTTCAGCTTTTACAAAACGATTGTAGGCTTGACCTGAAAGTTGAACCTTGATTTGATCTCCCTATTTCCATTTCCTCTAAGTACTAACTTCCATGACCCAATAATATTAATCCTTTCTCCGTTCAGGCAAGGTCTGACTTGTTGAAAAAATCTCAGTATTTTGGTTTAGTTCTGTCACTTTTGCGATTGCTTCGTACTCTGTTGTGATCGGCTGTGACGAACAAAGACATGTGAAGGCTTGTAATAGGTATGAGATTCAACTCGAAGAGAGATCAGGTCGAGTGAAGTCAGGTCAGGTTATGTTCAGCAATTCTAGATAGAAGTGTTCCTCAAATCTATGTGGTGATGAAATTATTCTTGTAATCGAAACTGCTGGAAGAATTGAGATATTGAAACTTTTCCTAGAGATCAATTACCCTAACACCAAACTGATATTTTTGCACTCAACGCGCGTATCAATTTCCTTCTCCTGAAGATGCTAACCTTGTTAGCGAAACGCGCGTCGAATGCAAAAATATCAATTTGGTGTTACGGTAATTGATCTCTAGAAAGAGTTTCAACTTTTACACCAAATTCTCCAATTCCATCGTTTATTCTTAACATACATAACATAATATGTGGGTGCAGTTGGGACTGACCGGAAAAAATATCCTAGATGATTTCCTATGTATGGTAAGTATTCGTTAAAAAAAGATCATAAAAGAAAGCTCCAAATTTCAGGTGATGAGTATTTCTTTCAACATACTCATAATGACAAATCAACAACCCCACTATACTTACATACGAATAAAAGTGGACTACTACACCACCCTTGACTTTTTTACAATAATTTATGTTTCCTGAAACATGAATTTGTGTGAGATTCAAAAAAAAGTTATTCATAAACTGTGAGGAGTAGGAACCTACAATATATTAACTTTTTGATTGGATATAACCCGCTATCACTCCTTTGAATGTAGTCCATGACTTACAGGACACCTTGTATAATGGTTTTTGTTAATAATGAATAATAAGGTTTAATCAGTTGAATCAGTTAGTATTTCTGTAACAGTATCTGCTTTTTAAAATTTAAGATTCTCCATTCATGAAACAAAGAAATGAACCATGAGATAATTCAAACGATAAGATTGAAACCCATACGGCCAGTTTTTCAATACAAGAAAAAAACACTTGACATAGTCAGTGGGCATACTTGAAGACTGGCGTTAAATCATCTTTCGAACAATCTGTTCAGGCCAGTCTCAAATTACCTACACAGTAGGTTTCGGCTGGCACCTGTCAGAAAACAACTACTCCCCTGGCTAATACCACGAAGGGCATTGAATAATATCCGACCGGTGCCAGTGCAGGTTTCTTCACAGAAGTAAATCCTGCATTTGCTTTCGTCGATACAAATGAAGGAAATGATTTTCAATTATAGGGACGGACACACTTGCAGACCGGTTTCGGGCTATTTGGCCACTCGTCAGTAGGTAGGTGTAGGTAATTTGAGACTGGCCTGAACAGATTGTTCGAAAGATGATTTGTTTCAATACAAGAATAAATAAGTTATGTGTCAGATAAATGGAAGAAATCATAGGGTGCGAGTGAGAAATGTTATTTTTATCTGATAGATATCTGGCATTGAAAACCTGGTCATTAGTGTAGAAAGAAACTTTTTGTATATATCAACCCTAACACCAGGAAGATATTACTTTCGCAATCAAAGCGCGTTTCGATAACAAGGTTTGCATCTTCAGGAGAGGAAAATTGATACTGAATCAAAAGACTAGGGTAAGATATTTATCAACTTCACAATATATGGTAGTGCCAAACTACCTGCATTTTTTTTTGCATAAATGGAATTCGTCTATTAACTACTAATTATTAATTTCTGAACAATAATCCTAAAAAGCGGACTGAAAGGGATGCCACTTTTCATCATTCATCATTCATACTGAAAAAGCACAATGTGAAAATAGAATGAATTGTAAAGAAGGGCCTAACTCTCTAAGTCAGCTTTATAGTTTAGTGATCAGAAATCAATCAGAATAAATAGTAGTGGTTAGCAGACGAAATCAATATTGGATCAGAAAACTTTGCAAGTAGTTTTGCACTACCACAGATTGTATATAAATAGCTGGTAACAGTTGTCCTCTCCTGAATATTTAAAACGAGCGTCGAGTGCAAATGGTGTTGAGAATTGATCTCTACAAAAAGTTTCATTAAATTCATTATATTCATTAGACCCTATTTTCTCCACTAGTAGATTCTCTTAAATGCTCAATTTTTTCTCTCTCTCCGGACCCTCTCAGTTGTTCATGTACCATTCATTTCCGCTGGGAAACGTTATCATTGGACATGCTCATACGGCCCTTGAGGGAAACTGTTGAGGTGCAGAAATAGACCCCTGGGGAGCACTGGCGTTGATAAGAAATGTATCGTCGACCACGACGTCGGCTGGATTATGTGGGAGAATACTAGATAAAGCATTATCGGGATGGCAATCGTATGTATTTATTTACTCTTAGTAGCGGTTCCTCGTTCGACTTATTAGATCTATATGTCGTCGCCTTAGAACAAACTAATCTAAGTCCAGTTTTGAGAATTTTACAGGGGAGAATTTTTAAAGTTTGGAAGTTTAGATATTTTAATGGTAAATCAAATGAGGTACAATTTATATTTTTACAGTAATCATATGCTATTTAGTTTCGAGCAACTGCATTAGAAATTATCAACAGTTTCTGAGGAAAAAATAATATAAACAACAATGTTTTTACATAAAATAATTGACATTGAGGTAGTAATTAATACGGAATATTATTTTTCATCAACATAATAAAGAAAAAACAAAGAAAGTTTGATAGTATAATGCTTATGTTAATATAAAAAACAACACAACCTTAAATATTGCTGAATATTTCCCTCATATATAAAATGTCCCATAAGAGCACTGCAATTATCGAAAACTTACAGCGGTAATTGCATTGTATCAAGTCACCATAACAGCACATTTGAAACCGTATCGCTAGACGTCAGTAAACAACACAAATAAATGTCAGATAGACTTCAAAAATAGAAAAACATTTCGCGTTCAGGTGAGTACTCCTTACAATCTATAGAGGAAAGTATATATGAACAAAAAATACAATTTTCTTGAGAATTTATTAATGAAATATGAAATATTCCAATGAATTACATTCGTGCATAAAAATGACCTGATAATTTTGCATTCAAGCGTTTTTTTATGCACTCGTGCAATTATAACCGAAAATAGTTAATATCGAAACGAATTGGTTTTTGTTCTCTTCATTTCGATTCTTTTTCCGCTGTACTGAACATCTTTCAGTAGTTTTGTCATAAAAAAATCCTTTTTCGCTGCCAGTATTGCTCCAAAATTCTATGCGGATTAACGCCACCTCATATTCAGTAAAGTTATCAAGGCATTTGAAACAACAGTTCACACAGTTTCGTTAAAGTATTTTTTCGGAAACAGTACCGCCCTTGCAGCTTGTATATTCCTGACCGGATTGTCGCAAACTTTTACTTATATTCTTCGTCCACTTATTTTTTGAGTTGCATTTTCGTTTCCTTGTTTTTTATCCGAAACAGTACTACTGCTGAGAAACAATAAGTTTCATCCCAAATTCTCATTGGCTAGAGGACATAGTATGTTTTGGTCCGCATATTTGCAAGGTTGAGTGGACATAGAAAAAACGAAAAAGCAGACACGATATTTACAATATTATAGAAGATAATCATACTTGGAATATATTGGTGCAAAGGGCTTTAGACATAGACTAAACTGGAAGTGAAAACCCTATTTTCTAAAAATGTGGACATAGCATAATTTGGTTCTTTGGGGCGACGATGTGTTACTGATCATCGATAAGGTATATGAACAATATACAATGGTAACAATGCACTGAGGCAACAACTATGTGATTGTCAAAGTGTCTACAAAAAAACATTTCGACTAATGTTGGGAAAACTAATAATAAATATGACAACGATACCACATCATATTCAAAAATTTTCTCATTCTCTTTACGAACATAAGTTAGTTCTTCGATTATGAAGATATATCAAAAATTCTTCTGGAGTATTGATTCTATCACGTTTTATGGTTGGCAGAACCTCGAATAATTATGATGTGTCTGAGAAAAGGCGTAGGATGTTAGTAGTAAGGTAAAGCGGGCACTTTGTAGGTACATGATGAACTTTAAATGAATAAGAGTAATAAATGAAAGCACTCAACACATCCTTGCACACATCATTCAAACGATGACCTGAAAAGAAATAATGAATGGAATCAGTAACCGATGGTCTCATATTCTTATGGACATTACACAATAAACACACAATTCTATAAGTGAAAATTTGTTTTCCCTCCATTACCGTTTTCTCAGAAAAAATTGCCAGGCAATGTGATTTCCCCCTTTTTACCCTTTATTATTTTTTGAATATCAATCCATATTTCATGAAAACGAATCCTGGTTGTTATATTGAACCCCATGGAAATAATTATACAGTGTGGTCCACTAAGTCTGCAACAAATGGGAAACTTTTTTATTATCGATTTCTCAGAAAATTATATTCATGACAAAAGTTGGTGCATGTTCCAAAACTATACCAAGTGTACCTGAAATGGCTTTATGACAATCACCATACAGGATAGGCCAAAAAATATAAATTTCGTTCAAGAGTAAAGTACCCTTATTTCAGAAAATATAGAAATACGTTGAGGAGAAAAGTTGCTTAGAATTAAAGGTTATGTTCAGATACGAAGTCATGGCCTGCTATTCGAATTTTTTTTTTCTTATGGAAAATTTTGAATTACCCCGTATCATACATATTTTCACTATTTTGATTCAATATGTATTTGAAGTAGCTACAATCAAATCGGTTTGGAGTATTTCTTATCAAATTAAAGTGAATTTGTATAATTTACATGGATTTGTATTTTTTTAGGTGACCGTCAACTTCTTGTTTGTTGCAACGATATTTAACAGAACTCTAAAATAACACAAATACTTTTTTTAACGAGGCAAATACTTTACTAACTACATAAAAATATTTGTGTTATTTTAGAGTTCTGTTAAATATCGTTGCAAGAAACAAGAAGTTGACGGTCACCTGAAAAAATACAAATCCATGTAAATTATACAAATTCACTTTAATTTGATAAGAAATACTCCAAACCGATTTGATTGTAGCTACTTCAAATACATATTGAATCAAAATAGTAAAAATATGTATCATACGGGGGTAATTCAAAATTTTCCAAAAGAAAAAAAATTCGAATAGCAGGCCATAACTTCGTATCTGAACATAACTTTTAAATCTAAGCAACTTTTCTCCTCAACATATTTCTATATTTTCTGAAATAAATATTTCTTGAACTCGATTTATATTTTTTGGCCTATCCTGTATGGTGATTGTCATAAAGCCATTTCAGGTACACTTGGTATAGTTTTGGAACATGCACCAACTTTTGTCAAGAATAACATTTTCTGAGAAATCGATAATAAAAAAGTTTCCCATTTGTTGCATACTTAGTGGACCACACTGTATATTTCAATCTTTATGAGTTGGTGCTTTATTCATATGTCTGTAATGGGGGGTGAGAAAAACCAAATATGTAGTGAATTTGCACCCAATTTTTTGTCGAATATTCTGACAGATTTTATTTTTAATAACGTATTTATTTATGAAAAATCAGTGATATTCTACCGGCAGTCATATAAAAAAATACCAACAATACAATATTTTGGGGGATATTAGAGAGTTTTCTATTACCAGTCGAAAGTAACATTTTTGGTTGACGTGGATAAGAGTAGGTACACAGAAACTTGAAAAAAATACGTCTACTTCCACATGAAATCATTTCATACTCTTTTTTGACTGGTGGAATTGATGCAACCACTGAACCATTTTTTTTTCAATTATTATAATGTTTCGAATATAGTAGTATAGTTATTGTTTCTCTTGCAAGATGATCGACAATACTTTAAACAAAGAATTATTAAATTTTTTTGTCAAAATAAAAAAATTGAATCTTCATTCAGAAATAAATGACATTAAATACAAATTCAGTGAATATACGAAGAATGGAGCAAGAAGTCAATTCAAGGTGTACAAAGAGAATCAGAAGCACCTGCATTTCGTGAGATGGCTTGTGAAGATTCAGAACAATTCAGAAGTCAGAATTCAAAAAAAAAAATAGCATCTCTCCATTCACTTTCTCGAAGATGAATTGAAGTCAATCAATTGAATTCACAGTTCATTTGAAATGAATTGAATTCACAATTCTGAATCTGAATCTTATTTTACGTTGATGTCGAGAAGTGAAGGACAAATTTATTTCATTGAACGAAACGATATTTTTTCTTGACAATTTTGTTCACACTGAGCATGTAGATTCCAGAAAAAATGTTTGTGGAATTCACGTATTCTGGCCTCCTATACAAATAGGAGCCGGTTATATAGGTTCCGTTCAAGCTCCGGGTGACGATAGAGAAGAAGAATTTTACTGAATTCTCATGCATTTTCTCTCAAATCCGTATTTTATTTTAAACTACACATTATATCTGAAGTGAAACTATACATCTGGCCCTAAGTCAAATACAATTTGGGCGGTCACGAGATACAGGTCCCTTAAAAGGAAGAAGGTTAGAAGGCATAGTGTCACTTAACAAAAATGTTGCATCATTAGCATACATTATCATGGACACTTTCGTAAGATTGGAAGGCATATCAATGTACAGCTTATCCAATCCATCTTGGCACAAACTCCGATACTTTTCCAGTTGCACACTAGTTGTGTAGACCATGACGAAAAAAGAAATACCTTCTAGGCATAGATTTCAACACATATAAAGGGTAGTTTTGGAATAAAGTATACTTCACAGAGATTGCTGGGCATATAGGTTATTAGTTCTGTGCCAAGATGGGTTGGATAAGCTGTAAATGAAAAATAGTGCAGGACCAAAGACTGATACCTGTGGTTTTCCGTGATTGGCTTTTTGGGGTTTAGATGTATCACCATTAAATTTGACACGTTGCTGGCGACCTGTGAGGTAAGATGTGAATGGATCCGATGCTTTTCCCCTGTTTCCGTAATATTCTATATTTTTCAAAAATACACTGTGGTCCACGAAGTCATACGCCTTAGACATATCATATCTTCAAATGCTCCTAAAATGTTTTTACACATTTTGTAGATTGCGTCGATAGTCGATCTCCTCTGGGTGTATCTAAATTAGGCATTATTTGATAAATTATTTTATTCAAAATATCGCAATAGTCTATTTCCAGGACAATTTCAGATATTTTCGAAATAACAGGTATTATAGAAATAGGCACATTACTGTTTTTGATGCATTGGTAATACTCCGGTCGCTATGAGCACCTTTTTTGAAAAATTTTTTCGTTGAACTTACGTAACTCGGTCTCCTCTAAAAATTTTCGACGGTCTCGTATATTTTCGGAGATAGAGGTCCCTTTTGTTGTATTTCACATCAAATTTCTGTTGTTTGAACACACAAAATTCGTCCTTCTGATATAACACCACATACTCTCTTATTCACTCGTTTTCAACATCGTTTTTTTCTGCTCAAAAATGTCGAAATCGAGTAAATAAGAGAGTGTGTGGTGTGTTATCAGAAGAAGGACGAATTTTGTGTGTTCAAACAACAGAAATTTGATGTGAAAAATTGTGAAGTTTTACAACAAAATTGACCTTTATCTCCGATAATATACGAGACCGCCGTAAATTTTATAAGGATATTTTGTAGGGGAGACCGAATTACGTAAGTTCCACGAGAAGTATTACTGTCGCATGTTCTGCCTATAGGAGTAACTAATGCTATTTGAAATATCTGGGGATATGTTCCGCTCCCGATAAATATGGTCTTCCCCTGTCGTACCCGCCGCCACTGCCCCCATAGACGGCACCGATGAACCCCGTGGCCTCCTCCGGCGCATGCCCCATCCGCAAGCCGGCCAACCACTTCAAGGAAACTCAGCTGATAAACTCGGAGGCTCCGTACTCCGTGCGCTTTCTTCCTCCAGTCAAACGGACGTCGTCGGCAGCAGCACGTGCCACCGCCTTCTATACGACGCGCGCGAGTTATAGAACAGTGCTATGCAGTTGCAGAACGGTAGAGATCCTGCGGGCGGCCGTCCCGCAGGACGAGGCAATCGTCCTGCCGGCATCTTGGACTCTCCGACGCTCGCCAGGGTCGAACGTGCCATGTTGAGGCACGACGAGGGTGCCAATCGGCAGGGACAGGATCTCGTGAGGGCCCAGTATACGCAGGTGAGAGGATATTATCATACTAGTTCATTATTTGAATTTTTTTGGTTTGCGGGTATAAAAGTCACTTTACGACCCGCTGGGGTATAAAAGTTAGTTTACGGCCCGCATGGACATAAAGCTCCACTTATGGCTTGCGCGGTTCATCAGGATAAAAAAGTATGCCATTTAACATTTCAAGTTTGATAGCAACGATGGAATATTCTTCGATGAATTGAAAATATTGTCCAATATTGACGTCATTGCACGTAAGGCCATAAAGTTCCATTTATGGCCCGGGCGGGCTCTTAAGTTGAAGAAAATGTACAATTAAGCAACGATATAGTATTCATTGCGAAGAACTGATGATATTTTCAAAATCTATTTGACTAATCAGATTTTTTCATTGTAGCTGATTTTTTTATTGTAGCTGTAATAGCAAACTAGTATGACATAGAATTTTGTATGCATTATGGATATCAATAGTTGTTTATGCCCTCGGGCTACTCATAATACCTACGGGCCAGCGATCCTTGGCTTCATGAGATCTTCGCCCTCAGGGTATGAATATCTACTTTATGCCCTTGAACATAAATGGCTATTTTATCGATAGCAGACCATATTTTCAACAGATCGGGGTCAATTTTCGAAGAAATATCACTCCAGAAATACCGAGAGAAATACATGGAATTCGACATTTCTGGAATGTTATTTGGAACTAAGTAATCACTTCCCAGAAATTCCTAACTGTTATAATTCCAGAAATGTGAGTTAGGAGCACAATGATCGCTTGTGTGAGTTTCTTCAGGCACATGACAAGCTAATATACTTAATCGGGGGTATTAAAAGCTGAAAAATATTTCCAAACATTCCTTCGGTCGAGTTAAAGTATTTTAGGTTACTCTGTTGTCTGTCGTGTTGTGGAAAGAGAATGTCTTTTCTTTATGAGCAAAAAAGTTGTAGTGGAATTTGTCGAATATGATAAAAAAAGTAACACAAGTACGAAGACCAGAATGAAGCCTGAAAGGGAGTTGTATTTTTTCTCGTTTTCTTTGTTTGAGAAACATTTTATTGAAGTAATACCTGAATCTAAAGTGGGGCTGTTAGTTTTGTTTCTGTCGAAGGTCTTTCTGCCTTATTCATTGTCGATAGGTGCCACACTCGGTGCCACATTTAGCTTATTGGCCAATAGTTGAAAATATGGTCGTGTCAAATGATATTTCGAATCAATTCCGTATATTTGTCGTCATGCAAGAGGACCAGTGAAAGCAAGGCAAGTTCAGGGGAGAAGGGTTGGGGGTTCAAGGGAATGAGAACACCCCCAGTATTAATTCCAAGCCATCTATCAGAATACTATATTAATGTCAAATTTTTCATTTTCTCGGCAATCTATTACCACACCACTATCGAACAATGCACTTTTTCAAGATACAGCATGTATCAATTAGATATTTTATAAGGTTCAATCTATATCGAGAGTTATATCGAACCTAATGAAGAAGCAGACCAAGGACTGTAAATCAAATTCATTCGTCTGATCAATTTAAGATGAAATGTTCCATTGTGATGTATACACATCCCTAAAAATGTGTTGAGTGCTAACATAATCAACAATTACTATTTGAACGTCATTATTTTGTGGTGGATCAATATTTGTTCCGTAGTTTTTTGGGTTTGTAACCCACCAAAATCCGAAAAATCAACAAGATATCGTAGTTTCCTGTACAATTGTTAATGAGGGTCGTACAGAAAACTGTGGTATTTTTTGTTCGATATTGATTTTCACAAGTATCAGGTTCAAATCTATTTTCAACATAAATCAATTTGAAATAAAGTTTCTGAACTTGATTTTGACTTAACTGAATCATGGCATATTGGCAAATACAACATGACTACTCATACGTATTCAGGATATCGTTAGGAGCTACCAAAAGCTGACAACTCATTTGGAATTATCATACTACCGTTTGTGTCTTCGGAAATCTTCTCTTGATTGCCGTGCGTTTTTTATAAATTTCATCTAAGCAGGTGACATATAAAATGAAACAAATGAAGAAGAGATTCACTATAATCTCTTCTTATCATTGTAGAGAATATACCTAGGAAGCATTACCTGGCATATTAATCTCAACTATAGGAAATGAAAACGTCTGTTCATTGTTGACAATGTTCCTTGCGAGGTTCCTTGTTGAAAGGCATTGAATCAAACTTCAATTATCTACATCATTTCAGTTTTCCGACCCAATAATATTCTGAAAGGTTTCAACGCAGGAAACGATCTGTTCATTGTTGACGATGTTCCTTGCGAGGTTCCTTGTTGAAAGGTATTGAATCAAACTCCAATTATCTACATCATTTTAGTTTTCCGACCCAATAATTTTTTGAAAGGTTTCAACGCAGTAAACGATCTAGACAATGGAAGTTTGAACAAATTTCACGCCATATGTCACTATACTATTTATTCTTGATGCCAAATCAGCTAAAACTAGAACTAGTTTCACCTAACCAATATCGAGAATCTATTGATTAATGCATCGTCTTCAACTTCAGTAATCCTTTGGTAGAAACAGGTCTCACTCCGAAGTTGATATCCTGAACAGACAAAAAAAATCGGTCAACACCCAATAGCCCAAGAGATGTCTCAAAGACCAAAAATCCTAGGAATCCATGTTGAATTTGAATCAAACCTGGAGTCCTGAAATCGCAAGGCAAATTCTGAAATAACTGATGAAACCAACAAATGCCTTCAGAAAACTTGAAATTCAGATGTGAATCCAGATGAAATCTAGAGATCGGTAAATCTTATCTTCTTAGCGAAACGTAGTTCGAGTGGAAGTAATTAATATCAGTTTGGTGTTATGGTAATTGAAATCCCCATTGAAATCTAAAAATCTCAGGTGATATCTAGAAATCCTATGAGATATCTAGAAATCCCAACTGAAATTTTGATATCCCTAATAAAATCCAGCATTTTGTGAACGAATTCTGAAATCTGCAGTAATCCAATTGAAGTCCCTTGAAAATTACAAATATTAACGAATATGGAATACCCCTCACAATAACTATTACTTATCAACAGCAGACATCGAATATACCCCCCACCGAGCCCCCCACTGATACCTGTGTTGCACCAAAAATGAACCAAACTCGGATCCTAAGATGGAAAACACTTTTCCATTTCAGAAAATAGTTCTGATGGATAGTGGCAAATTATCTTATCAACTGCGGTAGGTTTTTCAAACAACATTATCTTCAAATGATCAAGAGAAATTTAATTTCACATCTTTTCTTCTGTACTGACACTTCTGACTGTCAGTTTCTGTACTCATTTTGAATATTACAATTCCTTCTTTGAAAATGGAATGTACTTCGTATGGACATATAGTCATGTTTGTCTTACTCGAACACTTTGTACATTTGCACATATATAAATCAGCAATGGGAATCATAACAATATAAACAGTCGTTAATATTTCCTTCCTTACTCGAAATCGTAGCCAAATATATCTCCCTACTCTATATATCACATTGGATTGTGAATAGATCAGTCAGCCTCATGATTTCGTCCTGATGGCAAGTCGTATTCATTTAAAAATCAGCGAAAAAGGTGATGCATAATGTCAACTCACATTGAAAAGAACTCAGAAATTCCAACGGCACACCGGAACATCCAATTTTGACAAAGATTTTTTTATTTCATTTTTGTGACAGTATATTTGTGAAATAGCTTCAGATAATGACCAAGCAATGTTGTAACCACTTTGCAGACCGCAGGATTATTCAACAAAGAATTCGGAAATGACATTGCATTCCCAATGAATCATAAAGTCAGTTTTGAAAGAATTATGATTTCCGAAATGCTACGTAGAAAAACCCACACACCATATCCACATCAGCATTCATCCCGACTGAACCGGTTGCATCGCATAAATGAATAAAATATTGGCAAAAGGTAACGTTATCGTTGGGTAACGGCCAGGGAATTCATAGCAGTAAAGGCATACATAACCAAGAAATCGGTGCTTCAGTTTCTGATATATCGTGCTGTTCAAAATAATTACCTGTAACTGTTGAATGATGGCTTTTTTTGTTGTCGCAGGACGGTTTCAATTTGTTGATGATTGTGAATGCGGCATGGTGCCTGCTGTTGAATTGGGTCAATGGAATTAACGAATAACGCTATAGTTTGTAGCTTGGCAAAGGTCGATAGTGTCAATGAAGGTGACTAGATTTATTCAAAGCGTGTCCTCACTGCTTTTTCGTAATTCAGTCATCATAGACCAGAATCGTATGAAAAATAGTCATAGTTTGAATTACAAGTTTTCGCACTTGAAGAATCAATAATGTGAGGATTTTTCAGGGAATGTACTCCTCTGGAAAAAAAACTAATTGTTCAAAATACCAGTCTGTTTCTATGTAATGGGTTTTCCCCTCGGTTTTCCCCATCAGCTGTTCGATAACATTTCAACTGACACCTCATCCCAGAACCATTCTTATTACATCAGAAAGGATTTTGGAGGTATTTTGGAGGTACGTCTTGCTCAGTACATAGTTCTGCAGATGCTAGTACTTTTCATACAAGATCTTACTGCAGAGCGGACCACACTGTACTGCGGGTATTCAATGTGTTGAATCAAGAATTCAATTTGCCTTGTTTGGAACACACTGTTTACTTCCAAACAGTTCGCTCCAATAATTCTCTGTCATAATGTAAAAAGTTGGTTTTCATTGATTTTTTTCACCATGTATCATCTGAAACAGTATTCTTACACGATTTTTGTTATTTCAGCAATGTTTTTAGCAGATGCAAGGCACTCTGTGAATATTAATCTATGAAACTTATTATTGCATACGCTTTTTTATCTACACCCGATAAATAGTGAAGAACTACATTTATTATATTTATATTTGTATTGTACACAATGATAGTAATTGAACGAATTTCTATGAAAAATTCTACAAAACTGTAATTAATGGTATTACTTAGAGAAATCAAACGATGAGAAATGAAAAGAAAATCAAAAATTAAATAAAAAAGAGATTACTCGAGGCCAGAATGGAACCCATGACTCTCCCAACTATATAATTTTATCCGAGGAGGAAAACTAGCTGAAATCTGTACAAGATTTAAAATCTTTCAAAGACTCAAAGACTTAAACGCATGACTCAAAGACTTGAAACGATGACCCAAATGACTTGAAATTTTTAGGTGTACAAGATTGAAAGAAGAAGTTTCCCCCTCAATTTTATCTCAGCGCCTTAGACCGCTCGGCTACGGAGAGCTCAGAAATTTGGATTGAAAAAATAAAGAAATAAATCATGCATTTGTCAAATGAAAACAATTCATTTTCTTAAAAAAAAAATTATAAGCCCGCGACACGTGTTCTGCTATACATCAGCTGATTTTTTATATAGAAAAAACATGTCGCGTTTTGTGAAAATCTCAAATAAATCATGCATTTGTCAAATGAAAACAATTCATTTTCTTTAAAAAAGAAAATTATAAACCCGCGACACGTGTTCTGCTATACATCAGCTGATTTTTTGTATAGAAAAAAACATGTCGCGTTTTGTGAAAATCTCAGGAAATTGTTTGAGTATTTTTCAGTAATAATGTTCATCAATCATCAACCAATCCCATTCAATCTTTAACTTTATTTTGGGTGCCACTATCTGATGCCGATCACAAAATAAAAAACAAAGTGAAACTTCCTTTCAGTGCTATTCGTTGGGAAAATGCAATATTGATGTTTTTGACGAAAGAAAAAAACACATACGAAACAAGAGTTATAGCAGAATTCAATGGCACCAAAAAAAAAAATGAAAACCCAACTAGGCTGGGGCAAATTTTCTTCGAAAACTAACGTACCTCCTTGTATTGACAATTTTTTACCTATCACATAACGCATCAATATTATTCGATGAATCCACAAGGAAAAACTCGCTGACTTGCATAAAACATACGCTCTTGAATTATGGAGATTTAAAAGTGTTCGCTCCATCCGGCAGAGAATGGAAACGAGTGGAATATTGCGAAAAAATGCAGATTATTAAAAACTGAATTGATGAAATTCACTTCATAAGGCAGTTTGAACTGATTTTTCGGATCGAAAAGTCTGTTGCATTGGTATCAATATGCTATGTGCATTGAAAAAATCTATTGTAGGTTCTGAAAACGCATATTCAAAACCTTGGAGAAGCTCTGGGAATCTGTCATCGGTCTGAAATTATCTATTGTACAGTTTTTTATTCTTCCGAATAGGAGTTACTTTTTCCACTTTCAGAACTATTGGAAAAGTACCAGTTGAAAATGAGAGTTTCACTAGATATATAGAATAGGTTCAATATTTTTTTAATAATGAAAACAATTGTTTCACCTATTCCCGATGATATTTTTTTTCACTGTGCGTTTTCAGAAACTTTGTGTGTGAATTGAAGTCAATGCCGATATTGCTATTGCCGTTTGTATATATCTTCGTCGATGATGCATTAAGGTTCGAGGAGATTCGACGAAAAAGTTGACGATAAGATCCTCAATTGTTTGATTTTTGTTTTTTTTTTATAACGATATTGTCACATGATTTTTTGCTTTTATTTTTTTAGTCCCTATACGACACCCAATTGAGTTCGAGGGTTGTTGTTGTTTAATTTTGAAAAATACGCTTCAATGAGAAACTTTTTTTATCGTATCATCAATCCAGCCTTCATCTTCATTCTTCAAGAACATTTTCCGTTTAGGGAAGCTGATTTCGAAGTTGTACATGTTATGGAATTGACGCAAAGCTCGCATCACAAGAAATTCGGTACTTATACTAATACACACTGTATACTACCGTGAACAGCAAAATGAAAATAGTTTTTATAAATGCTAAAAATGACCTTAACATCCTTCCTACATTTTTATCGTACTGCTTGTCTGGAGACCTTCAATCAAGGAAGGAAAATGATAAATTTGAATGAGTAAACTGGTGAAATTATGGTGCGTAATGGTCTGTCAATTATACAGAAATTGTTGGTATGAGTCATGTGAATGTGTACACGTAAAAGTAGACTTACTAACGTTTGTTCTAATGTGGTTGACATTTTTCGTTGTTGGGTGATATATTTATTGAAACCTGTTAAAACATGTATCATATCAAAAAAAACGCAACTCTAATGAAAACCAATGAAATCCAGACAGATCTCTGATTTAAATCCAACCTGAACTATGGAAGTCGAAAAATGAAAAAAAAAAACTGATTTGGAGAAATTGAACAAAAAACAAGTAATCATTTGAATAAAACCTCAAAAAATGAATGGGAATTAAAGGTACTAGAATCTAAACAGAAAAATATATAATGAATCTTGAAAACAAAATCAATTGAGAAGATTGAAAGTATCAGCAAAAAAAGTTAATGGACAGAAAATGAAGGAAAATAACGAATATGAAAAGTAAAAACGAAAGTTCGATCAAATACCAGTAATATATTCGCCAACCTGATGCTTTTGATGAATTCTTGCACTCAGACAAGGTAAATCATACATTTCAATCGTGCACAATAATGGGAAAATTATACCATTTAATGCCTCACTGAATTTCAATTAACACAAATCCACCTCCGGAATAGAACATAAGCTCCTCTAAAGGTTAGCAACCTCGTTATCGTCAAAGCTAATCATGATTCATTACTATCCTACCTCAAAGTGGTTTGATTGGAAATTCGAAAAATGTAAGTGCTGACAAAAACCGTCATTGGAATCTTGGGTATTTTTTTGAGGAGAATGAAATTTGAGAATTATTTATTAGCTTTTTTACTGTCCAAACAACTGTCATATAAATCAAAACTTCTATGAAAGAAGTATAATCAGAAAAACTTTTACAAACTCTCTCTGTCGATGGAACTTGTATTCATTTTGCTTTGCCACATAGCGTTTGGGATCCAACCATTTTCTGATCCTGCGTGTAATATTGTGATTCTCTTCCCTTTATTTGATGGTGCTTTCGTTTTACACTTATCTGAGGAATCAGACAATCCTTTGGAAGGGGTGTCATGCGTGTCAAACCACTTTCGTCGAGGTGGAGTATTGGCCGATTTTCAGACCGGTATTTTCTTATTGACGTTATAAATTCAGAACGCCAGCTTATTAAACGTGTGGATTCCATTATTACTTGTCTCTTGTCAATTTTTCGATATTTAAAGCCCATTGCAGACAGAGCTCGCCAAAGAGTAGTGAGGCCACAGTTGATGTGAGTTTCGTCATTGATGAGCCGCTGTTTCAGACTTTTGATTGTAGGGACACGCTGCTCATCGTACATAGTGTAGATTTTTCGCCTTATCAAATCTTTTTCCCAGTCGTCTAGACTTTTTATGACACCGAAATCTTTACGCTTTTTTCTTGATTCCATGGAATTTTCAACAATTCGTCTAACTGAAGTAAGAGGCACCTTCGTCAAATTACTGGTTACTTTTGCTGCAGCACCCGCGTTATATCCTTGCTGAAGTAAGGAACTATACACATGTTTTATAATGATTTTCGCGTCACAAGATAAGTGATGCTTCTTCAACGAACCACTGGAAGAAGCACAATTACTTTTTATCCACGGACACCACATACTGCCTATTCTGTACGTTGGGGTATAAAATCTTTGCTATTAATGTCTGTAATAACAAATAAATGTTATAAAATTATTGCACGCCGTAACACAAGTGAACACTTTCAATGAAATACAAAGACTAAAATGAACAAGAAGTGTAAGCTGTAATCCTCTACAATCCCTCTCTGAGAAACAAAATTACCCGAATCCGGTCCTTTTACATTTATGATGTGCATCTCGGATTTTACAAATTGAGGGTCTTATTGGTTTATTTATAATCCTTCAGTCAATACCATTTATTGTAAAAACTGCTATAACTACGTTGTTGTATATTTTGGCAAGAATCTAAACACTTCCTGAATTCCAATAAGAAAAATGAAGTGTCAAATGGAAGAATAAAAATATGTTGGGAATCTTCCGAAAGTTCAGAATATTTCCTATCGACCTTTCCCTCTTTTGAGTAAATAATTATTGCTTTCCAACCTGAGAGTAGGTTAGGAAAGGGTAAATTTCGAATAATCAATGTTACGTTTATTGTCTTTATCTCGATGCAGAAGCCTGATGTTAAAGCCTTTTTTTAACACTTCTAATGATAGATATATACCATCGCACACTTTTTTATAGTGAGACCTTTTCAAGGTGTATACTTTAGCATATTATTTTGATCTATCCCGTAGGGTTTAGCCAGCGTATGCAACGTGAGCGCAAAAAATATGTTTGTTTACGACATCACATTAGAAACTTCTAAAATTATCGATGTTTCTTTACGGAGCATACATAGGGACAGATAGACGCGGAAAGCGGCTTCATTAACAAATACTTCTTCACAAGCTTTTCTAACGTTAATAACAAATCATTATGTATCATCTGGTACAATTTATGTCCATTCTTCAAATGTGAAACTTGTAGTTGAGTGCATCTGACAGCGCTATTGCCCCGGCTATTGCTCCGTTTACCTATTTAAATTCGATTTGACTGAACTGTCTATTGTAAGATACTTTCCAGAGCACAGGCATATACTGGGTTTTTTGTGTTTGAGAAAGGAGATTAAAATGTAAATAAGATAGGAGAATCAAACGAAATAGAAATCTAATCCGATGATTCATTATCAATGTCACCACATTTCAAAGATAAATATTTGTTATGACCTAGCAACACGAAATTAAATAAACACTAATTTTTGCGAACAGATAAAAATGGGAATTTCTTAATGATAAGATAAATTTTGGAAAAAACGTATTGTACTTCCTGATTCACGTGAACAGGTATTCAAAGAGAATTAATTATTCATCTGAAAACGAAATCACATGTCATCTCAAAATTAAAGTATAATATAATCGAAGTATATTCTATACAGAGATTATTATCAATTTGTACTGACAAAATAAAATTCCTGTTCAGGTTCACGAAAAATAGGTAATGAACATCATGAGAACCATGGACATTGGACATTGAATAACGCAGTTTTCTGTGAAATTTCTCCTGAAATTTCTACTCCAGGGGTATTTATAATAAAGTATATACTTCTGCCTGTAGAAGATGTTCTGTGTCGAAATACGCGTCGCAATTTTGATGACCTTCCCAGGAGAACATCTCACATTCGAATATTATTCAAATCATTTGAACAGAAATTTGCGTATAAAGTTTTGAGAACGGAAGCGGATTTAGTTTCCGAAACGTTGACTATATATATATATATATATATATATATATATATATATATATATATATATATATATATATCTTTGTTTTTATCATTTTTTTATAGCCAAAATTTTTGTTATACGAGAAGTTGCTGAGTAATTGGACTTGTTCTATCCAGAAAGAACTGTTTTTCAATAGACGCAGCAACTTTTCGGGGTAGATTGAAAATCTGCCCTTCTAGGCTTGTTTAGATTCCAGTATAAATTATTATTTTTTCAGATTGTGGCAGGTTACAAACCCAGAAAACTAGGAACAGATATTGATCCACCACAAAATAATGACGTTCAAATAATCTGATAGTAATTCTCCTGCCGCAAAATAACTGTCATTTGGAACGTTTTTACACCTTTTTGCATTATCAAGCGAATACACACTATAGGGACGCTAGATGTGCGTATTGTAGTAAATACCATAGTATATTTGTAGTCCGCCTCTATTTATCTGTTCTTGTATTACGAGTTAATATGTGTCCAACCCTGGTATCTCCTCCAGCTGAATTTTACTTTTGTCCAATTATGAGTTGATGAAAAGTTTTACTGATTTCACCATCGGAATGAAGAAATTCAGCACGAAAAAGTCAAAGTAACAATGTTCCAAGTATGAATTCATATGACCACCTTTGTCTACTCCAACCGCTAGTAAAGGAACATAAGAATATATTTGATCAGCATTAATTTTTCTCAGACCTCAATTTGAAAAAATCACGACTATTGTTAGTAAGAAACAAAATGGATTTCAACATGAAAGGAGATCCAATGCAATTGTTTAATACTCGATGAAAAATTCATGGATTAAATCACAGGGCTTTTGAAATAATTTTCCCCTGAGTTTTCACAGTTCGTTAATAACGAATTGAAGCTCCATTTCGTTTTCAAATGGCTGGCTGAAACTCGTATTCAATCAACGGGAGCTTTGTGGTTAAATGGGCCATTTTTTTTTATCAAGTTTGCTGTATACTGTACAGTTAATTGCTTTTTTCTGTACGAAAGCGTTTGGTTCTTGATCGATAATATTCACTTCATGGGGAGGGAAAGTTGTCAGGAAGGATAAATATTTTCAAGCAACCCTGCACAAAAATATTTCCCGCTCGTGCATCAACTACAGAAAACTTGTTTTTCAACATTGTTCAGTTGATATTATAAAGTCGATTCTTTTTACATATGAATAAATCTCTCTGAAACTTGAATTGGTTCCATGAATATTTTCGGTTGCAAATTTTGTCATAAAACCCCACTTTTTTTTATTCCACGCAGTGGAATCGGTTCGAAAATTTCAAGCTAAAACTGTTTGAAACAGAAATAACTTGGGGATTACAACCTTTCGAAGCAAAATCTGGACATCATATGTTAAAATCACCCACTCTTCAAAATATTCTATTCTGACATTCCAACAACTTGACAGTTGAGAGATCATGATTGAGATGCCTAGGAAACCCTGGTGTATCTAATTATACCTGAATAATTTTGGGATAAACTTGGCGAAAGCCGATTGCTTGATTTCTGAGATCGCAAAAGCTTCAGATCGCTATTGTAGGTGGCGATCAGTCATATACCATATGAAGCTGAATTTTCAGTAAAGAGGAATGTGCAACCGAATATTCTACCACTGTTTATTATTTGCCTACTGAGATTTTGACAGCCCTGACAGTCAATCAAATGCGTTTCAGAAAACGTGCATGTAACGTGGAAACCTACCGTTAACAACCTGTCAATATTGTCACTGTCACCTGCTACCTCTACAAGTTTTTAGTGTGTTTATCAGTTTGTAAGACTAGACTTTGATTCCGAGAAAATTTACTTTGCCCATTCACCTGAGAATGTACGACAAAGTTCATGCTAGTGTATTGAAAGTGATAGGCTGTCTTGGAATTGAGGATACACATATCAGTTAGGCAACGGTTCAAAATACGTATCACATCGATATTTCCTTTATTTAAACAAAATTTTGTTTTCAATATCTCATTGATAAGAGCTACAGATGTTTCCTCCTCGATATAAGACTTTCGCTCAAGCTGAAACGAATAAAATTAGCTACAACGCTACATTCATGTTATTATTTTGGGGCGATTTGTTTTGTACTTACTTTGGATACTGAATAAAGAAGGATATTTGGATCACCAGATTTTGACTGACCACACGAAATACGAAATCTTCTACACATCGTGAAAAAGTTTGTAATAACTTCAAAACCTATACTACTTATATAGACTTTCAAACACTGTTGAATGCGAAGAAATAATTTCAGAGTTTTCATTGACAATAATAAACCTCAAAGTTACGTCAATCTGACAAAACCGAGATTTGACAGATTTTCGAAAATGCTCACATATAACGCCCCCTATACAAAAATTAAAAAGCTTTTGTAATCGTCGATTGTTTTTCGCCAAAAAATTCTAAACAATATCGAATCACTAGATACACCAGGGTTTCCTAGACATCTTAATCATGATTGTCATTCGGGTAATTGTCATGGCAACGAGTCGAATTGAAACCACCAGGCAGGCCAAAATTCACAGGCATTAAATTGTTAGGGAAGTAACCATACAGGAACTTCGGTGTTTTGTGGAGAGAATGGAGTTTGACGAACTATTTTTTGACCTCTTCCTTTTCCGAATGAAAAAATTGAAATTACATCCTCTATGGAAGAAGTAGAATAAAAAATACATTGCAAACACTATCTGCTGATAGGTACTTGTATGTATATCTTTCAAAGAGATGCATTTCATTCACAAAAAGCAAAAAGGAGTCTACCTAAAAAAGCACGGCGGACACTGAGTCCCATAGAAATCCCCTTTTCTTGTTCAATTTTTGTACTAAGCAAACGAAAATTGAATCAACATAGGGAATATGTACACAATATGCATCAATACCGGACTAATTGACTTGAATAGGCTGAATCAGTACATTTCAATCTTTTTTTTGTTCTACTGTCACCCAATAGGATTCAGAAGATTTTATGGATCCAGGGTGAAAATGTCAGTTGACCCAAAATCATGTTAGCGATTGAAACTCATAAAAGCACAAAGAATAAATTATTATAACAACCCAAATATTTTTTACGTTTGATCTTCAGTCGGATACTTCACAGCTCAAATTCCAATCTCATGATATCATGTGGGAACTGAGAGCAATTAGTAGTGCTTTTTCAGAAATATCAACACATGGTTATTCATGTTGCATAAATGTGCCATGTGGCTTCAGATATCTGGAAGTGCGAATTTAGTAACCGTACAATTATGTTTTCGATGTTGCTGAGTATTCGTTATTGAAAGTCATTCCTAGAGTACCAAAAAAGTAACCAGTATCACCTAAAACAACTTTGCTTTTCTATATACAGTGAAGAGTTCAAATTTGACCGAAAAGCTTCAGGGACACTGACACTGAGTATAATTTCGTATAAATAGAAAAAATATGTTAGATTTTGAAGAACTCTGTGAAGATGTGTATATCGTGTATATTTTTTAGAGATAATTCAGTCATTCAGACAATGAAAAAAATTCCTAAAATAGTCATTTCGATTGTATAAGTTGGAAAAAGTGTAAACAGCACTGTGATTTTTATGATTATAAAACTGATGATGAATAAGTTCCTTGATTGGTTCAGATAAATGATAATAATAGTCTTTGTTCATCAAATACACAACACAGAATAACAAAATGGGTAGGAAGATATCAAGACGCATAAACAGTGGCATCTCAAATTATTGCACATGAGTAAGATGCCTAGGAAACCCTGATGTATCTACTTATACCTGAATAATTTTGGGATAAATTTGGCGAAAACCGATTGCTTGATTTTTGAGATCATAAAAACTCAAGATCGCTATTGTAGATGGCGATCAGTCATATACCATATGAAGCTTAATTTCCACTAGAGAGAAATGTGCAACCGAATATTTTACTACCGTTTATTATTTGCCTACTGTAAATTTGACAGCCCTGACAGCCAATGAAATGCGTTTCAGAAAATGTGCATGTAACGTGGAAACTTACCGTTAACATACTGTCAATCCTGTCACTGTCACCTGCTACCTCTACAAGTTTTTAGTGTTTTTGTATCAGTTTGTAAGACTAGACTTCGATTCCGAGAAAATATACTTTGTCCATTCACCTGAGAATGTACGACAAAGTTGCCTTCTGTTAAAAAAACATGCTAGTGTATTGAAAGTGATAGACTGTCTTTGAATTGGGGATACACACATCAGTTATCCAAAGGTTCAAAATACGTATCACATCGATATGTCCTTTATTCAAACAACACTTTAATTTCAATATCTCATTGACAAGAGCTATAGATGTTTCCTCCTCGATATAAGACTTTCGCTCAAGCTGAAACGAATGAAATTAGCTACGACGCTACATTCATGTTATTTTTTGGGGCGATTTGATTTGTACTTACCTTGGGTACTGAATAGAGACGAATATCTGGATCCCCAGATTTTGACTGTCCACACAATATCTTCTACACATCGTGAAAAAGTACTTGTGATAACTTCAAAACTTATTCTACTTATATAGACTTTTAAACACTGTTGCATGCGAAGAAATAATTTCAGATAGTTTTCATTGACAAGAATAAATCTCAAAGTTACGTCAATCTGACAGAACCGACATTTGACAGATTTTTGAAAATGCTCATATAACGCCCCCTATACAAAAATCAGAAAGCTTTCGTAATCGTCGATTGTTTTTTGCCAAGAAATTCTAAACAATATCGAATCACTAGATACACCAGGGTTTCCTAGGCATCTGACACATGAGTAATATAGCCGAGACTATTCGAAGCATAAAATAACAATAATAATGAAACTACCAATGCTAGAAAAATTAATTCTTCACATTTTGATGGAGTTACAAATACATTTGAATAGATATTGATGCCATTCAATATACAGCTTATCCAGTCCATCCTGGCACAAGTTCGGCTACTTTTCCAGTTGCACACTGGTAGTGCAGACAATGACGAAAAGAAAAACACCTACTAATAATCTTCAATACAGTGAACACGTAAAATAGGTGTTTTTTTTATCTTACTATACTTCACAGAGATTTCTGGGCATTATCATCCTAACAATCATTCATCCTTTTATAATCATGAAATAATACTCTGATGAATTGTGCTTCATATTTTCATTTACATAATCCATCCAAAGTTTGTAACTGGATTACGTCCAATATTCGAAGATTGTCCGGAAGGTGGGTCATTAGGGACTCCTGAGAGATTTGTTGAAATCCGATGATGGTTAAGTGTGAAATGCATTTTACAACCCATATCCGCTAAAAATCCTTTCATCAACAAGATCAGCATGACCTAGAGTTTGTAAAGAGATACGAAAGACATTGTGAATATTGATGATTTTATCCCAGATTTCATAGTCCCCTTTCTCTAAATGATACCCCATTTCATTTGTACGGCTCTCACTCTTAATCTGCAATGAAACATATTATCCTGCAATATAAAGACAGGATCAAGTAAATTCAGCATTGGAGGTCAAAACTCGTCTGAAGTAATAGGCTTCATTTCAAAATGTTTAATCTCATCCTCAGATTTCTGTGGTCACATCCTCACTTATATGAACTAATGTAGGAATCCATGGAACTCGTATAATCAATAACGGAAGTAGTTTTGTTGGCTTATTCGTGAACTCATAACCGAGTGTAGTATGAATTATGCAGGTGGAATTCTTATTCTTCACTCATTTGAGTTACCATAAACGTATATCATACATTTCTATAGACTCTTTGGATATATTATGTAGAGCTTTCTTTGTCGTCTATTTCGTATCATTCGGTTAACCTGTACTATCTTTAAAAATGGAGATCCATCACTCCCGTCTCATAACACCCTTCGGCTATAATTTCTTTCATTATACTACTCAGGCCTAGTATAATATTCATCTGATAGTTAATAGCTCAACTATTAGCCAAAAAATGGGCCAGAAGGGCTTATCAACTTTGTCATAGTCCTAGATGAAACCATACGCTTCAAAGTAATTTTCTTTGTTAGGGTACATCATGATTTCAATTGTTTATACCATTTGATATTTAAAAATTTGAAATTGTCATTCGTTTATTATTCTCAAGGCTTTGAAGTCCTCTTGAATTTGATACATTTCAAAACGATATATTGAGATATATACAATGTTCTGAGCATTTTAATTGGTCTAATAACATGAATAAATATTTCATTTTATTTACGACTAATCCATAATGTAAGTATTATACCTATGGTTTCTGCAGTATAATTACATATATTTTTCCTTTAAGGAATGAAGGCGAGGGATTAATAGTAATAGTCTGTATTCCTCTTTTGTAGTCTTATCACAGAATTTCTCGAATTGAATATTACCATGGAAACGATATAACTTGGATATATGTCATGTTCCGATATTCCTGAACAGTACTGTCCAGTAAATTCAGTCGTTTCGATTTTACTGACATTCACTGGCAATTATTTCACGCCAATTTTCAAGGTACCCTGTTAGAGACTAAAAAGTTACTGGTGCTACTGCTGCAGAAGTGGTCCTGTAGTCCCAGTATTCCCAAATCTGAGTTAGGTTAGGTTGTGTTCGAATAAACGTTGACGGATAAAATATTGAATTTGTTGTCAGATCATTGCAATTGCAAAATTATCAAAAATGTTTCGAGTTGTACTGGAAGATATTTGCGTAGAAGTCGATGCTGAATGAAATGAATCCAGCAGATCAATAAAATCTGCGGGAACCCCATTTTTCGAGATTGCAAGTCTTACTCACTTACTTGAAATGTTGTTTGAGAATCTTAGGGGTGTAAATACCTACTACATTTTGAATATACACTTCTATTTTTGGTAGTTTTTCTCTGGGACCTCTGATTTTGTCGAGGATTATAATTTCAGTCATTATATTCTCTAGAGATTTATTATTATCAGAGCTTGAGCTCTCTGAATTTTCTATTTCCGTATCGCTATTGTTTAATATTTCTCCCATTATTTAATTCATTTCGAAATAAGATAGGGTAGATCACACCTGTCACCGCTGACAGTTCCTTTGATGGATGTCCGATAGCGATCCGTTCCGATATCATCAGCAGTAGATTACTATGACTGCAAAAAGCGTTCCGAAAATGCTTACTGTGACCAGTAATACCAGCAATATCGGAACATGACAATAATCAATCTCCAAAGTGTCAGTGTCAAACACGTAGATTGTGTGGTGTCAAACACGTAGTGATTGTGTATTTGTATTGAGATGAATGAAATATAATGACTTTTTCTCTGAAGAATTAATTTTTGACTAGTGGTATAATCTACTATTGATCACCATTCGATGTTTACAAACTTGAGAAAGACGTCAAACTGACAAGCGAAAATTTGGTGAACTACACACTTCTCTTTGAAAAGTATAAAAGGTTATTCTTCATGAAAATTAGAAAAAATCTTGTATCTTATAGGATATAGAACATTTCAGGAGAAATCGGAAGTAATGAGACGAGATTTACTCGAAGAACAATCAAATACTCTTCGCTCAAATGTAATTTTGTTAAGGGTGAAGATGATAGTCATATTTAATCAACTAGTCAGTACAAACAATGCATATTTTCTGGATAAGTAAGAGAGTTCTGGAAACCCATTTTTTGTACCATGTGAAAACAAACTTTTCCCCCATCTGCTTCTTTTGACATTCGTTGAGATGTTGAGAAACAAATTCGACACCCAAAACAGGTAGCAGTTCTATGCTAGCGTTATCGATTCACTGATATTGGGAAATGTACAATTTATTTCGTTGTTAGATGAATCCGAGGATGAATCACTATCAATATCTATTTTTCACTGAAAAAGTCAGTCAAATAATAAATATTCTGCTAAGAGATTCCAAGTTTTGATCGATATTCATTAAACAAATGATTTTTTTATATGCAGATTCACACGAAAGGGAAGCCCTGTAATGTTCGAAGAACACCGCGTGAATCAAGGAACAGGAGATTAGAATCAACATTCACTTTACGTTTTTGGAGTCTCAGGAAAAGCCTCACTCGTCAAGGAGTTCCATAGCTCAGCTGTTCTATTGAAAAGAGATCCCTGAGCAAGAGAGGTTCGACAGGTCTCCAAGTTCACAACAAAGGGGTGGGATTTCTGTACTCGTCGAGTCATCCGTGTTGATATTGCCAAGGGTCGAACGATTGATAACAATTCAGAAGAGCACTGAAAATATCTATGAAACAGACACATTTTCATCAAGAAATCCTGAAATAGACTACTTTTCAACACTAAGTATATGAGACAAATTAATTTTTCTTTCAGACCATTATACCGGCCATCACTGTCGAGCAGAAACTGTTGTCATGGCCATTTCAACAGCTTTGCTGGAGGAAACATGTTTTTACGCATTCAAATCATTTTGTTTTTAAAAATGTTCTGTACGCCACTGGCAACTTTCAACACGTTCATCGCTATGATTCATGGCTCGAAAAATGGGTGCTGGCGGAAGTGGTGACAAATATTCCTTATCCTGACATTCTCCTCGTGAAAACAAGACATTTCGTAAATATTTGTAGTAGAGCAAGTGCTTCCCGAACTTTTCAGCCACAGTTTATTATTTCTACTGGGAACACGGCTTCATAGCATCGGGCTCTGAAACCGCGTAATCATTGCGTAACACACTGATAGCTTCTGAAAGAAAGTCGCAACTTGTTTATTTTGGAGAAAACGTACTACCGATATGGTTGATCAAGGTTGTACCGATAAATATTGCATTACTGCATATGGATGTAACAGTTTACAACGATTATTTGAATAAGATTTTACTACTGTTATATCTTGGGTATGTAGAAGTCTAATCACGAATTTGTTTTGAGTTAATCAACTTCAGATCAAAGGAGGGTATGCTTTAGAAAATTTGGGCCTTTTCTGAAAGCATTTTCAAACTCTTTGAAAGCTTATAAATGATTCATGTAGTAGTACTTCATTTTTTTTTTTAATCTAGAATGATTTTCCTTATACATAGAAGTAATAATAACTTCTTTTCAATCATTTTCAAAAAAAAGCGAAGTGGCAATATTGCTTTTCGATGATTATTTGAATGATTAGTTGTCAGAACGGACATTTTCTTATTTAGTGTTGTTGATAACAAATAGATGCATCGTTTTCTTTTCGATTCGTTCATATAATTGAATTATTCGGCATATTTTGGATTTCAACGCTTTTTATATCTATCTAGTAGTTAATTTTACATGGCTTCAATAAAGTGTTTTGGTTGCAATGGGGACATCAATGAAAAAAGTACTTCGAAAGCGGCTAATAATGAAACATACCGGCAGTGTCTACTGAATATTCGAGCCCACAGAGATGTTGACTGGATAGAGCCTGAAGAAAACTGTATTACACCAGTAGATATAGAACATATTTTCGACTACTGCTCAATATTTACAGATTTACAGTCTACCCCGATGATTTTCAGATTGGGGTGGTTAAGAACCCAAGAAAACTAGAAGAGAGAATTGAATCAGTTTTCAGTGAATTCAATTCATTGGCTTCAATCCATTTTGAATAAAGTGAATTGTGAGCTGCTACCTTTTTTTTTCAGTAAATTGCATCTTCTGAATTGCTGTTCGTGAATTCAATTCACGAAAAGGAATCGGAGCCACACTTCAGATTCACAATTCACAAGCCACTCCCTTGAGCACAGTTGCTTGTCGTTTTTTTTGTACACCCTAAAAGCGACGATGATATCATATCACGTTGACGTTCACAGATATCCCCAAGCCTCAAGCTCCGGCGAGCTCCAGTCTATGTATATCCAGGAATTTCAGAACCATAAATTTGTTTGTGACTCTTGCCATCCTCTGATGAGCAAGTCTTAGAGAAGAGGTATGAATTGTTTTGTTCACTTATGTTATTATTTCAACAGTCATCACCCGGAGACGATCGCGGATACCAGCAATCGGAACGTCATGAGTACACTCAACTTGAAACTTGGTTTCAACATTTTCTCATAATATTTAATTTCTTTATTTACATTTCTTGACTAGTATTCAACATTCGATACGTCAGTTTACTTGTCACCACATTATGTCATTTATTTCGTTATTTAAAATTTTTTTGACGCATATTTCATATTCGATATCTCTATTTTTTGTAACAACAGCATTTTTCTTTAATCAATCAATTCCCAATTTCATTATTGATCAAAAATTTCATTTTTATTCGATTTTCTCACTTGATTTGTATTTTAATCCTTTCGTTCTTAGAAACAGGTTTCAATAGAGTTAATAATACAGGGTGTTACTGAATAAGTACATTCAAGGATGTGATTCCTCATCAGAGTTGTACAAATTCACTACTTTCGTGAATTGATTCACAAGTCACAATTCACGCAAAAAATATGAATTGGATTCATGAATTGGAAATTCATTAGAAAAAAAAATGAATTGAAGCCACAAGCTAGCTTGTGAATTGTTAACTCCAATCAATTCACAATTCATTTTGCTTACAAATTTTCACCTTTTGATGAAAAAGTTAAAAAAATCAGAATGTAGTTAATTTGCATCCTATTTTTTTTCTGCAAAAAAAACCTCAAAAATTTTGCCGTCTTCAAATATTCCCCAGATAATTCGATTTCATTTCTTATTACTCCCCAATCAATTAATGGTTATATCCTTAGAATGTCAGTTTTTTTGGGTTAAAAGAAAGTTCACTCCTACTAGAGGTCAAGATAGGTTTTTGTTTGACTTGGATGGTGAATACTAGGTACCCAACAACTTGAAAAAAAATCGTGTGTTTCCAGATGAGAGAAGATATTGAATATATACTTTTTTTTTAACTAGTAAGATGTATGCAACCATTTAATTAGTACCTACTACAAATAGAACTTATCGAATGAATGGATAAGTGATGGTCATGAGAATGAAGATTACACTCTAAATAAAAAATACGGTTTTTTATTGAAACAGGAAATAACATTCATTCAGTAGTCAACATAAAATACAAAAAATAAATATAATTGAAATAAAATCACAAAATTCTGGTAGCTCTAACAAATCTCAATATAGGTAAAAGTTCTACATAAAACCCTTGATTGATTTCAATGTCACCAATTTCTCGAAATTTTCGTCGGATATATTACTCCTTTTGGGAGTATTTATCATCGTTGCATCCAAAAAAGCCGTTCTACACGTGTTGGGGTGTGCAAAAAATGACGAAAAGCACATGCGCTTTAGGGGATGGCTTCTGACTTGTGAATCTGAATTGTGGCTTCAATTCATTTCCGTGAATTGAAATTACGAAAATCAATTCAGAAGTCACAATTCACCGAAATAAAAATAGCAACTCACAATTCACAATTCAATTTTTTCAAAATGAATTAAAGCCAATGAATTGAATTCACTGAAAATGAATTCAATTCATTTCAAATGAATTGAATTCACAATTCTGTCCAACTCTGTTCCTCATCGAAAAAAAGATAGGATTTTTCTTATGAAGAAACTCCATTGGAGCATCTCTTGTTAAGATACAGCCCCTGGAAGGGGGTACAATATCGTTATATATCTTTTTTATTAAGAACCCCAAGTTTTTTCAGGCCCAGTTAATGAGACAATGAATTTCTGAATATAATGGTATGAATCACGGGGATTACCGGAAATATTTTATATTGATCAAAGTCAATTCAAATCAATTTAGAACAAAACACGTTTGTGTGATGGTCTTAGGGTTGGAACTTCACGATCTAATTAACAGTCACTTGAAATAACTGGAAAGGAATCTCTTGCCTTTGTATTCTTGCTGTTCGAGGAAGAAATATGCATTTTAATTTTTTTTCAAACATGTGACACAATCAGTGTCTGGAGTCATCTGTTGTGAATTAGGATATGAGGGTGTTGACAAAAGAATGAATAAAGTATCATTTGGCGAACAATACAATTTGAACAATATGAAAACCATTTCTCTCCAAGGCCAGAAACCAACCACAATAGCATCTGGAAACTATTAGTGATTGTCTGCATTCATCTTCATTGTAATCCTCACTTCAAAATAAATCACGTATTTACCAAATGGCGCACTTGTACGTGTCCACTCTGTAGGTGAACGGGGATTTATTTGAATGAATTCAGATATCATGACTGACATTTTCCTATGAGAATATTTGAAAATTGTCCAGTCTGGGTCCATTTTTCTACTGAGAAATGGAATAACAATATTTTTCAGTGTTGAACAGGTAGCTGAAGATGGTGTAGTATACCATAATTGTCTATTATACTCCTGATATAAAATACACACCCGTTGAGTATCAAAAAAAGATCACGATCGTGCCCTTCACTTCTGATATACTTTCTCACCGATGTATATATTAGTTCTCCTTATTTTTTTTGATAGGCAAAATTCGAATTATACGAGAAGTTGCTGACTAATTGGACTTGTTCTATCCAGAAAGAACTGTTTTTCAATAGACGCAGCAACTTTTCGGGGTAGATTAAAAACTGCCCTTCTACAGTTGTATAGATTCCGATATTAATTCTTATTTTTTTAGTAGGTATGATATAGATTACAAAACCAGAAAACTACGGAACAAATTGATACCAGTTTTCTCAGATTTTCGAAGGCGAACCTGGAAAAGAAATGTTTGTGAAAACGTTTTGAAAACGGGAACAGATTTGTTTTGCGGAACGTTAACAACAATACGTATTTTTATAAAAATGAGTTTTTATATTTTTTTGATAGGTAAGTTTCTGTCAATACGAGAAGTTGCTGTCCAACAGGACGTGTTTCATTCAGAAAAAACTGTTTTTAATCAACACAGCTTCTTTTCGGGGTAGATTAGAAATCTGTCCTGTGACACTTGAATAGGTTTGAAAATAGATTCTGATTTTTTTCAAATTGTGCTGGAATAACAACCTCAAAAAGCGACGAACGAAGTTAATACATACTTACGTAGTTAAGAAAGACAGCCCAATCAAATTTATACAGAATTATGTTATCTGGCGCCATATTTTGAAACCCAATATCTTGATCTACCCAATCGTTTTTCCAAAATCAGAAATTTCTCAGAAATATACGTCAGCTACAGTTCGATCATTTTAACTTTACCCATGCATCATCAATTTATGATCAGAAAAATTACACACCATCTATCTATGTATTATCATCTCTTTCTGCCAAACGCTTTGGGCAGATCAACATTCGTTGCGGCATGTGTCTTCTTAGCAAAAACGTATGGTATTGTGATGATTAATTGATACTCGAAACAGCGAAAAGAGATATAAAGCCGCCAGTCAGTGGCGGATCCACAGGGGGGGTTTCGGATCCGGACCCCCCTCATTGGGAAAATAAGAGATTTTTTTTTCAATTTTTATCGGCTCCTAATTTCCAAATTTTGTTAGGGAACGAAAAAATGTCACATGAGCAAGACAAAAAAAACAAAAAAAGGAATATTTTTTTTTGCTTCAAAATTGCAATTGTTTTCGATGACACTTTAAAGAAAATTAACACTTGTTAGGCTTATCGAGGAAAAGTTCGACAAATTTCTGACAGTGCTGCCATTGGATCCTTTTTGGCGCAGTATTTGAAAAATTAGACTTGTTACATTTATGATGAGTATTGTGTATGCCGGCAACGATTTGAATATACTATGTATGAGTAGAATATGCTGTTGATTAGGTTATATCAACTCGATTCGATTCAAAAAAAGTGAAGTTTCGAACCTATTTTACCTCCTGGCTACACCTTCAAATTTTGCTCATGTCAATCTCTTCCAACTTTTTTTTAATTTTCTGTTATATATACATATGTATGTATGTATATATATATATATATATATATATATATATATATATATATATGTATATATATATATATATATATATATATATATATATATATATATATATATAAATTTTGAGTTATAGAACCCCCCCTTGACCTGATCCTGGATCCGCCACTGCCGCCAGTGTTTTTTCATTTCAGCACAACGTGGCAGGCATGAATTGTCTAGCGCAGTACATGTATGAAATCATTGTTTGCTGTCACTAGAGGTTAGTTTGTTTCCACTTCACCTTTGTTTTATAGTCGAATACTTCACAAAAACAGTTTTTCTCAAAGCTAAACGCCTCTTGTATATATTGTTTTTTAATCTGAACAACTTCAGAGGATTTTCAGTTTGTTCGGTAATTATTCAGTTTCCAAACAAAATGAAGACAGCTAAAATAATTCGACTTGTTAGTGCACCATTTGAACAACTTGAACTTGAAATGATATTTCAATCATACAAACAAATATTCCCATGATTTGAAGCTAGTACAATTATATAGAAAATTGTGTGATAATTGTGATATCAATAACGAATTTTCTCTGAAATATTATATTCCGATTTGAAATAATTTTCGGGTAAGTCGAGTTGGGAGATAAAATAGGTATACGATTTATTTTAATTCCACAATTTTTTCTTCCCATCGAAGTGAAATGTCTCTTGATCCAGAATTCACGTAGAAACATTTTTAGATTCATGTTCGTAGCCAGGGGCAGTCATGAAGGTGGATTTTTTCAGGTAAATATTCGTTTATCGCACATTACCCAGATCGAAACGAGGCGCTTCCCATCCACCATTTAAGAGACTGAAAAAAGGACTTTTTTTGTACACCAAAAAACGATCGGAATGTACACTTTTTCGGTGGTCATGTTTCATTAAAAATTCATTCCACCTTCTTCACACTGGAAAAACAAATTAACATACATCGCATCGTTATATACGTCCATTTTTTTCTTCTAATCCCCCTTATCGGTCATTTGGATTCGAGTTTTATAGTAAAAAATGGTTATAAACTTGACAGCAATTGTTGAAGTAGCTGCAATGAGGTGTAGGTGGCACCTTACGAATAAGAGGGTATGTTTCCCAATCTAAATATTCTACAAAAAAGGGGGAAATACATGACTCGGAAACGAAATCACTTTATAGTGCCTTCCACTTCTAGTATACATCCCTTGGAATAATAATTCCATATGGTTGTCTTACTACGAGTCCCCATGAAAAACGATCTGGATATCAAATGTTTCTGTGGAATTGACAAAGTTGTCAAAAGTCTGATCAGAAATATCCCAAACAAATTGTATTTGATTTTCGTTTTTCATTTAAAAAATCCCTTTATTCATATTTTCAACGGTTGAATTTCCTAGAGGTGAGTCCTGAGTTTTGTAGTTTGTTTTAGATTAGTCGCACCCCGGACAACTTTGGGAACCATTGCTCTAGTATGTAGATTGTCTCCAACATCACTCATATTTTTGGTAAAAATAATTCCAAAGTCCTTGAATTGTAGACGTCATTCTGTTTTTCCATTTCATGTTTCATCTCGAAATAATTTTCACCGTCTTTTTTTATGCGTCAATAAACTGTCTGATCAAAAAACAGGATACGAACATAATCTGAATGAACTATTCAAGAAATAAACACAACCAGGATAAACGCAATCAAATCACCATCCCAAACAAATGCAAGCTATAATATTCACGTCGCATCGCGACTTGTGGGTTGGTTACAAAAGTACAATGTGAAAACATGATTCATCGGTGTTCCAACAATCAACACCATTAACATTTCTGATCCCTCTTCATTAAAATTACCATCTAACTGCGCATAATGACGAGTTACAATGACCCACCCGGAGAACTTATCATATTTATAAATAAATTCACGTAAATCATGTGCGTTACTATGGTGCAATTAGTTTTTCTCGCAGTTCGTATGGTTATTCGTACTATTTGCCAAGCGAATCTTTTGAATGAGTGATTTGAATTCGTCTGGCGTGGTTTTTGTTGTTCTTGGAACAGTTGGAATTCCCACGCTTATCGCATGGCGCCTGATGCCGTAGAGATAAATACGTTATCTATTTGTTCTTTTATAAGACCAGGATTATTAATATTTGAAATCCTTCAGATACGGTAATGACACCCTGCTTACTCTCCTGCAATTTATATTAATCACTATGGTAATTGCTGGAAGTGTATTTCCTAGTAAGCTTTCCGTATTTCTCAAGTAATCTAAATATTACTGTCATTTTCTATTTTACTTTCCTCGGATAATAAAGTTTATTTCTCATTTTTCGAATAAAAAACCTCAGCACTGCTGATGAAATTTCACTCTCCAATATTCTTCTAGTTTTATGATATTATTTTTAATTTCGAATGGTAGAACAGATAGCTTCAAATTTCTATTGTCTCACATTTTCAACCCTTCGAAAAACTAAATGATTCGAAATAGAATAATAAAGCTTCAAAACACAAAAATAAGAGAACTGGAATAGTGAAGATCTTGAGATGATAGATATCATAAAATATCTGAAAAAATGATAGATATATTGGAAAGAGAGTGAGTAAATCAGAAATAAATCACTGAGACATAAATCTGGAGAGTCCAGAAAAATTCCACAAAAATCAAACGGGATTTTGAAATCGTAATTGGTTACCGAAATATTTATGAAGATGAATATTTTTGAAAATATCAGTTCTTGAATATTTTCGCTAGTCAAATTCGATTCATGGGAGAAGTTGATGGCCAATAGGACGTGTTTCATTCATTAAGAAATGTTTTTAATCAAGGCAGCATCTTTTGTGGTGAATTAGAAGCCTACCCTTCTTCACCTGTATGTATTGCAATAATGATTCTTGAGTTTCTGAGATTGTGTTAAAAATCCATGGAACAACATGGAAAAAAATCCATTGACCAAAAAATGATGACTTCAAACAGTAGGTAATTTAGTTCTCTCATAACTTGTCTCAAATTACTTGAAGAACAACTACTATTCAACAGGAAACATTGCAGACTCAAGAAAAAAGAAGTTGAAAACAAACTTCTGTTGAAACTTTACTCTATTTTGGCAAACTGGCTTTGATAGGAAACGTCACCAATGGTAATTACACAAAAAAATATTCTCGATCTCTCAGATAGTTATCTGAATACAATTCGCTTCGAAAACAGAATACAGAAATTAAAATAGATTTGATGGACTACTCAATCGAATGAAGCCATCTGGCCAAAACACTTTGAAGTGAATTCGAATATTTTTTTTTAATCATTTAATTTCATCAAGTCCTCTGAACTTAACTTTTTTTTGTGTACCTAAATGATGATGGCGGTTCTGTTTCTGAAAATTTCACTTTATATGTACATTTCGATAATTGTAGTCTATTAAGATAATGAATATTATCCAAGTTTATATTTATTGAAATAGGACACTTTCCCAACGATTACTAGAAATTGTCAACATTTATCAGCGAAACTCGAACCAAAGTTGACTTATTTGATAATGCTCGATGCGAAGCTCGATACTTGAGGGCATTCTATAAAATACGCAATATTGTAAACGAAATGCACTTACCGAAATAGAAAATATACATTCTCGTTGAACTACACAATCGATAAAATGAAATATAAATAAAAAATAAGTGATATCAATTAGTATTCGCCTTGAACTTTTGAAAGTTGTAAGCCTCATAGAACACCTCTCTTTGGAAATAATTCAACATTGAAACAGCGTAAAACCATCGTAATTATTGCGGTATTCCAGAAAAGTGATCGAGTTCGTGAGTGAAGTGTATCAATTTTTTGGTAAGAATCGTCTGTTTCAAGACGTGTCTTGTTATCTGACATGAAATGAAAAAGTATGAACTTCAACAAAGTGATATCACAAAATTTTAAAATTCGTATCGTTAAATTCGTTGGGTTGGGGATTTATGGATATATTTCGATTGTTCTCTTGAAATATAGATTACCAAATCGTTTATGCAATGCAATGTTCCTATCGGTAAATCACCTACACTATCATAATTTTGATATGAAAATTGGAGATCAGACAGACGCCAATGATTAATATCATCTACTCATTCAATAGGAGCGTGCCCCATTGTCGTATGATTTAGATCTTATCTTGCAAGAGGAGATGCCCAATAATTGTATCTATATCTCTTGCTTCGATATTTCAAAAAATCTGACACAGGTTTGTTATGCCTATCTTCAACGATATTAATTTCATCTCTTATGAGTGTAACTTACGATACTCGATATTTTAGTAGGATTTGCAATTAATTGATTGATATGCAATTCACTGAAATTATTTCTATTTGAGGTATATGACAAGTTCTTGACATTTTGTTGATGTTCCTTGAAAAGTGGTATTGGTCTGTAATTTTATCATCTATTTAATCAACTCTACTGGAATCTGTTGCACAAATTTATGAGATCGAAATAATCTGAATTATTTCATATTACAATTTTATTTTTTATCATGATTTCTTTCTATCATGATTTTTTTTTAATTCCACTAGAAATATATTTCACTTTTCTATTAGGATTAGAATTATATTTGACGAGCTTTTATTTTTACATTTGCGCTCTGATTTACTTCTGCTCATCTTTTTCTAAGTTCGACAATTATACTATTACATTAGATTGTTTCACCGAGGAATTCAATTCTTATATACGCAGCTCATTGTTTCAATTCAGATTCTTTCGATCTTTTGAGATATCATATCATTTTTCAATAGAGCTAATTATATAGACAATGGAAGTCCAAATCAAATACCAACCCAGTTGGCAACTCTTTTTTTTCTTTCATACGACTTTCATTTTTCCCAACTGTAATTATTCTTTGGAATTTATCATAATTTAATTATATGCAAAAATTATGTATAACTGTTTTTTGTCCTCGACAGAGATGACAAATATTTACCATATGAAATAAATTTTATTAATGAAATTTTGAAATGTTTGAGGAACTATTCTTGTCTGTCACGCTATCGTAAATATATCCATGATGTCAACTGAGTTTTATTGCTGAATATAATAAATTCAATTATGCTATGAAAGTAACTACGTATAAATTACTGGAAATTTAAATTCTCCAAAAACAGAGTGTTGCCTCGTCCCACACTACTGACTCATCTTGAATACATACTAGGTTATTTCCTGTTTAGAAAATGTAGATAAATTTACCAAAACACTTCCCCTCTTTGAGTTCATTCGGATCTGCAGCATGTTTCAGTTTACAGTTCAAAAGATAATCATAAACATGATTTTAATAAAAGTATAGGTTGTATTTTTGAATGGAAGAGACTATTACTAAATTCACTCTGCTTCAAATTATGTCTATTTCATTAGAATAGAATAGAATAGAATTTATTTGACCACGTTATGCATAATTACATTTGTAGCAAGTCAAAATGGAGTACAAACAAATAGGCGTATTGTGTTATACAGAACAATATAGCGTGAGTAAGACGAATCTAGTATGTATAAGAGTTTAAAAATAAAAAAAAATGTTTATATATCAATGTGTCAATAAAATACAATAAAATATAATAATATCAGTTCATCATTGAAATACAATAAAATGTAAATGTATAGAAAAAAATATAAAAAAAAAATATTTTTTTTCACATAATATATCCAATGCAGATAAAGGATCATAAAATAAAATACATTAAAGTATAGGTGTCTAGGTGAATGGAGTCTCCATATATTCCTGAATTGAGTAAAATGATTTTTCGAGAAGAAATTTCTTGATTGCATTTTTATAACAATAGTTATTCATGTTTTTTATATGTGCTGGAAGTTTATTATATATATTAACATTTAGTGTGTTGCGAGTAGATGTTCTTAATTCAAGCCTTGGTGGCCTAAGCTATCCTGCATTTCTTGTTGGGTAGTTGTGGATGCTTGCATGGGTCACATATGTGTCGATATTTTTGCGGAAGTGAATCAAGATATTTAAGATAAATAATGATGGTAAAGTTAAGATTTTGAACTTTACATTAATATTACTCGGATTCCGTTGATGTTAAACATAATGCCAGACATGTCCAAATGGGGAGTTTTTTCCTGTGGTGATATAGCTATTTCACGAGATCTTGTGAATTGAGTTCTTGAACTTCCTGAACTTTTGAAGGTTGGTCAATCGAGAGAATGTGTAAAAAAACACTACTCATGAATCAGGAAATTGTAGACGTTTTCCCAATATATGGTATAGTATTAACTCACGTACTGACACTCCCAATATATTGTATTCTGACACTTATCAGATTTTGGAAAGTTGAGATAAGAAAAAGGAAAGAATTGGAATCTATACAAGTGTAAAAGGGTCGACTCCTTTCTTCACCCACAAGATGCTGCGTGAATTAAAAAGCAGTTTTTTCGGCAGCAAACGAAAATTATAGGCCAGTAGATATGAACATATTTTTTTTCAAAATTCAACAATAATTACAAAAGTTTTGAAACTTCAGTAGAATGAAAAGTACGTTCGAATGATATTGAGATTGATTTGGCAACCCTTTTTTCTGAACGGAACATGAAGAAAATCAGGATTTTGTGAATATTCGCATTATTTGTACGAAGATATTTCCAAAAGTTCTGCAAACTTTCGAAGTATTGCGAAATACTAGTTTACATATTCTGGCAAATTCGCAACCATTTAAACAAAACAGAACGTTTCGTTTTATCAGAAAAAAATTGGCAATCCCAATTTTTCCAAAAAAAAACAAAAGTTCTGCAAACTTGTATGAATAAGCGGAATAATGTTCTTGAGGAGTACTTCAATTTGCAACCTCTTGCGTTAAACGGAAAATATATTTTTGCAATAAGTTGTTTAATGTCATCAAAACAAGTTTCGAAATTTTTACAGAACTTTGAAAACGGTTTGCAAATGAAGAAGTCCTCTCACACAACGTTTTTATTGATTTGCAACCACGTTTGCAATACGGAAATGAGAGTATAATCAAAATGGTATTTGTTCTCTACCAAAAAAGGAAAAGTTCTGCAAATTTGTGAAGTGTGGAGAAATAGCTGTTTACATCTGATGAATTTGCAACCATTCAAAAAGGACGGAACTATTTGAATAAAAAAAATTTATCAATCCTAATTTTTCGAAAAAAATTCCAATAGTTCTAGATGATAGTTTTAGATAAAAGTTGAAAATGGAGAAGTCCTCCCGTCGAACGTTTTCGTAGATTTGGGTGTACTGGACATGGCAAACTTAATGCAGGTTGTAAAACAATATTACTAGCGGCATTCCCAGTTTGCAGAACTTAGCAATTTTCAGTGCGAAAATGCAGCATTAAAATGTTTTTTGCCATTTGAAGAATGTTCGGTTCATCGGAAGTTTATGCAAAATTTTATAGCTTGTTTTCATTCACGCACTAACATACCGGTAAAGTTTGAAAACTTTTGGAATTATTGTGAATTGATTGTCTATATCTACTGGCCTATTAAAGGAATCTGCTTTCATCATGCTGTCTTGGGAAGATTTCATCTCTATTTGTTCGCTCGATATGGATCGCGGCTGGCTGCCCCTCCTGAAGGACAAAATGTTATGTCGAGATCTCAAATGTTGGACAAATGTTATTGTCAATAAGTAAAATGAAAAGAGAAAAAGGGTAAATATTCTCATACATGCTAGGAAGTTACGAGTAACTAGATTCTAATCAAAAATTCCATTGATTCAGTTTGATATAATATGAGCGTCAATATTATAATAGCAATTCTAATAACTGTTTACACAATATCTTTCACAGATTTCCAAACAGTTAGATGAATTGATTTCATTGTATCTAATGAGCATCCACAATAAGTTGTTGAACTTGGTCTTTTGATACTCTGAGATATTTATAACTCTTATTATGCATTATATTTTATTGAAGACGTACTATAACAATCATTCGTTGTTACGAAGAATTACATAATTACGCTTTGGAAATTATTTTGTAATTGTTCCAATGCGTTGAATATAATTATGAAACATTGAATGAGACGAAATACCTGTTTCCAACACAATGTTTTCAACATAACCTTACTACATACAGATTGTTGATTATGATTCTGAATGACCTTATTCTCAACTAGAGATGAAGAAATTGTACTTTCGGAAAAAAAGTAAGGTAACTACAGATTTCAACTTATTCGTTATTCAATAGAGACATCGAATGTTTCAACTGAATAATAACTCTTGGTAAATGAGGCCAACTTCCATTGAAATAATATATTTCCCAACATAATATACCGCTGACTGAATCCAGAGCTGAATCTACTTCATTAAATTTTTTACGAAATTTTGTCGTTTCCTTAATAATAAGTTTTTTTCTATACTGCTCTGCTAAAATCTTGGAAATTGTGTTGAAAATAATATACCATAGCCGACTGGTACGGGAGGCAATAGAGATCCAAAAACATGCGGACAATTTTAACAGAAAGGAAGAAGCCTTGACTCTAAACAGAATTTGGAATCCGATTCTGAAGAAATCATGAATAACTAATGAAATCACAGCAGGTAGTGCGGCAACTAATTATGATGATTATTCCCCGAACCCGACAGAAGTAATTAACACTCCAGACTACCTGCATCAATATAAATACGCCTTGAGAAATCGAACTGTTTAGTCATCAGAGATGAATAAGCCTCTGAAGAAGCTGGCCACTCGCGCTAGCGAAACGTCAGGAAGAAATTCCAAAGAACGACGGCCTTCAAGCCCGAAGAGAAGTAGTTATAGGTACTAATAACCTCGGCCGCGAAAGCCTTAACCATTTAGTTTGAGAATGTTTTTTTTCTTCGAACATCAGAAATGCTTGGAATTTCGTGAATGATATAATCCTTATCAGAGTGTTTCACTTTGATGGAATTTGTACGCCAAGTGAATCGAATCAATTGTGAATTTCCTTAGATTACAGAATTTCTATATAAATTCCTGGATATCAGCTGGGATTTCAAGATTTCTTCTAGAGTTGCAGGATCTCACCTCGTGTTTCTGGATTCCAGTTACTCTCAAACCAAACTGATATCACTATCATTTGACTTGCTTATCCCTAATAAAATTAGATTTTTCTCTTTTACTCTCAAAACGAAAGATTTCTCATGCAGATTCGAAGTGTTGTCAAGAAGATTGAAATCATCAACATTATGGCCTCTGTACTCGATGCTGGGGAGTACCTCAATTATTAAAAACTGTTGATATATCAAAATACGTAAAACTATGTGCATTTTTAAAACGCAAATCTGAAAAGTATTCTCCAAAACAGTCAAAAACATTAACTTCTGAAGAAATTCAACAATTTTTGAAAGATTCACCTGATGAAAAGTATTTGCTGATAAAGGTATGAATTGAAAATTTTTAAATTGTTATCGAAAAATCAATGTTCGATTTTGATTTCAGGCTGTTTTAGCTATGGGCCTTATAGGGGCATGCCGTTGTGATGAACTTCGAAAATTAAAATTTGATGACGTGGAAGATCTTAATTCGGCCCTTTTAATAAAATTACCCGATACTAAAACCAAGGTTCCTAGAAATTTCACAGTCACAGGAGAATTCTACCAAATTTACGAAAAATATGTGAAGCTTCGACCATGCACAAATGAAACACTTTTTTTTTATTACAAAATTATCAAATGTACGAAACAGTCTGTGGGGATAAATAAATTTGGCACCATGGCAAAAGAAATGGCGAAATTTTTGCAATTACCGAAACCTGAATTATATACTGGCCACTGTTCCCGAAGGACATCTGCGACTATTTAAGCTAATGCAGGGGCAGATCTATCGACAACTGCATAGCTAACAAAATGAAAATTTCAAAAAGTATAGTAGAATCCATTCAGCGCCATTAGAACCTGAACACAACAATGCTGTGAAAGCTCACTACTTTTCTCCATCAACTTCAACTTCGACCGCAGCTAATATTTCAATTACCGAAAACATGTTGAAGCAAAACAACCTACCAGGATTCACTTTACAAAATGATCGAAAATAACTGTTAATTACTAGTTTAAATAAAATATAAAAATGAGTTAATGACATACAAGTATTATTATATATGTATTTTAATTATACTATTATAGCTTTATCAAGGTTTTCATCATTAAACGAAAGGTCTCAAAATTCCATCTGAGACTCCAAAATCTCAAATAGTTATCGGAAATCATTATTCGCCACCTGAATTTTCAGAGTTGGGGTTGGGAGTTGAGGCCCAAATTGTAGGGAGTTAGAAATCACAATTTCAAGCATTCGTTTTTACTGAAGATTTCAGAGAAATAATACTTTTGGTGATCACCGAGTAGAACACTACCCAGATTTTTTTCTCCTACCTTTCAGGTCATACACTCAGTCCAATGTAATGAAATTGATTTGCAGTTCGAACAATAACACCGTTGAAATACAATGTAAGCGTTTCGATTTACCCGAAGCCTTCACAGGAAATCGATGCAATATAATGGGTACCTAGACTTCGAAAAGTAGTAGTTAAAATTCCATGCAGAGCGCGGTTTCCGCCATTGAATGACACACACAGTCCAAACGATTGTGATAGATTTGCAATGAAATAATATTGCTCAACTTGGATCAGAGAAATTGCTCAGTACGATTTTTTAGGCGAAGGTTTTTTCAGGATCACTCTTCCGACGAAAATTACCCAAAAGACTTACACATTTCGCAAATAGAGCAAAATACGGTGTTTTGTTAATATTTACTGGTTATAATTAATGCAAATAGACCAACAATATTTCTTTTTCAAATGAAAATTGTACTGAACATGTCATGTCAAGTGAACTTCCAACAAAATATGTAATCGAATCATACAGAAACTGTAATATACGATAGGATAAATATTTGTGATGTAACAGAAAAGTATAGTTGAGTAGAGCTTCTTATATATTGAAGGTAACCTGATCTTCGACATCAACGTTTGTAGTCGAAGGAGAAGAGGTGCTGAATATGGGTCGCATAATTTACAAAGCAGAATGAAACTATTCATCAGTGAAATCATGTCTCATGTCCTCAAATCAGTGCTTCACAAGCAAAAATCAATGAAACACTTCGTAATGGAAGTGCTAAATTTCCATATTTGTATGTGTGAAGGAGTGCTGGCAGATAGTGCAAACATATATCAGCTTTTCTGCTTTGAAAGGGAGAAATGGGATGTACAAAACAGATGATTATGGAGAATATACCACAAAGTTGCTCGATGTTTTTTCTGAGATCAATATTTCTCTTTGAAATGGAAACGAACTGTGATTCAACTCTAAACGTGCTTATCGTGCTATACGTAGTTATCACCAGGAGTGTCTTTGAGATGAGAAATCCTATGGACGAGTTCCTTGCAAATTTACGGTCTTCTTTTGTCATCTTCTTCTTATATTCCTATTTTAGGAAGAATTTGAAAACTGGTAGTTATACTCATAAACATGAATGATTCACTCATGCTATTAGTCCAATTAAAATGTTCAATATATATATATATATATATATATTGAACTCGAGTTCGGAGGTCGAAACTCAATCATCACCTAGAAGATGGCAAAGAGACTTTGCCGAAACGTATATATATATATATATATATATATATATATATATATATATATATATATATATATATATATATATATATATATATATATATATATATATATATATATATAATATGAAATAGATTAAATTCAACGGGAATTTCAAAGGCCTTGTAAGTGTAAAGGAATAACAATATCAAATGGCATAAACAATTGAAATCAAAATATACTCCAACAAAGGAAAAAGGTGGTTTTATCTAAGAATATGATGAGGTTGATAAGCTTTTCAGCACGTCCTGGACATTTTTTGGCTGATAGTTCAGATATTAACTACTAGATGAATATAATACTATGCGTGAGTGTCTGAAACTACTTATGCCCCTTTCTGTACACCTTCTTTGAAGAATAGGCTATGATTATCATCAACAACATACTCAACAATAAAGTTATTATATATCATTGGATACGAGCAATTGTCTTTGGTGTACGCTGGTTCTTCTAGAGACGTACGATCTGAAAATCATGATGGAATACCTAATGAAGGAAAATAACAATAATGAAATTCATTATTATCAAAACACACATATTTTCACATTACCTCGATTATGTCAACTGCAATTTTTTTATCTCTACACTATTTGTATAGGCATTTCAAATCAAAAGTTTCAATATCATCATTTATTTGTTCAAATATCTCCTGTTCAATATTGGTTTCAAATTTAATTGAGGTAATGGGTGCGAGTGAATATGAAATAATAAAATCCAATCATTATTAACTGTGGTTTCAGTAGTGTAGTGGTTAGCATATCTGCCTGTAAAGCGGAAGGCCGGGGTTCGAATCCTCGCCGGGCCACCGTGCTGGGTAATCGCATGTTAAAAGGTAAGGCTTCGTTGATCCATTGCTCGCACAAGTTTCGACTTCTGAGGGTTGACGTTCGTCAGCTAGTTAACGGAACGAACAACAATTTATTCATTTTGTAGTCATGCATACTCTGAATTTGAGAGTTATTGATTTCTTCATCACTGTTTTTATCTTTCCCTCCTAATCAGGTCCATTCTGGTGGCCTATTGATTGTTGAACACCGCCAGATTATTGAGAATTATTCAAAAATTAGACCAAGTGTAATCATGGTATACAACAAAAATTTTCTATAGTCAATATTTTCAGAAACTTTTTTGTAAATTGAATATTATATCATATCGGAAAACCAGTACCTACAAGATATTTCATAAATCTCGATTGTGCATCATAATATTCTGCTATAACAGTCGAATATTCTCAATAAACAATATTCAATATTGAAAGTTATTCAGAATAGACCTGATTATGCGGTTACCACTTTTAAAACGTCATTAATACCGAGGAAGATTTGATCGATTCACTCACGTTGATAGCACACTTGCGAGAAGTGATCCTTTATCTTGAAACAACCCTCTTTGTTCGAACCATTCTTCCAACAATCCTGTTTTCGCCAGCGGGCTGAGAGGGTAAATAGGGGTGCCGAGTGGATGAGTTTCTGTTTAATTTTGTGCCTGTCAAAGAAGTGCTCTTTCTTGTATCCCTATCATGCCGGTCCTCGAGTTTTTTTCTCCTAATGTACCGCTTTTTCCTCTTCATATTTTTCGTTTGGATTTTATTCTATTCCAGGCATAAATGAAATACTGGACAAATATATTCCTTCCAGAGTTGAACATTATTCATATGTGTTCAAATAGACCAACATAAGAAAACGCTGAAATATAAATCGTCAATATTATTATGAGACTTGAATTGGTAGCAGAACCCGATACGAACTGAACTTTTTCCTTTGTCTCCATTCCTCTCCATGGATGATGTATGCTATGTTAATAGAAATGCTGATTTTCACTCGATATTAACCTACTGAAAACAGGTTAGGGTAGGATATAATTCACTTTTTCTTGCTCGATAATGAAAGACATCTAATGAAGCAAAATTTTTTCATCCAAACCCAGACAAAATCATCTATTGAGCCCCTCAAACTCCATGTTGTCCATGAAAATATTCAAGTTTCCTCATAATCTCCAATGGAATGTACAGTTCAGCTGATCGCATCTCAAGGGATAAATATGCTGAATTTCATTCATATGGCTCATTATTTCTGAGCAAGTGAAATTGGCCAGTTCATTTATACACTACGAATCCAAAACATTCCAATCGGGAAAATATTTTTGATATAACTGTGGAAGGAAGAACTTGAAAGAATTGTAACAGATCGGGAAACAGTAGTAACTGAAAACCTCAGAGTGTGTAGGAATATATTTTTTCTTCCTCACCATGATATAATCCTTACAGTCTTCCAGAACTCATTAAGAACATTTCGATTACGTTGAGATTGGAGTATCAATTTCATACCGTTTATTTTTTGAAATGTTTGTCTTTCAACGCTATTCAGTTATTGGGTTATCAGGTTCTAATTTGTGTAACATCTACAACGAGGATAATTAAAATATCCCACCAATGCAGCTAGTGACCAAAAAAACACCTCTGAATCTAAATTGTAGGACATCTACAGAAAAAAAGTGAGATGTTGAAATATTGATCTAATGGAAATTGCAACTCATTCGAAATGATAGCTCTCAGAAATGAGAACGTTGCCAAATATCAACTGACTAGAATATCTCATCAAATCATTCTTTAAACCATTTGGATATACATTACAGATTCGTAAGTGGAAAATATCAACTTGCCAATTAATATCGAACATAATTATAACACGGCAAGAAAAATAAAAATCAAGCCGGAAACTTCATTATTTTTGTTTTATCTTATTGCAGAAGACATGTGCCTTTTATCTTAATATGTTTCCGCTTTCGTTTCCTCAACTTCGCTGAACTCAATAATTCGCTTCCAATCAGCTTATTAGTTCCGCAAATTTAATTTATCAGCAAAGTTTGGTCGGAAAAAGCAGAATCCACATCGGTAATTCTTTGCCCGACAGAAATCAAAGATAGATAAAACTGAAACCGCCATATCCGGTAGGAAGCTAGATAACTTATTGAACTTTTTGCAGATAATATCGTGGAGAAACAATGTTCATCTGTTTATTATGAGTTGCTGCCTTCTCTGATACTTTGTAGCGTATCGAAAAAATCACAATCATGTTTATGTTACATTGACATTAACATTTTACTTTGAACAATTGAACATCTGAATGTTTATATTCTATGTGGATAATTAGTGAAAGGATAATGAGCTTATCGGTTGTTTTAACAACAGTCAGCAGATTACTGACATTTTTTCGTCAACACTATCAATAGTTTTCTTCATTTTCGTCGATTATTTCTGCATATTATAAACAATGGTGTTCGCTCTGTTATCGCCTTTCATTGGTTGAATTTGATGGTGTGATTTGCATGATAGTAAATATTTAGGTACAGACATGTGAAAACAATTTTTATGTATAATGTACCTCCAAAATGATTACATCATAGTATTAGGTGACGAACAACTTCACAAAGAGATTTTTATTCACAACCCGAGTGATTTATGTTCGGAGGAAAAATCACTATGAATAAATGATTGAATTGATATGATTCGACCATGTAGAAAGATCCATAAATTCTTCAAAATTTCAGAAGTTTCAATAACAGTCACCAAATTGTGCTTTTAGCTTCTCTAGCAAAAGTAATCTAAAAGTCCAGATGAATCGGTTTTATTTTGAACAGAATGAATACGCACTTGAGAATAAATCAGAAATTGTATAGGAACTGTTACAATATTATAGTTATAGAATTGAATTATTATGCAATGACTATGTAACGACGGCTTTTGATAATATATAAGCATGAAATGAGTCGTGTCATTTCATTTCAGTAATTGCTGAAACCAGTAAGTTAATTCGTTCCAGATACAATATTGATATAAATAAAAATTATTGAATTCAGAAATAAATTAAAAAGCAGAAAGAAAAAGAATCGAAGAAATTTTTTTTCGATTTCAGATATAAGTACCATTTTTACGAGTTAAATGCAAGTAGATATGTTTTTTAACATTTTTTGTGTTATTCAGTTCATCAAACGAAACTGAAAAGTATTTACGTTAATACATGGATTCCCTTGAAACTAATTCGCAAGAAAACTTCAATTCTCTGCATCACTTGTCCCCCATAAAGTGGAAAAAAAATACTCATTATACCGTGACTGTGATTCCGTTTAAACGACGAAGAATTTAGGTTTGTTTGAACGTTTTTTGCATATTTGTATTACATCGCCAATGAGGTGTGTCCGAAATTTGGATAATGGTTTCAACGCGCCCAAGAGTTGATCACTTTCACAATTATTTGCATGTTGCGGGATTCTATTTCCGTTACAAAAAAATTGTCTTAACGGGTCATGTACTACTTGAAAACATGTCCTCTGTTAGAATCGTAGTATCGAGCATGAAAAAGTAAATAAATTCATCGAATTCCTCGCTAGGCCACCGTACTGGGTGATCGCACGTTAAAAGGTAAGGCCTCGTTAATCCATTGTTCGCACAAGTTTCAACGTCTAAAGGTTGACGTTCGTCAGCTGGTTAACGGAACGAAAAAATTCCATGGCCCACTGATCAATTTATGTGAAGAGTCATCCTGCAAGTATCATTTTATATTCGGTAATTCATGTGTTTGCATTGAATCATTTATAGTCTATTATGTTTAAATCTACATCTTTTCTTTTTTACGGCCGCAAATATTTCCAGTCCAAATCTTCAACAGTTGAAACAACTGAAACCAATGTTAGAAATTTAATTTGATTCAGCTCATTATAAATTGGATAATACGGTTCATTATTTCAATCAGAACTTATCACACTCATAAACATCATTCATAAAATGAGTGCTTGGGAATTTTGTTTGAAACTCATTTTTTGTGTGGCAAGAGACATAATTTGAAATCAATATATGGCAGTAAAGATAATACACCGAGAAGTCTTCTTCCCAGTTGTCAACGTTTCGGAAACTAAAGGCATTTTTCTTTTCAAAACTCTTATCGATTCTGAATTCAATATCTCAAAATTTTCATCGTCATATTATTCAAATTGCTGAGATTTGAATTTTTTCAAGGTTGAGAGTCAAGTATGATTCATATCAATCCAACTTGTTGAAATACACAATTATATCCAGATTCCATTTTAAAAAGATTTTTTTTTTCTGTCGTTCCTTTTTTTTCCCACTATCTGGCTGCTATTCCATTTCACAAAAAAAATCCAGCATACCGCAAGAACAAGGAATGCGACATTTTTCGGCTAGATTATTTGCTTTGTCTTATTTCAATATTGAATATGTTTTCAAATGTTCTCACTGTGAAAAATTAGGATAGATAAATCATTTTGCATGAATTGTGCGTGATAGATTTCACTGGTGAATAATATATTACGAATCATAAATCATTATTGATAATAATACATATTTATTCACATATTCATCGTTTTGAAAATAGAATAAATTGGAACGGGGTGAATTGTCACTAGACGGTACTTTTCAACTTCATCTAAAAATATTTTTCCACTTATATCAACTCCATCTTATGAAATATTATGATTTCGTGTGTGAGTGAGTTTCCATAATGTATGCATTAAAGTAAAAAAACTCTAAATTGAGACTAAAATAAATTCTTTCAACTCGAGAAATACTCAATTTCAGTCGATAACAATGAGATTATCAGAATTCTATGAATGTTTCAGACATAACTCAAACAGTAGATCTTGCCACTTCAAAACGATTCGTTAAGGTAATTTCAAATCAGCTTCTACCAGAAAAAGTTCAACAAGGATCTGTTTAGGGACCATTGATTATCTTTTATAAAATTTCCGAAATCATCAAACACTATCAGTTGCTACCCAATGCAGGGAGCTTTAACACAGAAAGTAGATATCGACATTTTGAGGCGATTTCAACAAAAAAACTGAGATTTCACATTTACAAAAATGTCCTGAAATGAACAAATAAATTAATTATTTATGATTATTTTTTTTACTTGTCAAAATGTGACGTTTTTGGCATTTCAACCAATAGTAGCGGGTTATTCTATGGTTATTCTAGCCAATCATTGGGTATTATACCGATAAAACTGCCTGGTCCTTTCGATTGTTTCGATAAAACGTTGTTCACCTTTGAACTGCCAAAACTATAAGGTTTACCGCGTCGATTCTATTGAACTGGCTCATATTTATATAAATTATCATGAATGAAGAGTTACCTTATTATTAATAGTCATTCACTTTTCACTTTTTCAGCATAATAATAACATAACACATTTCAATGAACACTCAAACACGTAAATAGCTCATAACCCCAACTTTATGACAGATATAGCGAACGACCGATTCAAATATTTAAGATTTCCTTAACTCAGATGAAGATGGCGTACAAATAGTTTTTATTAAATATAATTCATTTTTTGTTGTATGAGAAGAAATCGTTGTATGAAGATTTTGATACAACGACATAACGAATGATTTTATGTTTTATTTTATGTTCCTTCTGGCGCGAATTTCATTTCATAAAAACCTTATACAATGAGAGGTGTGACGCCATCTCTTGGTATCGTCGGCAAGCATTATAATATTCAATGCGTAAGCATCATATCTCTTCTGGATCATAGAGGGCATACATCGTTGTTTGACATTTCAAATTTGTAAAATTCTCACCTATTCTCCGTTCCTTCTTATGTAAGTGAAATACCGATCAATGAAATAGTTCTTCCTTCTATTCGTTCAAAAAATAATCTCTCCAAATACAACTCGTTCTTCAAATTTAATAAGATAAATTTTCATTTTCGAAACACTCGAACTTTTTTATTTTGAGGCAAAAGCATTCAAACAAACCGAATTAGATAAAATCACTCGTTTTTGTGGAAAATGTAAATTTATCGATTAAATTTGAAGGACTCGTGGTATTACCTTTGATAATTTTTCAGTATCACCACACTAAGATATAATTTATTTCTCGATTTGTTCACGGCATCAAAAACTTTGTGAACTACACGAAAGTATTCAATTGTTTTATGTAACAAGCATTATGATGTTCGATAACTATATAATCATACCCTGTACTGAATTCTTCTTTCTTTTGCAGTCTCTCCTTCCCAGCTTCGGGAAGGAAACAGCACATGTGATAAAGCGGGGTTTACTATGGCAACAGCGCGACAAATTCTTCAGCCGTTGGAAGGAACGCTACTTCATCCTTACGAGGGACTACTTGTACGTCTTCAGAAGGGCGTCAGGTACTGACAGAATCTCGGAAATGGGTCAGTTCATCTTCAAAGTTAAACTCATCGACGTTGTCAAGATACAATGGGAGAATAAAAAGACTTATAGCACTGGTGAGTGAGAATCGTATATAGTGCATTGACGTTAAAGATAGGGTGCTCGTAAACAAATATACGTGATGGGTCGAGTAGATCAGGGAAGGACTTGGAACTCCTGGAAAAAAATTGTTTGCGTTTTCATTGAATTCATTCTCAAAATCCAAAATTCTAGATTGCCTTATTTGTTGTTTTTTTGGGTTGGAAAAAGTCACGAACAATAGATATACTACTGAAATGTTTTATCTTTATTCTTTTCCAAGGATTATCAGCATTTGATACGACATTGCTATCAAATTCATCCATATATGTACTTGACATGTTGACTGACATGCAGTGCTAGCGATGAGTATTAATACTATTCAGTACTAGACTATGACAGCCTAGTGCAACTCTGTGTCTTATTCCATATCACTGCCAGACAATCGAAACGCGAGGACTAACTGTGTGCTGATCACGCCAGATGCATTGTTTACGCGCACTCTATCTTAAACGTGAATAGGCTATAGTTATCAGAATTTCTGCAAGAATGGACCATTTACTCATATTGAAGAAAGTAGCAACTGGGGCTTCAATCTTTTTCTAGTTCTTACTGCTCCGCCAAATCATAACTTTTGGAACTGATGAGGAATTATTCCCCAACATGTTTTTTTTATGTAATAGTTCCTTCAGACAAAAAACTGCAATCGGTATATTGATGCCAGAGTAAGCTAGAAACGAAGGCATATTCATTTCCGAAGTCAGTTTGTGTCAGATTCACAGAAATCTTCAGAAATCTCTCTGAAAACCAGATTCCCAAACGAAATTAGTTTTTCGAAGTACATTTTTTCAGAATTCATGAGTCACTCAAAGAGGACTTGCATAACGCACTCTGTCGCTCAAAATTCCATCTAAGTTATAGAAAATAAGGAATTCTTATAAACTGCGTAACATAATGTCGGAAAAGGTGTAGAATCCGGTGTCCTCACCGATTTTGACGAAATTTTCAGGGAAGGTTAAAAACGCCATAAAATGATTATTGACATTGAAAATTTTCCGCGGAAACGATGGAAAAGTGTTTTTTTTAATAAAATACACTTTCGAGGTTAGAAACACCTAGAATAAAATTGATGAATATAACATAATTTTGGGCGTTTACTTACGTGATTTGGCTATATGACTCATCTAAAAATACTACTGTACAGTTTTTCTGCAAAAATATATAGCTTGGGTGTCTCAGTATTGGATATTTTTCATTTTGAAAATTGCTAAAATATCTGTAAATGAAGAATTTCCTTAGCTGACATTTCGCTGTCAAGTGTCAAAAATTGATGTTTAGAATATATGCAATGTTGTCACATTGCAAATTGATACCTAATGTAAACGAACCTAACTAACCTAATGTAACCGAACCTAACTAACCTTATGTAACCTAACCTAACTAACCTAATGTAACCTATTCTAAACTCTACACCTGGGTTTTGATCTTATAATATTAGGTATCAATTTGCAATGTGACAACATTGCATATATACTAAACATCAATTTTTGACACTTGACAGCGAAATGTCAGCTAAGGAAATTCTTCATTTACAGATATTTTAGCAATTTTCAAAATGAAAAATATCCAATACTGAGACACCCAAGCTATATATTTTTGCAGAAAAACTGTACAGTAGTATTTTTAGATGAGTCATATCGCCAAATCACGTAAGTAAACGCCCAAAATTATGTTATATTCATCAATTTTATTTTAGGTGTTTCTAACCTCGAAAGTGTATTTTATTGAAAAAAACACTTTTCCATCGTTTCCGCGGAAAATTTTCAATGTCAATAATCATTTTATGGCGTTTTTAACCTTCCCTGAAAATTTCGTCAAAATCGGTGAGGACACCGGATTCTACACCTTTACCCATAATGTCAGTCGTCTTAGGATAAGTGACGCTATATATTCCAAAGCTGCTTTTCACCAGGAGATATGTTGTAATTTCGTGGTGAGATGAATTTTTGTTATCGGTTGGTTTGTATCGATTGATACAAGTGTGGACAATCGGCTCCGAACTCGTCGATAATACAGATTTTTGTATTTGCAGTATTCACAGTTTTTTGTGATATGTAATATATGCAATTTTGTTGAATAGCTGGGTTAAACAACCCCTACAGGAATAGCGCGCAAGAGTTTGTGATTCACACAAATATGCTGTTTCCTATCTGAACTTGTTTCTGTGGTCTATGGGTTGAAATAAATGCAGATACTGATTTGCAAATGGGGATGATATTTGCGTTCTACTCGAAAAAAAATCAGAAGCACCCACATATTTGATCTGCTTATATCGAAGTAAATTAGAAGAAGTATAAGCGATAAAAACTGAAGTAATTTCAAGATAATTTACTGAATGTAAAGAGTAGCTGTGGTTCAGAAACTCACAGAACAGTTCATACTATTCTGCCCTTGGTCATTTAGGTGATCTCTTCATGCATTGAATTACGATTCTTCCGTAGAATTCGTATAGCATTGCAATACAGTTTCAAGTCCTCACGAGACTAGAAGATATTTTTCATACGTACTTTTCATATATTATTATGAAGTTCATTAATTGATGATGTATACATTCTTTGTTCCACCACAGAACTACAGTCAAATGGCCACAAAACAATAGCCATTTTAGTAAAAAAATTAAAATGGAGTCAAAACTCCATAGAGTCCGTGAAAACTTTTATGTTTCTTGAAAACCTCCATCATGATCTGTGGTCTCGGTAGTGTAGTGGTTAGCATATCTGCCTATCAAGCGGAAGGCCGGGGTTCGAATCCTCGCCGGGCCACCGTGCTGGGTAATCGCACGTTAAAAGGTAAGGCCTCGTTGATCCATTGCTCGCACAAGTTTCGACTTCTGAGGGTTGACGTTCGTCAGCTGGTTAACGGAAACGAACAATTTTAGAACAATGATCGAAATGTTCTTCAAATTTTCACTGAAAACGTTTTCTTATATTCCTGAAAGAATATGAAAAAATTTCGTAGACAACTGAAGACACCGTCAAAACTAGACCTGTTCCTATTAAATGAATGAATCCACAATTTTTTTTCAGTTGCACTTTTCCTAGGCCGAGATGGTAAAATCTATCTCAGGTCCTCCGAAGGATTGGAAGATTGGTTCGAACTTTTAGAAGAGTGTATGTTCACTAGCAAGGAGAAGAGGAAAGCGATGAGGTATTCGCACAACGACACTGAGCCTAGGGTTAATAATAATGTTAGTGATTGTCTCGAAGAGTGGACGGCTGATCGTCACAAAATACGTGAGTAGTTTTCAATTATTTGGTGAGGTCAGAAAATTCTTGAAAACTTGTGAGGTTTCATAACATGCGTATTAATAGTTGGGGTTACTATATTGAGGCAAAATATGATTTCATTTCAATTATTCGAATGATGATCCTCAGAACCATGAGTTTCTCATAAGCAACATGCTTGAGAGAAGTCATCATGATCATTCAGTGCTCGTAGGCAATTCGCCAGATTTTTTTCAATTCATTCTCACACTGAAATATTAGAACAGGTATTTCTTTATTATTAATAATGAAGTGTTGGTCAGATCCTTGAGGCTTGGCTCAAGGCGCAGTTTGCAATTATCCACATTGGACCAACAACTTCATTTTTTGCTCTCGTGATAAAATTTAGGTACAAATTTCTTCGTTATCCTTCATTTACAATGATCACCGAGACACTGGATGACAGCAAATAGGTAAACAACTGCTTGCTTCATGGATATAACTATATACAGTTCCAATACACAAACTGTTGAACAGATATTTCATAGAAATAATATAATTTTTAATACAATTTCACAAATAATTTGAAACGAAAATTTGCTGAATTTGGCTTTTGGGCAATTGAATATAGTCATAAGATCAAATTTATCCCATAATTTAAAACAAACAGAAGCGGCCGCCATTAACTTAGAATACACGTGTATTATAAATGAGCTATTACCATACAGCTGTCAAATAAGTAATGGGTGGTTTAAAATTGTGGTATTGGAAAAACACTTTTTGCATGGTTTGGGTACAATAATTGTTCTTAGCTTGTGTCAGAACCAAAATTGAACAGCGAGCTCTTAAGTTGCTCTGCCTGAAAATAGATTAAAACTATTCGAAACGAAGGAGCACATTTTTTGAAAGTTTGTTGAAGTGAAATTGTTCTGGATCCATTATTTGGGTTTTCTCTCTCCTAGCTTTTTCCCGTGCATTTCTGAGAGAGAGAAAACCCAAGAGATGTATTCTAGAAGTTCACATTTCACTGCCATTCCATGTTTTACCTTCAATGAATATGAGATTGGATCCAAACAGATGATATATTACGATTGAGAATATCATAATTCTTATATTTGTAATCCATTTCCGTAGAGATGGGACGACAAGCTATCGATACCGTCAGCACGGGGCAAGAACCTGTAAGGAGACGTCCAAGGGCACCAAGAGAAGAAGAATGGGAACCCCCTACATTGGACTACATCAATAGGCTTTCTCGTAAGTTCACTTCTATTTGATTCAATGAACATTGTGAGAATCTCATAAAGATTGCCAAATGAAAGTGGAAAAAGTGGGATGGGGCAGTATTCTATAAAGATATCCCTGAGAAATGAATAGATAACGAACAAGTTCAGTCTTCAATTATCAATAACAAGGTTATAGTAATTGCATTCGTTGGATTCGCATCATTCAGATCAAGACTTTTTCATTTTTCAAATCTCCTTGCTTTAAACCTGTTGTTGGGAGATCTTTCCTGGTCGGGTTTACCGTGATATAACTGTTGAACTGATGATGTATCAGAGGAGGAACAAAAATATTTATGGAAAAGGGAAAAATCGCCGATTTCTCTGCAGTGTTCCAGGATAGTGAGCGAACCTGTAAGTAGAGTATCACCAACAAGATGAATGTTTTGAATGATATCCAGCAACTCTATTGCATGTTCTCGTGCCGAGCTCCAATTATTGGAAGAGTGTTCCAAGACATGCAAGGTTTCTGTTTGTAGCTCAACAGGAGCTGACCAAATGAATCCAAAAATATCATGAACTGAATCTGCTCTTAGTAGATCCTCTGTGTTTTCCTTTTTGTCCGTGGAAGGAATCTGACATGTCGTTTCCCTCGAACTCCTCTTGGGCTTATTCCGTTTCATTTCTGTATTTTTCGAGACAGTCATTCCAATAATCTTTTTCTGAAATATATTTTTTTGGTTTTCTCTCACATATAAATGAGAAGGAGAAAGTTTTTATAATATCTGTTTTCTGGGCAAATTGGTATTTTTTCCCGATACGTAACTTCGATATTGAAAAGATGGAAAATTAAGTGACTATTTTTTATACCAGTTTGCCCAAAAAACATATATTAGAAGAACTTCGAGCTTTTTCCTTTTGATTTCTAGGGGAGAGAAAACTCAAAAAATAGATTCCAGAACATTTTCACTCACTGAACAAACATTCAAATAACAATTTTATTCCTTATGTGATCCCGTTCCATCGTTTTCAGTACCCACACCACCAGCTCAGCTTTTTCTTTGCCTGTGTCTTCCTTGGTGAGAGAAGGAATTGAACCAAAAATGAAGTTTTTCCCAACTGATTAGATAGATAGATAGATGATAGATAGATAGATAGATTTATTTCTCAGAATCGGAATTACATTGGTACTTAACTAATTTATTAACATATTGTATTCAGATTCTATACAGCATATACAGCATCGAGAAAGCGAAAGGTGCGGTGAAAAATAATAATAAAAATGATGTGATGTGATTCTATTCAAAATCTTGAGAAAAAAATTCCTCTAGATTATAAAAGACATATTCATGTAGCAATTTTTTCAGGCGGTTTTTGAAGTGAAGATTGCATAAAGATTCCATACTGACAGGTAGGTGATTGTATACTTTTATTCCGGAATATAAAGGCTCATTTCTAGTTTTGTTGAATCTATAATTTGGCAAAATGTAATCTTGTTTTCTGGTTGGATATGTGTGTTTGTTTGATGGTAATGTCAATATTGATCGTTTTTTATGTATGAGGATACTTATTTTGAAAATATATGTGCTCGTTGAAGTAAATATTTTGTGGTCTCTGAAAAATGTTCGGCAAGAATCTCTATGGTTCAAACCAAATAAAACACGAATAGCTCTCTTCTGGATCCCAAATACTTCTGTCGCATATATACATGTGCCCCAAAATTCTATACCATATTCTAATACACTATGGAAATACGCGAAGTAAACTAATTTTGTTGTTGCAAGATTTGTATTCATCTTAACTGTGCGTAGAGCAAAAATTGACTTGCTCAATTTAGTTTGAAGTGCATTGGTGTGATCTAGCCAGTTCAGTTTGCCGTCGATAGTTATTCCTAGGAATTTGGTTGATTGCACGAAATTAATAGAATTTTCATTGAGGTGTATGGTGACATCGTCAACATCTTTATATAACTTAAATATAATGTTATTTGATTTTGAGAAGTTGAGAGACATTTTATTAGCCAGAAACCAGTCTGATACCCCCTCCATTACTTCTTCGGATGATGTAGTGAGTAAGTCAGGATTTGTCTCTTTGTATACTCGTGTCGTCAGCAAAAAGTGTAAAGGCAGCTGTAGGAAAGCTACAAACAATGTCATTTACATAAATGAGAAATAATGTTGGGCCCAGCACTGATCCCTGTGGTACACCTACTTGTAAATGAGTATGTTCTGAATCTTGGTATGACACCTTACCTAACATTTCATGTTTTACTCTGACACAGATTATTCGCTGTGAAATATATGATTGGAACCAATTGTTAGACAAGCCTCTAATTCCATAGTACTCTAGTTTTTCCAGTAGTAAGTTGTGATTTACGCAGTCGAATGCCTTAGAGAGATCGCAGAATATTCCAAGTGGGTATTCTTTCGATTCTAAAGACTCATGTATTTGTTCAATCATTTTAAACGTTGCATCCGTAGTATTCAAGGTTTTCCTGAATCCAAATTGCTCTTCTGTAAGAATTTGCTGAATGTTCAAATATGACCCTATTTGCTTGTTAACATTCCATTCTAGTAATTTTGAGAAGCTTGAGAGTAATGAGATGCCACGGTAGTTATTGGGATCGGTCCTATCACCTTTTTTAAAGACTGGAATGATAATAGATTTTTTGTATGAATCGGGAAATATGCCGGAGGTAATAGATAGGTTGAACAGAAAAACAAGTGGCTTTTTCAACGCATTACTGTGTCTTTTTATCAAAGTCATTGGTATATTATCTATTCCAGTGGAGAACTTAGGTTTTTGGGCAGCTATACTTTCTAAGATATCACTTTCAGTTAGCGGAGAGAAGAAAAAAGAGTTTTTGTTATTGAATTTGAAATTGTGTAGGTATTCTGAACTAGAAGTTTTACTATTTGAATTAGGAATAGCTTTTGTACTTAGCTGTTCAAAGTGCCTTTTGAATTTTTCTGCAATCTCTCTAGGTTCCGTGATCAAATTCCCATTGTCATTCCTTAAGCTTATATCCTCTCTTGTATGCTGCTTGCCAGTGAAATGTGACACCATGTTCCATGTCATTTTGATTTTATTCGAAGAATTTGTCAACTGTTTTTCATAATTGAAATTTTTAGATGTCTTAATGAGGCTATTGAGAATTCGACAATATTTCTGAATATATTCGAGAATATTCGGATTTGTTGTGTATCGTTTCAAATATAATAGAAACCGTTTATTTTTGCAAGATTGTCGGATGCCTTTCGTTATCCATTCTTTAAAAGCTGTTTTATTGTTGATAGTTTTTTTCCTCAGCGGAAACGACTTCTCAAAATAAAATTTCAACATATCATTGAAGTAATTGAATGCATCATTTGTATTTTCAATTGTATATAGTTGAGACCAATCCATATTTTGCAAATAGTGTTCTAACTTTTTGTGGTTGTTTTCGGAATACGTCCTAGATAACTGTTCTTTACTATAATTTCCAGATAAGTTATTGAGATTTAAAGTCACAAACTGAGCATTATGATCTGAAACACACATATTCAACGTGAAGGTGGAGTAATCATTTTTTGTGTTCACAAGAATATTGTCTATAGTGGTAGCTGAATTTGATGTAACTCTTGTGAAATCATTTATTGTTATTTTCAAATCAAATATTTCTATAGTATTTTTGAAACTGGTCAGTTTTTTATCATCTGAACTGAAGTCCAGATTGAAGTCTGCACACACTATGACATTATAGTTGTTGTATTTTGCATAAACTTCACTGAGAAGCTCGAAGAATATATCATTGAACAGACAAAAATCACCAAGTGGACTTCTATATAAACAGATAATTATTATTTTCTCCTTTTTACAGGTTGCTAAACATAATTCGATTGTTTTATCTAGAGGTATTGTATCAATGTTATTGACTGGCTGTAAGTCTATACTTTTTTCTGCAAATATTGCTACTCCGCCATGTAAATATTGTTGTCTACAAAAGCTATCAATCAAATTAAAATCATTTATAATATAATGCCTTTCTTCGTCCGCATGCATCCAATGCTCTGAAAAGCATATCACCTGGACAGAATTTTCTTTTTTGAAATCATCAAGAAGGATATTAATTTCATCAATTTTATTTCTTAGAGACTGAACATTCTGATGCATGATGACGAAGGGCGTATGTGGTAATGAGGCCTGCTCCTATGCCCCAGTCTTCTTGTTGCTGCGAGTGTTTTTTTTTGGATGGCTTGATTGCTGATGGCTTACTGTTACTGGTTCATTCGGTGTGTTGATGAAGTTATTTTCGTCTGTAGCACATTCTTTTAGTTCTTCAACCTGTGTGATTTCATCAATAGAATACTTCCGACTATCAAAAATTATGTAGTTTTGTATTAGATGTGCTTTTTTGCCTATTTCCTTTGCCCTCTTCAAAAAAGGCATGAGTTGCCTTCTTTCTTCTTGGACTTTTTTCGTATAATTTTCTGATATGGCGTAACCAGATCCCTTGAGGTTTTTAGCGTTTTGTATGATTTGCCTTTTTTTCATTGTAGAATTTAGTTTTACTATTATTGGTCGATTTTTTGCATTTTTTCTCGTGACTACGCGAAAAACTTCCTGTATATTATATTCTTCCAGTTTGACTTCCATAGTTGTAGAGGTTATTTCTATGATTTTATCAATTATCATTCGGGTGTCTTCTAGTTCTTCTTCATGCAGTCCATAGAAAACTAGATCATTTTTATTTTGCTGCCTCTCTAAATAATCTATTTTGGATTCCAAATAGGTGACCTTTCTCTTCAGGTTACTATTTTCAGAGCTGATTTGATCCATAGATGTTTTTAGTTGTTGTATGTCGGTTTTTATTTCGGTCACAGTTTTTATTAAGAGGTCGATTTTTTGTTCCATTTTTACTAATTGAAATATTTATTTTGTGGGTTCGATTTGGAAACAATAATGATCGATAATTTGGTTATGGTATATCAATTCAAGCAGTGATTAATTACTCACTTGTGATGCTCTTAGTTTTCCCGAGCTGTTGGTTGTTCAGGGCTTGATGATTTTATTGGTAGGTTTAGCACAATTTCGGCTTGTTTGAGAAGATCACTTTTCACGTCTACTCGGTTCAACGGTTCGCACCAAATTACGCACCGATTAGTCGTGGTGTTCTCGAGAGATCATATTTCTGATCATAAATACCAGCATCGAGCATTTTGCTTTGTAGTATTGCCTCTCATATATTCTAAAAATGAGTAAGTAGGTTGCACCTACTCGATTAGTCGAGAAATTACCTTCAAAAAGTCTGTTCAACTTGGTTGAAGAACATAAAGATCGCTGTGTCTGGAGAATCGACAATAGAAACCAGTCAAGTTTTTAATAATACCCGATTCTCCTTGCAATAGACACAGAAGTCTGACAACAATTTCGGAAAAGACAAATGGCCCCATTGTTGGATGAGTATTCAGTAGATTCCATCAGCAAACAAAGGAACATTAAGTCGATCGTTTTTTACACGAATCGTTACGAAACGTAATATTTGGCTAGATGTTGCGATAACTGAATTAGAAAATAAATGGAAATATTTCAGTGAGAGTAATTGCTTCGAACAAAGTGTACCGAATTAGCCGATCTTCACGGTTTAATCTACAGGGAAAAGAAAGTAATACTCATGCACATGGTACGCTTTCTAACTTGGCTGATAAAACTAAAATGGGAGTACAAGTTTTTTATATACAACGTAATAATGTACATCTTTGGTGAAAATCTAAACATTATGACTCATTTCCTGGAAAGTCGAGCGAATTGTGACAATTCGTAGATAACTTTATTTTTCTGTAATGATATCGAGGAACATAATGATTTTGAACTTTTGTTGAAGTGAATTTTTGTTTCAAGTCAATGCAAGATTACAAAACTTCTATAAAAGATGCACCATGAAACATTTGGCAAAGACCCTGTTGATATGTGTGAACCATTCATAGATATTCAGGTCATTTTCAGAAAGAATAAATAGTCAATCAGATGGAAGTCATTTTTTCAGGCTCCAGTTGTATAATAACCACTCGAAACTTGAATCAGGCAGATACCATTCACAAGATATTTCTACACGGATAGAGATTACCTAGTAGAAAAAACAAGATCATTTATCGGGATAACATTTTATTCTCAAACCCAGACAAGCTTGTCCATTTTGTAAATGACTTGAACGTCTATCACCCATATCAACAGTGAGTATTTAGTAAATGTTACTTATTTCATAGAAGTTTTGTATATTTTTTGCATTAACATGAAGAAGAAAAAGCCAGAAATCACTTCAACAAAACTGTTACTCTGGTTATTTACGAATCCGTACGATATAATGTTTAGGATTAGTCAATATGAAATTGAAGGGTGGGCTGAGGGCTGTTCAAAAACTACTTTACAGTTAAATGGCAACAAGTGACGAGTACTAGTAATTCCTGTTTCAAATAGAAACTGCTCGATAACTAGATTGTTGCAATAAAATTTCGAAAATTCAAGTGACAAGTGGGTAGAACTAGTATTTCCTGTTTCAAGAAACTGCTTATGGACAGAGAAATATGCATCTATTCAAAAAGCATCCTTGAAATCGTCACTGCTATTTGTGCTATTCTTTTGACCTCCTATTTCATGTACTAATTTCTGAATGTATATGAATAAATATTATTAATATAATTATTTACCAGTGGAAAACTAATCAGTGGAAAGCTGCCAATATTTTCTTTTTCATGAAGGATTATTATGCAATTGTATTAATCAGCATTACTTAATTATCATTTGCTTCGCTATGATGCAGCAATATTCGTACAGACCTTCACAGCCCACTTCCGTCTTCAGTTTTCAGATATCCTCAGAAATATAAGGAAGTTCTGGAAATTTCTCTATATGCGTCCAAAATTTCATACATCAAATTTTTTTGTTAGAAAATGATACATTCTCGGAGTGAAGTTTATTTTGTTTTGATTTCATAACAGAGTTTGCTATTTGAAGATCTGTTGAATACTCTGACACAAATATTACCTTCTCCACTCTTTTGTTTGTATGAGAAATGCCGTGTGTCAAAATTTTCAAATCTACTAATCGATAACATACAATTTCTCAATTTTGATATTCAAACGGATTTGATTTCATTTCTCAGCACAAAGCTTTTTCATTAGGAAATTGGATGTTTTATTTATGAGAGCTGCTAAACGTTTCTTAATGTTTATCTTTTGCACCATTATGCATCGTATATTAAACATTTTCGTAACAATGCCATATCGCAAATGAGCCCAGTATTATGAAGCAAAAAATAGTTTCTAGAAGTATATCCATATTTGTGGTTCTTGGTATTGTAGCGGCAAGCACGTCCGCCTGAGAAGCGGAAGCCCTGGGTTCAATTTCCCGCCGGGCCTCCGGATTCACACGTTAAAAGTTGAGGCCTCGTTAATCCATTGATCGACTTCTGACGGTTGACGTTCGTCAGCTGGAGAGAGGAAACAACCATTGCATTTCAAATAATCGTTCATTTCTATCGATTATAATATGAAATGTTTGAAGTGCAAACACGCAACAGGTGTTTCTCTGACTGACACCCTAATTGCGAATGCAAAATTCTTTACCCTAATTAGAATGCTGGTATATGTGAACATGAAGTGAAACCACTTTCACAACAGTAATAAAATATCATTACAGTCAGGTGAACTGCATATTATTTCTTTGGTATCATAATTTTTACCAGCGTCGTGCAACAACTCGATTTCATTGGGAAAATTATATATCGTCGCTTTCCGTTAAATAGTCCCATAATTAGGGGTTTGAACCTGATACTGAATCCAATAGAAATGATTTTTGGTACACGGGCAGTCTTTGAGGAGTAATTAAAAAAAAAAGTATCTGCACGCGAGCACCTATGATTGGTGAATTCGTGAAAATGCGTATTGCATAAATAACTCAGAAAGGTTTTAAAATTTCAATATAATGTATGGGAACAAACTTATACAGCTGAAAATTCTCACGAAAAGGTGTTCATATGTTTTTTAAGAGTTCTTCCTATGAGAAATCATGAGCTCTAATTTAAATTTTCAAGTTTCCACGCGAACAACTCGGAATAACATAAAATTTACACCGACGCGCAAATAAAATCTCTGTATCTCTCCTGTTTTTAGTCGAAAATTAATAAACTAGATGGTATTCCAATGAAAATTTCCCCAACAATTATCATATACAGGGTGTAACGGAATAAGTGTAAAACATTTGAGGAGGTGATTCCTCATCGGAAAAGAAACTTCATTGGAGCATCCCTTGTTGAGATACAGCCCCTTAAATGGGGTACATAAAATTTGTATAGCAATTTTTTTCACAAGCACTGAAAAAGTTACAATATTGAAATTAACCTGACGTTTTGTACTACCAAAAAGACACTTAGCCAGTAATTTATTTAGTTGTGAGGGGTGGAAAACGCAACCCCTAAAATTTATTTCCAATGTAACTTTTTTCTTATTATTTGTTTACCATTTAAAAATTCATTTCCGATAGTTTCATTCTAAACAAAAAATGTCTCTTGGGTTTTTTGCCCAAAATAAACCAGTTCGCGGCAAAAAATTATTTAAGGAACAACTACAGAGATACATCGTCATAAATGCGAAAATACGAAACTAATCTATATCTAGTAGGTCGCTATTAGCGATAGTGACAATTAAATTGGCGAATTTTCGAAATTGAATTAATAATACTAATTGTGTGTTTTTGTTCTGTTTTCAATTTGTTACTTTAAATTCCATGTACCCCCTTTGAGGGGCTGTATCTTAACAAGGAATGCTCCAATGAAGTTTCTTTATATGAAGATCCTATCTGTTTTCGATGAGGAATCACCTCCTTTAATGTTTTACACTTATTCAGTTACACCTTGTATATTTCGGGGGTGTCGGCATAAGTAGTTGTATTCGATATGTGGGAGTGATCTTTGAGGAATAATCAATGTAAATTTCATTTTTTTACGTTTTCTTATCAAATTAGCTCAACAGACTGAATTTTCTCAAATATTCGAATCAGATATAGCATCCATTTTTCATTTATCTTGGGCGTAACTAAATCATACATTCCTGTACCCGTTGTTTCCGTTCATTTTTCATAACTTATGCCTCTGATACCGTCGTAAAAACAGCAAAGTGAATATTTGTGAAAAAAACATACTTATCATTTTGTTGCTAAGAATGTGTATATGAAAACCTCCTATAAAAAATTTTTCATTCATCATTTTCGATATTTTCCGGAAATTTCCAAAACTACATCAAAATTTTTCTAGTCTCGCGACTTCATTTTATAGACTACAGCTTTATGAGTATGAAAATATATAGTTGGAAGTCTGCTCTTTCTCACAGTGACTTCGATTTTTTTGTTGTAAATCTCAGGCCGGTTATTCTAAAACTTCAAGCGGCAATTCATCACCGTTCGCAACACGCCGTGCGCATCAATAAGCATCCATCATCTGATCTAGTAGACCGTGGGCCAACTCGATTCCAGAGATGACAATTTTTGGAGGAATTTTCACTTATAGCCTGTTTCAACGATGCAAGTTTGTCGCTGCACCTCCAAAAAATTTCAATAATTTCATGTGTTCATGCAAGTTTTTCAAGTTGCATGAATCTTTTTTGGTGCGATAAGTTGCAGTGACTCAGTTACAAGTCGCCGCGAGAAGTTGCAGCTATAAAATTGCATCGTCGAAACGGGGTGTTATAATATCACAAGAGCTCGAATTATTTCCGGGCATAAACTACATTGAGTTATTGTATAGTTTGTTTAGTTATAGCAAACAGAGATATTCTTATGTAAAACATTCCATGGAAGCATTTGCGTTAAACAATTTGAGAAAAATGGAATGCTTTGAAAAGTATCATTTATGTAAATAACTGCAGAGCGTTGAGTCAAGTGCAAGTATGTCATCCAAGATTGATATATTTAACAAAATTAATGGAAGATTGCGACCAGGAAGCGTTAGAGTCGAATGTTTGTTTGTTTGTTTGTTGCTATCTAAGAAAGTTTTCTGCAGATGCCAAGTAAATATGGACTTTTGCCTGAAAGAGATTTGAACAAAATCGTTTCAAAATATCAAATATATGTCTTAAAACACAAACATCTGATTAATTCGTCTCCTTCCTATTCACCATTGAGAAGAGAGGATGGGTTAGAATTGTTGTTGTTCTACATCATTTGAGGGTTGTAGATCATATGTTCATTTTTTGAACTACCAAAAAAATTTATCTTAAGTATCGTGGCGCCTCGAAAAAATTTCCGGAAATACTTTTAGTTGCCATAGTAACTAGTCAATATAGAGGCTTCTCATTGATTGAAAAGTAGAGGTGTGAATTTTTCATTGAAATGTGTAGCGTCCAGGTAAATCTTATTTTATCCCGAGTCGCGCAGAAAACTGAAAATATAAATTAGAGCTCATTGTTTTTTATGGGAAGCAATTCTGAAAAAATATGTAAACACCTTTTTTTGTGAGAACTTTTACGCTCTATGTTTCTTTACATTATATCAAAAATTTCAACCTCTTCCAAGTTATTGATGCGATACAGATTTTCCGAGTTTTCCCGGGACTCTTTCCCACGATTCTTTCCCACTTTCTAAAGGTGTTTTTTTTTGTCAAAGTACCCTTCTAAAACCACCGCCTACCAAAAATCATTCCTATTGAATTTACTGTCAGGTTTAAATAGCATTTTGACTACAACACCTGCATTTAAATGAATTATTGAATATTGACATTGATTATTACAGTTCCCACTTCAAAACCATATTTGGCAGATGAACACTCGGTTTGATCAAATTACAGATTTTGAAATCGAATAAAATTAAGCAAGCTCTACCTCTTTGGTATGGCCCTTTTCATTTTTGAAATATAAAATGTCACTTTTCAAAAATGTCGGAACGCCTTTTCATAATCATTCATAAAATTGTTTTTTTTTTACATCTGTCAGTTACAGAAAATGAAACTAAAGCATGTACCCCAATGGAATCATACAAGAAATCCGCCATATATGACCCATTAAGCATTGAAACATCAAAATAGTTATATGATACACTTTTAACGAAAGCTAAACCTTCAATATCTCAATTTTTATGATTATTGTAACAACATTTGGTCTCCATTCACTATTTGGCATAGTAACTTTATGTCTTCCTTTATGATATACCTGATGTAGAATTCATTTTTGCTTTCCTACAAATAATTCTCCCTTCAACAATCATTGCATCCTTGAAAATTTGAAAATGTTACAGAATAACTTCGTGCTACAATCTTCAACTTGTCACTTGCTTGTTATCTTACGGGGACGCATTCAAAAATTAGTATCAAATTGGAAAATTTTCAGAGTCTTTTTTGACACTGACTCTCAAAAAATATGTCAACGGCAAACTTATGCAAGTTGAAACTTTAATCAACTAGTCAGATTCTTATTTTCATTGGTAGATTTAAGAAAATACTGTACAGACTCCATGATTTCGATATATGGGTATTTAAATTCATTAAGTTGAAAATATTATGGAACTTCTCCAAACTTCTAGCAGCTGGGGGTTTCCACAGATACAAAAATACCTATTCTATGAGCTTGTGCAAAACGAGAAATAACGAGGTGATACCTGAGGAAGAACTGAAGAAAATGTTCCAGTTTCAAATTCAACTTGTTGTTACTCTACTAACTTCTTTGTTTTGTTTGTAGATTCAATTAATAATTTTGCCGTTTGATATTTCTCCAAATAAATTAGAGTCTAATATGATCCAGTCAATTTCAATATCAATTGTTTTTAGAAAAATCAACATTTTCCTACCAATTTTAATGGTACTTATCTCTCACATTATCCATTATTCATTGCATAAACGTTTGCGATAATCTGTAGCCCAGAGTTGAAAGCATCAATAAAGCTTTCTACGTGCACTTACTTAAATTTTCCGGGGAATGCTGTAAACCACTAATTTCCTGTTTTAAAAAGTGATATCTTCGAGTTACGCTCATGACCACAGCTAGAAAGGTAATGGTCAGCTGAACAGCGTAATGGAGTCTTCTCAGTTGTCATTGTAAATCTTGAGCAATGCAACGTGCAGATAGCGAAACATTTTCAACCTTCCCACCATCAGAAGGTGTATGTGCACATTCGACCTCAAGTAAGAAGAGTGAGAGTGTAACTTTTATTTTATTTTATGGTCTTTTGAATGTTGCTTCGTCTGTTTGCAACATGCAGACACTGAAATCCTCAGGATCTGGCCGTCATTGTAATGCTTTTCTCTGGCAGATACTTCATTATCATACCATCACCTCATTATCTCATTTTAATATCGACTATTTTTTTATATTTACTCAACTCCACTTTCGAGCAAATTACATCACAATTCTCGTGTGATTGTATATGATTGAATTTGAAATTTCATCTCAGATTGAATTGAAAGCCTCAAAAACACAGTAAAGGTTCAATCAAGTAAATAATTTCGCAACATATCTCTTTACTATCATATCTCCACCTTTATGTACATTAGGCACGAGATTATGAAATACAACTCAAAGTGATATAAATTGTTTATATCAGGGCGGGTCCTCAATAAATTTCATATGAAATTTGTAACAAACACCTTCCATAAAACTAACATTTCCAACAACACATGCAAATCTCCTGAAAGTTGGGTACTGGTATAACCCAGCGACGTCCCAAGCATCTCTTTCATCAAAAAAAAACAACATCTGTATATTTTCATAGTTACACATTTGGCTGCCCTAAGCAGAAAGCAATAAATTTTCTACCGAGGATTTATTCATATTAAAAAATATTTCCGCAGCACTAAAAAAACTATTTTCTCGCATGAATTATTTGAAAAAATATAAAACGATTATGCTTTGTTTTTCATTTAATGGTGATAATTCGAAAGGCTCTTTGAGAAATTCATCATGAAGAAATAAAGTAACTGAATTTGTTTCGAAAAAACAAAGTTTTTCATTAGCAGATACTATTTTTGTATGGGATTTGGCACTTAAGTTGTTTCAATGCAGCAACCCATTAAATTTGGTGTAGTTACTTGGTTTGGGTTCCGTTATTCATTTTTTAATTTCGAAGTGTGCGTCAGAAATGCAGTAACTGAAACAGTCAAGATTCACAACTTGGGAACAAGTGCCAAATACTTGGTTTCTGCTTGTGACAGCCGCATTCTTTCATATAAATGCGTTGAAAGTGTTGTATTCAAAAGAATCCAATTCCTTTCTAACACTATGCTTCACTCATCAATTCACTCACTCTCCTGGGACACCGGAGAAAAATTGGTGATTTGGGTTTTCTCTATACATATTTTGACAGTCATTGCGCATCTGAAAAATAAATGATTCATGTCACCTTTAGCAGTTTTGTAACAAGTCCATATTCCTCACTACACTACCGGTCTCGGTAGTGTAGTGGTTAGCATATCTGCCTATCAAGCGGAAGGCCGGGGTTCGAATCCTCGCCGGGCCACCGTGCTGGGTAATCGCACGTTAAAAGGTAAGGCCTCGTTGATCCATTGCTCGCACAAGTTTCGACTTCTGAGGGTTGACGTTCGTCAGCTGGTTAACGAAAACGAACAATATTAGTATAGCCTTTTTTTGTGTGTCAATCTCGAAATAATATTCTTTTCTGGTGAGACCTCAAAATATCCAAGGAGCACACTTATTTCTATCTTGTTGCCCTTGGTTCACATAATGTACAATTAACCTTTTCGTGAATCGAAGGATCTAAAGCGAGACAGATTGTGTTTTGTTGAACAAATGAACTCAATTCCGTTTTGCTATTAGATGAATAATTAGGGCACAAATAACAAAAAAGATCTTCATGCGAGTTTCGAAACAAGTCAAAATTGCAATATAAATTGTGTTAGAGGAAATTTCCAATACATTCAACTGTTTTTTCTCATACCTCCCGAACAGCGTTGCTAGATTAATTTCACCACCGTATCATGACTGTGTAATCGGGACATCAAGAGGGTAAACAATTTCAAAACGATGCACTTTTTTTAAGTAAGACACATTTTTTGCAGTTTTGACTGACATCGATATCAGCACTTACGACGACAGTACTCTAGGAGCACCTTCAGTAACCTCTTACAGAATGAACGATGATGTCTTCTGTGTTCAGCCACCTTCCCTAAGAGCGATGGGATCATTTAGGTCTTCCAGAGACTCTACGAATTCGACGTCGAAAAGGAACCCTCCAGATGGAAAATGTCATTATTTCAAATTCAGAGGTGAGTTACTGAAATGTTTCAAGATTCTTGAAAACTATCTCGGTGGGAAACCAATATTCATGTTCGATCGTGGTAGTAAAAGTTTGCAGCTGAGAGTATAGCCCTGTGAGTTCCTAATAGAATATTCAATTAGTGAGTATATACCCAGTCTCTCTGATAGATCATCTGAGAAGTAGGTTTATATCAAACCAACCATATACTGGATGGCTTAATCATTTTGAAGGATTATTTTTATGAATAGACTGAAAGAGAAAATAAGAAAGACGTTATTACTATTTTAATTTTTATATCTTCGAACAAATCCAAAAATAGTCTTGAGTGAATGTGAATAAATTATTAATTTATATGGCCTCATTCTATACTATTCCTTTCTATACTATACTATCGTTAATTATTATAATATCGTAACATAAGATGAAATAATGAACAATAATACCGTATTGTATATTGTCAATTTGATCTTCAAATGGGGTTGACCCGTAAAATAAATTAATATACTCATTGGCATTCTTCTGAGTATTGATACTTCTTCTTTCGGTCCAGTAGACTACCAATCAGAGTATCATACCATATCCCAAACAAAAAAAATTTTCATCTCCATGTAAGTAATTTTTATACTTCATAGTATCAACTAATATTATATTACTCTTCCTTTATTGTAGAATTAAATGTTAATTCAGCTGATGATGAACCTATGTAGGTTCGAAACATGTACTGAATCACCGTCCTGACATCCTTTAAATATTGAATGGTGGAGACGTCTTAGAGTTTTTCTGCATCGTAAAAAAAATTAATGATTAACTGTTGATAATTTGTCTGTGATTTGATTGGAGAACTGATAAACATAAATGTACTTTGACTCAGATGTAAAATTTGTATGATAAACTGTGACAGTGAAATCCAAAAAAATTTAAAAGTTCTTTCATCACAGTTTAACCAAAAACGGTATGAAAAGTAGAATATCGCCTTGAATATGTAATTCTATAATTGCAAAAAAAATCAAAACTGTTTGTACTTGGAAATAAACAGTCATTTCCAGAAACTATAGTTTCGTTGAATGCTAGACACTTCGAAGATCCATCTAATGATCATTCTATTAACATTCTACCAGTTCTCGCCTTTTTTGGCTTACTGGAAATGGCCGAGATATAAAATCTAAAATTCACGATGTTTTTTCAGAATGGTCTCTGCATAGTTCAGACTGATCTGAATGTAGGTGAATGGAAGATTTGAAATCTTCAAAACATTGAATAAGCTTCCATACATCCTCTAGAAATAGAGCTAATTCAAGAACTTTGAAGCTATAATAATCGATTGACAATTTCAAATTTCCAAATGTCTGATGACATCAACCATTAGAATCAATTCTACCATATCTTTGTTCGATTTAGTTCAGCCATTGACAACTAGGTGGATACTTTCACTATGCTTAGGAAACAATGGAATTTCATTCACAGTTTCTGTATTTTAATTATATCAATCGTAGTGTGATGCAACGACTAGAAGGTGGAGGAACTTTGCCCCATATGGGAAATTTCAAAGTTCGATAGCTTTTCACCGTACCGCAACCTTTAATACACATATAGTGCTTCTCTGGCAAAACAGGTTGCCTATTCACGAATCCATTTTTCTATACTGTATTGTAGTAGTTTGGGAGTTCACTTTTGGAGTTCTAGTATAAAAGTACATTGATATAACTACTCAGATTAAATATTATATATTGATTTCCTCATAAAACATACGTTGAATGAGTGACTTCACTGAATGACCCTATAAGTCAATCAGATGAGTCTTATATTCAAACCTCTGTGCACCAGAAGAAATAAACCTATTTTCACTTCTTCTGTGAGTGCAGCTATCCTTTTTTCACGTCAAAATCAGTGAGTGAACATTCTCAAGATTTCCTACCATTACCTGTCCATTTTTATCGTCATCTCGAATCATACATCACTAATAACTTTCCTTTTTTTTTCAGAACGTTCTTATAGCGACATCCAACGAGTGTAGATGAACTACAACGACTCATATCTCATCAGCAGTCAGTGATTGAATTATTAGGTGTTATTTTATAGTCTGTTGACTAGTCATTCCCAAAGACAATGCTGATATCAATTTCAAATGCCAAATAGTTGAATCTAGGCAATACGTAATATCAACCATTTACTCATTATTTATATAAATTTTTTCGAATAAATGTTTCTTCACCGAATGTGAGAATTTCATATGATTTTTTGTACCAATTTCGTGACAATCCGTAATTGTAATGTTGGTCTTTGCGATATTGTAATGGTAGTTTGTTATGTATTTTTACTATGTACCTATTTATCAATGAATGGAATAAATTAAATGGATTCACGATTGCATTAAAACTTATTTTATCATTTCAATTACTAAAACTTCCAGATGAATCTAAAACATCATCTGTCTCTTCCAAGAATCGTTTCTGTAGAAGCAGATATCATTCATTACTCAAGTAGAATACTCATTATTATCCGAACGGACATGCACTGATAAACATGTATTTGCTATGCACTGGATATCCTATGAACGTCTATTTGAGACACTTTTGGACGAGTGTATACAATACAATACATTTATTGCTTCCACAATATATATTTTATAGCGAGGGTTCGAAAATACAGGTGCTAACATATATCAATTATGCTAAATGAGAAGAAAGAGACGAATAAGAAATACAAAAAGTTCAAACAAAAATAATGTTCAACAAGAAAAAAACAGATTAAAGTATAAAACCTAATACTCATTCATTCATCACGAAAGATCGGAGTCTCAAGATGTTCCAGACATAATAGGATATGACCTTTGGCAGATTTTGCAGAAATATTATCAAGAGAATAGATAAGATTGTCAAGGTTGGATAGAAAGTCGAAATTTTTGGGTTTCATTGCACAGTAAATGGACACTCGAACAAAATATGTTCAATAGTTTCCAGTTACAAATTGTACAAATCTCCCTCGGATCTATTCTATAGGTGGAACAATTCAGTGTGAATTCAATAATGTATTTATTACAAAGACGGAGTTGTGCAATGGTTCTTTTGACTTGGATGGGTAGATTAAGACTTGAGAAATTTTGATTTGACCTGCTAACTCTGAAAAAATAATAAAGGGAGAGAAACGTAGCACGGTTTGAAAGTGATACATCTTCTTGAAATAGCTTATCCCGAAATTTGAGCATTATCGTTTTTTTATGGGTAGTTATGGAACCACGTTCAATTTGAGACCAAATTTCAGGTAAGTTAAGTGAGGTGAAGAGACTTTTCAGTTGCAGTGTCCAGTTAAACCTTTCGTCACAGCTGACAAAGTGTGAGCTGTCTTGAGAAATATCTTAGGTAATCGGGTTTCATCCATGCTCAATATTTTGGTTATCCAATTGAGACATCGTTTGAAAACGTTGTAAATCAATTTTACCCTCCCAGTTTCTAGTCTGACAACATAGTCAGGTGACGTTATAGGCAGAAGTAAAATTCCTTTTAGGAAAATCATCTGAACACGCTCCAACATTTCAGCGTATCTAAGACCCCAGAAGGCAACACAACTGAACATGACGCTTACAAATAGGCTATCAGAAAGTTTCATTTTGCATTTCCAAGAGTCTGTTTTGCTCTTGGAAACAACAGAAAGTAGTGCACCTATTGCCTGTGTATATACATTTCCTATATCCAAATAACATCCAAAAATTTTCAAATTTATTCGGATGGATATTTATATATCGAGAAATAAATCGATTTTGTCCATCCAAATGAATTCAATTGTATTTTCTGAAATATATGAAAATATCAGAAAGGTTCAAAAAATATATAATTGATGTTTGTGTTACCTGTATCCAAAATAATATCAGCAGAAAAATCATAATGAGATGAACCATTCTCAAGAGAAAATATCAGCGTCCCTGTTACGTGTTTTCTCTATACAACAACCTCATGAAGCAGTCATTTATCCTAATTGAGAGAGCTATCGTATAGCGAAACACGTGTCGCAGTTCTGTAAACCCATTGTTAGTTATCAAGTATGGGCCAATTCGAATTTGAAAGCATTCTTGGTTTACATCAAATAATTGAATTCTTGATATTCAACATGAACTTATGATAGATATCAATTTATTTCCACACCTCTTCTTTAGGCACTGCACAATTTTTCGACTGAATCTTTTATATCTTTTCATTTTCGTCAATTATTCCAGTCAGCAGTGACTTCAAAAATTCAACTTGAAATAGTAGCTATGAGATGATAGGATTCTTGAATAATTGAGTCATTTTTGCAATTTCTCTCTGCAAAAAATATAATGTTTTTGATAAAGATATCAGTTTGTTTTGCCATTGGATCACATTTACTAGGTTAGTGAAAGTATTGAAATTGTTTAAATTCACCTCTGCAAAAAACCTTGAAAGAATCAGGTTGAAATTTGCGAATGTTTTTAGTTAACACGCCCCATTTAAGTATAACCATATATTTTCTTATAACACTATGTGTTCTTATGAGATTTATTTCGGAACAATCACAAAAAAATAATGATACCCTTATCTTTGCATAGATTTATTCAGCACGATTATTGCGTTTTCCGCTGTGTATGAAATGTAACAGTTTATACCATACCATACTCAACCTGAAAACCTATGTTCCATTTTATTTTTGTATATTTTCAATATATTTCGACTGATCTATTCTTCCTAATAATTATTGCTCTTTTGTCACATGCAACTAAATCATTTAATTTTCAACTCTTTCACAACCGCATTCTCATTGGCATATCTATTTCAGTATTGAATATATATATATCTCCGACTACGACTCAAGTCGGAGTAAATAGAAGTATGTCGGACCAAAAGTGGTTTCCACGTATTGGGGAGTCTTCGAGAATCGTCGCGTTTATTGAGACAGTTGGGACGTTTTTCGATTTCATTGGCTTCACGGGTAATTCGGGTTTGGAGGGTTTTGGCTGTGGCAACGGTTTTGGTGTTTCTGAAATCGATTTTGTGGCCTGTTTCTAAATGATGTTGGAATAATGCTGAGTTTGTGTCAGAATTACGGACTGCTAGTTCGTGTTCATATGCTCTACAGGACACTTGTCGGTTGGTCTGGCCGATGTATGTTCTGGGACAGTTAGAGCATGGTATTTCATATATTCCTTGGGTTTCATTGGAGATTGTGTCTTTGGGTGTTCGAAGGTAGGTGGATATTTGGTTGTTAGTTGTGAAAATGGTTTTGATGTCATGTCGTGTCAGAATTCGACTTATTTTATCAGTAACACCATGAATATATGGAAGGAAAGCTCTTTGTCGGTTTTTGTTTCGTCCTTCGGGGGTCTAGGGTGAAGATCTCGGGTTTACTGGAGTTTAATAGACTTGTGGATTTGGGAATCGGAAAAATCGTTCTGGGTAAGTGCGGATTTGAGCTTTTCCATTTCATTGGATCTATTGTGGTTATCTGTGAGTTTGAAGGACCTATGTATGACAGAATTCAGAACCGAATCCAATTGTGCTAGGTGATGATGCGACTTGGCATTGAGGTACCGGTTTGTATGGGTTGGTTTGCGGTAGACGGTGTGAGTGAAAGAATTGTTGGACTTCCTGATGAGAACATCCAAGAATGGGAGAGAGTCGTCCTTTTCTATTTCCATAGTGAATTGAATGTTGGGGTGAATGGTGTTAAGGTGGGTCAGGAATGTTGGTAGGGTTTCAAACCCATGAGGCCAAGTGGCAAAGATGTCATCTACGTATCTGAGCCAGCAAGTGGGCTTGAGTTCAGATGTGTCAATGGCTCTGGTTTCGAGGTCCACCATGTAGAGGTTTGCTAGAACTGGGGAGAGGGGGGAACCCATCGGAGCTCCTTTCACTTGTTTGTAGAATTTGCCCTGAAATAGAAAGTATGTACTGGACATACAATGGCTGATGAGGTTGAGATTGTCTCTAGAGATTTGATGCTTGGTTTCCAAAACACTCAAAGTTTCTGCCAAAGGAATATTCGTGAAAAGAGATGCTACATCGAAGCTTAAGAGAATGTCTGTTGGTCGGAGGTTGAAGGTTTTGAGTGTTTCAATGAAATGAAAAGAGTTTTGAATATACGACGAACACTGTTCTACTAGAGGTTGAAGGGTCTTTATAGACGCGGATCAACGGATCAACCGGAAGTTCCAGCCAGCACATTTCTAACCGCGGAAGCCTAGCCGATCAAATATATATATATATATATATATATATATATATATATATGGAAAGAGTACTAATAAACTAGTTGATATCATTCCGTCCGACTTACCTTTTTCTGTTGAAATAATGAGACTGGATTTTAACAAAAACTATAATTTTATTCGAATAATAAGAAACAATATAATTCCTACATCATCTATACAGCAATGAACATTATTTGCGAAATGAGTTATTGAAATTATTTCAGACTAGGAAATCAATTGCTTTCGTGAATTGTGATAAAAAAGATAATAAATAGCATAAATACACATATTTAATATTAGTCCATCCATGATGATTGTGAGTTTTGATGATATTTTTTTTTTCAATGAAAATATTGAAATTTATTCCTCGGTACAAATCAAAGTGTAGGATTATAAAAATGCCTTCAATCAAAAAAATAGCAACACTGAACATTGGTTTTGCCTGAGAAAACAAAGATATCCGTCATATTAAAAGTGAAGTCAGAATAAGGGATTCCAAACAAAACATGATAATTTCACACATCGTACAAAATCGTAAAAATGCGGAATTCATCAGGGAGTATTTTCTCGAGAGCTTTTCCTAATAGTAGACTATCACAAAATAAATAGGTTTTATTTACAACAAAGAATCTGCCAGAGACTGACACATATTTCACTAAAATGTTTATACAATTCGACCTATATTTAACGTTTTGGTATGATTTTTGTCAAGAAAGTTCGTAGGGCTAAACAAAATTAATACTATTTATAAATTACCTAAGCTAATTGTCTTTTGTTTTAGTATCCTGTAGCTGTGAAGAGCTTTCTCAAATTGAATTCATGGATTTTCACGTAGTATGAATTGTGCATCAATACATTTGGAATCAGATAAAAACCAAACTAGATCCAGAATGGAGGCTGCACTATTAGATTAAAATTGAAAATCCGAAAAAAACACGTCTTTGCAAAAACTCAAGAAACCTCTGGAGACATATCAAAATGTAAACATTATTGATATCTGAAATGAAAATGGATACAAAACATGCGATGAGATTCTTTCACTACTTCAAATATTCTCCTTATGCTAATATATGACTAGAATGAATCATTTCCTAATTGTCATTTCAGAGACAATGAGTTCATAATTCTCATACCACTCTTCACATCCACAAGAATTCGAATAATCGTATATTCTCCTCAGAGACCCACCATTTCAAGGAATCGAAGGAGAATACTCCATTATTGACCATCGAACAATATTGTTAAGAAGCAGCATCATATCTTTCATACTCATCACGTTTCTAAAATTCAGGCTTTTAATTACTTTCATAAAATCCCAGATCCATATACTTGCTTATGATCAATTCCAAAGTCAGTCACGAATGGTTATGGATATGAAAAGGATGCGAGTTGCTTCTCGATGAAGAATTTCGATTTAGTGGATAAATTCATTATCCATATGGCTAACGTGACTCTCGTCATCTTTGTTGACGTACTCAGCACACAGACAACTCCAGAAAATGAGCAGGGATATACGGGGTATTAAGAAAACATGCAGCAAAAATTCAATAAATTATTCCTTGACCTATTCTAAAAATATGTTGTCCTATGATGACTTCTGAAAAGCCACTTCGTTTTGATGTCACAGGGTAAAAAAAATCGTGAGAGGAACAGCATCATCATATGTAAATTTGCTCAATATAGAATAATTGTTCAAAATGACTCATTGACTACCGAACTCTTTCAAAAAGTTGTATCCAGAAATTGTCCGATTTCACAGGACTTTCGAATTTATTTGTTCTTCCTAAACTCATTTCCGTATTAATATCTAATATGGTTACTGCCTATTTTGTTCACTCTGTATCTTTGAAACAAGTATATCAGAAATCAACAGAGGACAAAATATTCTTAGAATAAACGAAGGAATAAGCCATCGAATATTTGCCTGGTGTTTTCATAACACCCTGTATATCTTGTGGTACTAATATCATTTTCCTGAGTTATTTATTTGCAAGCATACGTCCTGTAACTACTCATTTTTTACGTGCTTCTTTCAGTCAACTTTTGAATACACATATATACACAATACGACATCGAAAAATAGCCGCTTCAGGATAACATTTTTTCAAATACTGTCACCTATCAGTTCACTCCTGAACTTATTTGTACGATTGTTGCCTGAACATTGCCGAAATCTCTTCTAACGTTTTGTTCTTTGTTTCTGGTACCTTCTTATATATGAAGAGCAGGAATAATAACTGCAAGACGACGAAAATGAGGAAGACGTATGATCCCATCAGTTCCTGAAAATAAGAAATCGATTTTTAGATTTATTAGGTTAAACATGAAATATACATTGTTTTGTCTAATTTTATAATTTCATTTTATCTACCCCCGTACTATTATAATACACTTATATGCTCATAACTCGTTTAATAATGAAATCCATTACGATACAGATTTTCAACCAATAGAAACCCATTATTTTTCAATCAAGCATGATGTGCAAGCTTCGTTTCGTATCCCGGTTTATGCTCATGTATTAATAACCATCATTACACGATCGTTGCATAATATACTATTATGTCAAAAATGGCAAAGATCTTTTTGGTTTTTGCTGTATCATATTTATCAATGTCAATTCATATCTATTATTAATAAGTAATACGTGGATGAAAGGTGCTTTTGGAAGAAAGACTGATGATGACACACTGATCACTTTCTCATCTGTTTTTTGTTTCTGAGTTTCCAGTTCACATAATATATAAGAATCTTAAGTAATACTTACAGCAAGTGGTAAGAACGCCAATCCCACCAAGAAGTTAGCGGTCCAGTTTATGCAAACAGCCAATGAACTAGCCGTGGGTCGGGCCGATTGGTTGAACAATTCCGAAACCAAGAACCACGGGATAGATCCAGGACCAGTGGCAAACATGACGACATAGATGAGAACGAAGATGACGCAGAAGATACCTGCCACTGGGCTCGATTTCTGTTAATAAAATCGACACCAATTAGTGTTTCGGTTATCAACAATATCCATGAATCAAGAATGTATTTTTCAAGTTTTCAGCTTTGAGCGTGTACTGATCCAACTCACCCCAAAGATCATTCCAACAGTCAGCAACAATGTATCTACGGCCATACCAGCAAAACCAACGAGGAGCAGTGTCTTCCTTCCAGCCCTTTCTACGAGGAATAGGGATACTATCGTCATTAAAACGTTGATAAGTCCCATGGCCAAAGTAGCATATTTCGGGTTGTTTCCATGTAATCCAGCCATTTCGAAAATTTCACTCGAGAAGAACATTACCTGGAAGAAAAAAATATTCATTTTAATTCAATGACCAATTTGAATTAAATACAAAGCATCTTTGAACTAACAGCATTTCCAGCAGTTTCTCAAAATGTTTATTGTTTTTCTTGTATATTTTACTTCGGAACAATGCTCTTCAAAATTCAATAGACCAATCAGGTATCGGTCGATTTGCTTAAAACAGAGCTAACAGACGGATCCACGGAAATGAAAAATCATGAGTACCTATGGCTCTATAGAAAATTTGACACACGTGTTCGAAAAAGTAAAAGATTGTTTACTGCCTTGAATCCCAAGTCAAAGATAAACACAACATTTCGTTCTTTCTAAGCTTGACCAATGGGTATGATAATTCATCATTGATTATGAATCCTATATTTCTTCAACAAAATTCATGATATATTGTTTTCATTTGAATGCAGGCATCAGCAATGAGAAGTAAGTAACAGTTTGCTGAAAGGACAAGCCAAAGTAAGGCGAAATTACTTTTTGAAATAGTGAATAGCAGAAAGTGGAAACGAGTTACTAATACAAATTAGTATAAAAAAATATTCCTATATCCAATTCATTACAGGAACTAATTGAGCTCAGATGATTAGCTGATTTTTCACCAACCATTGAATTCAAATCATTCATTCTATAATTTTCTCAACTTTTCCAAGTTTATTCCTTTTTTTCTAAATGGAATTATCTGGAGGGTGAACTGTATCAAGAGGACAAAAGCAAATTAAATCGCTGTATCCTCTTATAACTTCCAATTATCAATGAAGAACGTATAACATTACCGCCGTTATAGCCGAAAGGAATAATTGGGTGGTTGTTTTATGTGGCGCCTGTTCTCAGTTTCTTCTCAGCGTCTGTCTTTCATTTGTTATGATTATATGCTTGCGAACGATTGATTTCAATCGGTAAAAAAAACAAGTTCTGATCAAAAACACAACTGAATCTGGTCTACGGTTGAAGGTGAATTCTCATACTACGTCTAGAGACATCATCATTGGGAGGCTGACATGAAATATTGTTGATGTTGAGATGATAATAATGTATATCTTTTATATTGTATCATTAGATTGAAAGCAATGGTCGTTTTCCTACATTTCGGTGATTCCCCGAAAACTGACCATGTCCCAGGTAAAAAATCTATTACTGAGAAATACCGACATTCCTGGCATGTCAAAGACCTTTGATACATTCCTTGACTATTCAATGCGAACTGGGGGTGAAGGGTGCTCCTTGTTTTACTACAAAGACATCAAAGGCGTGTTTCTGGGGTGAAAACAAGACTATCTTAACGAAAGCAAGCGCCACCTGAGAAATGTTGTATTGTTTGAAATATGAGGACACTCAGGAATCTGCATATGCCTCGCCAATTGTGGATTAAGTGTCATCTAGACAGTAATCTGGAATGTAGTACTCATATGAACCTACATATTACTTCTCTAGATGAAATACAAAAATCATAAGTACCTATAAACCATCCATATAACATATGTTTTTGAAACGAGTAAGTGTTAACATTTTCAGTTCTGAGCCTTTGAAAGATCCGAACTCAACTATCGAAAGAACCATGGTGCATATCATCTCCAAACTTGTACTGTACTCACCGATCTCGGATTAATTTCATGAGAGCTTGTAGCAACAAGGAAAACCCGAAATCTGCAGTTTTTCTTAAAGAAAACAAACTATTTGAGCTTCGTAGACTGCCACTAGATTCAGTCTTCGAAAAATACTAGGGCTTCCAGATATTACTGAGTTTTTTTATTGATTATTTTTTTCACTTGTCAAAATGTGACGTTTTTGGCATTTCAACCAATAGTAGCGGGTTATTCTATGGTTATTATACTGATAAAACTGCCTGGTCCTTTCGATACAACGTTGTTTACCTTTGCACTGTCAAAACTATACGGTTTACCGCGTCGATTTTATTGAACTGGCTCATATTTATATAAATTATCATGAATAAAGAGTTACCTTATTATTAATAGTCATTCACCTTTCACTTTTTCAGCATAATAATAACATAACACATTTCAATGAACACTCAAACACGTAAATAGCTCATAACCCCAACTTTATGACAGATATAGCGACCGATTCAAATATTTAAGGTTTCCTCAACTCAACTGAAGATGGCGTACAATTAGTTTTTATTGAATACAATTCATTTTTTGTTGTATGAGAAGAAACCGTTGTATGAAGATTTTGATACAACGACATATCGAATGATTTTATGTTCCTTCTGGCGCGATTTTCATTTCATAAGAAATTTTCAATTATTAACCTTGTACAATGAGAGGGGTGACGCCATCTCTTGGTATCGTCGGCAAGCATTATCATATTCACTGCGTGAGCATCATATCTCTTCTGGATCATAGAGGGCATACATCGTTGTTTGACATTTCAAATTTGTAAAATTTTCACCTATTCTCCCTTCCTTCTTATGTAAATGAAATACTGATCAATCAAATTGTTCTTCCTTCTATTTGTTCTCAAAAATAATCTCTCCAAATACAACTCGTTCTTCAAATTTGATAAGATAAATTTTCATTTTCGAAACACTCAAAATTTTTTATTTTGAGGCAAAAGCATTCAAACAAACCGAATTAGATAAAATCACTCGTCTTACGGACTCGTGATTTTATCAATCGGTTTGTTTTCATACTTTTGCCAAATAAAAAAGTTTTTGTGGAAAATGGAAATATATCGATTAAATTTGAAGGACTCGTCGATAAAAGTCAAACAATACTTACAGCATTGATTCCCGAAAACTGTTGGGCAACCATGACTGTCAAAGCAATATTCAAAGGAATCCTCAAAGCACTGTTCGTCACCAGCTCCTTGATCGTCACCTTGGGCACCAGTTTGGCGGCGTCACATTCGGCCTTCATCATGTCCATCTCCTCGTGAACGTCGAAACTTTCTCTCAGCCATGACAAGGCATTTCGCGCTTGGGGTTCGTTTCCTTTGGAGAGGAGCAGGTATTTGGGAGATTCCGGACAGAACGGCAGAGTGATCAGCTGGAAATAGAGTGATGATGATAACGATTCAAGAGCGACAGCAAAAAGTGTTACAATCATCGGGATAGAAACATAATGAGTGCACTAACATCTCAAAATTAAAATATATTCAACAATACCTAGTCAATGTATACTTGTATATTCTAGACCTTATTCAAGTCTCTAAATGATTTCACTAGCGATGTTACCTTCAACATAATACCGAATAGAACAACATATTCCTTTGTCATGTTTTTGATTTTTTTTCTCATAGTTCTGAAAGTCCTATTTGACCTCAATGTGTGAAGGAAAAATGATAGAAAAGGGCTGGCAGTTTATGAGACAGACATGAGAGTCACATTTACTTTGTTGTGATCTGAGACTTGAATAAGGAATATGAGGATCTCTATGAGTTGTATATGTCGAAACAGGGAGGACGTTCAGATAGTTGCACATGCATATTTGCCATACATCCCGAAGGTCACAGACAGAATTGGAAAACTCCTGGGTAAATACAACAAAAAAACTGTATTTAAACCCACAAAGAAGATTCAACAGAGCCTCAGATCGGCTAAAGACAAAAGAGATCCACTGTCTGCAGTCGCATACTGTGCACCTGTGGGAAGGTATACATCGGTACCACCAAAAAATCCATGAGAACAAGGCTAAAGGAACATGAAGAAACTGCAGACTAGGGCAAACTGACAAGTCGGCTGTGGCGGAACACGCACTAAGTGAGGGTAACCACAGGATTCTGTTTGAAAATGCAAAACGGATTGCACCCAACCAGGGATACCATAGCCGACTGGTACGGGAGGCAATAGAAATCCACAAACACACGGATAATTTCAACAGAAAAGAAGAAGCTGTCAACCTCAACCGAATATGGAATCCCATGATAAAAAAATTGATAATAACTGCAGGTAGTTCTTCAGATAATAATGATGCTTATTCTCCGAACCCAGGTGACGTAAACAAGGTAATCAATATTAATGACAATTCCCCTAATCCGAATGGAACAATTAGCACCGAAAACTACCTGAATCGGCATAAATACAACTTGCGAAGAAAAAAAAATCTCCAGTCGTTGGAGTGAATTTCAAGATGAATGAGCCTCTGAAGAAGCTAGCCACTCGAGCCAGCGAAACGTCAGGAAGAAATTCCAAAAAACGACGGCCTTCAAACCCGAATAAAAGTAGTGATACTGAAAACCTCGGCCGCGAAAGCCTTAACTATTTTGTCAGTGGTATATGTGTTAACATGAAGAAATACCATGATAAATTCTACCAGCATGTAAATCAATAAGTATTACGACTTCAGAAAGGTATTTGGGTCTTTGTAAACTCTTGAGTACTTGATACTGGCCTATCCTTGCACTTAACAGAACCGATAGACCAAAATTGGTCAATTCGTCCACTTCTACTGGCTTTTGTATCACAACAAACATATATGTGATGACTCTGACATAGATATCTCGTCAGATGTAATCCAATACCCTTCGTGATATAAACAACATGAGTATAAATTTGCTTCTAGCGGTTATTTACCCACTAACCAATGCTCTATAGGTGAAGCGGGACTAAAACTGAATTTGTTGTTCGAATTTTGTTGGACTTTTCTATATTTACTTCTCACCTGTCCTATTTAATGAAAATGATTATAAGCGTTTAACACCTCCTCTGAAATTGTTTGTGCACTAATCTTTGTTGGATGTTCAAAAGTATGAGAAACCTCCGATAAAGAACTCAACTCACTTGGAAAATAGCAGGAACGATAGTCATAGCCAGCAACGTGGGCCAAAGGCTCTCAGTTCCCAAAATACTGGAGAGCCCCAAAATCTGCGAGATCAGTATGGATATGGTAATAACCAGCTGATAGACGGTCCCCACAGCTCCTCTGAGGTTGATTGGAGATACTTCTGCCAGGTACATAGGCGCAAGTCCAGCGTTCAGACCAGAGTTGATGCCTATGAAGAACCTGCCTAGGATGATCAGTTCGTATGAAGATGCAGCTTTCGATGTGGCTTCGCAAATGACGGCCAAGACGACCAAGATGTTGTTCAGCAGTAGTCCTCCCTTGCGACCGAATTTTTCAGCTATAAGACCTGAAAACACATAAAACGATTGAATTATAAGTTAAGAAAACTTGTACATCGATGCAAATCAGTTGAATCACATAATTGCCTAAATATTTTCAATTGAAGTGCTGTTGAATTCAGTTATTTGATGAGACAACTGTGTAACATGAATGAATTGTTTTCATTTGTTCACACTGCTCATTAAACGTTTACTTTTTCAATGGTATTATGATACATTCATTTTGACCTGATTAACTCTTTTATATTTTGTCTGGGGTGAAAAATATATGATGGCAATAGATGTTTTTTCGTTCAAAGTAGGAGTGGGATGTCCCTTCTTCTTCTTGGAATGTCTCAGGAACAACTATTGGATGAACTCTTGTTATCAGCGATGTTGATCAATATGATATCACCCTTTTGAAGAAAAAATGAGTTCAGCTCTCGTTGATTTGAGAAGCCAAAAGCATTGGAATTCCTTTATCAAACTTTCGCAATGCCATAATGTAAATATTATTTACTGATTGTGAGCCACAGTAAAAGACAGTCAAATTTCATTTTCGAAACTTCACATAAAAGGAATGGCCTTCCATCATCAGTATTCTTCTTAGCCAGTTCCGGAGCCGGAAGGACAAGAATTTCAATCGCTCCGGGAACTCATTTCTCGAACAGGTGTGCGGATGTAATTTAGTTGCTGTGAATAAATTCATCGAGAACAATAACGAAAATTTTAAGCATCCTATACTTGATTGATACGACTTTGAATGCTGGTCCGCCTTGACCTTAACGGATGTATCAATACTTGTGATGGTTTAATATATCAAGTTTGCCGCTCTCGACCAGACTCAACATTCGTGACAACAGGCCTACATGTACACAAAATATGAGACGATAACAGTGAAGACAATAAATTCTTGTTCGATCAATTTTATCTCAGAAATTATCAGGATGTATCGTCTAGAGTCATCCATTCATAAATCGTATGATATTTTTAGATTCCAGTAGTCATCGAAATCTATTTTGGCATCGATTCCCAATTATAAGAACGATTCTGAAGAAAGGGTCCAAGATGTAAATCGATATTCCGAGAAACAAATTATATATGGGAAATAGTCGCTTCGTTACGTTTCTCGAACAAATTTAATAATCCAACTGCTATTCATAACTTCAACAATTTTTCTCAGGTTTGATGTGTGACCATCAAGTGAGCATTCACCTTGAACACGCTGTTCGGTGGAATATATTTCTCTTATCAGTTTAAATATTCAGAAAGACGACGTTTTGCATCGTAACGTTGATGACGCCAACGCACACACTGCTGATTTTTTATCGTTACCGTACTCCTATTTCGTTAGCACGGTGAATGACTTTGAGGGATTTGATTACCATGAAATAAATCACATGAATCCAATTATTGTTCAAACATCACGAGAGAATGAGTGAGATATCAATTTTTTGTAGCAGTGGTGATAATTGATAGCCAGTGATTGTTGTAGAAGGTTCAGACTTGAGAATTTGATGAAGAGGATTGTAGGTCATTCAACATATAGGTCAATTGATTGAAGAACTGACTATTCCACCTCGACCAATTTTGGTGATAAACTCACTACTTAAAATGTGTACTATAATAAGGTTGCTGGAGATTCATTCATAGATTTAGTACTACCCAATAGTTAGGGGAGTAGTCTATCGTTGACGGGATATCTCCCATAGTTTATAAAGAAATGATGGCATGGGAAACTGAAATTTTGAGTTCTGTGATGTCAATTCTCTCAATAAAAACTGAAGGATATTTGTTAAATGTATCAGATAGGGATAAAGCCATATTGAGTCAACTGCCAAGCTTCGTTCGCTGTCAATTGTTCTTCCTCATCAAAAAAGTGCGATTGGTTATCTGGGGTACTACTTGGACAATGGCTTTTTTAAGAGGAGCAGTGAGAATTTATCGGGTGTGAACTTTATCTGATTCACAAGAATTATATTATACAGATTAGCTGATTATGAGAAATAAATAAGTAAAAATGTAGTTAGGAATCCAACAGCAACAGATCATATTTATATTTATTTTAAAATACCAATGAATAATAATGAATGATTTCGAAAGAATTCAAGCGATTTTTGACAGAACTCCTATATTTTCTTTATATTTTATATTTCTCAGAATATAGAGTCTTGAATATATAAAATTATTTTCCCTTTCAACCCTTGAACAATTGGAGACTAAATTGGGATTTCCTTCTCGTTCCTCAATCGTCTTCATCTTGGTTAAGGGGGTAATCTCAACAAATAGCTGGAGATCTCAAATCTTAGACCGTCTCGAAAGAAATTCAAAAAAATCAAAGTTTTTATGAAATTCCACTTGAGAATGTTTTTTCGAATGTATGGGAAATGATTCTCAAATTGTGATCTCTCGACCTCATAAAAAATACTTAAGGCTTCATTAGTATTACCTGTTATTGCCCCTCCAATCATTCCTCCAATGCAAAATACGGAAGTCATCAAAGAGTAAATCAAAGTAACGCTATCCTTGTCGGGATATTCTCCTGTTCTGTTCATCGCAGTTTCATTGATCCAATCCACGAGAACCTAGAAAATGAATTATGTTACTGTTCATTCGATATCATAAACAAATTGAACTGATAGAGATGGGGATGGTTGAACTACTTCCTGCCTTAGATCGATAAATCATGCTTGAGGTTTCTCCTTTCATGCATTGATATTTTTTTATGGCTGAAAGTTTTGATAATAAACACACCAAAAATTTTGTGAGAGTTTAAATAAACTTTGAATGTTGAAAAATGGTACGCATCAGTTTGCGCAGAGAAACAGCTTCAAAAGCTGATAGTCTGAAAATTCTTGGAGAATGTCAATATGTCTGGGATAAGTTAGAAAACCAAATATTTGACTAATAATGCTCGACCCTGAGTTCTCATGACGCAATGCTCCCAACCGAAAGGTGATGGTAATGAAAGGAAATGTATGCAACTAAAGACAGTTGATTATATCAGGAAAAGATTTAAAAATGGTGAATTTGTGGTAAAAAAAATTGAAAGTATCTAAGAAAATAGTTGTTGATTGAATTCTCATTAAGGCAGCTTTTGGCAATGAAATAATTACTTCCAGTTCTATTCTTGGTAATGTCTAATTACCGAATAAAAAATATTCTTGGATTCTGCAATGACAGCAATTTCAGAAGCGATTTCGTAGCAATTAAAATCTACGAGTGGGTTTCTCCTCATTAAATTAACATTTTTTCGTATCGTCCGGCCTTCATACGTGGTAAAGGAAATAGCCTTATCAGGATTTTCTCTTCCGGACAGATAATATTTGGTTTGTTCCCTTTGATATAAAAGCGCTGACTGTTTCTAATCTTTGTAGTCTTGTTCATTCATTTGGTCAAGAAAGCAAGTATTATTCTTCAACGTATCTGTGCTATGTTGAGTGATTACTCGAAAAACAAATTTCAGAATCTATAAATGTCCTATCACTACTATGGTTCGGGTTTGAAGGCCGTCGTTTTTTTTTCCTGAAAAAAAACGACGGCCTTCAATCCGAACCATAGTAGTAATACTGCAAACCGCGGCAGCGAAAGCCTCATTCATTTTGTTATAAATGTCCCGCTAGAATGAAAATAATAATGGTTGAAACAGCGTCAATGAAAATGACACCTAAGTTGAATCTTTGGTTCAATAATTTCCGCCATTACGTGATTTATATTTTTTCCTTTCATTTGCTCTGTTGCCTTTTTGGTTATCTTCTATTTTTTCGAATTCTTTTCATTTTCACCTAATTCTCTCGAATTTGAATTTTGATTTCCTCTTAACATCAACAATAATAATAAAAGTACTTTATTGGTCATATCCAATACAATCATAACATTTCCCTTGAATCTCATATAACATATTCCACTAGCCAATTTCTGTTTCAGTTTTGTTGACCCCATTAAATTTTTCGCATAAATACATCTGAAATTCATAGACAATGATAATTCGAACCATTCAAAAATACTGCTGTGTGAAGGTAAAGGGCAGTAAGTAACAAACAAACAGCAGTAACTTCTGAATCAGTAAAACAAAATGAGAGAATTTTCTTTTTTGTATAAAAATAATACATTTTCAATAACTCGAAATTGTTATCATGACACTTATTGCTGTTTACTTTAACACGGCAGAATATATTTTGAAGAATGTCGAATCTTTCTTCTGAGTCGGCAACTGTATAATCCAACAAAAAATAGTGTATCATGCTAGATATTGTCATTGGGGCAGGAAATAGAATTCGCAAACTATGGGAACCACCTTTTCTTCGTATTACGAACATAGGAAATGCAAATCCCGACATTTTGGAGAAAAACATTTTTTTGTCAATCGACCTATTTCATCTATTGAATGTCATATATAAGCGGACTATGATTTTCAAAGCAGATCGTCTCTGGCACAAATGTTTGTAAGTCGCCCTAAAGTATAAACATCTGTTAATACCCGTACACCATTGCTAATTTTTTGGTAATCAAGCAATAAAAATGCATCAGCGATTTTGTATGACATAAAGCATAGCATTATGTCGTTTGTAACTGAGCAATGAAAACGCCCGTTCTACCCCCACTATTTGGTACTGTTCATTACGTATTTGACAGCTGTTAGATACTGGCTCGTTTAGTATAGACGTGTATTCTTAATGGAAGGCGGCCGCCCCTGAATTGCTTTTACAAAATGATGGGATATGTAACATTTGACCTAATAAATTTTATCTCGTGACTACATTAAATTGCCCGGCAAATTCAGTAAATTTTCGTATCGAATTTCGTCACGTGTATTATCATTTGATATCGGTGGAATAAATAAAAAACTCACCGTTTTTGGATTATTGAGGACTCCCGTATTGTAACCATGTTGAAAGGAGGATCCCAATGCCGCCGCTGCAATAGCAAAGGCAAGCTTTCCGTTGAATCCCTGAAAGAGAATATAAATTATAAATAAATCGGCGGAACATCGGGAAACATAAATAGATTCAACTCCCATGTGTCGGTTTATTTTCGTACCCGGCAAATTATGAATGAAAAGATTCCATAAGTAAATTGGAGTAGCAGCAATAAATGATGATACAGAATTAACACATTCAAGAGATCATTATTAAAAATTAAGTGGTTCAGTGGGACAAAAGTAAAACGCTTTCCAGAAACCACTACAGCCATTCATAAAAATGAAATATTCGGGATTCTGTACACCAAACGAAGTTCTTCACCTTGCCAGGGGTGTCTATAGGTGAAAGGAAAGAGAGAAATTTTAAATTTCGTTCATGAAAGACGGTTAACTGGAAGAAAATAAGGAATTTATTTACCGAATTACTCGTCATCATTCTCTCGAATTTTCTTTGCAATTTACAAACAAAATGTCTCAAAGCAGTTCAACAAAATGTGAAAAAACTAACGTGAGTATGAAATTGGAATCAGTGAGTGAATCTCGAGCTTTCGAAATTGGAAACTCAAAAAACAATCTCTAGAAATGTTTTTTCTTGCGATTCTGAAGAGAGAGATTTTAGAATCCAATAAAAAGTCATTTGTTGACGTTACGAGATTGGGTTTTCCAAAGAATTGAAGTAAAATCATTAAGAAAACAATTCAACGTTTTTCAGAAGCATGCAGACGTAATGATGGATAACACAGTGTGTATAATAGTAGTATCAAACACCCAGCCTAAGATATTGTTCAATGAATCACGAGTTTTTTATCGTGTGTTGAAGGAGATTTTCTGATAACAATGACAAAGCATTTCGTTTAATATCTCAACTGAAGTACTGAATATAACCGAGGAAACGGATAACCTTTTGTGGATCGCCGAATGTTTCATGCAAAATCATGTTGAGAAAAAATATCATGTCAGCATCAGCATTTAGTATCATCAAAGGACGGTGAACTCGTGATTATTCACCAGATTTATCAGCAACAATGGCACCCGATCAATAATATAACCATTAAACTGAATGTTTTTGTTCAGGGGATATTGATTGGTCCCCGTCAATAACTTTCCTCAGAGATCAATATGAATTGAATTGTATCAACCCAAACACTTTGTTTTTGGTCCATATATATTTACAAAATAAGATTCCTGAGAGCTCCAAGGAATAATCACTAACAAAAATGTGAATAATTCGAATGATAATCATTATTGCCTCATTTGAATTCTCTACGATTCACTAGGAAACAATGTTGATTCCTTGTGATCAGTAGCAGTTTTGTTATTAATTATCAAAATGTTTCAGAGTTGTGATATTATTTAATAGAGTATACATTCAATTTTTGGGGATTGAAAAACTACTGAATTTGTTGAAATTCATCGGAATTTCCATTTTTTTTAGGCATAGTCCCTTCAAAACAAATTTCTTGCTGTACAGTAACTGTTTGCAACAGTTAGCTGGAATTTGACTCGAATTACTTTGGGTATACCTCTTCCAAAATTTTATTATATATAATGGCAGTTGTAAATCTGCTGATTTGTAGCCATAGTCATTGAATAACCAGTTATTCAACATTTGTGCGAATATATTTCCTTTGAAAAGCGATGGAGAATAAATTTATATTGATTAAAATATTGTGCCTTTCACTAGATGACATGACTTCAGGAATGGCAAAATTTATTAAATTGAAGCTATTGATGAATTCCATGACTTTGCATATATTTCATACCTACTTTCCCTTGCAAAAACTTATTATATTCCTTTGATACGTTTCATTTGAATCTGATATAGATTATAAAAATTATGATGCCATTCAAACAGTGTTTGCAAATCTACGATCTTCTTTTGACATATTGTTCTCATATCCCGATGAAAGAATGATTTGAAATTTGGTATACATATAAATGTAAGATTCAGTGATGCTATTAGACGAATCAAAATGTTCGAAACATTGTATGTATCTCAATATATGGATCAAATTCATAGAAAACTTCAACGCCCCGAAAATCATAAACGAATTACACTTTCAAGTTTTGGAACATCTTATGGCAAGAACAAATGAAATCAGAGTGAAACTGAACATAGAAAATGTCTCTGAAGTGTCTGGTTTTATTATCTAGGACTATAACAAAGTTGATAGTGTTTTAGCACATCCTGGACATTTTCAAGCTGGAAGTTGAGCTACTGATTACTAGATGAATGTTATATTATGCTTGAATAGTATATCAAAGGCAATTCGATACTCAAATAGTTACTTAACAATACAAAAACAAATCGTGAATTGGTGTATCGCGACTAGAATGAAAAACTTACCACTCAATAATAGATTCTCCCGATTATGATTCAGCTGAAGGAAATATTTTTGCCACGCAATATTTTCCAGATCTTTTTTATTGTAATGAAATATTGGTATACGTTATATAGCGACATTATTAATAGCAAATATTTATCAGTACTGAAATTATTTATAGAACTCCAAACAAAGTTAGCGTGAGGCGAACATGTTTGAACTTAGCCTCTTTCAAGCAGAGATTATTCAAAAAGACACCTTTTTCTGGGTTCCTTACAGTTCCTCATATGGAAATAGCTTAAAATGACATATGCAGAGAGATGTTTATTTTGGTGGTGACTTTCATTGAACTAGCAACAGTTTGGAAATGGAAGTTAATGAAATACCGATACTTCTTGGATTTCAAGGCATTTCATACGCAGCTGAACCTTCACATTCATAAACAATTCCCATATCTGATTCAGGATCCAAGCAAACGAGAATGAATGATTTCATAACATTCTTTCGAAAAATATCGTTGAAAATGATTTTCCCTTCAATTGAACATTTTGTCAAGGTTCAGTTTCACAATCCAGTCTATGAAAGACACTCGAATGAAAACATTTATCGATGCTTATTCATTGGAGAGGAATTTCACTCATGTAGCTATTCTGTGTTGGATCTGAGAGATCAAAGTTCAATAATACTTTTTCTCATTCAATAATTTCATCATAACGGTGATGCTAGTCGAAGTCTCGAATTATCTGAGATGGAATTAATCCGACTGTGATGAAGGATCCATTGATCAATTGAAACCTTAAGGCCGAACACACCTCTATGGGAAATAGCAACGAATTTTTAATAAAATTCACTCTCGAATCGACAAGGTCGGCTGCAAGGTTTCAGATAATTGGACAGCATATCGTTCTTTACATTGTGTTCTGAAATTCAACTGTCGCTGAAGTTGATTGACTACTCGAGAAGAAGTTTTGAACTTGGGGTTTTTGGAAAAATATCCAATTGGAATACTAGCTGTACACGATTATCTTTAATAAATTGGCAAGTGATTGATGCCGAACTTGAGCTGCGAGAAGAAGAGATTTCTCAGAAGAGAAAACAAGACTGAAATACTTCCTATGAATTTATTCCATAGTTACAGAATTATTGAAATTTTTCAATCTTCCACATGATTTTCCATTACTGTCGACATCATTCCAAATGCACTGTTGGCAATATTTTGAGTCAACAAAGATTCCAATTTTTTTGACAGACCCATACATCAAAACAAACCTGGAAATCTGTTCCTTCGTTTACAATAACAGAATATAAGGTGACAAACAAATGAACACGTGAGAGCTGTCAAAAGAACATGATCGATTGAATCATGTCACCATGACAGGAGAAGTGGAAGTAAACCTAAAATGGGATTGGATTCAAATAGAGTCAGTCACATAACAATGAATGGATGATGAACCAGTTACTTCATAACTGAGATGGAAAAAAAGTCGTAACAATGGTATAGCGAAAAAATCATCTTCAAAGGAAGCAAAAATCTGACGACAGTTTTTGGGAACGCTCCATGAATAACTATTATAGATCGTCCAGAAAAAAATATTGACCATAATTATGATAACCATATTTGAGAAATAACCAATCCAAACTGAAAACTGATTTATAACCATCAATGACGAATTGTTCAAAACCGTTAACCTCGATTATTCAACAGTTTCAACCGTCGTGTTATTCTGGAAGGCAAAATATAGAATAGTAGATGCCGGAAACCAATCAGATCATTCGTGCTGATACCGCCTTTAATTTGCAATAGAATATGATACAAATAATTAATTAAAAAAGGTTTCATTCATATATTCTATTAATTTCTGTTATCGATAATGAGTAGGACGATAAAATTATATCAGGTAACTGTTTGAAGTAACGATCATTTCATTGAAACAAACCGTTGCATAAATGATAGTACGGAAATAACGAAGATAGAAACAGAAGTGAAGCATATCTCATTTGTATTTCAGTCAGATATTCGTGGATAAATAGTTTGAATCTTCATTGTACATATTAGGAATCAACCGGAGATACTGATATTGAAGATATCTCAAGTTTCACTATTGTGGTTCCATATGAGGAAACAAATTCAGTTCTGAATGGGTCTGCGTTTTGGACTTTGTACACAGCGGAACAAACTAGTTGGTGAATAATAGAATGATAGGCTACATAAAAGAAATTGAGAGTAGAATTCACACAGACTATATTGTGTCTCAAATAATTTAAATTCCTTATGTAACTCATTAGAATTCGAGACAGTCACTAGAGTCACACCTACTCAATTCAGTGAGGTTTTAATATATACTTAGCGTAGGGTATACCTATTGCAGAAGGTGACTATTTTATCCCATCAAAAAGCAGGTCAGTGAATCTATTCATATGAATAGGTGGCTGATGAAAATCCGTTAAACTTTATATATTCAGGTTCCATTTGATTGGGGAAATGAATTCAAAAATATTTTCATATCATATCAATATTTCATATCTATGATGGAAGTGACATCCTTCCTGGGGAAAGAATGATAAAATATTGAATACTCTTTTCAACAAAATTGAATCCTTTCAAATGTTTTTTTATGAATTCTAATATTGTAGGCTCGTGCTTCAAATTGACTCTATTGTTATACACCATTGTTGGGTATTACTTTTTCATAAATTCCAGAACTACTCATGGTCATGATAGTGGTAAATATTTTTCGTTCGAATTCTCTCAGTTGGAAGAGAAAAGTTTGAAAAATTGGAACCTCTGTTGTGAGAGGCATTTGGGTTATCTCTTTTCCGAGAATTGTTTGAAAATTTTTGCTACCTGCTGAAATATGCATAATCATTTTTATATTCGTCAGAGGCGACTATTGATATAATAGGGAGGAAGGAAGATCAACGATCATCTACCCACACTCAAATCATATAAAGAAACTAGCAAAAGGACAATGAACGTTTCATATCATGTGAGTTCAAGAGGGCATTTTTATCCTGATAAATAGACTACATTCTCTCGGATTTTTTCAAAATACAGAAATATCATCACTAATGACCGTCAGACCCTACGACGACTGTATTTATTATGGTGAATTTATATCAAGAAAGTTATCAACTTCCATGGTGGATGAACTCTTTCCTCCACCAAATATTACAAGGGCAGTAATTGAGAATTTCAATGAAATTCATGTTTCCATTAGCTAACTACATTCTTTTCCTATATTGACGAAACTATGATGACATATTGTTGATACAGAAACTGCATCATAAAATGCGGGTACATATAAAGAAAACGATGTTGATTCCATGATTGATATGAAAATATCTTTCAAATTATTCATTTGATTAATAACTTCTGAAGTAGGTACTTATATTTTTATGAAGTTATCGTTGCTGAATGAATATTCCCCATTGAAATTTGAGCCTGCAAGCAGATTTATCTATTAGTTATAACTGAATTATAGCATTTTTTCGTGGAGTTTGCCAATTCTGACACCTGATACTCTGAAACAATGGGCCGCTTGTAAAGTTGACATTCAAATTGAATGTTTTAACCTTCAACCCGACTATGCAGTTTTTACTTACGTCTCAATCATAAGTAGTATTGTATTGTAATTTATTGAAAGTGCCGCATAGAATTGGGGAATGGTAGTCAATAACCTTTTGACGTCTGAAAACAAATGTTCGAGTGAAACCGAGCGTGTTCTCAGATATCAGGAAAAAATGTGTGATGGCCATAGTCGCATTTTCATTTCATAAGAACAATACATCTCATCAAACTCTATTCTCATATTAAGAAAAATAGTTCAATGCTCGTTTGTCATCATTTCTTGATTGAAGCAGATCAACCAATTTTCATTATGCATCATGTATGACTTTGTTTTTTTTTCCTCATATTATATCCCCATCTAGTAACAAGGTCGATGTTTAAAAGTTGAATTGGTTTTCTTGATGATAAAAACGTAAAATCGTTCAAAAAAAGTGGAAGATACCAACACAATTTTTTGTATGTTCATTTTGCAAGGCGTTGTATATGTTATTCATCTCCATTATTATTTCATTTCATTTAAAAACTCTGGTTAAAAGACCAATTTCATGCGAAATCGATATTTCATTTAAAAAACAAGGGTCAGTCAATTAGGAAGCCGTTGGAGGTAACACCTTCTCAATGGCAATTATTGATTTTCAGTAGGTATAATAATTCATCCAGTGAGTTGTACTCTAGCAGGGAGGAAATGAGTCAGGAAGATATTTTTAAAGTTATTTTCTAGGAACTAATGCCTCTGAAAACTGTATTGTATTGCACGATGCGGTGATATCATTGCTGCACATTTCGATATACATACTGAATGTCCTATCTGCTGGTTATTGGTGAAAATTTTGGTCAAACATAGAGAATAATGATAAACTAGAGTTTCTTTAATTTGTCAATCATTCATTTCATTTGTGATTAGATCTCGGATTATATATTGATCAAAGAATTTGCTTGAAAATTCTTCATTGGAGATGCTTCAATCGAAAAAAAATAATCTGCGAATTGAACTCATTTCAGAATGAAACTTTTTTCTCGCATAGAAGAACCGGTTTATTAAAAAGTTAAGTGAAACCTTTCCCAATTGCAATTATTGATTTTCAAAGAAAAAAGTATGTGGATTTAATTATACCCTGAGAATCAATACCCGTGAATGACTATCATAAATGAAGGATTTCAGAGAGGAAAAATTGGTAATGTTTCAAGGTTTATCCTCATAAAATTTTGTTATCCAGGAAATAAAAGTAATAACTATCGTATCATATGCTACACGTTTGCAATATTTCAAGGGTCCTTTCTGTTGATTGAAATCACATTTTTCATTCATGAGAAGCGACGAGTTGACATTTGTCAAATAAGAAAAAAACAATACATTTCTTCGTATCACATTGAAAAGGACGCTGAGCCGACCAACATGTGAATGAAACACCGGTGTTAACTGCAACACCTTTAACATTTGCATCATTAACCCCATTAAACATAAATACATAATTTATTCGATTATTAGCGTATTTACTTCTGGTTAGATATATAAAAAACCTGTTGCAATAATTTATGAATAAAACTTACCCCTTCACCCCTAACTTTTTGGGGAAGACCGTTCTCTATACTCGTTTCCGAATACATAAATTTTTCTCCTCCTTTTCCCATTGTGATATAGGCACTCCTAGATTTTTATGAGCCGAAAAAACTATTTTTTATGCCAGTATTGGTAATTACCACGCGCACGACTATTTGCCAACCGCCTATTGAAACAACACACTTGAATGTGTGGCCCTCACTAGTCTCACTACTACTCGTGAACCGTGATGTAAATGTTTTATAGGTGCCTTCGGATTGGCCGAACTAGGAGGCTTGTGAGGGGTATGCACTCGAGTAAGATCGTTGAAATATATCGTTATCTTTCGAGTACCAAACAACTCGAATAATATTGCGGTACGTAATAGCCTTGCGAATGTTAACAACTGTGGAATAGCCTTAGCGGATATTTTCGTGTTATAGCAATTCTACTGAATGTCAAGTTTCACTGTCATTGTCGTTGTCATGACATCATCAATATCAGGAGAGAGCAATGAGAGTGTCATCAGCATCAGAATCTGGTGTACCACAGGGTTCTGTGTTGGGTCCTATTCTGTTTTTGTTATATATAAATGACTTATCTTTGATCGACATATCTGGTAGTTTCACTATTTTCGCGGAGGATACAACGATATTGTGGAAGGAAAAAAACTCAGGGCAGCTACATAAGATAATATCATCTGACTCGGAGAAGGTGAAAAGCTGGTGCGATGCCAATTTACTATCTTCAAATGCATCTGAAACAAATATAATATCATTCAAATGTTTTCTTGAAGAAATTCCAATAGACTCTGCCACATTGCAAAATGAATTACACACAAATTGTCTCGGTGTATTCATTGACAATAGGCTGAAATTTGATAAACACCTTAAACAACTTAAGAGTAAGATTTCCTCCAGGTGTTATGCAGTGGGAGTGGTTTCCAATGAGTTGGGTTTCTATATCGCAAAAACCGTTTACCATGCTCTTATTGAATCTCAGCTACGATATGGAATACCGTTTTGGAGAGCACGCAACTCATTCCTTCTCTCTTCTGTGTTGTTATTATAGAAGAGGGCACTTAGGTGTCTTTGTAAAGTCAAACCCAGAGTATCATGCAGGAATTTGTTCGCTACTAATAACATTTTGACAGTCATCGCACTTTTTATCCTTGAGACCGTTTGCCTTATCTATAAACATAAATCGAAGTTCAACTTTGTTTCTACACCATATGCTACTCGTAATAGCATTTATACCTTTAGACTTTCTATCCCGACTTCGAATCTAATTAGAGACTGTATATACTATAATGGTGGTAAATTGTTCAATCATCCACCATTAGAAATAAGATCTGCAAATGTGAGCAACATCCATTTCAAAAAGGCGGTAAAACACCTACTTGTTGACAGATCCTATTATAGTTTGGAGGAATATTTTGGTGAATCTTTTTTAAATTAATTTTTATTGATTTATTATTTATGACTGTTTTTAATACTATTTTATATCTACATTTATATTTCTTGGTCTTTGTCAATAAGATGCAAATCTTCAGACAATAAAGAATATTTTGATTTGATTTGAAGAACATCAAGTTATCTAGGAGTTCTGCAAGGTTCAGTTTCGGGGGCCATCCGCAACTGCCATTCTCGTTCTGCAATTTTTTTGTTAAAAGTATAAAACATCCCAAGAAAACGATCGGAAGGTTATTCGAGAGCTCGTGCAAGCATCTGAAGTTCAAGTTCAAACCTCTTCAGAAATCCGAATACTGTATTTGAAAAACACTGATCGAACTCTATTGAGTGCTACCGTTTCCACAACACAAAAATAGACAATATAATTCGCAGGGAGTAAATGGCAAAGATTAAATATGATAGAATTGAATTTCCATAGATATTATCTCGGTTGGTGCTGTTCTGAATTGTCGTTCATCGTTCCAAATTTGGATGAAACGACGAATGCAAAACTACCATCTCTTTGTTGTGAGATTGGAGACTTGTGGAACTTCCCTGGCTCAGGGATTTGTTTCAATAGAACTGTTGCATGGTGGAACTCCTTGCTGGAGGAGGATATTCCTGAGACTTACGAACTTCAGAAATTTGATCCACACGCTATTCTTTGAGCATTACAGAGCGAAACCTCGAAAATCATATTGAACCATGAAAATTAACTCGAATCACTAATAAGTGTTAGGAAGGCACCTTAGTTTCAACCAAGTTGTCTGTAAATGATTGCGTTGTTAGGACATCATAAAAAGTCCAATTTAATCCTTTTTTTGTTATTTAACATTTTGATTTAATAGGACTTTTGTATCATGAATGCAACAGAAAAAACAACATCAGAGGAACTTTCAATATTCACAGCTGTCAGCGTAAAATTCATGGATATAATACTATAATTATGGAAAGATTCGATGAAAAAGAGATATATGAGTACAAGGGTTAATTTGTACATTTCTGTTTTAGTCCAAAATCCTCGAATGGCAGTTATTACCACACTATAGTTGAAAGAATCAAGTGATTATTGATCATCTGCTCCCTTTAAGGTTGAAAGTGAGCCTGAAACAGACGTAGTTCTTCAAATGCTCCTATATGGAGGTCTAAAATCAACTTTGTTTTCAACTGAAATAAGGAGTAAGATCAAAAGAGAGATGTGTGATTTGACCCTAAGAACTGTGGTAGTAGATAGTGGTAGGAATATGGTTTTCATTTTATAATCTATCAAACAAATTTTCAAGAGTACCATCGATGCCCCCAAGTTGTCACATAGTTGAACACTATATCTTTCACTTCGATACCTCCAATTGAAACAAGATGTTTAAGTATCACCGGCATAGAATGAAAGTAATACATCATAGTACAGGTAATAGGGAGCCAGCTACTCGTGTCCATAATGCATAATTAGGCAGGAGTTATTTTATTGCATGGATAGTTGCAGTCTGACGTACTTAACCTAAAAACACAAAATACTTACAAAAATGGCGAACGGAAGTGCCGCCATTTTGTGAAAAACCGTTTGGGCCTGTATCTCCGTAACCGTGCACTTCAGGCCCACAACTATCGGGACCTTTTTTATAGATAATTAAATTTCCTATCTTTTTTATTCAATAATTTTTTTTGTAGCACTTACCGTTCACGACTTATATTATTATTACTTTTTGTTTATTCACTTTTTTACCGATATCTCTTTAAATAAATGTTCAAACAATAAATTGTTCATAATAGAACTTTTGAATCGATGAATTTTCTACAACTTTTATTTAAAACTTTTTTTCTCTAAAGTTAATATTTTCGAAGTTACAACGCGTTAATTCCAATCGTCTTGTATGTGGGAGATCAACTAGAGTGCATTTCATGCAAATGCAGAACTGGCTGTGGCAGAGCCTGTGGGTGCCAAAAAGCAGGATTGGACTGTACGGTAATCTGTGAGAACTGCACAGAGAAAATGTGCACTAATCAGCTGAAAGTAATCGTCAACAACACAGAATTGTGCGACATCGATGAAGATATTGGTGATGATTCTAACGACAAATTAATAGAGGCGTTACAATCTTCATATACCACTGACGAAGATAACGAAGAGGAAGAGGAGAATGTAACCAACATCGAAAATTCACCACCCTCGAAACGCCAAAGAGTCAGAGAAGACATATGATTCATTTTGGTGTACATTTGTAAAAATAAATTTCACATATATTCTTCAATAAATATTCCATTTTTTTATTTGCGTGTGTAATTATGGTAGTAGTTTTTAAATTAATTATAGTAATATTAAATTGTATAAAAGAAAATACAAAGAAAAAATTTTAATGGGTATTCGCTATTTCTTGCAGGTGAGAACTTGGATTATTATTTATTTATTAAATCAAAAAAATTCTAAAATCAATTTTTTGTATTATGTATCGGATTCGCTACATCATTACGCTATGCATACTTCGTTCTTAATAACCTTGTACTCTGTAGAACGACATTGAACGCGTTGTAACTTCAAAAATATTAACTTTAGAGAAAAAAGTTTTGAATAAAAGTTGTGGAAAATCAATCGATTTAAAAGTTATATTTCGGAAAAGTTATTGTTTAAACAATTATGCAAAGAGATATCGGTAAAATAGTGGATAAACAAAAAGTAATAATAATATAAGTCGTGAACGGTAAGTGCTACGAAGAAAATTATTGGATAAAATAGATAGGAAATTTAATTATTTATAAAAAAGGTCCTGATAATTGTTCGCCTAAAGTGCACGGTTACGGAGATACAGGCCCAAATGGTTTTTCACAAAATGGCGGCACTTCCGTTCGCCATTTTTGTAAGTATTTTGTGTTTTTAGGTTGAGTAGGTCAGACTGCAACTATCCGTGCAATAAAATAACTCCTGCCTAATTTTGCAAAGCAAAATTCTCTATTACCTGTATTATCATGAGTTCAGAATATTCTCGAAAGATTAGTAATGGCATTCGAAAAACTTGCTCCGTAGATGGATATATCCATCCACACAGACTGGTCATTTATTATCACAATCATTCAATAACTCAATAACAATACCGAAGCAACAATTATCAACCATTATTTTTGATACTTTTTTGAAAGCCATGTCCATTAGTCAAAAGTACAATCGGTTGCAATCGGATTGAGTCTGAATCTGCAATTATTTTTCCATATTTGTGAATTTGAAAAATAAATATGCCCAGCGAGCACTCCCAACGTTTATAAACAAGATTCTCAACCAAATTCCGAGTCAGCAGACCAGATTCGACATTTAATTTAAAAAAGTGAGTATCAACTGCTGTACTAAGTAGTTGATATTTTCTACTGGGAGTCTTGAATTGTTTACTATATAGTAGTAAGGATTTTTATCTTGAGCTAATGATAACATGACTTGAAGACTAACATCTCAATCTATCACAGCCCAGAATCTTTATCCTAAATACAAAATATAGTTTGCAGTCCTAGAATCACACCTGGGAAACAGTTATCTTGTCATCGCTTTTCTGAATTTGCTACGTTGTTTTGAAAATATGTAGATATGTTGAAATGATCTAGTTGATAATTCTACCCTGTTCATTACAGACGTATCTTCGTCAAGAACGGAAGTATGAAAAACAGAACTTATAATTCCGATTTTGAAATCGGTTTTATTGTAACCAATTCTTCCATGTGACTTGTGTTTGAAGGAACAACGATTTCAACAATATGATATCTTGGGATTTATGAGGAATGTCAAATAACAATATTGCTTTTACCGAATTAGCACTGAAGTGTCTTTACTCTTTCAAATGTAAATGAAACTTGACTATTTTGGCACATTATACATTGTGTAAGAGGAATATAATGATATGATTTGATGCTTTTGATTTGTCTTGCCATTATAATATGACGGAACGCATTCTCTTTTGGTTAAATTGCATGCCTGAAGGGTATTATGGTTATTATTAGGTCTGAAACCAACAACAAATACAAGACGAACTACTGCTCTATTCTTTTTTCACTGTCTGCATGCGAGACATTTCTTGATGGACAATTAAGACACAATAAAACCAACACAGCATGCGTTTGAACTGCAAGGTATTTTTGTACACCATAATTACACCTGAATATACACAGTGAGACATATTTCAGCTTCAAGAGTATGATGATGAAAAAACTAGCTTGGCTAATCTATTTGGCCATTCGTATGACATTATGGACAGCTCAAGTTGACGCCCCTGATTGGCTATTACCATCCCCGATTTCTCAAATATCAAAAAGAAAATATATATATTTTTAATGTGAGCAACAAAGAGTTCAAATACATTTTTGGCCCAAATGAATAGGTTTTTGAATTGAGTTATTATTAGAGTCCTTCAAATTAGAATTATTCTCGTTCATAAAGGAAGAGGTAAAATTTCTTTGGTATAGATCAACAACAATGTATGATAACGTAATTTTGAAACACTGATTTTTATTCAAGATTTTTACATTAGCATCGATATTTCAATAGTCTGAAGAAGCTCTTGTATAGAGAAATACGTGCAATGGTTTTGTACTGTCAAGTGAAAGTCACAAAATCGAGTGTCATTAAATTGCGTTCACTTGTTGACGGGATGAATGAATATGAAGAAAAAATAAATAGGGGTCTGGAAAATAATTCTATATTCCACTGGGTCTCTCAATTACTCTCATGAACCGATAGAACGTATGCATCTTCCCGAATTGCCGCTATTTTCTTGGAGCGTGTCAGTATACACGTAGCACCACTGTTTTATAGGATTTCAGCTGCGCTTTCATTTCATTGAGCAAGTTGATGTAACAATTTCAGAACTCAGAAGATACCAGGGAGCTAGGATAGTTTCGAATTTGATCTCATATGGTGAGGTTAGAACAGAATTTGCTGAAAATCTCAGCTAATACTTTTTGAAAGTCAGAAACAATAGAAACTGGGTAGGTTATTAATATAAAAAATGATCAGTCGATTGGGATAAAAGAATCTGATGATAAAATGATCGGGGAAAAAGTAGAGATGGACCTTCTTGGCTAACTATAAGTACTTTGGTTGGGTGCAGCTTGTACAGCGTGGTTGGGTGTATTGTGTACAAACACCTATGTTATTTGAAAAAATCGTCGATTTCAGCTAGAAGAAGAGAATTGAAAAGATCCTATCAATTCTATGGAAGATGGGTGATATCCAAGTTCATTTCAAAAATGTTGACCAATGGATGCTTCTATGGAAATAGTTTAAATGGTGCTGAAATATTCTCAGACAATGATATGTTCCAAGAGATTATTATAGTATAGTCAATAATTTGACCAATTCATTGCATAAATAACAAAAGTGGTGTATATGGGTAATGTTTTTTTAGTTACAGTCATTCTTTTGATATGACAGGTGTCATTTTTCTAGGAGAAAGACGAACATTCAGTATAAACCCAATTCAATTGATTGTTTACGAACATAGAATATCGAATATCTAGATAAAGATTTTAGGAGTGGCAAGTCATCTTTTCGCTTCAAGGTTCGATTCCATAGTTCGAGTGTGATGAATCATTGTGATAATCCGGTTTATTTTTCAAACTCATTCGGATGTCTTTGGTAGTTACGAAGACCCTTGCAACGTTGTTTCTTCATATCAGTACACTGAACCAAATTTGTTGAGAATGCTTTTCGTTATTGATATGTGTCATTTCTAAAAATGTTCTTTTGGTTATATTTGTTTCTCTATCCAAAATTTCTGTGAACAAAAAAACAGATCTCAATAATTCAAGCCTAATTTATACGTATCTACTTGAATACGAGAAAAATAGAAGAAAATCACCTGGTATTCAGAATTTTCCCACATGACATTACATCAAAATTTGACATCAAATACTTCAATATTCTTCAATGTTTTGTCTGTTCGTTTTGTACCAATTTATATTTCATTCTCACGTTAGTGATTGTTCCATATTTCTATCATATTGATTGATTCTATGATTTGGAAATTCATAGTGTTCTTTTCACTATGAATTTCCAAATCAATAACTTCACCTTTCATTGTCAAAATTTACACATCTCATGTTTTATCTTTACATTTCATTCACAAAAAAAACCTCAAATAGCACAAGTATGTACCTTCTATTTTTATATTTATACTTTTTGATGTCCATTTTATATTGTAGCCCTCGAAAAAGCTAATAAAAATTAGCGAAAGCTCGGGTAGCTAAAAAGAGTAATCTTTTTCTTCAGACCGAAGCCCTGATATAGAAAAAACAACTTTGTGTACAAATAGACGGTCGAGAATACTTATCATCTATATATATATATATATATATATATATATATATATATATATATATATATATATATATATATATATATATATATATATAAATAAATAATAGGTTCTTTGAATATTTTCGACTGCTCTGATCGAGCAATATTTTTTGACCGATGGGGATTTTAGTTTTATCAACAGTCGGACCTCATTGTGAGAGAAGTATTTTACATACCAGTATATATATATATATATATATATATATATATATATATATATATATTTCCACAAATTCCTGACCAGCATCATCATTTACTTGTGCAAAAAATGTTAGTAGTAGTAATAGTACCCAGTCCAGTTAATATTTAAAAACTTACCACTAGTTTATTTTTGACACTCGTGATAATAATTCTCACACCAACAAAAAAAAAGCTTACTGAAAATTTGATATTAATTCACTAAAAAAAGTTTATGTCACTGGGAAAAAGAATTAACTATCATTATAGATATGACGTTATTTTTCGTCCGATATTCTTCCAAAAAAATTATATATTTTCAACAGATGTATATATGCTCTTGCTTATAATGAATTGCAAAATCCAAAGAATGTCATTGTAATTCGTGTAACAACTTATCACTCTGCCCCATAGTAAAATTCCGAAGTTCAAGTGTAATTGTTTCAGATGAATACTTAAGGTCATTATTCAAACGATGACGAAACCTTGCCTCACTACATTTGGACAAATGTAGAATTTCGCTGTGCTCATGAAGTATACTGAGAAAAATTCTTCGAATTCATGATTGATCAATATGGGGGATTCCTATGCGAACTGTCCGGCGTCCAGATGTTTCATGAAAACTAACCCAATAGAGGGGAAGCTTCTTTACCCTAATTGCATTATCAATTAACGATTTATGATTTCTAACATATTCATATATCGAATTCCAATCATGTGAAATATCCATTCAGTAGTTCATAGGTACACCAAATCAGGCAACTTTCCTGCGGCCTTATTCTCGACAATTGAGCATCTAGTGTATAGGTTAATTGGTCGCAGTTGAGCAGCTACCTCATTCTCTATACAAAAATACTCGATTTGTAGATATACTTTCAAGACTTCAAATATATGAAAGGATATATAACTCATCACTTTTATATACCACATTTTTTTTCCATTTCCTGCTTGGAACTGAATAACTGGAGAAAATTGAAATCACGGTCATCCTAAAATTATACGAATTCCTGGATAGTCAGTTTCACAGGAACAATACCTCTAAATATCAGTTAACTTTTGTTCCGTAGTTTCCTGGGTATTGTAACCTACCACAATCTGAAAAAATAAGAATTAATATTTGAATCTTCACAAGTGTAGAAGGGCAGATTTTCAATCTATCCCGAAAAGTTGCTGCGTAAATTGAAAAACAGTTCTATCTGGAATGAACAAGTCCAATTAGTCAGCAACTTCTCGCATAACTCAAATTTTACCTATAAAAAAATAATGAGAATTACAATAGACGCAGCAACTTTTCGGAGTAGACTGAAAATCTGCCCTTCTACACTTGTATAGATTTCAATATTAATTTTCATTTTTTTCGATTGTGGTAGGTTTCAATACCCAGAAAACTACGGAACAAATATCGATCCACCACAAAAAATGACGTTCAAACATTAATCAGTTATCGTATTGAAAAGGATTTCCCAAAACCGTCATGAAATTCACAAAACCATTTTCCCTATGCTGATGGAATTTCATTGGTAATGAAAGATAACACGATGAACTACCAATTAGAAATCACAAAAGTTGGGAGTGGTTGAGGTAGATAAGAGAAGACCTTTGAACTATCTATCTAGCGCTGGTGAACCAAAGTCAATCCGAGCAACCTTTGATCTAGGGAATTTCCAAAGAGGAATTCGATTCATGTTCACAGCGCAATATGATCATCAAAATACTGTGACTCAGTACGCGGTGAATACCATAAACAAACTTTGAAATTTCATCCTTCCAACACATTACGAGCATATAGTCATAACATTGCAGATGTTTTCCAATAGAGAGGAAATGGCTCAGTGCATCATTGATGAAATAAATAGAGTACATTAGAATTCAGGAAAATATTTGTTTCAGACGATGCAACATCTCAATTATTCCAGGAAGTGTTGAAAAATGTGTCATCTTCTCGGTTCGGTATTGTTTCATTGCAACAAATGTGAAGTTGAAAGTATATAATATGTGATATTGACACAGAAGATGATATTTCACACCATGAGGTCGGGAAAGTACGGAATAATGTTCCCAATGATACCCTATTCATTGAAATCCACCCAAACATTCAATGCAAAATCGATAATTTGGGTACTGATGAAAAATACAGACAAGACTTTGGATTCAAGAATCAGAATAATAATAATAATATTTATTCAATCATTTCATTACAATAAAAATAGGTTATAAATACATTTCGTGAATAAATATCAGGTATTTCAAAATTACTGCGTTTTTTTGATATCAATTACTATAAGTATTAGTATTGTCTGTTGAGGTTCACTTCAGCCAAAAGCTAGACTGTGTTCCTAAACACGAGAGATTTGGTCATTTTGAAATATTAAATACACGTAAAATTGAAATAAAAAGATATAAAGTTACATGGTCATAATATATAAAAATTTTAAACTAATTGAAAACATGTGTAGTCTTAAATATACAATAACTGACACAAATAATACAGAATTTCTTGTGTAAAATATGAATAAAACATTGACTAGATAAAAAACAGCATTACTTAGGTGATGAAAACTTTTTTTTTATTCTATGATACTATATTTTCATTCGTTGTTAGAAGCCAATATGTGATTTATTTCTTGAAGTTTCTGTTGCTAATTCCCATTTTTAGTTTCATTGGTAAGCGATTCTGGCCCACATATATAAAACATCGCTGTCCAATAGACCTTTGAGACTTAGGGAGAACTACATTTGCATTTTTTCGAAATCTTGTTGGATAAGTATGTGGTATATTCATATTTATCAAATTATTTTTTGACGAATACATTATGGCAGATTTATAAAATAGCTGTCAGTAATTTCGAGTTTTGAAAAAGCAAATTTGATGGAAATTGTTGGTTAAGATTCAATATTATTTTAATGATCTTTTTCTGTATTATTTCTGAAGGTTTTAGATTATGCGCCACCCCATGCGATTATTCCATAGGTTAAGAGAGATTGAACCAAACTGAAATACATATTTTTGAGTTTTTTTTTTGTCTAGTATATGGGTCATAACTTTGAATAAATATAGTAACGATCTTACTTTTTTGGTCAGGTTCTGAATTTGAAGATCCCTTTTCAAGTTATTATCAATAATGATACCTAGGTATTGTGTGCTGGTTACAGCATCGATCTGATATGTATGATTTCTAAAAGGTAGATATTGGTCTGATTGTGCGGTATCTGGTATTTCATTTTCATAATTTGAAAAGGGTAGATGAACGGTTTTCTTCATATTGATGGTGAGGAGATCCTCATCGAGCCATTCAATCATTTTTTCCAAGTCTAGTTTTAGCATATTCCATCTAAAAATAACACAGTATCGTCGGCGAAGGAGATTATATTTCCATGGCAATTCAACGTTAAGAGTTCATTCACATAAATTATAAATAATATTGGGCCTAATACTGTTCCTTGTGGTATTCCAAATGTTATCTCTCTTTGGTTACTAATTGTGTTATCTGTTTTAACCATTTGTTTCCTTTCATTCAAGTAGTTCTGAAGAAGTGTGAGGGTGGGGCCAGCATTACTAACATTTCAGAATTACTCTATGTTAACGAAAACAAGATTTTAATTTTGGAATTTTTCATCACGATGATATTTGACACTTGTCATTCGCCTTTTTTGTTGGAGAAACTGCAGATGAAGGGAAAACATAATTTAGACAAACGTTCATATCAGTCGACACTGATTCAGTTTAGGAATTTGATTTCTGTTTCTTGCGAAGGAGTACTTCATTTCTTGTCAGCTTCTAATGATCTACAATGCACAGGTATTATAGTTCTTTTTTGTGGGGATCGACACTAGAACATTTATTGAAACTTGATTCTATTCAGAGAAAAGGAATCCGTCTTTTTGGTGATTCTTCACTCGCGGACTCGAACACTTCGTTGGAACGTCGTAGAAAGTTCGCAGACTTTTCTCTTGACTACAGATATTTTCACAGACGGTACTTTTCTGAATTGTCGTCAAACTTCCCACCTTCGGCAGTATCAACATGGATGACACGACGAGTGCAGAATTCTCACCCCTTTGTTGTGCGCTTCGAGACCTGTCGAACCTCCCTTGCCCAAGAATATTTCTTTCAATAGAATAGTTGAACTTCAGAACTACTTGCCAAGAGGGGATTTTCCTGAGGCTTACAAACTTCAAAAATTCAAAGTAATTCGTATCTCATGCCGCTCAGTTCATGCGGTGTTTATTGAACATTACAGGTTTATTACATTCCATGAGAATCTGTATATAAAAAAAAGCATATGACGCACATTTTAAGAGGTGTTTGATGTATCATAAAACTTTGCATAAACGTATCACTTTTGTAGGTTATTAGTACTAAAATGACTGTTTATCTGGTCTATCTGGGTACACTAGAGACTGCACATACAGGTGAGCCACAAAAAACGTGTTCGATTCACAAACAATAAAATTCATTTCGAACTTCAGTTGATCAGATGATAAAAATGAAGACAAACACTTTCCGAAGAGTTAACATTAAGCCAAACAACCACAAAGTTATATTTCGTTTGCCTTGATGTTAACCCCTCCAGAAGTGTCTGCCTCCTCATTTGTTGATTCATTTTTGATCAACTGAAATTTTGCCAGGCTTTTATTGTTTTGTGGATAAATTCCTTTTTTGAATCTTATAGCAACTTATCCGCAGTAGCTGGTGTACCAACAAATAAACATTGATTTTGATTCCAATTTGTCGTTTTCATTTCAAATTTCAATCAGCTTGCATTCAAGTATCTATCAGAAAATAAAATCATTGAGAGCACAGCTATCTACAAAATTTTTATAACTGGCAATTAATACCATGACTATTGAATTTACGTAGGCATGATGCTTAACCACGAGTCTCAGATATCACAATCTGGACTTATGATTTATTGAAAATAACGATATTCCATTTCACCTCATTGCGCAATCCTGGCCATACTCAAGATCATCCAAATTATCTCTACGTGGAGAAACCACCGAGTCTCATATTTTTTTAATCAAATTCAAATTGTATTTCCATATATATATTAACTACGAATATTGATAATTAAGGCAGCTATTTGATGCGAGATTTTGGGAAACAAAAGAGCGCGATTGGTCGCAAGGAATATTTGCGCATGCGTCAAATTTAAAAGTAGAAGATGTTAGTCAAGAAGAATGACTCGCTAGTGTTGTTTCTCTTTGTTTATTCTCTTTGGTTTCTCCCTGCTAGGTAAATCGAAAATGATCGTATGTCGGGTATAACTATTTGCCATAAATTCCTTGTTTCGTTTCAAATTCAAACATAACCAAATTGTCAGTGTCAAAATTTTCTTGAAATTCTTTCAATATTTTTCATACTTAATATTATTCTTGTGTTCGCTGATTTCTCGGTATTGTTCGGTACCGTTTTTATTATAGTTATTGTTCAGTATTGGTTTTTTGTTTCCATATTATAGTGTTGTGTTTCGTTAGTCCATAGTTGTTTAGAAGTTCAAGACTATTATGTCCGCGAAAAAAGAAATTTGTTTTCTATGTTACTAAGAGCTCCAGTTCATATCATCGGTAAGAAATTCATTACATATGGATCTGTGTTGCTTTCATGTTCAAAATATGCGTATTTATATTTCAGTTTTCCTAAGAATCCATCGCTAAGATCCCAGTGGATGAAAATATGTTATCTCCAGGCAGCCGAAGACGTGAATAAACTGAGAATATGTGCTGATCATTTCTCAAGGACAGATATATATTCTGTGAGCAGTGGAAGAATTCTTTTGAAAACTGGTACACTACCCTCACTGAACGTTGATTGTTCATTTCTTCTACCTAGATATGATGATTCCCAATGAAGTCAGTCTTTTCCTGTTGGTGAGTTCTATATCATAGAATACAATTATAATGGGAAACATTGCCCTAAAATAGTAAAACTATCACAGAGGAAATATCAAATATTTTATGTTCAATATAAAATTAGTTCAGGTGCCTATACAAGTTCTCACCCTCTAGGAGGTAAATCCCTAACCGAATGTTTCCATTGGATAAGATTTGTAATTCTTTCATTCGATTGAGATAAGTGGGTTGCGTATTCAACCCCTCTCGTACTTTTGCCTGAAAAAATTATAATGATGGCCTAGTTAATACGTAGTGCATAACCTAATGGATAATGCATAACTCAAATTAGGGAAAATTACACCTACCAGCTGAAAACTGCCACTTTTGACACCTTGTTATCCTTTAAATATATTGAATAAGAATTATTTGTTATGCACTATTCTTTCAGTCTCCCTATACAATATACATATTTTAAATTGATCCTGTCCTGTCTCTGTCGAACATTAATGAAATGCAGACAAGTTCTGAAATTCAACAGTGAACTCCATTGATTCCATCAGTTCTATCACTGATGATAATAAAAAAACTATTTTGATAGATTGATGAGCTCACCGATGGATTCAAGAACTTGCCTTATGTTCAAGAAGGGGGCTGTACTGTAACCTAGAAATAAACATGTCTCAAAGTCTCAAGTAACTTCAAGAAAAAAAACCTGAAACCATTTTCATAAAAAATATTACAGTATGGCATTTATGTTTCTTGTTTACAGTGAGCAAAGAACTACCCAATCAAGGTGAAGAAATAAATAATTCAAATAGAGAAATCCACAATAATGATTTTAATAGTGAGTAGATAAAAGTGGAACTGATTTTTTTTATGATTTCATTTAATTTCAATCACATTTAACAAAGAACTGTCCAGAGATTCTAATGGTAATATCTTAAAAGATTGTTTGACATTAAGCAATGTTGTGTATGTATTATTCATTGTCATATTATTATGATTTTTATCAAATATTTTGGTATCCACCAATCAATTCTTAAGGGTTTGAAAACCCAAGAACTAATGACTTACTATGCAACAACAGCAAATTATAGAATTGCACATTCAAACAATTCTCATTAGTACTAAAAACTGATTATGTAAAGTTGCTGGTTAATTTGTTGAATTATTTGTTATCACCCTTAATATTGTTTCAAATCACTGGGCCTTTTACTTCATATCACAAGTTGTAAAAAGGAACTAGTCAAAAAAATCACAAAGACTGTAATTTCATTGGAATTTCGCACAATTGCTATGATAATTCGATAAAAGGTATTGCTTTGTTGTCATCGTATTGGAATAAAAAATTATTGAATACACATTGAAAACTGCCTTATGGATATAATAATACTGGGTAGTTTTTCAAGAAATAGTCTTTTCTAGAAGAGATAATGAAAAACTATTCCAGGACCTGTCTTGCATGAACTCCACACATATTTATAGGAGTCCTAAATGAATGATATGTATTTGACCCCTTTGAATAATATGAATATAGTGAACTCTAGTCATATATCCACTGTTCAAGTTGAATCTCTTATGAAATGAGATTATTTTCAAATTTGGTTAGTAATACATAACCATTATTTTTTATAGATCCAAATGCACATAGAGTGTGCAAAAGAAGTTATGAGGAAGTTAATTCTGAATCGGAACTCATCTGTCGGAAGAAACAAAAAGTAGGCAAGTATTTGTAGTGTACAAAAATGTTGCATTCAATCGAGACACACATTTACCAAATGCAAATTGAAATGAAAATGGAAGACACAAATACAGTTACATGCAGAAAGATAAATAGAGCTCCTGAATAATCCTTCATTAAAAAATGCATTGATGTTTCAATCGAGTGATATTTCAAGTATTCCAAAAAAACTGTAAAATTTTGCCTATCAAAAATTTCCCTTTGAAATTTTTCTGTACTATAACTTCTAGAGAATCTGATTTATGACTATTCTATTATGTTCTATCCTCAAAACATAATGATGGTTTTTCAAGTTTTAATCAATAATTGGCATGAGTACTTACCCATTTATCATCACCAAAAGGCCAACAATTCATCACATTTTCTATTAGTTCATTTTTTCAAGCTGAATTTTTTGATTTGATAAATATTCAACAAATTTAAATTGATATATCGCAAAATGAGACGAAAAAAAATTGACGAGCAGAAACTGAAGATTCGAATTCTCCAACAGAAAAATAGGCGGCTCACAAAGAAAATTAATAATTTGAAGCAATTCTGGGGCATTTGAATTAAAAAAACCTGATTTCAAGTGGTGCTTATTATCACTTGATGGTAATGTATTCTTCTGATTCACAACAATAGGCCCTATTGTCACCTTTATCCGCCATTTCGTTATTTTGTTGTGGTACAGCATAGTGATACAGCATAGTGATACAGCATAAAGCGGAATATTATTAGTTTTTTCTACACCAATACTATAACAATACTCTTATAGGCCCATAATCTGTTTCATAATGAGATCCATTATGAAACGGATTGGAAATCTGTATTGTAATGAAAAATCTGTGTATCATAATGGGCTCATTATGATACACAATATCATAAGATATTCCACTTCCAGATCAGTGGGATCCACAATATAAATATAATATTTATAGATCTTTATTATTTATCGAATGTGAAAAATAGCGTATGCAACTCTCATGTAATGGTTATATATACCCGCATAAGCCTTATATGAAACTCACCTTTGGTTCGTTTCATAGCCCAGTTACAGATAGATACTTTATTGGTGTTTCACAATATTTGTTTACACAAGTCAGGTACAGGCTAGCAAATCCACTAGAATTTAAAACAATCAAAAAATACACATACACGAACATCAATGAAACTTGGTCAATGTCAAACACAATAGTCTTGAATATCATCAAAATTTTCATTGAAATAGTCATCATTAGCATAAAAACATTTTTTAATCAGGTACATGGTAGGCTGAGATCTTTGATGGAGGGTGGCAATCTATTGAACATTTTAGGGGAAAGGTACTGCACACCTGTTTGTGCCTTACACAATCAAAAGCCTTTGTCAAGTCACAAAATATACTACCTATGTATTCCTTATTGTTGAAGCCTTCTTCAGTTATCGAGATCATCTGTTGTAGAATATGATTTCCTAAATACATATTGAGATATATTAAATAAACTTAGAGAAACAAAGTAAGCCACCATCCTCGTTTTCAGAGCTTTTTCAAATATTTTGCTTAAAATTTGAATAAAAGCAGTTGGCCTAAAATTATTGCAAGTATTGTGTGAACCTTTTTTATAGAGGAAGCATTTTTGTTAACTTGAATTATTCTGGGAATATTGAGGATCTTTGACATAAATTGAAGAATTTTGTGAGGTGCACTGCAATGTCATTGCCAATGCGTGCCTATTAATCGCCTTTGTTATATGATCGTTGCATAATATACTATTATGATTGATAATCGCAGAACAGAATAGTGATGAAAAAAATCATTTATTCAATTCATACAATTCACGTTTTTGAAAGAATTATTTGAAATATATGTGGTGAATGTGGTTATGATTTTTTTTAAATGTCGGTACAAATAGGTATTCAAATTCATGATATGAATCTCCCATTTGATTATTTTTTTTTTCCAAATCTAATGATTTTTTACTCTGGAATGAAAAGGCCACCAACAAAGAATTTTATTTTATTTCCCAATTATGTTTTAGGAAAATCAGTAATGAGTAGTAGTTATTTTGTGAGTTTGAAAATGAAGACCATGGCCATGAAATATAGTATTTTTTCAACATAGTTCCAATCCGGTATTTTCAACATAGATATAATTGGTGTGTATCTATTGCATCCCAAAATATAATCCTAATACCTTCGTTTTGGAGTTTTTGCAAAACGCTCCCCTTGAACTACACCTGTATGAATTGTTAACTTATCAGAGACTGATTTGCCTAATTTGCATAGTTGCTTTCTGTTTGGGAGACAATCCTCGAACTTTTTGAAGACTTGAAGTTGTTACTAAAAGTTTTTCAACTGCATTCTTTATTTTTGAAGAAAGTACAATATTTTGAAAAATATTTTCTCAGAGGTTTCTATATCCAATGATTGTATTGGGTAAAACTTCGGTCGCTATGAACCTTTTAAAAAAAAAGTCCACTAAAAAAAATCCATATCCATTTTGTTGTGAAATTTCACCCCATTTTTCACATAAAATTTCTTTCTCGAAAAAAACAAAATTCGCCGTTCTTCTGATCAAAACACCACACATGCCCTTATTTACTCGTTTTCAACATTTTTAAGCTGAAAAAACCTTTATATTTTCACCTTCTTGAACCGTCCCCAATTTGTTGTGATTGTTGAGGAAATGCATGATGTTAATAAATGAAGTTTCTTTTCTTTTCAAGCAATCCTGAATTGAATCCATAAAAGTTTTGGAAATAATATATTTGAATTGTATTCACAGGATGATGTTCCTGAGAACTGCAAGTTTTTATTCGAAAGGTCAAATGCAAGAAGAAATATAAAGTATTCAGCTGAGGCAATCTGCAGTCAACCTCCAGTTTTACTCCACAAGAGCGTACAATTATGTGAGGAAAACATTTGGAAAATTGTTTGCACATACAAGTACCATAAGGAAATGGTACAGTGTAATTGAAGGAAATCCCGGTTTTTCAGCGGAAGCTCTCAACTTTGTTAGCGAAAAGAGCGTCGAGTGCAAAAATCTCATTTTGGTGTTAGAGTAATTGATCTCTAGGAAAAGGTTCAACTTTTACACTAAAGGTTTCCAATCTCATTGTAAATTTATATGAAGAATGGAACTGAACGATATCCTCAAAGAAGGAACAGGTGTAGTAGATACTATACACAAACTAAAAAGTCCCATTTCACGAAATATACTTGCCAAAAATGTCAGAAAAATATGCTTTGAACTTTTTATATATATGTATATATATATATATATATATATATATATATATATATATATATATATATATGAAGAAAAATTGTGAAAAATGCCTGTAACTTCATATAATTTTCTCTTTAAGATATAAAAATGTGAAAATGATGCAATTTTTGAGTTTTTGTTCAATATTCACCAAAATTCTTTTGAGATACATGCGCGATCTATCATGAGAGTTCCAAGGTGCGACAAACAGAATGTTAAGCATTTTTCTTAGGTACTTAATCTCAACTATACCGAAATTTATACTGTATTGCATCTTCCTGAACTTTTATTCAATTATTTATTATGTCTATTGAGTAATATAAATAATATTGAAATCATCATTGTTTTATTCAAATATTCTTGGCATAGCCACAGTTCCGAAGCAAGTCTATATTCTGTTCCGAAAGATTTTCTAAATAAAAATAATTTATCAAACAAGTGAACAGGGCTGAAAAGATGCATGAAAGAGATTGATAATTTAACTACATTATACATCAAATGCATTTGTAGCAAGTTATAGTAAAGCCTTCGATACAGTCAGTCATGAAATTCTTTTGAAAAAACTTGAAACAACAATTATCTATGACACATGACTAGAAACAAATATCATCTTGGTTAAAATATCACAAATTGAGTTACAATTATGAAAAATCTACTTATATGTTTTTAACAAGTAAACATTCCAACATTGACCACTCTGACACACTTAAATTTAAAAATAAAACGATATAATTTTCTAAAACTACCAAACTTATAGGACTTTACGTAGATCAAAATCTTTAACGGGCAACTTACTTTATTTAAAAATTACTGTTCAGAATAAGAAACAAAATTTCTTTCGAATATTCGAGATTAATATTTTTTTGTTTGGTATATTCCAATTTAAAATATTTAACGTCTATATTGGCAACGGCCACTGCTTCAGTATTGAATCCGCTGAAATACAGCTTATCCAATCCATCTTGGCACAGAACTAATGAGGTATATGCCCAGAAATCTCTGTGAAGCATAGCAAGATCAAAAAAACACCTATTATATGTGTTCACTGTGTTGAAATTTATTCCTAGTGGATGTTTTTTTTTTCGTCACGTTCTGAAGTACCAGTGTGCAACTGGAAAAGTAGCAGAGTTTGTGCCACAATGGATTGGACAAGCTGTACTTACATAATAAAATCGTCGAATATATTTATAAATTGCCTTGCACGAAGCCCACTGTGGATCTTTACAAACCAAATAATCTTCTTAACATCAATGCAGACCAAGGCTTAGAAGAAAGGAAACATCTAACGATTCATTTGTTACCGGCCGTGAAAGTTTCCAATCTCTGAACAACAAACATAATTCAATTTTGCTCAACTGGCTATTGACTGAGGTTCTTCCGCCCAACAATCTTTGATATGTCAACAAGTCTCGAAACGTATAAAATATATCTATTATTTTCCATTAACTTCTGTTCATTAATTTTCAAAAATTTAAATATTTGAATGCTTCACCGAGCATTTGAATTTTATTAAGTATTCGTAATTTATTGGTTACAACGACTTTTTGTTTTTCCATCCAATGAATTTTTTGTAACAGTCAATTATATTGAGTGAATTCCAAACCAACCACATTCAAGTGAACAGATTATATATCGCACGTAATTCATAAGCATTTTCGAGTCAGCATTATGTTTCTCTCGTAGCTACAAGACAGGCGCCTGAATGTTAACAGATGGTATTAAAATATGATATTAACATTCTTAATCTGCAAGATGGTATGGTAAATAGTTCTGATGGAATTTCTAATATTATTGAGCCTATATGGGTTTTCTTCATTGAATTATTCATATCTGTGTAGTATGAATTTACTACGACTCCAGAAATCAGGACACAATGAACTGATAAAATATCGGAAAGATCAGGATATTTTATGATCCCACCATTTTTCAAAATCTTGATTTCTTCATTCTTTTGCACACCAAGAAACGTTCCTTCAAAACTGAGTATATTTTTTGTGTAACTGGATGATTTCCTGAATAACAAAATTTACATTGAAATCTCTGTGAAATTATATAAACATAACCTGTAAATTAGTAAATTTGAAGGTCGATGACAATGACATATTTAGAAATTTGAATTTCGCGCTCTATATTCCGCGCATGCGCCCTCGATCATCGCTGCCTATTTCTATTCCAAGGATATTGTGATTTATACAAAAGTCGGCTTCACTTTGCTAACATTGTCTCTTATGGCGTATGGTCAATATTCGTAGTTAATATATATATGTGTATTTCCTAACAAAAATTAATTTGACACCAACAATTCCCGCCATGGAATCAATACCAGACGTAAAGGTGATTTTTACACCTTTTTCAGTAAGATGAATATAACTAGACGGTCTACCTGCTGAAATCAAACGATGTAGGACTTCTACTTCGTTCAAAACATCCCTGAACAAATTCTACAAAGAAAATGTTACTAATCGGTGGAAGAGTTTCTTTCACATGAATTTCGAAAATAACGACATTTGTTTGTGTTTGCTATCTCCCCATGTCACAATCATGGTATGTGTTAGTTTTATACTACGTGCATTTTGTACTCCATTTTTAATTTTTCATCCCGTTCATTTTGTACTCCACATACAAATACACCCCTATGACCATTCCTATATAATTTTGTAATCGAATTGAATAAATAAATGATTCACAAGTGATGATTAATATAGTTGTTTGAGTCAGTAATAACGACAATTCGAAAGCATGCCACATAAAACTGCAATGAAAGTTGATTCTTCGGTGAAAAGCAGTAGGAACTTATATTTTTTCAGAAGACATATACCGCTCGAACAACAATTCATAGTCAGGAATATATTTCCAGAAGTTTCACTATTGGAAAAGAATTATAAACAAATATAGTATTTTTTGAATAGAACGAAGTTCGCGCTCATTGAAAACCTCAATCTAATTTGTTTTCTTTTTTTGAATTGTATTATTATTTTCATTATTTGAAACTAAAGAAATCAATGACGGTGAATAGGCAAATTTATTAAAATTACATGAAATCATATATTAGTTTAGATTATTAGGTATTTATTTTGATAATATTCGGTGGTATTTTCTAATACTGGCAATAAAAACTGACAGATTGATGACATTCCTTGCAGCAACAAATAGCATCGTGGTATCCGCGGGAGTATAACACCCTGTTTTTGCGATGCAATTTGTCTCTGCTAGAAGTGTCATCCATCTTTCAGTTTGCATTGCCAATATTAAAAAATAACACTGCATGTTACCAAGATGAACGCCTACACTTTCACAACTGATATATGATTTCATTCATTTCTAATAATTGATATTGTGATAAAATCACAACCTCATTATCCAACTTGATTCCTTACTTATCGAAGAATAATGGAAATGATCAAAATCAAAATTCTTCACAATGATGGCACCACATATTTGTGGTTCGCGGCAACAAATTCACTACAGAAATAACTAAATCGCTGCAACTTATCGCAGCATAAAAGATTCATGCAACTGAAAAAACTTGCATTTTTCTGGGGTTGCAGCGACAAAGTGCATTGTCGAAACAGGCTATGACACAACCACTAGTTATGTATTGATAAAGCTTAATGATATAAGAATGTAGGCTTCCACGGCCGGTGCTAATACATCTTTGGTCTTTCGGGCTTGAGGGCCGTGTAGTGGAATTTTTACTTCCGGAGCTTTCGGCTACATCTGCGGCAGCCATCTTCAGCGGCGTAGTCTTAGTTGAACTCCTCTATGTGAGTTTACTACGACTGATAGCAAATCTGGAATTGACTCGTTATTATTTTTCGGTCCGCCAGCGTTCTGTTGGTCCGATTCCCTGGTTCTATCTGGCTTCGTCTTAGCTGTTCTTAGAACTGGATACCAAATTTTGTTCAAATTCAGTCCCTCTTCCTTTCTGTTGAAATTATCCTTGTGCTTATGTATCTCAATCGCTTCCCGGTATAAGCGAGTGGAGTAATGCGTCGTCGTTGACAGAATTGAAGTTTTGTCGAATTGTATATTATGGTTGTTCAGAAGGGCGTGCTCAGCTACAACTGATTTGTCCGTTTGTCCCAACCGACAATTTCGACTGTGCTCACTGATTCGTGTCTTTAAACTGCGTTTGGTGGTCCCTATATATACTTTTCCACATGAGCATGGAATTCTGTATACCCCAGCATTGGATAGCGGATCTCTTGGATCTTTGGCTTAATGCTTAATGATGTCATGGGGAAATCTCCAAGTGTCATCGTGATTTTTAATACTTAATGCAGTTTGGATAGCCAAAATTTCGTCCATTATAATTTGAACTGATTTTTATACGAATTCATTTCATTTTAGAATATTCGAAGACGGATCCTATTGAAGTCGTTGGTTTGCTAGCAAGTGGATATTCAGTTTAAATTTGATTACTATTCATCGGTGAGATTCTGAGAGCAATTTGGTATGCCAATGACTTCATAACCACATTTTGATGACGCTAAGTTTAAAAGATTGCATCAGCAAGGTAAGGAACAGGAGTTTTATCAGGTGAGAAGGTACTATAGAAATGCGATTAAAAACGATTCTGCTTATCAATGGTATCTCGTTTACCAGGACTATTCTTCGAATGAGTTTTTTTTATTATCATAGGATTTATCGATGTTACAATAGTGTATCACATTCCAAGGCGGGTTCGTTATGAACTTGGTTATTACAAAGAATGCCACTATTGTCTTCATTGGTGAATGTCTATTACTTAAGTAGAGTTTGAAAATATGTATATGTATGTATATTTTGGTTCCGTTTTAATGAATGACATGCCAACAACATTCACAGATCTCAGTTGTGTCACGAGGATTGCTGAATAACGGGAATGTTTGTAATAGTCTGAAATATTGGCGGCATTTTGAACAATAAAAATTGGTTGGCTTGAATGTGATTGACAATGTTCCTTGCTTAATGGTAATGTCTCGAAATTCCATTGTCTATATTATTAATTTTGTTGAAACCTGTTGCTAAGAACGAAAGGTTAAAAATACAAATCAAGTAGGAAAATCAAATCCCAAACGAAAGGTTGAAATGGATTTTCTATTAGTAAAATTAAAAATTTAATTGATCAAAGAAGATATTGTGACAAAACAATGATATATCGAATATGAAATGATTGTCAAAAATTGGAGATGAAGAAATAATATTGTGACTAAAAATTTAGATTACGAATGTGAAATATTGACCAAAAAAATTAAACAAATGAATGAAATAGTATGAATAAATGTTGAAACCGATTATCAAGTTGACTTCCGCCGTTTCAAATGCTAGTATAGTCTTCGGGTGATAACTGACAATATTTCGAGGTATGGTTGGTTATAAAGACCCGATTTCCCGGGTGCTACTAGAAGTGCGCTGATCGGTTTTCAGCGGGAAATGGAGGTATTGGCGCGAGATTCTCTTCCATTGAGCCGTGTGTACACGTTAGAGGGGATCTAAACAACAATATTCCGATGAGAGGAATGACGTTTTGACGTTTTGAGGTTGGGAAAAGTTTTCTTCCGGGCGAACAATTGGCCTCTTTCCAACGTGAAAGCAGGTCAGGAACAAGCACAATTTTGGGATGATTGTGAATGGAATATTTTCACATTGTCAAAGATTTTCTACAGTACATATATTCCGTCGTCGAAAAATCGGTCCTTGGTATTATCCATCAACTAGAAAATGATATAAATCATCAGGTAACCAACCAAAAAAATGATACTTTAATATTGAAACCCATTTCCCTATTTGAATTGAATTGCTAGATTGAGCAATGATAATTTTGACTATATTTCATATGCCAATTTATACTACTTTTTAACCCAATCGAAAACAGAATTTGATAAATGGCATGTGTCATCTTGATGCACTAGATTAAGATGCCTAGGAAACCCTGGTGTATCTACTTATACCTGAATAATTTCGGGCTAAACTTGGCGAAAACCGATTGCTTGAGTTTTGAGATCATAAAAACTTCATATCGCTATTGTAGATGGCGATCAGTCGTATGCCATATGAAGCTAAATTTTTACTAGAGAGAAATGTGCAACCGAATATTCTACTACTGTTTATTATTTGCCAACTGAGATTTTGACAGCCCTGACAGCCAATCAAATGCGTTTCAGAAAACGTGCATGTAACGTGGAAACTTACCGTTAACAACCTGTCGATCCTGTCACTGCCACCTGCTACCTCTACAAGTTTTAAGTGTTTTTTTATCAGTTTGTAACACTAGACTTCGATTCCGAAAAAATATGCTCTGCCCATTCACCTGAGAATGTACGACAAAGTTGCCTTCTGTTAAAAAACATGCTAGTGTATTGAAAGTGATAGACTGTTTTGGAATTGGGGATACACACATCAGTTATGCAACGGTTCAAAAGACGTATCACATCGATATTTCCTTCATTTAAACAAAACTTTGTTTTCAATATCTCATTGATGAAAGCTATAGATGTTTCCTCCTCGATACAAGACTTTCGCTCAAACTGAAACGAATAAAATTAGCTACGACGCTACATTCATGTTATTTTTTGGGGCGATTTGTTTTGTACTCACCTTAGGTACTGAATAAAGACGAATATATGGATCCCCAGATTTCGACTGTCCACACATAATGAAAAATCTTCTACAAATCGTGAAAGAGTACTTGTAATAACTTCAAAACTCATTCTACTTATATATACTTTTAAACACTGGTGAGTGCGAAGAAATAATTCAGATAGTTTTCATTGACAACAATGAACCTGTAAGTTACGTCCATCTGAAAAAACCGACATTTGACAGATTTTCAAAAATTCCCATATAACGCCCCTATACAAAAATTGGAAAGCTTTTGTAATCATCGATTGTTTTTCGCCAAGAAATTCTAAACAATATCGAATCACTAGATACACCAGGGTTTCCTAGGCATCTTACACTGGATACTTGATGTTCTATTGGTTGATCTGCACGCTGGTTGCAGTGGTTAATGCTTATAGCCCATATATTCAATCAACGTTATGGCACCAATCCACTGAAATAAATTCATAGAAGTTTTAACATTGAATTTTGGGCTTGATATTATTTGGTATAATGTTGGGAATGGATTCGATGTTGCCACGAATCATTCAATATTCTATTGAAAAATTGACAACTCTGATTCGAAACTAACAGCTTTTTATTTTGGTGGACACTCCTAATATCAATAACTCTTTTTGTTCAAACGAATATCTCATGACGGATGTCATATGAGATTAATCCTGAGAAATTCCACAAGATGGTAAAGAGCGCTATCAACGTGTTATTTTTGACCATTCATTCCGAAAGAGAACGGATCTTTACCGCGATATGCAATCACATTTTCGAATTTTGGTTGGTGAACCCAGAAGCGCCACTACTCATTTAATATTATTATATACATTGGTGATAGGGATCCAATAGATCGGACTCTTTAGGAATTTTTCCTCTTCTCTGAAGATCGTCTTTCTTTTATTGTAGACTTAAATGAAAACCACTCATCTTCACAGAGTAATTTATATATAGCTTCTGCGATGTCTTGTGCATAACTTCAAATATTCGAAAAGTAAAGATGACATTCCGAACCGAATGACACCTCAATCATGATTTTTGGTGGAGGTGGAAGGGAAATTATTAACTTGCTGCTTAGGCTACAAATATGATTTTTTCCAATCACATGAACTGGTACACCTTTCAATAATCAACACATGAATATTTTTTCATGGAGCAATGCATTCAATTGGAAATTCGTTCCAGAAAGCTATTTGATAGAAATAGGTGAATTCGATCTATTAGAAATTTCGTCTTTCGAAGGTCCACATAATAAATAGTAATTTATGTATCAAGGGAGGGCAAAGTTTGCAGATAATAATTGTCTGAGGCATTAATGCCCATGGTACATAAATTATTTTAATTCTGATCAATTATAATAAAATTCTGTTTATTTTCCGAGCGGAGTAAATGTTTCAATTTATCACCTGTCCAGGATATTTGTATCAAATACCGTCGATTATAGGAGTTTTGATGTTGCACGGTTGCTGCGACGTTACTTTATTTGAAAACGTGCTTGTATCTGACCTTCTTTTTGGTTGGAAAGGGACCAATTGTAAATCGAGAAGGAGAAGAAGTTGGAAATGTTTTTCCCAACCCCTTATGATGAACTAATTATGGAGTTCTCAGATCACCGCTAACATGTGAACATCATCGCAGTTTGACAAACCAATTCGATCCACCTGACAAAATATTGTAGCTACCACGCACTATATCAGTACAGAGCGTAAAAAAACAAAACAATCCTCTTCGATTGCAAAAGGCTCACTCAGTTTTCAAAAATGAAACTTCACCACTTCCTCAGCTGTTTCCCGTACATGATCTGTCGCATTGTCGATAATAAGGGGCAGTCCATTTTCATTATTTATAATGCCGCCAATATTTCGAAGAGTAATCCAAACATTGTCTTTTTGCAGAAATCCCTCATTTGAGTTTTTTAATAAATAATATTGTTTTTAAAAACGCATTTGAATCAAAACAATAATGTTCATACATGTACATCATTATATTTTCAACATCTACGTAGGTTAATGACATTTACAAATAATGGCAATAGGGGAAGGGGCATTTGTTGGGAGCTGACGTTTGTTTATTTGTTGATTTTTTCGAGAGATAAAATGCATTGAAATCAATCCTGGAAATATTCATTTCTTGCTGAATTTTCGAAATTATTTCTGGTGATTGTGAATGAAATATTATTAAAACCTCGGCAAAATATGAATTTTGTCACTCGAGAACTCACCTACGCTTTCAATCCCGTATTGGTTACGTTATCAGTGAATATCAATCCCGTATATATATATATATATATATATATATATATATATATATATATATATATATATATATATATATATATATATATATATATATATATATATTCATATATTTCATTCACATATATATATATATATATATATATATATATATATACGGGATTGATATTCACTGATAACGTAACCATGACGATATAAGAATATAATATTTCGATCAGAAATAAAACAATTTTTGAATATGACCTCAAACAAACATGTACACTTCCTTGAATATGCCCCTGCAAAGAATTGCCCAGAAGAGCAAAAAAGTAATTGTTTCAACAAGACGCCAGGTACTGAATGTTGTTCATGGTCAAACCAGTTTACTTCTGCAATCGCATCAACGGGCCTTGAAACTATTGGGGGAACGATACGAACATACAAGGAGACACTATGCAAACGAGGGGTTCGAACCGGAACTCAAAGTGAATATACCGCGTATAATTCGAACGCCAAAACTGCAAAATAATATGAATTTTTCGAAAATTGTAATAACTGAAAAGTCAGTCAAGTTGTTTCAAAGTCATTATTTTGTCGTGGATGAATCTTTTTTTCGTAGTTTTCTGGGTTTCTAACCTACAGAATTAAAAAAAATAGGAATTAATATTGGAATCTGTACAAGTGTAGAAGGATAAAAAATAAGTATCAATATTGTAATCTATAGATGTCTACCACATCTATAGATTCCAATATCAATACTTATTTTTTCAGATTGACTGAGGTTAGAAACTCAGTCAAGTTACTTTTTCGATATGTAATGAGTTCTGAAGTAATGAGCACCCTGCTAAGATATGCTACGAATTTTTACGTTCTATGTTGACAAATAATGACAAGATCAATGAATTCAAATTTGGTTGGTGTGATATTCCTTGGATGAAGAATCGTTTTAGTTTCAGAATATCGTCGAGGAAAATAATCCTTTCATTGATGGAGCAGATGTTACAATTATTTTTGTTTTTTGGTAGTTGTATGTATATAGGTTATGAAAAAAAATGTTATTCAGAAGATTCAACCCACACGACTTCAAAAATCACATGTTAAATACCAATAACTGAGTCGATCTCGGAGTCGATACACCATTATTATTATCATTTCACGAATGTCTTCGGTGTTCACTGAACTTCAATTGATCAAGAAAATATTCAATACAATGCGGCCTTGAAATGTTTCCTGCTGGAAGATTCTGATCAAGAACAAGATATCAATCAGGGTCGAACAAGTTGAATGGCATTGTTTTCAATACTCTAAATAGGGAATTGAACTGGAAAGATCAACTTCGAGGTAGGTTGGGTCCAAGCAACACTTGGTAGAACTTCAACTCAACAGAACTAGAATTTCTTGAAAATTTTCTCATAAAAGCTTACAAAAATATGTAGTCTATTTTTCGAAACGTCTCCAAGGGGAAGTATACAGTTTTCTTCAATATTTTTTTCATTCAATCTTCGAATTTATGCAGAATATCATACGTGAGTGACATATTGCCAGTCAATTTTCCTTTCTTACAACATTTTCTTATAGCAGTTATGTATCGAGGCAAAAATACCAATAAGCCCTAGAAACAAAATAAGAATTGGAAGCCATTTTTCTTATATATAAACCAAGCCAAACAATGGATTTCCTGACAATGACATTGAATTTTATGTGACTAGTTAAAATCGATAAAGCACGTTATCATAGATAATGACTGATCTTGAACCTATGTTTAATTCTAACCTTCAACACGAAACTTGTGGAAGTCCAATGAAATAAAAAAATATTTATCATCACATACCCAATACTGACAGATATATATATATATATATATATATATATATATATATATATATATATATATATATATATATATATATATATATATATATATATATATATATATATATATATATATATATAGACAACTCAGACCTAGACGCAAGGTCACTAAGTCTTGAAAATGGCTCCGAAATGGGAGTCGAAACGTAGACAAGTAAATCTTTCCAGACGCGGATCAACCGGAAGTTCCAGCCAGCATATATATATATATATATATATATATATCTGTCAGTATTGGGTATGTGATGATAAATATTTTTTTATTTCATTGGACTTCCACAAGTTTCGTGTTGAAGGTTAGAATTAAACACAGGTTCAAGATCAGTCATTATCTATGATAACGTGCTTTAATAACTAATAATTTTCAGTTCGGAAAAAAAATATTCAATATTCATAATATAAGTTCCATAATGTTTGATACAGAGTTCGAAATACTTCGCTCCAATATCAATCCGTGTGATTTTTTGATTTTTTGATTGCCTATATTTTCTCAAACGGTTATGCTCTTTCAACAAATTGTATAATAGTATGTTATGCAACGATCGTGTGATGATGGTTATTAATACATGAGCATAAACCGGGATACGAAACGAGCCGAAGGTGAGTTTCGTATGGTTTATGCGAGTGTTTTTAGTTCTTCATTATTTATTGGGTGTAGATAAAATAGCGTATGCAACTCTCATGTAATGGTTATTAATACACTCGTATCAACCACCTTCGGCTCGTTTCGTATCCCGGTTGATGCTCGGGTATCAATAACCATCATTACATGATCGTTGCGTAATATACTAATATATGATAACGGGTTTTCGGGTGAATTATGACTTGTTAATTTAACCATAGACGACGTAGAATGCAATATGGCTGGTAAGAATGGCTGCAAAAATATTATGTCATTCAAATTTGTTCTCGGTCTCTTGACCACTATATAATCAATATTATAAAAACCGATTAGCAATCCTACGATAATGAAATACATACAGTCAAAATCCATTCTCGACTGGGTACAAATTACACTCTTTCAAATACGTCTATTAACATCAATTCAGATAGTTAAAGCCAATCTTCTATGATTTCTTCCACTTTATTGCCCTTGAGAAGCAATTTGTTCCTAAGAATAAACTATAGACTTTTGGCGATGTTTTGCTTAGCACATCCATTGTCAACAACACAATTATCCTGTGTGTCTGAAAGTCAAGGTATTTTCACTTCTCCAGCTGGAAAACGATAATGGAAAGAGAAACTGTACACAAACCTCTTGGATCTTTTGCCAATGAAGATTTTATAGCACCATAATTTCTTCAATGTACAAATTTTAGTTTCTATTCTTCAATGGTGGTATTGGTGAGATTGGGATCAATTTGATTAAAGAAAAACTATTGTTTCTTTGCCAACGTTTCGAATTTTAGTGAATTCATCATCAGGGCTCTATAACAATGAGTTTCGTGTTAAAGTGGTAGGATGTAAATAAAATAAGAGAATGCCAACAAACTATTGAAACATTTTCAGGGGTTCAAAATGTTGATTAATGAAAAAAAAATCAGTTTTTCCGAGTAAAATTATTAAAACTATGTATAAAACAGACATTTTAGATACACACCCCAGATACAAACAAATCCACATTGAGCACGGGACAAAGAATACTGAAATAAAATTCATAGAACGGCTGTAGTTCTTATGAATGCTGATAGGAAGAAAACGTGAAAACGTGAAAACAAACGTGATTGTTGAAAACACCGTATAATGATAAAGAATCATTTCGGTAGCTGACTTATCAGATTGTAATAAGCCGTATTCAATCCTCCTATATCTCTTCTTGTATTAACGCTGTCTTGGAGAAGAATTTGTATCATTTCACTGAATAGCCTTTTTGACAGAGAAGATTTCTGATCAAGAATGATGGGTTTTGTAAAATCAAAAGTATGGCCATTTTCTCTAGTGTGTTCAACTAAGGCTGTGGGATTTTTGATATTTAGTTTCCGTGTGTCTCTATCGTGTTCAGAGATTAGTTTCTATGTTTTGATTCACACCTCATTTCAAATATTTTCGTTTTTCGTGTCTAGTATTGATTGTCTATAGTACAGTAAGTGGACAGGCATAGTTGAGTTGGTATGCCTTCAGCTTTATGCTTGTGAAGTCAACAGATATTTCTTCAGGGTTATGGAAAAACAATTCGTGTACCTTTCAAGAATAACATTTGGGGTACCCAATAGGATCATAGCGTTTGAATGCTGTATTGTTTCAAATTAAAAATTTCCTTCATATCTCGATTCCGAATAAGTTTTCTAAAGATAAAAAAAATTAACCTCATCATGACAAAACTGAATCTGTTTCAACTGTTGTAAGGGGGGATCTAAATACTAATGAAAATAGTTTATAAGATGCAGCTTCATATGTGTATGGATATTCAATTTCACTGTTTTTAATGTTGGAGCTGAATTCTAACGACTTCAGAATTCTTGAATATGAGTTCAATCAGCGTAGATATCATTTGACAAGAATGGGATGCAAGAAGTTTATTTTCTTTATTATCGTTGTAGAAAATGACAAATGAGTCGTTTTATTGCAAACTGAAATTTATAAGAGATTTTGTTATTTCATATCTTTTTGATGATTTTTTCTCTAGTCTGAACAAAAAATAAACTCACACCGTATATTGAATGCAAACAGGTGCTATGAAATGAGATTATTATCCATTCCATATATGCTAAACGAACATACCGGTATGTCGATAATAGTCGAAGGCCATAGAATAATCAGAAATTTTCCACCAACCTACTGAAACAGACATCAGTAGAATATTTGTCATAGTTGCAGGAAATAGTTAGGAGCGACCTATGGAGTTGAAACATTCAATATCGATTATTCAACAATCTATTTAAGAATTCATTATCATCCTACACCACATTTATTTGCTTTCATCTGAATCATTTTGTCGTAAGCCTGAGAAGATTTGTTGAATTATACTTGTGAAGAATATAACTCAATCCATAGTGTTGAGAGTGTGATTGCAGATGTTGGCAAAAAACGACCATAAATGTGATAAGTCTGAATGTTACGAATGCGGTTTCTGCACTTTCCACCAATTAGTGCCGGAAGTAAATGATGAATATCTTTGGTACCAAAAAATGCTCCGAGTTGATTGCGTTCAAAAGATCCTCTTCGGTTCTTGTTTTCTGTAGAAATAATAATATTTTTGTTGGAAAAGTAAATCAATTTGTCTCACTATCATTCTCATCTCATAGGTTTGCCAATATTCAGATAACAGTAATATATCTGGTTGTTGCTCCTTCTGGAATGCGTCTAGTAGATTCAGTTTATTTTTAATACACTGAATATTCAAATGAATTATTTCAATAGAAAACGGATCTGTAAACACCAATGGAGTTTTCGATCTAGATTCTTATGATAGGATTGTATTCAAGATCGATTCCAATGATTATTCAAAAAAATTCCATATAAATGTATGTAGCATAGCTCAAGAACTTGATGAGCTTTTAATATTTTCATTTTTTCATCGAGATATTTCAAATGAATGATCTGAATATCTATCACTTGAATGGATATGATCCCATAATATAATGAGGAAAAAGTGAGCAGAATCGATGGTACTGTTATCTACATCGAGTCTACTTTCAATTACACTTATAAAATTGACCACAAAGGACGCTAATAGTTCGTGAATTGTAGCAACATTTTACAGACAGTTCGACGTACAGACAACAAAAGTAATTCGTAAAATAGGATAATCATGACTTCAACTGAATAAACGATGTATGTGCTAAATGATTTAGAATTTTCATTACTAATCATACGACCTTGAACTGGGAAAGCTCAGACACTACGCAAAGTACTACAATTACAATCACTGCGTAATTTACGCTTTGTAGTCCTGACAATTAATATCAAATAAATCAATTGTGGCCGGTGTGGGCTCAATTCCTCTATACGAAACGATTGATGATAACGACTAGAGTATCGATTCAAATCGCCAGATTACTCTCATTCCATGGATTACTGGAAAGAGCCAGAATCAGTTGATACTTAATAGGGTTTTGTTATTTTACTGTGTCTGACGCAATCATTCCCAGAATGGAAACAGTTTTATGGGATCTCATCAGGTGATAATTGTAGGTCATAGAGTACGTCGTTGGTCTCTCAATCCTTCGCTTATGACCATTAATAACTAATTCAGTAATTGTTGCCGGCAAGACTTTGAAGGCATTAGGTTTGATCAGTACAAATAAGGTCGAATCTATTGAGTACTTTCATTTACATGAGCTACAATAGCAACAAACACAAACTCACCAGAGGTGATCTCAATTTCACCTCGGAAGATGCATTCTAGGAAATACGAAAAACAGTACTTTTACTGAAATGGAAAAACAACTCATCATGCGCATATTTTAAAAACATTTAGAGACTTTTCATTTGGAAGCTTTGGTAGCAATCTATTCTGAGAACTCAAAATATGTTGGATAATGAAAAATGTATTGAAAGTAGGCATCGTTAGGCAGATGAAGGAATACATTTGATTTCGAATAGAGCAGCACTTGAAATTGTTGTTATTATTTAAATCAGTATCAATTGTTTCATCCACAATGATTCAGGAATTCTCATTTCTCACTTTCTTTCACGTTGCAAAGTGTGCAATTATTTACTCATAAAAGTAAGAGGTCGGAAAAGAATTTTGCCAACGTCATAATATTCTTTCAAAGTAAACGTTATTCTGCTCTATTGTTTTAAGCCTCTTATATATTCAATAACAACGACATAACATCAGTTTCCAGTAATGAATTATTACCATTTCATCAACCATGACAATAAACTCTTTTTGAAGTCGGTCTTTCTCGCTCAGAGCCAGTCCATGTTTATTGGGGAAGATGTCAGTGAAGTATCCTTACTACTTATCCTAACACTGTTCATTCGTAGCAATCCTGATGTAGATTCATGAGATGTTGTTGGTACGCCAAACGCATTCTTCAAAACTAAGCAATTATTTTTCGAAGCCCCGTGTAGGCGATTACATTCACAAAGAATGGCAATAATGCATTTGTTGGGAGATTGCTATGGATTTTCTTTTTGCAGAGCTTCATTCCTTGTTCGAATGATTCTGATGGATTTGTATACAAACCCCATCAAAAGTGACATTTTTCTCTCTAGAAAATTGTTCACTTTTGCCTTCTCAGAAAAGAATATTTCTTCATATAATGCATTTTCTGCCTCGGTACATCATATTATTTTCCAACTTTATTGTTGCGAAATGAGCGAAAGTGCAACTGTATTTCTTTCCACTCGAACATATGAGCATAGTACTATAAAAACAATTTTTGATTCTTTCGAATGAAGACATATATGTTGGAATTATCGTTAGTTCATTCTCGAAGGTATTCCTTTATGTTATCATTATCGTAAAATACTACGAACATTAATATTACCGAAAGAGATAAGAAAGATCACGTATTTTACCAAGTCACATAATTCATGTCGTATTTCCAAATAACAGGTAATAAAATCAGCAAGCGTCCATTATCAGAATATCAGGTATCTATTGTATTTAAGATGCAGAAAAACTCAAAGTCGTCTCCACAATTTAATATTCGAAAGATGTCAGTACGGTGATTCAGTACATGTTTCGAACCTACATAGGTTCATCATCAGCTGAATTTACATTGAATTATGGAGAATAAAAAATGGCAAAATCACATGGTGAAGTTCAGGACATAAAAAATTATTGTAATGACAATTAAGATTAAATTGATATTAGGGGAATTTGGGACATCCCTAATACCATAAATACATTAAAGATTGGGGGGCTTGGAGCCCTTATGCCCAATATGCAATATTTGAAAAATCCACATTGAAAGATACTTGGAAAAACTCTACCGTTCACAGATTGACTGAGTAGGAAAACATTTTTTAATTATTTTTTTCCTACTCAGTCAATCTGTGAACGATAGAGTTTTTCCAAGTATCTTTTAATGTGGATTTTTCAAATATTGCATATTGGGCATAAGGGCTCCAAGCCCCCCAATCTTTAATGTATTTATGGTATTAGGGATGTCCCAAATTCCCCTAATATCAATTCAATCTTAATTGTCATTACAATAATTTTTTATGTCCTGAACTTCACCATGTGATTTTGCCATTTTTTCTTCTCCATAATTCAATGTAAATTCAGCTGATGATGAACCTATGTAGGTTCGAAACATGTACTGAATCACCGTACTGACATCTTCCGAATATTAAATTGTGGAGACGACTTTGAGTTTTTCTGCTTCTTAAATCTACTACACTCCACTTTGAGATACAATGGACTTCTACCACAGGTTATCTATTGTATGTTTCAAGAATTCAACGAATTATTAGTGTCATGGTGCAAATAATTCACATTCTTGATCTGCAGCATTGTGTTGGTTACGAAACAAAATTTGACCTTCTTAGCAGAGATCTGTTCTACATAAGACCTGGCTTTAGTAAATGGCAAACAATTCTAACAAATTCTGAAGCTGAGAAGTTAGCTTCTTCATCTAAAAATTGAATTGAACTGGCCGATACTTGATGAAAATCCATATTAACAAAAAATATATTACAGTTTCCTGTATGATTTTCACTCACAATGGGTTTACAAAACCGCGACACGTGTTTCGCTATTACAATAGCTTCTTCAAGCAAGATAAATGATTCAACAGACCTAGGTCCTATTTAATCAAGTTAGAAAATAACAAAATTGTAACTAGGAATAGAAAACATTTGAGGAAAGTTGTGAATAATTTTAGAGCAGACAATTATGTTTACTATTCTGATGAAGATATTTATTCTCACACTGAATCCGATTGTACAAGATAAATAATTATCTTGCTTGAAGAAGCTATTGTAATAGCGAAACACGTGTCGCGGTTTTGTAAACCCATTGTGAGTGAAAATCATACAGGAAACTGTAATATATTTTTTGTTCTTCATCTAAATCACTTCAAGAGTTGCGGGGCAGAGAAGGGCAGATTTATAATTTACCCCAAATAGTAGCTGCGTTAAAGTTCCTTCAAAATGAAACACGTCCTATATTAGTTAGCAACTTCTCCTTTAACTTACCCATCGAACAAATATAATCTTTCAACTCTTTTTTTGAAATCTGTTGGAATCCATTTCAAGGCTCATTTCATTTCAAAGCAGATGGATCAAGCTTGGTACCTCACCAGAGCTGAATTATATTATATAAAAAAAATTAAATAACACTTTCTTGGATTAATTTGTTGACCCGCCGAAAAGCAGTACCAAGCTCTGATCTGCATTGTTACCTTCAGACAGGAACGACCCCCAGGAATCTGATCCACTTCATCAGAAGTCTCAACATCAGGATCTCACAAGTCGCAGTACTGAGAGGCTTGATACTTAACCGACCCTCTTCAATCTAGATCTATTGGCGGTCTGGTCTAGTAATCGCACGGGCAAAAATAAAACCTCGTTCTTCCACACGTTTCTTAATTTTTGTTATATTGAAAAAGATATTAAATTTAGAATAAGAATATAATAATAGAATCAAAACTGATTCACGAAAAAAATTGTAAAAAATTATGATGATGTTTCCAATTTGAAATGAATTGATCCTTATCTGTGAGATTATACGAAAGATTGCAGTAAATTTAAATAATGAGCATTGGGATTGCTAGTTGAAAAACCCCTCGAAACTCTTAAAGTGTATCGTCTTGGAACAATTTCCTTGACCTTTCTGTGATAGGAATTCCCAACTGAGTGTAGACCACTTGAAACCGATTTGTATAGATTCCCAGGAATTAATAATAAAAGAGCTGCATTCAAATTCTTCCTAGGGATGTTAGGATAATTCGAAAGATTTCACCCACTACTACAACACAATGTCAAATAAAATCATTTTTTCAATCCATAGGAATTTTGATGCATGAAAGTCAACTTCATCTTTCTCCAGATGAGTGACGTTTGGGCCAATTTCAGTGCATCAGTTATTTTCCGGTCGGTTTCAGTTTACCCAGAAATATGCGTGGTTACATCTTTGACGTGTACATTGAAGATAAACAGATTCGTTTTCTTGCAAAGTTACACCGTAATCTTCCACACTTCCGACTCTTACTCTCTTATCTATGGAGTGTTTATAAGAGGTTTATCAGTATCGATTAAATACCCAACCTGGCGGAATTCCTCAATTACCTAACCACGAAACTTTCCGGATCGATTGGATGATATGAACTTCAACTAATAATTTTTTTATCTCCACATGCAAGATCATCAGTTTTGAATTATGAGATTGGAGCCTTTGATATAAAAGTTGAGCCTTTTTTATAGTATCAATTTTCTTCTCTTGAAGATGGCAACCTTGTTAGCGAAAAGCCCTTCGAGTGCAGATAATATCAGTTTGGTTTTGGGGTAATTGATCTCTAAAAAAGTGTCATCATCAGTTTTGTGATACTGGTAATGAATGATAGAAATAAAAATACTATTTACCTTCAATTTGAGAGTTACCTGAAATGGTCGCAAGGCGAGCAATTTTTAAACGATTTCAGCATTGAAATGATGGAAAAAATTGAAATTTCTGAAGGTATCCGTGAGGAATCGAACGTACTGAATTGAGATTTAATGCCCCCCATAAAAAGCTCAATAATAAATAATAACAACAGTGATGTTCTTTCCAATGTATTTTTTTTTGAGATATTCATAGTTCTTTGTTCACGAATATGCAACTTTTTTATATGCAGATTCACACGAAAGGAAAGCCCTGTAATGTTCAAAGAACACTGCTTGAATCAAAGGACAGGAGATACGAATTAACATTCATTTTGAATTTTTGAAGTTTGTAAGTCTCAGGAAAAAAACCTCTCGGCAAGGAGTTCCAAAGCTCAGCTGTTCTATTAAAAAAAGATCACTGAGCAGGATTGGTCTCGAAAATCACAACAAAGGGGTGAGAATTCTGTACTCGTCGAGTCATCCGTGTAGATATTGCCAAGGGTGGAACGATTGATAACAATTCAGAAGAGCACCGACCGTGAAAATATCTCTAGAAGAGAGACAAGTCTCCGACCCTTCTAAGATGTTCCAAAGAAGTGAGCGAGTCTGTGAGCGAAGAATCACCAACAAGACGGATTGCCTTTCTCTGGATAGAGTCGACAAGCTTTAATGAATGTTTTGGTGCCGGAATCCATACATGAGAACTATATTTCAAGATAGGTCGTATCTGAATCTTGTAGATCATCAGAAGCTGACGAGAAGTAAAGTATTTCTTTGCTCGAAACCGAAATCCAAGTTTCTCCTTTAGCGATCGATCTCACATGGTTTTTCCATGAGAGATTATTACTGATCGTGATTCCTAGCATCATTCAATTGGTAAAAATTTGTAACCCCTCAGAAGCTAATTTAGGATCTTGTGCAAATAAAAGATGCCTGAATTCTATATTTATGAGATCGAATACAAACCACTTCAGCTCCGTAGCAGGGGCCTGTTTCAAGAAAATTACCAGTGAACGAGCGACTAGTTACAAGTTCAAAACCAACAAGTGACAAGGACTAGTAATTTCTGTTTCAAGTAATAACTACTCGACAAGTATGTTGTTTCAATAAAATTACAAGTATATAAGTGACAAGTTACAAGTGTCACGACGACTAGTCAGAAGAACTAGTTGTTTCTGTTTCACAGAACTAAATAGCTACAAGCAAATAGACGACAAGTTACCAGTGTAGAAATAACTAGTGACAAGTGCCAAAATTTCTTGTTTCAAAAAGAAATTTCGTACAGTTGTAGATATACAAGTGCAAAATTTGGTGCATATACAGAGTATTAACGTTAAGCAAGGGCGGTCAAGGTCAGTTCCTCGAGGGGATGGGATAAACAGTTGTCAGTAGAGGGAAAAGGAAACATCCGATGAGTCTATCGCTTTCATCAATAATAATACAGTCGATACATTCAAAAAGTATTTACATTCAATAAGGATCTTCGCTCGCCTATATAGTTGATAATCGGGGGAAGTTGTAATTACCCTTGTAGAGCGAACTTTTCTCGAAAGCTGTATTACGGTAGAAATGAAAATTGAGGTTAACTATCCCATATGACTAGTGCCGAGAAAATATCATGACGGCTTAGTTCCAATAAAACCTCTGTATTTGTCTGAACTCTTCAATTGAACGTTCCATGCATGTGCCGTCATGTGGAACAACCGTATGCGAAAGACTGATACTGACGAAATAGTAGTTTACCTAACAAGTGCGGAAAGTGATACTTGTTCGCGCGTGCGCACGTGTTAGGTAGGTACACAATTGTTTCACTAGCGTTCGGAAAAAACCCAGAAGGCAACGTAAAAAACATTTGTTATTAAATACATATCAACAAATTAATAATTTTTGTTTTTAGTATTGAACGTGAAATTTGGTGAATTGTTATTGAGTTTAATTACAATTGTTAACATAGATTACCTGTACCAAAGAGTGTGTGGTTTGCATGTTTCTTGAAATTTCAGCGAAATGAGCCAACAAAAATGTCTCTTCTGAAAGTTTTTATATCCTTATTATGTCACCGTTGTCAAACCAAATATATTCCTTTTCATACATATAAAGGGATTTTGATGGAGTAAATCCAAGTTTGCAATTCTAGCCGCTTCCGAAACTGACTCTGGCAAATAGTCGTCGGAAGAATCCATGAAAAATTATATTACGAGAAAAGAATCTGCTACTGTAATTCGAACTGTCAAATGGTTCGTGTGGTCGAGTAATACATTATGTGAAAATGCACAAAATTAAATTTCCAATGATAACGTTATTTATTGAAAGTTACTGAAAGAATAAATGTGGGAACGGCGTTGAGAACATTAACCCAATAATAGCGGTATTGATGAGAAATACAAAACGATTTGGTTCAGGGTATCAAAAGATACACAATTATTAGTGGTGGGTTTTAAAGTTTGTTTTTTGTAACGGTGCTTTAACAAAAACTTACGAACGTTACTTCAACAAGAGTTGAACATGTGATCCGTTTGCTTCCATACAATACAAAATTATAGATTTTGTTTTCTGAAATATTGTTCCGATGGAGTTCTACGAGTGGTGTTTTCCAATACTGACGAATCAGCTATCGACAAACGTCCTAACTAACTTGGAATCATTTTAACGGAATGAATGTCCCCAAAACAAGCGGGTAGAGAATCTAGCATAAAAATTTCGTTGAAAATGAAATTTGTTAAGTTAACAATTTCAACTCGATATGGAATGGACCGTACCATGTTTTATGGTGGAGTTGAAATTATTTTCAAAGTAAACAAACTGAATCAGTGACAGACTGAAAAAAACGTCTGTCCTATATTTATCTGCACAAGCAAACGCTGATTATTCATGGAATGTTGAGTTACATTTCAATGAATAGGGTATCATTAAAAAGATAATCGCATCCTTTTTCACATGATATATCACTCGACCCTACAATCCATTTGAAATTTTGGGGTTGTAACAATCTCTCGCTGAGAGTTTGAAGGCGGAGGTTGAAAACTGTATATGAAATTTTTCGTCCCCTTTGAAAGCAAAATATACGGGTCTGAGCATTTTTTTACTTCTCGTCGGATCACTCTGTATACATAAAGCATAGGATATACCACATCGAGGTTCGACTGACATTAGTCGAATATACAAACAACGAATTTTGTGATTCATTTGGAATAACGAAGTTAGAAGTGATTGACTTGAAGTACCTACTTTTTATTTTCAGTTATGACGCACATTAATTGAAGTATCATTTTCGTTGGATGTAACACATGCATTAACAACTGCCACGAACACATTTTCAGAATTATTTATATCTGTACGATTTTGACGAACGATGTTGTTTGCATATCCCTGTAGATGATTGTAAAAAAAACAATGTAGATTTTTGCTATTCGTCTTTTTATCAGGAGAGTGATGATAATTTTGATGAGTACGTATAGTTATTCTGTGTTGAACGTTATTATCTTCAAAATGACGGAAAACGTTTCCAATAAGATTGCTGTTTTACAATTGATAAAACAACATAAAGATGTTCTCTTTGGTGCTTTTAGTAACAAATTGACAAAACGAGACAAAAGCGAGAAGTGGAAGGAAATTCACGAGGTTGCTGTATCCCAACAATTGATACCAAATAATAAAGACTGGCTATATTGTCGGGACACGGTTTGGCCCAACATGAGGAAAAGAACAATGGTAGGAAAAATAGTTGGCAAGGCGTAACGCTATAATGATTATTGATTTATTTGCAGGCAAAATTAGATAATGCTAAAAAAACTGGTTCAGCTGGCGGAACAGAAGCCAAACTCCAAGAAATCGATCATTTAGTTCTCGATATCATAGGAAAAGAGTCTCCCTTGATTCGGGGGATAGGTGTTCCGGATAGTTTGGGATTGGGAGAAGTTCACGAAACACATGAAACCGATCCCATTGATACAGAGGATGTTGTAGAACGAGTAAATGCAAATATTTTTGGCAATATCGGTGGTAGTGACATTCAATTACCTCGGGATAACACGCAAAGATCTAGGGGTGCAGTTTCGAGACCACGTAGATGGATTACTGATAACAGTGTTCGGCATGATATATATATAGAAACAGAAACATTGAAGAAACAGAAACTAGAACTTCAAGTAGAATATTTAGAACATGATATTTACAAAAAAAAACTGGAAATCCTGCAAATGGAGCAACAGTTGGGACTTGAAGGTTCGAAATTCACCGAAAATATAGTGAAACTCAACAGAAAAGACCATAATGTTCAGGTTGATACTCTCATCGACGACAACAGCGGTGCAAGCAATATATCATATTATAACTTGTAAATTCTAGACCGTGAAAATAAACAGCTTACCAATACCATTTAATGTTTGCGTGTTATACTAGTTCATTATTGTGTTTTTGTTGCTCAGTTATCAACGCGGTAACAGTGTACATACAACACGGCCTTAAAGTGCGGACGGTGCGTGCATAAAGTGCACTTTATGGCCCGTGCGGGTATAATGGTCACAAAAAAATTCCACATGTCAACGTTTCAATTGTTTGTTTTCCTATCAACTATAGTATCTAGTTAAAGTTGAATGGACTTTTCGATATTTACAAATATTCATATTGTTGATGCAATAACGAACTAGTATGACAAACAAGTCTGGATTCATCATGAGTATAAATAAATCTACAAGCCCTCATTCATTCGAACCCTAAGGATGTTATCATGTTTTTCTCTTTCGGAATCACTGGACCATATATTATTATTTTCTATTGAATCAACTATTCATCCAACAATGTTGACTATTCTCTGTACGTCGGTCGAATCAAACCGATGAATACTGGGCTGAAAATTTCAAAATATACAGTCGCGGTGTTTTTCGGCGCTAGCACTCTCAGAGCTGACACAGTACAATATAGAAGTCGTCTACGGGGTGTTACTACAAGTGAAAGGTTGAAAAAGTAGCACCTATATCGACAAATGATTGTAAGAGGTACATACCTCATAAAATCATTTTTCGATAAAGGTTTCATTCGTACCAATAATAATATTGACTGAATTTGTTTTGGTATATACTGTAATCTCAACAATATCGAATGTGTGACATGGGTTCCGTTTGAAGGTTGCCAAATCAATAATCTATATGTATACACATTTCAATTTATATATCCATGTGACGTGACGTAACAATATTAGGTATATAATATCTATCATGGCATTTAACTGACAAACAATTGATTTTTCATATCACTTATTTTATGTTCGAAAATGGTTTACAATTTGTTGTAATCGCTGTTCTCCTCTAATGCGCTCTTCAATATTATCGTCGTTTATATCACGATCTTCAGCAAATGGATTATCATTTTCTTCATTATCATTCACTCCAGCCGCCATGGCAACTTCGTCGGCAGTTCTTGAATAATTACACAGTGCCACACAACATTTGATGATTTCGCATGCAAATACGGGGTTAACTCTCATGTAATTCAGTACCGGAAATTTTTCTTTCAAAATTCCAATTGCATTCTCAATAACTCGTCGTGTTTGTTTATGTGCTCTCAGAAAAGCGGTTTCTGCGTTATCATTGACATCGCGAACAATTGGTGGTATTAACCATTCTTTCAATGGATAAGCACTATCTCCTAAAATCACCCCATTTGGAATAGGACGCCAACCTTCCATCATTTTGCCATATAAACCACTGAGTCTCAAAACTCTTGCATCATGCACACTCCCAGGCCAATTGGCACATACATAATAAAACATGAAATCTGGCCCACACACGAGCATCGTATTGATGGAATGATTTCCATGACGATCCACATAAGCTGGTTCATTTTCCGTGGGAGCATCAATTTTAATCAGGGTACCATCTACACAACCACATACGAGAGGCATACCTGCTATTCTACTGAACCGTAGTATCACTTCATTTCTGTCTTCGGGCCATCGTACAACATCAGCTAGAATATCTTGATTGATGGCTCTGACCACTCGTTTGAGTGATCTATGTACCGTGGCTTTGGAGACACCATGCATATCTCCAACAGCATGGTATTGTCCGCCATTACCTAACCAATGAAGTGCAATTTCAAGTTGTTTTTGTGCTGTCAGAGCCTGCCCACGACGAGTTGCATGTTGTAATCTTGGCCCAATAACGCTCAACAATCGCTCAAATTTCTCCGATGACACTCTGAACCTCTCATTAAATTGGTAGGTACCCGCGAGAATATTATAATTTATTCTTGTCCTAAACATTCGAGCCCTACGGATGTTGACATGGTGTTCTTCTTCGGAATCACTGGACCACATGTTTTCTATTATATCAAATATTCAATCAATAATATTCAACGTTGACCATGCCCTGTACACTGGTCGAATTATACTGATAAATTACTAGTAATTCTCATACATTGGAATTTGTTGAAACAGGAACGAAGTGATTAGGTGAAAAAACACGTGTAAGATTGAACACATATACATGTCAGTCCTCACTTACAAGTTTAGCTTCTAGAAACGCAAACTTGTCAGAAACGGCATTTACCAGCGGTACTCCCATACTTGTGAATATTGCTGAAACAGCACACCCGTAATTCGTATAAAAAACAGTTGTAGGATTGGACTGGTAAACTTGTCACTCATAATTTACAGGTGTAACTTGTAGAAACCCAATTTTGTCGAAATGGTAATTTACAACTGCCGCAGTAGTATTTTACCACTAGTATTCGCTTATTGAAACAGGCCCCAGGGCGGCAAATGCAGAATTTGAAAAACCCTGAGATACCCAGATTCCACTTTTGTTACTTTGGCGTATATATACCTTATTATTTCATCCTGACTCCTGTCTTATTTATTTTTATCATCTTGACCCGCCTTTTGAGAAAATCCAATTATATTGACAGCTTTTCTGATAGGTTGGTCACTCAAACGTGTTCACTTTATCTTTACGTAAAATTTGAAAAAACAAATTTCAATGGGTTCATACCGAAAACAAGATTGATGAGGTCAAGAAATAGAAAAATGACCCGTTTATATATAATGATAATATTAAATAAGTATTTACAATCAATCAATGAAATGTGTATAAAGGTTCCCATTGAATAACGTATGTTCAACTTTCTTACCTTATTCCTTATTATTTTAGCTCAGTTGCTCTATAAACCCAAGGTTTGTTCCCATAATCTACAAGGAATGATGACCTATTGTTGGATTTCAGTTGTTCACAAAAATGGACATAACGAAAGTGACAATTTATTTATGAACATGCACTAATTTGTTGTCATCACAACATGCAATGTTAGACAACGTGGGTACATGGGTGTTTGACTTGCAATCTTCCTAGAACGTTAATTATCTCCAGAACTTTTTTCGAGCTCAATGGCAATATCTGGCTGACATAATAGTTGTTCCAAATTCAGGCATGAAGCTCATAAGTAAGCAAGGACAAGAATCAATTAATTTTCTATTCTAGTATCTGAAACATTCAGTATCTCTAAACAAATACTTAAGCAGTTTGTTTTTCACATATTTAGCTGAACTCTTTTCCAGAGATTTTTCATTACAAACTTTCATCAACAAAGTTAACAGGTCGCTACAGTGATGTTCAGAGACAGGACGATTTCTACTTATTGTTCTCACAGCTGAGTTGAGTGATTTCTAGTTGAGTCGAATTGTTGCCATAGCAATAGGTCTGGATACAAGCAACCCACGGGCTAAGAGTTCACAACCAAGAAATGTTCATCCTGAATGAAATACACCACCATCATTGTTTACAGAGGTATAATTAGTCAACCATATAGAAATAACATTTGAAGGGATGGATGATACCGGTAGATGGAACTAGTGATTTCAATTCCAAGTCATGCCTTTTCTCTTATTTTTCTTACGAACGTCGTAGCCTGAATCACATATTACTTATACATGATATCAAAAGATGGCAATCAATTCAGAAAGAGAAGTGGATTTTTTTTTCAAAGCCGTATATCCATTCATGTCTTAGTGATTATTTAAATGACTAAACTGTCATTTCCGTCATAAACTTGTATCGTCAAGTCCATTGTGAAGCTTAATTATCTTTCTTTTGACATTTCAGTCATACTGACAGACAGAACTCTGCACCTTTTTTTCCCCCAGAGTAGGAAAATTTGTCGTGCATTGTCAAGTAAACGGAAATAGCGACTTATACTGTAGAAGGCGTAACAAAAACGCTTCAAATTTTTTTACACTACACAGGGGTGCGCAAAAGTCGGGAATGAAATTAATATCTGTTTAACCAGTAACTTCGGAAAAAATCGCTGAAACACGTCAATTGATTTCAAAGTGTACGCATTTTTGGCAATAAAATGAAATATTTTTTTTCAACCTTTTAGCTGCAACCCTCCCCAACTATTTTTTCAAATGCAAACCTATGTCTTTCACGGGCTCATTGATGAAAAGTTCGTAAAAAATGGAATCTGACCATACCCTTTCTTTTTTTTACGCATGTGGCTACCACGAAATAAGAAAAAACTCTTAAAAGTTAGAAATACCTACTTAGTGCTCTATCTACGGGTGAATTAACGTTGCAAGAAAACAAATAAGTGGCATTCAGCATATGATGATGTACACTGGTCAACAATTGCTTGAGATGGAAATAATTTTATGTGTTAGTTTTTTGTGAAAAAATAAATTCCAAAGAATGTTGATGCTAGATCACGTTTATCAGTTTTACACATAAATCAATGAAATTTGTTGTGGTGCCTGCCAGGTTGGTCTGTTCTTAAAATTTGTAAACTTTTAGAAACTAGGTACTGGTGATCCTTGGCAATTGTTGAGCAGTGTACATCATCATATGCTGAATGCCACTTATTTGTTTTTTGCAACGTTAATTCACCCGTAGATAGCACTAAGTAGGTATTTCCAACTTTTAACAGTTTTTTCTCGTTTCGTGATAATCACATGGGTAAGAAAAAAAGAAAGAGTATGGTCAGATTCCATTTTTCACGAGCTTTTCAATGAGCCCATACACGACATAGGTTTGCATAAAAAAAAGTTGGGGAGGGTTGCAGCTAAGGGGTTGAAAACAAATATTTAATTTTTTGCCAAAAAATGAAATCAATTGACGTGTTTCTGCGAGTTTTTCCTAAGTTACTGGTTAAACATATTATAATTTCATTCCGGACTTTTGAGCACTCCTGTATCTCTAAAAACGATGCCACCATACTCTTTCGTCTTGTTCCAACTTCATCTGAAACCTGACCGGATACATGTAGTTATTTGCGGAGATGTCCTCCAATTTAATGAACAAAAGCCTACGTCTCAGCACAAACGCATTCAAGATGAACATAAATCAGGGCCCCTAATTTTATTGGATGATGAAGTTTAATTCGAATTCATGAAAATTCGCTAATAGTCAATTCTGCTTTAACGAGCGATAAACAAAACGATTACAATCATGACGTACCGAGAATGGATATGAAGTTGAAGAAACAATGCTTGCGTATTGTCTATCACGTAGCTACCAATTTCTGCCAGTTATAATTCGTTGGAACACGCACTGAAATTTGTTGGGTTCAAGTGGATAAAACGTATTGATTTCATATTTATATATTGGCAATTATGGATTTTTTTTTCACGAATGTTAATTTGGTAGGACCAAATTGATCCGTCATACTATGAAATCTTCAATTGTTGACATGCGACAGTATTATCATTTCCTAAAAAATGATGTTGTCATTTGAGAAATTAATCATCATTCTGTTGAGATGTTCATTAACTGAACCAACTGTATATACAAGGATCCAATGTAAATTTTCCCACTGCATTTTTTATTTTTTTGCCAAAGTATTTCTTTTGTATATTTTCCGGTCAATCATATTTCAGCTCAATTGTACCTATACACCAACACTGGTCCATTTTACTTATTGAAGAGAGATCAACTGGAATTATGTTTCAATGAATGGAAATCACTCCTAGATTCATCCGTGTCCAAAGTAATAAAATAAAATAGAATTATATAACTAGTGCGGAAAGTGACATTTTTCACACGAATGGAAAATATTACACCACGTAAGCCGAGTGCGACAATCCCACGAGTATGAAAAATCACTTTTTCACTCTTTTTCCTACCACCACCTATTTTATTAAACGTTTCATTTGTTACAGTATTTGTTCCAAAGCCTACTTGATTTTTTCAATTTTCATATAATATGCCTGCGCTTAGTTTTCTGGTTGCCTATCTGTCTCTGAGAAAGGTAGATCGTATCAAAGCCAACTACTAAATATAATCATATGAAAATACAAGAAATATCATAAGCAGATTAATGTAAATCTACTTACGAGATACAAGTACATATCTCTGATAATGTTTATTCAAATCTGAATTAACCCAGTTGGTAGGGTACTACTGGAGACAAACCAATCGTATCAAAGTTGTCTACTTGAGGGTGGCAAGCAAAAAACTAACCGAACACCACGGATTAATTGAAGACATAACGAATATATCGAAGAGGTTAACTAGGGGGTGGGGAAAACTTGCCGAACGCGACTGCTCAACTGGAGAGAAACAAACAATATCATAATCGGTCAATCGGTAATATGTATGTACGATGTATATATGATGACCGAAAGGTTGAGGGTTCCAATTCCAGGGTCACCATTTTTTTTCTTTCCATGAATAATCAGTTGTTGAGTGGTATCGGTTCGGACTCCCATTACCACTATGGATTTTTGGGAGAATATTGTCATGGAATTCATAAAACAATAGAGATACTAATCTCCCAATTTTAATGGTATTCGATTTCATTCTCAATGAAAATGTTGTTTCGAGAAAGTGGTTCAAGGAAAGTTTGATTATATGATTAGCTCATACAAATTATTTATTTTGGGTTTTTCCGGATCTTCCACTAGGTTGTCAGTTTATATTATGAAAATTAAACAAACAGTTGATCATTTGTTCAATTTGGGAAATGGTGATATTTTTCGAAAACCCAGCGACAACAATCCATTCGATTATAACGATATCGAAGAGTTGACTCTGAGATTTTTCGCAAACATTCTAACTAACAGTTTTAGAAACTAATTTCATGTTTTTTTTGAATAGAAACAAGGAAATGCAAATCTTCTAAGAGTTACATTTTTCTACACACTAATTTCTGTTTATGCTTTATTGTGTAGAACTAGAAATATAAATGATTAATTCGTTCTGACTGATTCATCCATGTTTTGTATGCTTTGAGCAAGAAAAAGTAAACTGTGTTTTTAAGTGCCCGTCGCGCCAGGGGAGTAGCTGTTTTCTTGATCAATGAGTCAAATGTCTATGAATGATACACAAATACTAATCGACGGTGAGTGTTTGTAGATATCGTTGGTTTCATTTCTTTCATAGAAGTTTTGTATTCCTTTCCATTTGGATTCGAAGCAGGAAAATTAAAAAAATTGAAGTTTATATTACTTCATTCTTCTCACAAAAAAATCGTATTCTGAACAATATTAATTGATGTATTCACATGAAATGTTATTTGGAAAACATTAGGAGTAAAATTCTAAAGGAGCATCATCACCTAGATCTTTTTTTATAGATCTTGCGACAAATGTGAAAAATGAGTGAGTAGGTACTCATAAACAAAACACTGACGATAATCCAGAATACTTAGCTTATACAGGACGATATGGCAGCTAAGTACTTCTACCATATATGAGCCCTAAATATATGACCGCCCTTCAAGGGTAAAGGATCAGATTAGTAGAAAAAAATTGATCATCTTTAATTCTCGAGCGCGTCTGATGAAGTTACATCCTGAAACGTGTATAATCCACTAATCTGACAATTCGAGAGTGACCTAAAGAAGGAGGAGGGCTACAAAGTTGTAAAAAAAACCGTCATCTCGACATTCTAGAGAGTGGCTAATTTTATTTCCATTTTGAATGGAATGATTCAAGAATTACAAAAATATATAATCTGATAATTTACACCGAAAATATTAAAAATTCATCGATAAAGTTCAATGCGTGCAGCTACGTGATGCCTATATTCCCCTCTCCGCGATTCTATTTCTCTCTCACTCTTTCTTTACCTGGTTTCTGTTGCCAAGACAGTTGATCACACAGACTCGTTCGTGGCATGATATTGTTTACAACGAATATCCAACGTTTTGAAATTTCAAAAATGTATTTGCTTATGATCATTTTCTTATAAATACAAGTATTCTACTGAAAAAACATAAACTTTTTCATTTGCATGCTTTTTCCCGAGCTTCCCAATTAATTAAGTTCAATGATTTTTAAAAAATTGACATAATAGGCGATTCCCTCCAGATAATCGTCAGATTATTACACTGCAACGTCTAGGGCGTAAAGATGAACCATACATATCTTAATCTGACGCGCTTGTGTATTTCAAAATTACGATTTTTTTTTCACATTCTTATAACGGCCGCGAGTCTGCGTCACATCCAAACCGTCAAATTATTATATAAGAGCTTTTTTTAGGTTCACTTAACATACCTTCAGGAAATCTGACGCGCTCGAGAAAAACTTTTTTTTCATTTTCATCCCTTACGTACCACCACCCCCATTTTGGAAACAATCTGATTAGCATACGTACATTTTTTAAAATATGTAGGACATAGATGATATCAATATGTGACGCGCTCGAGTAAGTCCATGCAATAGTTTTTTTTATATTTTTGAAAATCTGTAGTTGCTCCCCCCACCGATGAAAAGTGAACATTATATAACAATTTTTTTCTTTTTATCATCTAAGCTTCGCAACCCAATAGGTTTCTATGACGCTCTAGTAAATCACGATTTAGCATCGTGGGCTCCCCTACTATGAGAGCGTACTAAATTATTCTATTGTTTTTGCTCCAGTGAGTCAGATGAAGACAGCTAATTAATTTGACAGGTCAGTTGAAATTTCTCAGTGTATTTTCTTATTGTTGGAATATATTGTCAGATTTCTCAGTGTATAGGAAGGTGTCAAGGTTCGATTAAGGTCAAATTTTTTGGAGCAATTGGGTTAGGTTACCGTTTCGCTTCTGTATATAGTAATTAAGTATTCTGTGATACCACTATGAGCACTTATTTGTCGAATATTCCATCGAATTGGGACATAAATCCAATTTTTATATTAGATTATACTTAACCACTACGGTTATGTAAAAAAAGGTCATTTGCTCACTAATCATAACAATAGAAATGAGTTATTGGCATTTCAAGCCAGCTGATTGTTGGAAAATTGATTCTCATTATGTAAATTCATGTTAACAAATTGTCATCCGTGCGTCAAAACACATTGGCGTGTGAAATTCAATTCAATGGTTCGTGTTTCAGGCACAGGTATATAGTTTTTTAAAGCACTCACAAATTGTAGCCGCTACAACATCAAATAAATAAAAACATATTGAGAGATAACCGTATCGTTGATTTCGATTGGGAGTTTTCTTCACAAACAGATTCAAACGGTATGTATCAATGATTATATTTAATTTTCAAGGATTTCAAATGAAAGTTATTGGAAAATCAAGTGAATACACCTCTCAGTTATTTTTGACATCTCCATTCCTTTCAGATATTCTGAGGGAAATAATTGAACAATTAATGATTTTTTCCAGTTGCCAAAATTATGAACTTTGGAATTCGTGTGGTTTGTGGGAAAAATTGGAGAAATAACAGCTTTTCTGTTTTTAGGCTTATCCAACAGGTTTCTCAATCTTAATGAAAGCCTGAAATATCCTCACCTACTTTCAAATTGAAAAGTAACCAATTGTTCACTCAGAAGAAGGCGAGGTCGGCAAAACTATCTACCTCTTGCCACTTTCCCGACAGGGTCCTCCTCTTTCATTAGAAACGTCATTCTGCCCATCGAAATTTATGGAGTGCTCAGATCCCCGCTAAGGTATACACGCCAGCACAGTCCGAAAGAACGAACTATCTTTGGGATGATATTATATTTATTACACCTTATCTCAGTACCAAACGGACAGAAAAGATAGATGTTCTCTACTTCTCCTTTAAAAGCACAAACCTCTCCAATAATGAACTAATCAGGTTCCAGTAATGGCACGTTACCGTTTTATACCGAACTACAGAAATCAGCGCTCTCGTCAGCCAAGGTCATTCCATTATTATTGTCGAATATTTCCCTCATATAGAATGTTCCATAAGAGCAATGCAATTATCGAAAACTTACAGCGGTAATTGCATTGTATCAAGTCACCATAACAACACATTTGAAACCGTATCGCTAGACGTCAGTAAACAACACAAATAAATGTCAGATAGACTTCGAAAATAGAAAAACATTTCGCGTTTTGGTGAGTGCTCCATACAATCCATAGAGAAAAGTATAAATGAACAAAAAATAACATTTCCTTATTCGTGAAATATTCCAATGAATTACATTCGTGCATAAAAATGACCAGATAATTTTGCATTCAAGCGTGATATCTTATACAAATTGCATTCGGTTATTTTCATATTTTGTAAAAGAGCCCTCGTCCTTCGGACTCGGGCACTTTTGCCAAAATATGAAAATAAACTCTAGCAATTTTCAGATATCACGCTTTCTTGCAAAATTATCGGTAATTTTTATGCACTCGTGCAATTATAACCGAAAATGACGTTAATAATTCAGTAGGTTGTGGAACAACAAATATATTTTTGTGTTATGATTGGCATTTATTGAAACTAAAGAAAAAAATACATTGATGAGTAATTAAAACGGTGGTGCTTTTTACAACAATCCTCATGAAACATAACGAAATTTACGAGGTTAGATTGGCATGCCTAACGTATTTATTGAAAGAAGCTGAATTGTGGAATATTTCCAATTCTACTCAGGCAAATGCCTTTGAAAAGAATGACAATTTATTTATTTGTGGAAGTGTCATGAAGTGTCTTTTATGTGCAATTCCCATTCCTTTGTTGTGAACTTGGAGACCAGTCGAACCTCTCTTGCTCAGAGATCTTTTTTCAAAAGAACAGCTGAGCTTTGGAACTCTTTGCCGAAAATGTTTTTTCCTGAGGCTTACAAACTTCAGAAATTCAAAGTGAATGTTAATTCGTATCTCCTGTCCTTTGATTCACGCGGTGTTCTTTGAACATTACAGGGCTTCCCTTTCGTGTTAATCTGCATATATAAAAAAGCCTACTCGAAACAGTGAATATATTGTAATTAATCTTGCAAATATTCATTGCTTGTTCACTCTAAGAAATTATTTAACATGACTGTAAATGAAGAAGTATACAAACCGTGGCAAAAGATAACATTTTTCGGCTTTCAGCCCCGGTAAGCTATATTTTTCTCTCGAGAGATATAATTCACTTTTCGGTATGTAATATGATATTGTTTGAATTGCTTCCCAATATAATCATAGAGCTATAGAAATATTTTTCTACACCCATACCATAACGATACACTTATATGCCCATATTCCGTTTCCTAATGATACAGATTTTCGTAACGATACCGATTTTTTATCAATTGGAACTCCAATTCAGTGGTGGATGGCTACAAGAATAATCGGTTCAGAATAAAATCAGCATTTCAAATTCGTTATTGAACTCTATTGAGACTGGAATGAACTTCTCAAACTGCACAGCAAATAATCTTAATACTCTCGAAAAATCCGAATAATCACAATTATTATTATGTTCAATATAAATATCAATAAAATGTTTATAGGTCTCCTATATCCATGGTAAGCGGAGATAATACCATTAATTAAGTTGAATTTTTCAAAGAAATACGAGTAATTAAAGGTATTGTGTTCAATAGAAATATAAATTTATTATTTATAGTTCTTCGTTATTTATCGGGAATGAAAACATAGCGTGTGCAACTCTCATGTAATGGTTATCACATGATCGTTGGATAATATGGTATTATCTACACCCTTACTATAATAAAGCACTTATATACCCATGATCTGTTCAATAATAAGAGATAATGAAAAGGATTGAAAATCTCTATCGAAATGAAAAATATGTATCATAATGAGCTCAATGGTAATGGTTCGGACTTCCATTGTCTATATTATCAAATCTATTAATTGAAACCTGTTGCCAATAACGAGAGGATAAGAATACAAATCGAGTAATAAAATCAAATCAAAACAAAAGTTTGAAATGAATTTTTGGTCAATAAGATAATTAAGTTTTTGGAATGTGGAAACAAAGGATAGAATTCCACTTTCCATTATCTCTTGTTCATATTGGGAGTGTTCTGGATTATCAGTAAAACACAGTTGGTTGTTTATATTTCACAATGTGGAGTTCCTTTCGATATTCGATATTTCTTAGGTATATTAACAAAGCTCCTGCCTGTTGATTGATGGACGAAGCTATTGATTGTTGATTCAGGGACGGGAAACAACAAAGGTGTGGCAAAACTTGACTGTGGCACGGTGACAGAAATAGAAAAAATGCATTCCAAAGAGCATACAACCTCACTTAAAGCTATCACCACTTCCGAAAACGCCTCAGACTAAATGAGATTGTGATAGCAGAGTAGCAGAGGTGTATACAAAGGATATTACAAGAATGTTTAAGGCAGAGATATTCTACGATTATTATAGTATATGAAACTATGTACTCTGTATAAATGAACAATAATATATTGTATGAAATATTTGTTCTGTACAAATATTTGTATTAGTCGCGGATAAAGTATAGTATTCTACCGGCGTATAATGGCAATTTTTCTCTCGGTGATTCACCTCGTGAATAATAGGCATCTTTATACGCTTGTTGAATAATATACTATTTTATATTTCGACAAATGAAGTGGCAATTTTTTAAATTGACGGAAATTTCAAAACTCTGTATTGATTTATATCACTCAGTTACGAAAAGTAAAACAAAAGCATTCACTCAGTAAGAAAACAAATTCGGAATAATTCATTTACAGCCGATTGCACCGACTTCTTCTTATGGTAGCATCAAGCTAATGGACCATTTAAGGCTAGCTAACGCACCGTAGCGATTTCACTATAGTTCAAAATATTATCAAACATCCATTATTATTGATATACCCTCACCTAATTTGAAGAGTCCCTCTGTTAATGGTCTCATTACAAAGAGTCGGTGCAAGCGGCTGTTAGGGTACTTATTTGTTGTTGTTGTTGTTGTTGTGTGATACAGATCTCACAATTTTACAGAAGTTGAACCATCAATATCCTAATTATTATATAATGACTGTACAGTTACGCACGTATTGTCTATAGTTGATATGTTCTTTTTATAATATCTTGATGTATCTTTGCCTTTCTACAACTACTCCAAATAATCATTGTATCCTTAAAATAAAAAATTTTTATAATGTTACCGGAAAACCTCTGTGCTATAATCTGTGTATTATTATTAACTCGTTATCCTCCGAAACGCCATCAAAATTTGTTATCAGCTAGGAATATTTGTAGTGTCAGATAACTTATTTTCCAAACACAATTTCAACCAAACCAGCATCTATGGGAATCAGGAAGTAGAATCAGATGAACCATAAAATTGGTAAGAATTCACATTTCATGTCGTTTTCATATTTCGGAAAAAGCTGGGATCTATCGCTTTTCTGGAGACTTCAAAATCGCTGTCGCAATCATTGGAATTCCGAAGGAACTTTCGTTACAGAGGATGAGGACATTTTGGAGATATTTGTCGCTATTAGCGAGAAATTTTCTTCACGCATATATTTCAAAGCATAAAAAAGGTCACACTCTAAGCGAATCGCTATGGCTTCGCTTATATTGTGTTATCATAGAGGTCCGCTTCAGGGGTCACCGACTCGACCTAGTATGGCCTGAGGAGATTTTCTAATACCCCAAAACAATGGGATTAATCTATCCTGGAGTGGGGTACCCTGCACCATGGACCTGATGAGGAATAAGTGCTGTGAGTTACATTTCCAGGTCCAGATCCAGAGTCATGCCCATTTCGCCAAGGCAGAAAAATCCTAGATTCTGGACCAGCAAACGAACGGTTTCAACATTGGCATGCAGAGAAATCGCTGTCACTGTCTCTCAACCAGTTCTCTTCGATTGTTAAGCCTGACGAAAAAAAAAACTTCTTATGTCCTCATGATCCGAGCACTCCTTGGACCGGTCCTGAGTCTGCTCATTGTATAATTATAGCTAGTGAATTTCCTTCACTAAGATTGTTTGTATTTTTATTTGTTTGTCATATCCGAGGTCAGTTTTCACCCACCGAATCAAATAAGTTCAATAAATATTGGTTATACTTCATAAACATGCATCCTTGATATGTAAGAGCGTAAAGATAATATCATTGCAACATTGATTATATCCGGAAAGATCGAAACAGAATACTTCCACTTACCATATCAGCCTTGACAGTGACGGTCGTGGCAGTGGAACCACTGGAAGGATTACTTTCCTTTTTTGCTTCTAATTCCTTCATCTGAACGCATGAACAGAAGAAATAATGATTTAGGAAGAAATTATGTTCTGGAGAAATGTCCAGGTTCTCAGAGATACTAGTTTGCTTATTCGGTTACTTATGAAATTTGCAGGACTTTTTCACTGGTATATGGAAGATAACGTCATCCCTTCTGGACTGATTTCATTAGAATGTTCATTCATGGATTTCTTGACAGACTACAAATCCAATCACAGAGAATCATAACTGTATCTACATGGAAACGAAAATTAACTCTAAAGTCTACAGTGAATATTGTGTTTCTCTTATACTGAGGAATGTTCCTAAAATGACTAATATTCTTTGGGTTTCAGTATAATCTGAAAAAGTTATCCATAATATGATTGAATAGGTAACTTTCAGTTCATTGGCCTTATTAGTACCAGCATAAGACAGTGTTGCCATTCTTTTCAGTTTTCTATCAAAATTGGATTTGACATGAACAAATATGTAGCAGATAAGCCATGAAATAAACTCGGCCATTTCTACATAACGATAACGTTGTTTTCATTTGTTTGTTGAAATATTCCTTCTAGGAAAGCAATGAAACCCGTGCATTCCTGAAGTGCTTATTATCTAGTAACAGTGTGTAAAATTATATAGATAATATAACGAACAAATACGTTCTATATTAAATAAATGTATCGATACTATGAGCGTTCAACGCAAAAACAATGAAATAATAAAATTCAAATGAAATTTCACTGATCGTACTTCAACTCACACTCAAATAGAACCACCAATTTTGAAATATAAAAGAATATAAATATGTAATACGTTTTAACATTGCTCAAATTTTCGTCGTATTATCGTTTCCTGAGTGAGTTGTCAAGTATATACTTTGACAATATAATTCCGCAGACCCCTTAGGAAAATAGATTTTCTTGATGCAATATTTCCTTGAATATATTCGTTTCCAATGAAATTGAATAAATTAGGAGTCGTTTGTATCAGCTCATTATCAATCTGCCTCAAAATTATTGAAAAATGTCTGTTCATAAATTGTCTGAGAAAAATGGCATACATTAGTCACGCAGCAATCAGTTCAACTATTCGGGGCAACTCGTAAATACTCCAGTATATTGTAGTTCAAGTCAACTCGGTTCAGTTGCTGAGTATTAGCCAATCGAAAGATTGTTGCTTGACAACTGATCTCGGCTCACATGAACCACAGTTAGCTTTGGTTTCCACGAATGGCTCCAAATGAAATATGATATCCACTGTATGAAGTTCCACAGTATCTCTTTTCGAATTTCTTTCCGTCTCCATATATTCATCTCGAGCCACAATTCCTCAGTGAAATATCGACAAAAAAAAACAAGAGAAGATAAGTAGTAATCCTGGTTCTGTCACGACTTGTGACGATATATTATCATAAGCAGTATTTATCGGGACACGATAAGTCGCTTGTAACTGAGATGGTACCATAAATTATTACAGGATATCATAAATGTGTAGGCTATATCACCGTGTGAATACAGGCTAATGTTGGAAACGTAGTTCTGGGTGATGCAAACATAGAACAGGCTGCATTTTGAAAGTTCCATAAAGTTTATAGTTGTCGAAATACTGATCTATCTCAATAGAATAAGTGAATTATTTCATATCACAATTAGGTCTATGGATGGATGGAAATTGGTATGGAGAAATCATCTGATATCGTGGAAAAATAATTCTTCGAATAACTCCTTGATTCAGAAAAAACTTTCCATGAATCTCACAATAGAATACATTCAAAGATCATTAAATCTTCCATAATCTCAGTAAAAACCCGATCCCATTATCAGAACTCACCATGTGTGTTTTCGAACATCAGGAATCATGAAATCTTCCCTTACTGTCTTAAAAGAAGCAATTGCAATAGATTCGAAGTCAATATAGGTAATTGCGATACTTTATATTTACCAACATTGGATCGCGAACAACCTGTAGCATATTAAGCCACCTCTAAGAACAACGTTAACAGATACATGACAGAGCTCTCAAACAGCAAAGTTCAAATATTTACACTCAGAAATCCTCTTATGATAAGGGTGTTTTTCTGAATCCTGAAAATAATTGGTCTGAGAAGAATACAAATGAGTCAACGAAATGGATGCAGTGAATCCAACGCAATGGCACTGTTCCCAAAGAACATACACATAAAAAAATTTACGTCGCAGTGAACGATCGAGGAAAACATACCTCTTGTATACAATTTTTTTTGTTCGAGAAATAAAGAGCTCAACAATAATTCTTCATGCCTATTGATATACACAGATTTAGGGTTAATCCTTGGACATACATGCCACGCTTTTATGAGCGGGTTGTTGAATATTACTTCGATTTCATATAAAAAACAGGGAACGAAACATCTCGTGGAAATTGATATGGGACCCCTTTCACAGCAGACCTTCGATTTGAAAAAACAAGAAATTGATTGAGTCACGCTTCAAAAACATAGCGTGAACCAATGAAGGAAAAATATAAATTAGCAGACACTGCGAATTTTTGGAGTTCTCAAGCCTTCGTCAAAAACTTCCGAAGTTTAGCCTGTGACTTGCAAAACGACCCTCGAAAGAGTTAGGTACTTCAGGTAGCCAGACTCTCAACAAGAAGAACTGAGAAAGCAGCAACAATCGATAATATTTCGAAAGAGCAAGGACTGTGAAATATCTAGAGAAAGAACAAGTCACAAATTTCTCCCGGTATTCCAGAGCAGTGAGTGAGTCAGTAAGTGATCACCAGTAAGACGAATCGTTTTTATATATGTATTAGTTCTGGTATCCACAGCAAGACAGATTTGTGCCTTATAAATCATGGGAGGCTAGAGGATTTTAAAATATTCTTGGCACGAAACGAAAAGTCAGTGACTACAAAAATGTCATGCCATAATAACGCTTCTGTTGCAGGAGAATCTACTCATAGACAACACAATATGTCCTTTATATTTTGCTGTGGTGAAATGACATACAGGAATGAGATTGGGAAATGGCCTTATCAATAAGTTCACCGCCAATGGTTTCTTGACCTGGCAACAATGTGCTCAGACCTGGAAACTGAAGGAGTTATATGTCAAGGATGTCAATTTGAATTAGGTATACTTAGTTCATAGCACTAGTAGTTTTTATTGAAAACTATCAATGCATGTTTGTGGTCTCGGTAGTGTAGTGGTTAGCATATCTGCCTATCAAGCGGAAGGCCGGGGTTCGAATCCTCGCCGGGCCACCGTGCTGGGTAATCGCACGTTAAAAGGTAAGGCCTCGTTGATCCATTGCTCGCACAAGTTTCGACTTTTGAGGGTTGACGTTCGTCAGCTGGTTAACGGAACGAACAATTTTAGAACAATGTTTATAGTTATTTATCTGAAATAATTTCAAAATCTCTTGTCGAAACGTCACATGTCATTGATATCATTCAATTTTCTGAAATATATAAATAATTATCGAATGAGTAGGTTCTTCTTTTTAAGACGGGAGTATTTCATGATTCTTAATACACGACACTATAAACAGGTGAGACCTGGCTTATGTCAACCAATTCAATTTCGAAAGTATCTAACATGGACAATACTAATGCTGGATTGGTAAATTGGTAAACAAAATTATCCCCAGAATTTGCAAAAACACATTGAGTTTTGCAATCCTGACAAAATAAACAAGTCTTCTAATTCATTTCTGGTATATAGGAAAGCTAGTTGTAAGTAAACAAAAGATGAACCGTTATGTTCTTACCTCGGCCTCCATTTTCACAGCTGCATAAATAGAAATACATCAAATTAGTAGGTTCACATAACTCATTCCACTTATGGTTACACATGAACTGATGGTAATGAACACAAAATGTCACCCGATTCCAATTCAAATTTAAATTTCATGTAAATAGGTAGCATAACCTGCATAACAGACAGAACGAATCAGAGACTTTATTAAAAAAAAACATTCCTTGAAACAATTCATCATGAACGGTTGCATATTGGTTGAGTTTTTTGTGAAAAAAATTTCGCCAACCATATAACAAACAAGAGCGCGGATGCACTTTGAATATGATAAATAATCATGTTACAGCATAGTGTATATTATACACCAAGGGATTAAAGTCGTACTTTTTATTCCGAAGCAGGAAGGGATACAATTCGTCTAGGGATAGAAAGGAACTTTGATCCAATGGTGTATACATTATATTAAACACTTTAGAAGAAATAAAAAGAAAATGATACGTATTAAAAAGTATTTAATATCATTTTAATCATGAGAGTTTTGATCTACGTCGATATGGCATTCAACAAAATGAATGATACATAGTTGCGGAAGGTTGTGTCGAAAATTGTGTCCGAAAAAAACTGTCTAATCAGATTTTTGCAAGCACCTCCACTGCAACAACTGTGTCTGGCTGTTTCTGCAACAAGTTACTGCAGAGACAGAAAATAATACGACGCTTGTTCTAAAAATATTTCAATTGAAATCTCCAGACATAATAAGGCAATTTTCAACCCCTGGGGATTCAAAATGAATTTATGATACCTAGGTTTTGAAAGTGACACTTTACCACCTAAAATCAGGGCTTCATATTCTACTTTTGATTCCTAAAGTGCATACAGTCATTTTTTAACCCCTTTCATGAACAATATGTGCGATCTCAACTCAAAAATTGATTCCCTGAAGACGATTACTGCCCGAACTTAAAATGTCTTGACTATTTATAGGTACGTACTCATTATACAATTTTGTTCCAATATTTTTCATTTTTCTCCTTCAATTTTTTGTTGGATTCTGCTGTTTTTTATTTTTCAATAACTTGAGTTCAACTCAGGAAAAATGTGAAAAAAAACTCTTGTACACCTTCAGGATGTTCTGCCTGGAAATTGAATACCTCAAACGAAACCAATAAACTTGAGTTTATTGAAAAAATTGGAGTATACGTCCAGACCAGTCACTGATACCTACATAGTAGGTTGATGGGCTAACATTTATCAGAAACCAACTACTTCCTTTGCAAATACCACTCAGGGCGTTGGATTATATCCGACAGAAGCCAGTGCAGAATTATGATTACAGAAGAAATCCTTGGAGTTGTCTTTTGTGACACTTGTAGGGAATTATTAATTATCAATCATTGGGAAGTGCACAGTTGCAGTGTAGATACATAAGCAAGTTACAAATAAGTGGGAAAAATCGATGAGGGCATCAATTTGTTCAGTTAAATCTCAAGTGATAATTCTTCAAATTAATTGATGAAGAAATAATGGATAACTTCTGAGAAGATCCACTGGCATGGTTTGTGCCTTATATAAACACCAAGAGAATCAATGAACTCTTGCACCAGCCCACGCTACGTCTGACGGTAAGAACCCGTCCATTGTGTTAAGTGGCTAGTCATTGTGAAGATTTTTCTTAGAACACAACGGGCGGAAGTGTACCCGACAAAAAGATAATAGATTGAATGAACGTAGTCTGTGGTTAACGTCACGTATGCCACATTTTTCTACCGGTCCCCTAGAGCCTGAATGATTTTTTCGCGCAGGCCTAATATTGCGACAAAGATGAAGGATAAAGGGAGAACGTGAATTCAGGCGGGTATCCAAAGGGAAAAACTAGATGCATAAAACAGTATTTTATTTGGCTAATTCTTCTCGATGTGAAAAATCAAATTGGAAGCCTATATTCTTTGACGTTAGGTATCCGATATCCCAATTACTGTAGTAGAAGTGGTAGTAAACCTGATTTGTGGTATTATATACCAAAGCCGTCGACTTCTTTCGAAGCCCTTCAGCAAGTAGGCCTTGTTACTAACTCAGTACTCCTCACCACAGGAGCACCATGGTTATTTGCGGACCCGTCATCCATAGAACGCGGCAAAGTCATTCATCAACACGGCAGAGAAAAATTCTAAAAGAAAAATCTCTGCCCGTTGGGGAATCGAACCCACGACCCTAGGATCATGAGTCGGATGCGTAACCATAGCACCAATACTTTTTTGACGTCTCTTGCAATGGTATTTTACAATACTTTAGAAGATCGGGTTTGTTGATCTATGCTAATAATTATATCGGCCACACAGTCTTCGGAATCAAAAATCAAAAGGTCTATTCATATAAGAATGGCCAATTAACGAGTGAAATCGCATAGTTTTGTCTTTTGTGAACTGTACATATTGCAAAATGAAAAAGCACGAGTTCTTTCAACAGAATTCGCCATTAGATTTGGAAGAAACACATACTTCGCAATACTCAAGGAGCGCACTGAATGTTGTTCACGTGGTTTTAACTCACTTTCAGGAACATAATCAGAATAGATATTTTTCCTTCAAGCAGGTACTAGCAGACACCATTTCGAAGGAAAATGAACAACTTGTTCAGGCCAACCTCAACTCACCTACACTCTAGGTTGACGGACTAACACCTATTAGAAAACAACTACTCCCCTGGCTAATACCACGAAGGGGATTGGATTACATCCAACAAGTGTTAGCGCGGGATTCTTCACAGAAAAAATTCCCGCATTTGGCGATAGAACTTCCAGAATTAATTTTCAATTATTGGGACGGGACACACTTGAAGACCGGTGTCGGGCTATTTGGCCTCTCGTCAGTGCAAGGCAGTGCCATAATCAACACCAGTTGATGACTTCCCATAATTAAAAATCATATTCGATCAAGTATCTTGCCTAGACCTAGGTTGATACGAACAACAAGCAAAATAACCGTTGCTGCGCCATCTGCCTGTAGACTAGGTACTAACCAAGAGCATATCCGCATGGCCCAATTCCTAGCACAAGGAAAATAACGAATATCGTAAATATTCCTGGGTATGCTTGAAGACTGGCTTCAAATCAAATATTCTAAATGAACAATTTGTTCAGGCCAGCCTCAACTCATCTACACTGTAAGTTGACGGACTGACACCTATCATAAAACAACTACTCCCCTGGCTAATACCATGAAGGGCATTAGATTACATCCAGGATTCGCTGGCATATTTCACGTAACTTCTGAAAAACAACAACTTCGATTTTTTTGTCCAAAAGAAAAATGATATTAGCTTTCGAAATTCGGAAGGACCAAAATCATTTCGTTTGTTTCAAGCCCGAACAATCCAATTTCAATTGGGCTGGGGGTTATTCATCAATAATTACGGTTCGATCATTATATCTTCGAATAAGGAAAATCAGTAATTCATTTCGACTATATAGTAATGATCAGAAGATCTTTATATAATATTTATAAAATAATGATAATCGAATCAAATAGTAGCTATATACCATGAATATATATTTTTGAGAACTGTGAAGCTTTCATCTTCAGTTACAATGTATCTGGTGAAAATGAGAAGTAGATGGGAGTCGCAGAAATATTAATCATAACGATGCCCAACGTTAAAAATACATGCTCAAAAACCACAAATGTTTCGAAGTAGTTTGCTCACCCCTGTTTAAATAAACAGTTCGTTCCTTTTAATGGGCCACAAAAAAATTGGAAAATGTTATCATTGGTTCTACGACAATGTTATTGCATCAGTTCAACGGTATTGGTAAACAAGCGTGGGTGTTTATTCCACGACCACAACTGAGTCATACATTTCAAGACTCATTCATAATTTCACACATAGTATTACTCTATCAATTCCCAACCAAACCCTTTCATCATTTACAATCCAGCGTTTTCCAATTACATATCACCATGACGACAGACTTATTCCCTTTATTGTATTGATTCATCATTCATATCCCAGCCGGAAATATCATACCTGATTACAGTTATTCACAGCGCTTTCCCAAGTTATTATTCACGACCACATGGAAAACTGCACGCACGTTATCAACTACTGGTTTCTGGAAAATTACTGCCCTTTGGATGTCCTCAAACTGTCTGAGAGCTACCAGACATGCGTCGTGATGAGCCCACCTGTTTCTTCCACTGCGTAGTAACTTGGTTTTGGTACAAAGGGGTGTTTTCCCTCGATGGAAACTTTTGATCTACAGAATTCTCAGAGCTCACGCAAAAACTTGACAGATAACTTTTTAAGGAGAGAGCTGTGGTTCCAGAAAGAGATGAGATATTCTGAAACTTCTCATACGCGAATGAAAAAAAAATCTACCAAAAGCAACTACTTCCCTGTTTACGGCTCCAGGGAAGTTGAGCACATTTTTTTTGCTTCACCAAACTGAATTCACACAAGCACTATTCATAGAACATTTCTATACAACAGCGGAATCTACATTCAAATGGCAGTTTGTAGAAATTTGCTATGACTTCAAGATAATCTTCTTCTTCTTGCTAATCAGAAAATAAAATATCAGGATAAAGCCGAATTTTGGTTCAGCCTCAACAAACTTCAAATGAATAAAGGTAAAGCACAAAGCATGACTATTTCTTCCAGTTGTTCACATGAATATCAAACTGTCAAATTATTGGGCGTATCGAACTATGGGGAAGTTCGAATCATGCACAAGCAATTTTCATATTACAAAAAAAAGGAATGAGAACTCTAGCTAGTGTTGGGTACAGGGAATTTCGCCGTGATTTATTCATAAATTTTAAAATAATGCCGTAAGCTCCGCTTCACATTTTCTTTGTCCTGATAGATATTCATAAAAAAGCCCCCTTATTTTTCGAAAAAGCTAGAATTCGCAAGCATAAAACAAGAAATTGTAACTTGATCAGAAATAAACGATTCAGATTGATGAAAACACAGAAAAACTCCCATAACTTGAATTTGTACAATATTTTACCAGGCGATGTGAAAAATATGAATGTGTTTTGTTTTAACCGATATTTTATTTCATTTCAATGTGTTGTGTATCACCTCAAACATATTTGTTGGTTCTATCTATTTGCGACGTGCTGCAAATGTATTCATGTACATGAAGTAGTTAATAATCTTCTAATTCTACTTCAATCATCAATAAAAAGCTTATTATTGCATGTCCATTGTCCATTCAAGAACACACCGGTTTTTGATTGTTTGCTAGTTTTATTTTGTACTACCAATGACATGCAGCAAAGTGATTCCTTTTTGTCAGTAACAGAGCAAGATACAAGAAAAAAGATGAAGTTGAAAAAATTGTAATTTCAGTAGCTCAATGCGAAAAAGAGTACAAAAATTGCAAAAAATCAGTGGCACATATTTTTTGGTAAAAATCTTGGTTAAGATACCGTCCGGAAAATTTTGACACCCCTATTCATCTTGAAACGAAGCATTACAGATCTATGTTTATATGAACTTCTTGTCTTAGAATTACTCAAAGAATCACCCTTTTGAGGTTGGCTATGTACTTGAATAACACCCTCCATGCAAGATATATGTAAATGTTCATGAATTTGTCGCATCATTTCTTTTAGTTTTCGAATCCTGTTATGAAACTCCTTAATTGAGTGCTAGCTAGAATCCTAACTCAATTGAATATTTTCATACAATGAATTCAGAATATTCTTGAAAAAAATTAAAAAAATATGACTTATTATTAGTAGTTGGCACCAGTTTTGTTTCTGGGATTTTGAAATCATCTTCGTTTCTTGAAATATGTGTTGAAAAAATTATATATTTTCTAACACCAAGAAATCAGTTACCTGCGAAAGCTACTCTAGATATTATGGAGATAGATATCAAATTCTGAACTATTAACACAACAAATTATGCAAAAATGCTTCATCATGCGGTAAGGTAATATTTTAATGAAAAGGGTCAAAAACAACAACAACGAAAAGTGTTTCAGTTCCTATTGATTTGATGTGGAGTATTTCCAGCTCATGGAGTAAGTACATTGACCAAAGAGTATGAAGACTGGATTATAGTAGTTTTCACAATAAATGGTATTGACTGAAGGATTATAATAAAACCAATTAGACCCTTAAGTTGTACACAATGGGATTGAATCGGGTAGTTTATTGCAGTTAATAAGCCAATACCATTTACTGTGAAAAATACTAGTAGTTTTCACTATAAATGGTATTGACTGAAGGATTATAATATAACCAATTAGACCCTTGAGTTGTACACAATGGGATTAAATCGGGTAGTTTATTGCAGTTAATAAGCCAATACCATTTACTGTAAAAAATACTAGTAGTTTTCACAATAAATGGTATTGACTGAAGGATTATAATATAACCAATTAGAGCCTTAAGTTGTACCCAATGGGAATGAATCGGGTAGTTCATTGCAGTTAATAAGCCAATACCATTTACTGTAAAAAATACTAGTAGTTTTCACAATAAATGGTATTGACTGAGGGATTATAATATAACCAATTAGAGCCTTAAGTTGTACCCAATGGGAATGAATCGGGTAGTTCATTGCAGTCAATAAGCCAATACCATTTACTGTGAGAATACTATACCAATATTCCACAACAAACTAATGAAATAACCACCGTACGATGGAAAATGCATTAAAGACACTTCACCCCATATACTCGATATAACTGGATAAAACCTACTAGCCTCTTCATCTCCTGCTATCCCATTGAATAAAGTTTACGAATTAAGTCAATAAGAATCGTTATGATATTCATTTGAGATAACTGAACAATAGTAAATTTGTGCGATTGAAATATAAAACTGACGTTTTTTTCAGCTCTCAGCTGGTATTTAAAAAAAATAATATGTTTCCAGTTAGCTTTGGAATGATTCATTTCCTATTACCTTTGTACTCTGAGCTGCTTAACTGAAGTGAAAAGGCCATAACAATAATAATCACTCTTGTTTATGAAAATAATCAGAATTATAATTGAGTTTTTATAATAATCCTTGGACATAACGTTGATGGTTGAAACTGCACAGTCATGACTGGCAATTATCAGAGATGCATTTGAATTATTTTGAAATTCATGTAATCATCATTTTAATGATAAATAATGACCAGGAAGATCAAATTATGGTGATTGAGGTTCGTTAATGATTTACGAAAAAATATGATTGAAAAAAAGTATTCAGTTGAATAAGTTGTGGACGAGTTTATTTTCAAAACTATTCATTGAAAAAGTATTTGATACCTGTTTCGTTGTTTTCTGGGTTTATAACCTACCACAATCTGAAAGAATAAGAATTAATGTTGGAATATATACAAGTGTATCTATACAAGTGTATAGATTCCGATATAAATTCTTATCTTTTCAGATTGTGGTAGGTTTCAAACCCAGAAAACAACGGAATAAATATTGAACCACCACAAAATAATGACGTTCAAACAATACTTATTCGATATCATACCCTAATGAAGTGAATTTTGACTACTGCTTCGATTTGAAGATTTAGTATATTATGCAACAATCATGTATTATTAACAATGACAGGAGAGTTGCATGCGCTATTTTTTTTACACCCTATAAATAATGAAGAACTATAAATATCATATTTATATATGAACTGAACACAATAACAGTTATTACTCATATCTCTGTGAGCTCTGGTGGAAGAACAGAAATGAGATGCATCTTATTTCTGAACCAGCAGCCATTCATCTGTCTGTATTTGCATACCTGGTAAATAATAAAAAAAATATTATCATTATATTCCTTTGAAAAATTCTACAAAATTGTAATCAATGGTATTACTACCTTTTCCTTGAATTCGTAAAAGAAACTAGATTATATTAGATTCTGAAATTCAAATATATGTATTACGTCACTTGTTGCCAAGAGTGCTGTATATTTTTTTTATATGGTGAAGGGTGTCTTCTCACATCTTGTTAGAGAGGTCTCTCAATTATCTATCCTACCTAGGGGGTGCATTATTAAACCTCGATACGATTTTGCAACATATCCAGAAACAGGGATATGCTCTTCGAATAATATTAATTTTTTCGGAAATATAAATGGTGATACTCGATAAGTGAGTTAACACTTGTATCGAGATAGCGTGAACAAAAATAAAAATAAGTTGACCTATAAAATATACACATAATATAGACACTCAAAAACATAATCCACTGCTTATTGGGGTGAGCCATGATATAAGTAGTTGTGCGAAACAATATCTATTAATAAACAATATTATAAAATATATTCTCCTAAACATGACAGTCATATAAATATTGAAATCCAAAATGAATACAAAGTATCTCAAAGTAATGACGTTTCCATTCATTGTCTTCCTTCAATCAAATCATTGACAAGCCATCTAGGCGAGTCATGAATAAATTTTTTCAACCTGTTCCTGAACAACGTATAAGACTCTGCCTGTTTTATTCCATCTGGTAGGCTATTGTAGACTTTTGGTGCTAGGTACGCAAATGACCGCTGGCATAAAAATTTTGTCATATGGGGAACAACATGATGATTTCTCTGACGAGTGAGGTAATTATGTGAAGGAGGAGGGATCAAGTGGCATATAGAGTGAAATTTCAAGTTAATGTTCAAGTAATATAGTTGCCTCATATCTAATATTCCACTTTCTAAATATAGTGCGTCTGAGGGGTCTCTCCAATTCCTACCAAGGATTATTTTGAGGAATCTCCGCTGTAGCACCTCAAGGGGTTGAATAAAAGTTCTAAGGGCACTACCCCAGGCAAGTATACCATACCGTAAGTGACTTTCAACTAATGAGTGATACAAAACTTTGAGTCGTTGATAAGGTAAGATTTTTTTCAGATATTCAATTTTATGAAGAATACTTTGAAGTTTCTTGATGGTGCATGTTATATGATCAGTCCATTTCATGTTATAATCCCAGAATATGCCCAAGTATTTTATTTTCGTTAGAGATGACAAGTAATATGTTTTCCCTTGAATATTTACTGTTAGTCGGTTGTAAGACGGGAGGCTAGAGCTGTTGCAGGAGAAATGCATGAAGTTAGTTTTTTCAAAATTTATGGTAACTTACAATCAAGCCAGCTTTTAACCATTCAAAAATCTGTCTGAGCCTTAATTTTAAGTCTTTTCAAGTCTTTTAATCTTTTGATACCCAGAATACTTGCACACCCATTTTTGTGGTATGACTAACTCCTTCAGACTTGAACACCGTCTTGAGATATGGGACGGGATTGTAAATAATACCTTCTCACGGGAACTTTGCTCGACTTCGATATCATCTATTCAGAAGATGACTGTGGGAGGACTTCATGTCCCAAATTGTTAGATCAATCGTGTCTCTTCTGAAAGGGGTGTGTCTCTTCCAATTCATTGAAATATTTGAGGACGGACCTGTAACTTCAAGAAGTAAATTGCAGTTCATATTGAAATATCTTTTCTTCGAAAGATCCAATTTATGTTTCGTAAACTTGTTATTGACACGTTCTGTGTCAAGAAAACAAAGTTTGTTTGTTGTAATCTAATTTCGCTGTTTCAAAATAGACTTACCTACGCTAAACATTATTGATTACATGATAGATTTCAAAAATATTTTTAAATCTGCTCTGTCGAATTTGTCGCAATTTCACTGATGTTTCGTAACAAATAATATTGCTGTGATATAATGATATGATTATGCTGAGTCTTGCTCTGTACCAGATATTACATCAGAATCAAAACAAAACTTTATTCTGTTGCTCCTTCGATGCCTGAATGAATATTTATGAATAAGTTTTGATCCCAGAATGAATAGAATCATGTCTGTGATAGAAGTAGTATTTGTTTGAAAGTTATTAACATTTCTGCTTCATTTGTGTCATATTACCATCAGCCACTACTTGCAAAGTTTGTTATTATTGCTTATTCTGATTACGTTCTCAACAATAGATTGAAAAGCGGCCTAAAAGGGATAAGTCTCTTGTCATTATTCATGCTGTTTTTACATTTTGTAATTTCTAGACTCTCATATGCTCTCAATGCTCCTTGAAACGGATTTGAATAGCCAGTCGGCTCTGGCCGATATACAGGGTGAGTCAACAAGATTCCCGTGGTCGATTGCTACGTTGTGAATCACTATTTCGATTTCTTATATTTTTTTTGCCAAACGGACCATTAAAGACTATCTTCCAAAATTATTCTTATTCATACAGGGTGCATCATTGAAGCGTGGCTGACCAAAGTTGGTCTTTTTCAAATGAAACACCCAGTATAATTTCATATATTCCGATCCGCTGTTTCATTGGCTGGTCAACGATTTTTTCTATTTTGGATTCCGTTGCGGCGTTGCCGAGCTATCTAAAAAATATCTATTTTGCAGACTTCTTTTTGAAAAATCAAATATTTCACGTTTCGAAATATTAAGTGGAGATAATTCGGGAATCGATAGTCGAAACATTGAAGTTAATTGTGAATATGGTGAATATTGTATAAATTATACAGGATGTTCGGTACAACAATACAAACTTGGTCATTTTCAAACATCAATATTTTAATTTTTTTCAAATGGAACACCCTGTATGTTATCATTCATATCAACTCCTTTTTAATGACTCTTCAATTTCTATTCTCAATGTCATGTGCCTAAAATAACCCGTTTCCGAGATATTTGACATCCTAAAGATGGGGGCCTTTCCACAGAAAATATTGACAATATTCGTATTTTGTATCATATTTGAAAGTAAACTCTATAAATCATATTAACCCAATAATAAAACAAATTATTATATACATTCAAATCAGAAGAAAGAAAACAAAATAATGCAGCAAATGTTCAATGTGCCTGCCATTTTCACTAATACACAGTCTCAATCTTTTCTGGAAACTATTCTCCACACGTTCCAGCATGTCTTCTGAAATTTCCCTGAAAGCAGTCCGAATTCTTGCTTTCATATTTTCAGATGTTGTAGGCAGAGTTTGATAAACAACCCATTTAATGTATCCCCATAGAAAGAAATCCATTTTTGTGAGGTCCGGTGACCTGGGAGGCCACTGAACTGGCCCTCCTCTACCTATCCATTTTCCACGAAATGTATTGTTGAGGTATTCCCGTACATTAGTATGGTAATGTGCAGGCGCACCATCTTGTTGGAGCCACATTCTCTGCCTTGTTGCCAATGGCAGATCATCTAATAAATTGTATAGCTGTCGCAAAAACCTAAGATATTCTCTTCCATTAAGATGACCATTGAAAAAAAATGGCACTATCACTCGCCGTCCAATGACACCTCCCCAAACATTCAGTGACCAACGTTGTTGGTGATTGACATATCTAACGAAATGGGGATTTTCAGTTGCATAATAGTGCATATTATGCCGATTCACATGGCCATTGTTGTGAAACGTGGCTTCGTCCGAAAATAGAACATACTCAAAAAAATCATGTTCATCTCTGATTTTATTTACACCCCATTGGCAAAACCGCATTCGCTTTGGAAAATCTCTTTCAGTTAGCTCCTGCATCAACTGCATATGATATGGATGGAAATTGCATTTTCTCACCATCCGAGAAACACCACTTTGTGATATTCCCAACTCCCTACTCAGAATACGTGTACTTACATGGGGATTGTCGGTAATATGTAATGCTATATCAAGAGTATTTTCATCATTCGTAACAGGACGGGCACGTTCAAACTTGTGTGTAAAATACTGTTCCGGTTTCCTCAAATCTTGTTTTGAGGGCTTGAAATGCTCGCATGTCTGGATGTCTTTTCTCAGGAAACTTTTGTTGGTATAATCTAGATGCCAGTAAGCAGTTACCGTCACTTTCCCCCAGAGCATAAACCATTTGAACCATATCCTCTGAACAATAATTCATAATGCCACATTTGTCGACACAACTGGATTGTAGTTTGACAGTTACCTCTATTTACAAATGCCGATAGTTATTTTTTTCAGCGGTAGTCATGGATAACTAAACTAGAAAAAATAGTTACTTTTCAAAATTTCTTTTGCCATGCTAGTTATTTATAATTTTTCAAGAATGCTCTCGAAGAAGGATAAAATAATTAAAGCGGCATTCAGTGTCAGTATTTTCTGTAAAGAAACGTATAGGTGAAAATTTTGCAGGATAGTTGATTTGCCATTGAACAATTCCTTTAAAAACCACAATATCTCGGAAACGGGTTGTTTTAGGCACATGACATTGAGAATAGAAATTGAAGAGTCATTAAAAAGGAGTTGATATGAATGATAACATACAGGGTGTTCCATTTGAAAAAATCAAAATATTGATGTTTGAAAATGGTCAAGTTTGTATTGTTGTACCGAACATCCTGTATAATTTATACAATATTCACCATATTCACAATTAACTTCAATGTTTCGACTATCGATTCCCGAATTATCTCCACTTAATATTTCGAAACGTGAAATATTTGATTTTTCAAAAAGAAGTCTGCAAAATAGATATTTTTTAGATAACTCGGCAACGCCGCAACGGAATCCAAAATAGAAAAAATCGTTGACCAGCCAATGAAACAGCGGATCGGAATATATGAAAATATACTGGGTGTTTCATTTGAAAAAGACCAACTTTGGTCAGCTACGCTTCAATGATGCACCCTGTATGAATAAGAATAATTTTGGAAGATAGTCTTTAATGGTCCGTTTGGCAAAAAAAATATAAGAAATCGAAATAGTGATTCACAATGGAGCAATCGACCACGGGAATCTTGTTGACTCACCCTGTATTTGTTGATGCAATCTTGACAACTGATTTCGTGAATTCCCGACCACTATGAGTTTTTTAATTCATCTTTTGGGTTACCAAGAAGCTGTTGTAGTTTGTTCAGAGCTATTAAAACCCGTTTCAAGGAGCATTGTGCATAAATAAAATACGGCAGGGTTGAAAAATCCAGTGTCGCCCAACATGCTGTAGACAATTACCACAAAATTGGTAGAAGCAATCTCAAAATGATCAAGCATGTGCATGACAAAAAAATACCCAATGCATGTGAGAGTCTGGAAGTTGCAAAATATAAAAACAACTCGAATGGTGACAAGGGACCTTTCCCTTTTAGCCCGCTTTTCAATCTATTGTTGGGAAAGTAATCTGAATAATAAATAAAATCAGACGACGGACCAACAAACTTTGCAGGTAGTGACTGCACTAGTTCATTATCGTGAAATTATTTGGAATAATTAGCAGTAACAAACAAAGTCCATATCGGACCGAAAAACTTCAGGTATATGAACAACTAACCCTAGTCTTCAGATTTAGTATCAATTTTCTTCTCCTAAGATGTTAACCTTGTTAGCGAAACGCACGTCGATTGCAAAAATATCAGTTTGGTATTAGGGTAATTGATCTCTGGGAATAGTTTCATACCAATTTGCCCCAGATATAAAAATTCAAATCTTTTTCATTTTCTCGGTAAAGAGAAAACCCAAAAAATGGATTTCAATATTCAATTCCTAGAATTGATGGTGCACTATGAAATGAATGGATTTAATCATTGGGAAACATTCGATAATTGGCCTTCTCTATAATAAGAATCCTTGAATATGTTGTGTATTATAAAATAACATTGATTTCAATGTACTCATCACCACAGGAAATATTAGTTGAATTGCAAGTATTTCCTGAACATTCTTACTGAAAAAAACTAGCATGGTATATAACACGATTACAAAAGTCTTCATTAGGATGAAAACATTAGCTTCAGAATAGACAAATCACTTTGTACATGTGAACCACTGACCTCATCTGAGGAAAGGGGATACCTACCCCATTCACCCTTCGGATATCAGGTGTAGAATAAACCCAGAAAAAATTGTTATGATAAACACCAGGGTATATAGTTATACTACACAAAATGGAAATGGTTATACATAGTTGAAGATACAAAATCCCTAGGAAGGTTTGTTCCGTACCACAATCTGAAAAAATAAGAATTAATATTGGACTCTATACAAGTGTAGAGGGGCAGATTTTCAATCTACCCCGAAAAGTTGCTGCGTCTATTGAAAACCAGTTCTTTCTGGATAGAACAAGTCCAATTAGTCAGCAACTTCTCGTATATCTCAAATTTTACCTATCAAAAAATAATAAGAACTAATATATGTATATACATATATAAAAATACTTATCGTTAACGTTTCGGAAACGTTTCCGTTCTCGCGTTCTCGCAACTTATACGCAAATTCCTGTTCAAATACAAATATCTCTTGTAGACAAATGTAGGTATATTACGAAGATTGCCAACGATAACGATTGCTAACGATAGGTATTTTCATATATATATTAGTTCTTATTATTTTTTTGATAGTCAAAATTAAGATATTGGAGAAGTTGCTGACTAATTGGACTTGTTCTATCCAGAATAACTGTTTTTCAATAGACGCAGCAACTTTTCGGGGTGGATTAAAAATCTGCCCTTCTACACTTGTAGAGATTCAAATATTAACTCTAATTTTTTCAGATTGTGGTAAGCTACAAATCCAGAAAACTACGGAACAAATATTGATCCACCACAAAATAATGACGTTCAAACAGTCCCTTCGGATAGTAACTTTCGTTCGATTTCTGTTATTTGAATGTGAGATATTTGAAAATCAGTCGGTGGCATTTGAAAACATCCAATTTTATATATTTCTTGAAGTACCTATTTAAGTGATAAATTGGGAGCGAGATAAATATCCTATAGCTTTTCCACTCCGCGGAATAATATTTTATGTCTTGTTCCATATTGTTAGGTGATTTGTTAAACGTAGCTGAGATAATGAAATAATACTGAACCCCCCGTTTAACTCGAATCGCACGCCTATGGCATCTTCCCAGGCCCCTTGTTTATCGTATCGAAGTCTCGAATTCATGTACAAGTAGGTATTAGTCAGTTGATTGATATGAAATTACCAACTGAAAAAAAAACACCTTTCTAATCGCGCCGCAACCCATTCCAAGTGAAATCAAGCAAGCTCTGCAACTCTGCAAAAGTCAAGGATCTTCTAAAACGGGTTTGCTATTCTTGGATCGATAAGCGGAGGCATGTGGGTGTCTGGGTCTCTGATTGGTCGGTAAAACGGGTGTGTGCCAGACATTCCTGACCTGACGCATGATGCCAAGTTGTAAGAGTTTTCCGTGTTAGTCGGATATTTCTTCGCTAACATTGCCCTATCCACAGGTCAGAACAACTCATGGAACATAATCATATACCTTTATTAAGTGATTGTATTATTCGGTTGACTGTCTTCTTTATCTCTTTTGCAATTTGGAATAATTGAAGCAATGTCAATTAGACAGGACGATTTGCATTCTAGTGAACTCTTATGATTTCCGAAAGATTTCATTTCAGTCACACTGATTGTATTTGTACATTCACAAATAGTTCCAATTATACTACTGATAGTTAGTCTCTGGTACAATTGCAAATCAACTTAAGATGGTCTTAGCTAAGACTGAGACATATCTTTTACTTAGACTCTTTCACCCCCCTTATAATTGTCACTGGAATTGTCTTGGTGACTCTGAGTACTATTCATAATTTCATTATTGTCATTATATTCTATAAATACCTAAACGTTTTTTATATATCTCAATAGAATATAGTTTTTTCGGGCACGTTTGCATTTTTTTTTGAATCCCTAAATGGGCCACTTTCATCACAATAGATATAGATATCAAAATGTGTTTGATTCATCAGTAACCCGTTTGCCTCATTTCATTAGGTTGAGTATCAAGATCTCAGCTCCAACACAACCAGATGGTTCTTTCCAACAAGTGAAAGAAATCGAATATAGCATGTTGAAAATAACACTCGGTTTATTCTTAAATTTCATCGAATTATATACACTGCCAATGCCAATAATGAAATGTAAAATCGTGGAAAAATCTGCAGAAATTTGGCAACATTGCTGAGAGGGTTCCCGAATTTTTAGTCATGTGGGCTCGATTGTTGCACAACGAAGCATCATGTTTTGCAACGGCGCGTCTGCAAAATTCTACAGACAATTGACTAATCTTCTGCTGAATATATGAATTATGAGATAAGATTATGCAATTATTATTTTATGATTAATGCTGACGTTTGAATGGGCAAATGTGTGTTCCTTTCCATGCCCCCAATAGGAACCAATCAGAATGTATGGGTTTATTTATACCTATGAACAAATAACTTTTTATCACCTTGTGATCCTGGTGACTTGACAGTTTAAATCTCTCGTAGACCAATTTGAGAAACTGGAGTTATCGTATGATTACAGAAATTTATCTCATATGGAAAATTATTACCTACATCAAGAGGTCTACAAATTAAAAAAAAATATCGACTTATAATTTTCAACTCCATTTCGAAGCATGATGATTTTGTATTGAAATTGTGTGTGCTTGGTACAGGAGTTGAGCAAAAGAAGTGACATCTATGTGATTCAACACTCGTGCCATACAGGCAGGGGAGTAGTTATTTGAGATAAACTTATTTTTCCTTTTCGTGTGTGAAACGTCTGAGAATGGCATACAGACATAGGATTATACAGTGGCGGATCCAGGATCAGGTCAAGGGGGGGTCTATAACTCAAATTTTATATATATATATATATATATATATATATATATATATATATATATAAAACAGAAAATTATGAGCTACCGTATAGCAACAACTAGTCAAGATCCAAAAAAAAGAGGAAAGAGATTGACATGAGCAAAATTTGAAGGTGTAGCCAGGAGGTAAAGTAGGTTCGAAACTTTCCTTTTTTTAAATCGAATCGAGTTGATTTAATCTAATCAACAGCATATCCTACTCATACATAGTATATCCAAATCGTTACCGGCATACACAATACTCATCACAAATGTAACAATTCTAATTTTTCAAATAGTGCGCCAATAAGGATCCAATGGCAGCACTGTCAGAAATTTCTCGAACTTCTCCTCGATAAGCCTGACAAGTGTCAATTTTCTTTAAAGCGTCATCGAGAAAAATTGAAATTTGATAGTAAAAAAAAAGCATTTTATTTTGAACCTACAGCATGAAGTTACCTGAGAAGTACGATGGGACAGGAACGACTGAATGGTCTTGCTTCTTTAAATATCCATATCCATATTGAACTCACCGAGGACGAAATTCTAGTAGAATTTTTCAAAAAACCTCGAAAATTTACTAATGTTTGAATGTAGCGTGCTCTTTAGTTTTCAATGAAATGTAATAATAATTATTGGAATTTTTCAATTTTGAAGCACAAAAATGTATTCTATTTTGTTTTTGTCTTGCTCATGTGACATTTTTTCGTTCCCTAACAAAATTTGGAAATTATTTTCCCAATGGGGGAGGGGGGGTCCGAACTCGAACCCCCCCCTCGTGGATCCGCCACTGGGATTATATTATCTAAACCCCAGTAATTTGCGAATTATTGAACTTCTCGTATAAATTGAAGGGGTAAGAATACCTGAGGAAGACTCAGAAATTTGGAAAGGAAAGAAAAATAAAGTTATTTCAGGAACTGTGTTCGAAGTATATTATTAACGAGCGCGAAATATAACCAGTTTTAAAGGTCATACTTGCGAAAGAAAATGGTTTAGAAATTTTTCAACAAAATTTGTTATTCATTATCAGTCATTTTATACAAATGTACGACGGCGTATTAGGGTCACTGTAGAAACAAAAATTAACTCCATTGACAGATTTTCTTCTGTCAATGCCAGATCAAAATCTGTCAAGGCCAGATTAAAATGACAGATTGAAATCTTTCAATGACAGATTTTAATCTGTCAATACGCTATTGACAGATATTAATCTGTCATTGACAGATTATAATCTGGAGAAATTTTTTATTTTTACCGTGACCCTGATACGCCGTCGTACGAATGAAAACAGTTCAAAGGATGATATATCAGATCAAAAAGAAATAAGTAGGTCAGTAGGAATCGAGTTCATTAGGTCCCATGTTGTGACATCAAAGCTGTGAAGACCGTAACCTTTCACGGCCGGAAGTAACTGGTACTGGGGAGTTATCCGGGTTTATTTGCCGTGGTCCACAGGTTTTTAAACGTCAGGAATAAAAACCTGCAGATCACGGCAAATAAACCCGGATAACTCCCCAGTACCATGTTGATTTTTCTCAAACAGATGAGTAATTGCTATTGTGACCATTCTCTCCATTGAATTTCCACGAGAAATTATCTGAAAGTAATTTGTAACCTACAGTAGTGATGACTTTTTAAACATGCATACCAGCAAAATGACAAAATTGCATGTATTCTGGGAGCTCGAAGCAGATAGGATGGAGGTTATTTCAACAGTCATTTGCATAGTTTCTTATTGATTTTATCCATAAAGTGAATACCTTTATATTTTTTCATATAATCATTCATGCTTTGACATTTCAACGATCATCTTTTGTCCATTATTTCTACTTCAAATCATAGAACATATAGAACTAACAAAGTTCTAGTTCGACCCCAAATAGCATTAACGTTGCCTGACAAGAGGTAAATCTGTCATCGCTGGTATTGAACATCACCAAGAAACGAAAAAAAAATTGTAAATGGAAAATATCTTCAAATCGACTTTCCTGACATTCTGAGAGAAAATATGTGTTCCTCGATCAAATCTCTCGGTGTTATAAAATTATCACCGTACACTGTATTATAATTCACCGAAGTAATATTAAGACAAATTGAATTGATTTCAATGACTAGTACTAGTATTTCGAATTTCATGATGAAAATATTCATCACAATATTTATTAACTATATAAGAATACAGGTGCACATAAAATGTGTTAATTATGTAATTATCATAATGTCGCTAATGAACTTGCCTAAGTATGACTACATTCTCATCTGCATAGAGGTGGTTGTCTACTTCACTAATAACACTGAATATTACCAAGATAACTCCTACATTATCACAACAGATATAAGATTTTATTCATTTCTGATGCTTGTAATAGTGATAAATCAATCTCATTACATTACTTGAATTTTTCAATGACGAAAAATACTTGATTTATTCATAATTACCATTCTTCACAATGGTGCCACCCAGAGCTGGGCAGTACTCGAGTAAATTGTACTCAAAATTGTACTCGAGTACTCAAAGTACTCAGTAATTAGTACTTGTGAGTATCTTTATTCTAACGTACTCAGTACTCGAAAAATTTTAAGTACTTTACATTTCAGAGTACTGAGTACTTCTGATTCATACATCTGACGAGTAACGAGTACGAGTACGGACGCGCGCGCACCTGCACAGAATCGTAAGTGATACCGCTAAGAAAACTTGCAAATCTGGCATAGACATCAATTACATTCAAAAGATGGTTATTGATGAAGGTTCAAAATTCCTTGGTCCATCCGAAAGTTTGGCTGACAACGATTCCCAATGCGATGGTTTTTTTATTTTGATAGTGTAATAAATGTGTAGAAAGCGTAAGCCCAAGTCACTCTCAGCAGTCTCAGTTTCAGCCTTTGAACTCCGTTGTTGTGAGTGTGGTGACGAACATGAAGAGAAAAACACAATAGAACTTGAGTTCCTGCAAAATCTTGATGATCCAAGGAACACTTTTTCAATGCTGGAAGACTATCCAGTAATGAAGAAAAATTTCATGGATTCAAATACACCATTGCCTTCTCCTGCACCGGTTGAAAGACTCTTCTCTTATGCAACGGTAATAAATGCTCCAAAGCGTAATGCATTAAGCGATAGGAATTTTGAAAACTTGGTTCTCCTACCTTTAATAATTTTTTGTGACCTACCTTCCTGTTCCTATCTATACCTACCAATCACTTGATCAACCAAGTGGTATCGATTTACTGATATGCGAGAAAAAGTACCAGAAATCTCTTATTACAATTTTGTGTTCATTTTTCATTTTGTAATGTTTGTTTTGTTAATTTGTTTACTTAAGGAAAGTTATAATATTTTGTTATTTTCTCTTATAAAAATTTTATTTTGGAAGTAGCCTGTTGTATTATTAAATATTATATACACATTTCTGAAATATACCTATAAATAACCCTATAACTGTTCTTTTGACCATCCTCTACATATGGCTGTACCTCTGCACCTAATACCTGCTTTCAGTGCTTTCCAGGTTATATGAAAATCAAAATGCAAAAATTGGGCGTACAAATTGATGGTAATTGCAAAATGATACATCTGTCTGTCACTCTAATACTGACTGTATCCGACAGCCTGACAAGGATACATTCAACGTTCTTTTTTTTGAAATACTCAATACTCGTTACTCATTTTTCACGAGTACTCTGTAAATTTTGTATAAGTACTCATTTGCTTTGAGTACTTCTCATATAAGTACTCATACTCGAACACTTATGAGTACTATTTGAAGTTACTCATAGTGAAGTACTCACGAGTACCTAATTGCAGTACTCTGCCCAGCTCTGGTGCCACCACATATTTGTAGTTTGTGTCAACAAATTCACCACAGAGATCACCAAGTCGCCGCAACTCATCACACCAAAGAAGATTCATGCAACTTGAAAAACTTGCATGATTACTTGCAGTTTTCTGGAGTTGCAGAGACAAATTGCATCGTCGAAACAGGGTGTTACTTTTCACCATGCATTCGAATATTTGTCAAATATAAAATATAGGTACGCCAAACTCAGTGCACTCATTAGGATTTCAGATTGGGACACCGCAACGACATTCGAAAGGCATGAATTGTGCTTGATAAACATTAAAGATATAATGTGTTTACCCACGATTTGAAATTTCAAAATTACATCGCAGCCCCATACCAAGACTCCAACTGAATTTCACCACTTGATATCAATTAATACTTTCAAACAGAGGGCGTATCGCATTTTTTGGAATCCCAATTTTTCTCTCTTTGGTCTGAAGCAGTTACGTCACCAATAAGAACTCATAATAAAAGAAATACACTCGTCCGGGAAAATTTCTTTGAAACTAAGGGCCAGTTTTTCAATACAGGGATAAATGAGTTATCTGTCAGATAGATGGAAGGAGAGAGAAGGTGCGCGTGGACAATATTTGGCAGTGACAAGAAAGAAAACTGATGGTTATTTTAATCTGACATATATCTTGCATTGAAAAACCGGCCCTAAGTCAAATCACCTGTAAATTGTCGATAGGAGAGTTTCCACACTTGGTATACTGCCAAAAAAAATGTTTTATCATGCTCCAAAAATAAACAACGATTTCCGAAAGTTTATCAGTTCACGACATAATCAAACATCTGATGCAATATAGTACACACCCCCAATCTGATATCAGAAGATTCCTTGAAGTAAGGTATACCTATGGATTTGTGACGCAATACATGCACACACCTTCCATTGATCTATTATCGAAGCTTTCTTCGAAATTTCAAATAATGATGTTTTGCACCCGATTTCTGGAAGTGATTACTATGGATTGTCGTGAAGTAGGAGGTAGCCACTTGAAATTGGCTGAAAATTCTTAAAATATCATAGAACGTCACGAGCATGACCTTTCACCGCCCACTCTAGATGCTTTTGAGTTAGTAATTGTGTAGTGATAATGATTGATGTACTTTTTTTAACAAACCAGATTTATCTGCCAAGATGTGCCAGTAGCTGACGAAATCTTTGAATGTTTTTACCCGACAAAATGGATGTTTAATGTTGATTTCTAAAGAATTTTATTGATTCTTCGAACTTGAAAGAGGTTTGTTCTGTTTGATTACTCAGGACCGGGCGACAGTAACATATTTCTGAACAAATTATTTATAGCCTGCCTTTGAAAACATGAAGCTGAAACAAATTCCAATCTGCGCAGAAAATCACGTGCTACGTGGTACCTGATAATTATCCCAGAATTTGCCGGTGCTGGAGAATACACTGTATTCTTCCAAAGAGTAGATTGTACATTGTAGAGGGTCGTAAGCATTATGCCTCTCAGTACTGCGACCTGTCAGTTATATTCTACATGACCGTTATCTATTCAACGCCCAGAATGCTGGAGGCTTGTACCTTTATGTCGTTCCAAGAACTTGAACCTTTCGCTGAACCGAGCTTGGCACTCTGAAGCAGATGTTCTGCAGAGTCAGCAACAATGCCGCAGTATCCAAACTCGTCACTGTCAGCTCTGACTATTTTCTTGGAAAGTGCTTTGTGAGCAGCAATGGTGAGAATTTGAGGTCTTTCTTATTCAACCCTAGAAGCTGTTCACGTTTTTTCGGGCGGAGGGCTGATGAACCTTTTCATTTTTTTTTTGTCCTGGGACTCTGTGCCCATTGGCGGAATACCTCCTTCATGTGGCATATTGAAAAACCACCAGGTTCAGGTCCAGGAAAAGGGGTTTTTGCCCTTAATAACAAGGAAATCATCTTCCTCATTTCCTTTCATGCCCTTTCGACCTGGTACCCACATTAAGGTAACTTGAGGGACATTTGCAGTCACAAGTCAGTTTGGGCACACAAGTGTATGACTTAAGTAGCCTTAGATGTTGCTTGGCTGCCTCATATGGTGAAGATATTCGCACTGCAAGTGCCTCTAGAGAGCCACGCTAAAGCACAGCTATATTTAGCATGCATTTCTGCCTAACAGGTGGTGGGGGTGATTCCAAGGGGTTTTGAAAGCTTGAATTTTGGCCCCGTCCCACCTTTTCATCAATCTTCGAATCATCAGTTTACCATATTAATGCTTCCCCGACCACTTGTGGCTCACTTGGAGAGAATTTTTGGCTGTCATTTATGATTACTTCGTACGGCATTCCAAAGTCGTGCCTGATTGGCATGATATCTGTGGGTTCGAACATGGATTCTTAAGGAATTAAGACCAGAATCTTCATGTGACCGTATTTTGGGGTGGAATGTTGCTTCTTAAGATTATAGCCTATGAATTTTCGTAATCTCACGACGAAACTAGCCCAAGTTGTAACGGACATACTTTGGAAACTTGGTGTTCATTACCTTTTCTTGCCATTATATGCGGGCAAGTTGTAAGTCACCATGTCTACTTTGATCAGTGTACCAACTGCAACATGACAGCATAAGCTATTTTACCAATAACTGCATTCATTGTTCTATCGAGAGATTACGAGATTGCATTACATATTTTCAGCACCTACTTAGCTCTATCCATGTATGAAACCGCAGTTTTCACCATTTTTTGCCTTGAGTATACAGTGGGCATGATATATAAAGGTAACTAACTCCTCCCCTTTTATTTTGTTATCGGACTATCTGAATACAAATCACCGGGGTCAATTTTTCATTTCAGAGATGTAGGAACACTTTTGTAAAAACAATGCACCGCAGATGCAAGTAACATGGGCGACAGCCTATGAGAAACAGGCTTCAACTCACCATTAAACAATGTTAGCAAATATAAATGTGCTTCATTGGTTTTCAAATTATTTGAAACTCAGAAGAAAAAGGGGCTCATTTTGGAAACAATGGAATCAATTTCCATTCCAAAGGTACTAATCGATTACATAACCTCCAAGAATTGAAACTTAGAGGTGGATTCATGCAAGCCAACTTAACTTGTTTTAACTTAGTAACTCAAGAAGTTCGATGATCGAAATCCAGTGGAAGCAACATTTAGTTGCGTTACTCAACTTATCAACTCAATAACTGCCGTTTTTCCGTTGTCGCTTCAAAAATTTGTTAAATGTAAATCAGTCGCGCATATCTTCGCTATTCAACTTTGAGAGTTGTTGCATGAATGTACTATTTTCTAAGATAGATTGTTGAGATAAGTCAAGTTATATACCAGTTAAGTTGGCTTGCATGAATCCACCTGATACATTACCTTCTTTCGTTTTCACAATGTTATCTGAACAGTATCGGAATTTTTTTCCGAATCTGGACCTGAGGCAATGAAGATTTGGTTTCGTAATCAAGTATTTGTCGCCAATTTTTCACTCATTGTTATTTACCATTTCTCTTGTTTTTATCACGGTTCTCGTAAGAATTGAGATTAAACACTTAATATCCCCTCTGCCAACGAACCAACGAAAGTGGTTATATAAATACATTCTGGCAGTGGCCCCGAGTTTCGTTCAATTTCATATTTACATCTGCCATCACGTAATATATCGCAAAACAAAAATATTTCAGATGAAGTTTGCGATATAGTCATTGAGAAAATTCTTGCGTTTGTTGAAATATAGGTATCATATTTGACGTGATCGAACAAAATTTCGTTTTCACCATATAGCTCACAAAACCGCTACAATAGCTGACATGCCTGAAGAAGTTATTGTATTGCGAAACACGGGTAGAAGTTTTGGAAACTGTGAAAATCAAATAATAACGTGTTACTTAACTACGTCATGATAGTCTTCCATCTAGTAGCGACCAATTTTCAAGAATTTTACGAATCTACCGCCGTGAATTATGTCATTTTGAAGGATAAGCAGAGATTTTCCACTATGTGGATGACACCTCTCTAATACACAAACCGATATTACATCAGCATTTGAAGCAGCTCATTTTCCCCACTACTACTAACTCCTTTATGTTGCTGTATTTTACCAACATCTGAATTGATAATTCAATATCGTCATCTCCCACAATATTGCAATCAGCATGCTGTTAATGTCATATTTTATCAATGAACAGGGTGTGTGCGAATATTCAAGTGTGTTACACCACATAAAGAATGATAGGTTGTCCAAAAATGATCCATTATGATAATACAAGGTATTAAAAATTTAAAAAGAGAAGATATCGAAGTTGATGGCCGAACCCATGTTGAGTTGGAGAAATCTTATCTATTGTATCAAAGAATATACAGCTTCATCAGTATCAATGCTTTCTGAAGTAAGATCAAGTTCAACACGATGAAGTTTCTCAATACATTCTCGAACCATACAAGGTTTTTTATTTTTCAACTCAAAAACGGCGAATCATAAGAAAAAACTTTTTTGTTTCGAATTGAGCGAGGATTCAGAAATAAATTTCATCCGAGAAAAATTCATAGACGTATCATTTTTTTCTCAAAATATCGAACTAGATTCCCGTACCCATGCCACTGTTGAAGTTAAAAATTATTTTCTATTTGAAATTACAAACTTCCATCAACTGTCAGTGTTCCACAAATATCATAAAAACATCCCAAAATAGTTCCGGAATTATTGAATAATTTCCATTTTCTTTTTGAAATTTCCTCCTATTTTCATGGTGGGACACTTCTGGATCATATATAGTTTATTACAACTTACCATTATGTTTTCACACCCTTGAATATTTGCATAACATTAAGGAACACCCTGTCTGGCATTGGTGATACTGATGATATTGCACCTTAAAATATGGAGTTCAAATATTTTATTTTCACTGTTCATCTTCATGAGCTGAACATCAATTTTTTTTACAATATGCCTCTATTAGACCGGGGTTCAGCGAATAAGATGTGCTACATAGGGAAGTTGTATTATTATCAAAATATCCAAATACCTCAAGGATTCACTTCACTGAATAATGATTAAACACTTATTACTGGATCGAATAATCCTTCACCCCAAATGGAAAACAAATTTTTCACTCACCCCATGCGGTACCCTCCTAGAGCTGGTTGTCAGATTCTCCGAGGAATAAATGGGGATATCCAGATCGCTGACGTTGGACGAAATACTCCCCTCCCTAGTGTCATCTCTGGGCACCTGAAGAAGAGCTATGGCCTGTTGCCGTTCAGTTGACGGGCTAGTCAGGTAATGGCTTTCTCTGATGTAGCCGACGCCATCATCATCATCGTGATCCATTTCGGGGGACGACACAAAGACAGAAAAGCGGACTTTCTTGGTAGGATTCAGTTCGAGGTCATAGAATGCTATCTATGGAATACCCTTGGGGACTGGATCTGTGGAAAACGATCAATATAAGATATGACAGTCAGATTCATATAAGGGTGTACAGGAACGTTCATTTTTTCTATGTTTTTCAGCCGTGTCGTCTCGCTTCGTCGAATTCTTGCTACGTCGAATCCTCCCTACGTCAAACTATTTCTACGGCGAATGTCAATGTAAAAAGAATTCGACGTAGGAAAAATTCGACGTAGGAAGAATTCGATGCAAGAAGATTTCGATATTAGAAAATTCGACGTAGGAAGAACTCGACGGAGGAAGAATTCGACCTAAGGAGAGTTCGACGTAAGGAAAATCCGACGTAGGGAGAATTCGACGTAGATACGCTCCTTCGAAATATTTTGCATCGAGTTGTACCGAGCGATCCCTCTTTCACATTCACGGTGGGATTCATTAGTCAATGTGTACCAAGTGAACCAAGAGACGTCATCGGAATAATAGATGAGAGATGGGTAAGCCTCTGAAGAAGCTAGCCACTCGCGCTAGCTAAACGTTAGGAAGAAATTCCAAAGAACGACGGCCTTCAAACCCGAAGAAAAGTAGTATTACTGAAAACCTCGGCCGCGGAAGCCTCAATCATTTTGTCTGAACCAAGAGAATAAAAAAATTTGGTAATTTTTCTAACTGTAAATTATCAATGTGGATAAAGTCACGAATTATAATTGAATATGTGTTATTTGCTAACATTATTGATCTATAACGGTTTTTCATTTTAAAGTCTGCTACATTATTGAGAACCTAAATGAGATCTTTATGAGGCATGAACTATTCGAACAGGAGTGAAGCATTCTTGCAGTAATGAATGAATCCCGTAGTGAGTGTGAAAGAGTAACTCGTTCTCCTGATGACGTCGTTAATGAGATGTAATTTGTTTGCGATGTGAAATATTTAGAAGGAGCAGTTCGTGTTACCACGTCGATTCCTTCCTAGCTCGAATTATCACTACGTCGAATTCTTTCTACGTCGAATTCTTCCTACGTCGAATTCTCCCAAGGGCGATTTTTCACTATGAGGTATATGGTCTATCATCGGAAACGTTTGTGTTTGATGAAGTCAGTGGAGGAAATGACATTCGCCGTAAGAAGAATTCGACGTAAGGGGATTCGACTTAGGAAGAATCCGCCGTAGGGAGAATTTGACGTAGCGAGACGACCCGGAATTCTCCCTACATCAAATTCTTTCTACGGCAAATGTCATCCCCTGCACCTACGTCATTAAAACAAGAACGTTCACGACGATAGACCTTATACCATTCAGTGAAAAATTTGCTGTAATAAGAATTCGATGTAGAAAGTATTCTACTTAGGAAGAATTCGACGTGAAGAGAATTTGACGTAGGGAGGAATCGACGTAGTAAGACGTTATGCTCCTTCGAAATATTTCGAAATAATGGGATTCATTCATTCATTCATTATTATTATTTATTCATTAGTGTGAGAATGTTTACTCTTATTTGAATAGTTCATTCCGCATGAAGATCTGATTTAGGTTCTCAATAATGTATTAGACTTTATAATGAAATCCAAATCATTAAAATACATTAGGAAAAATCATGAAATTTTGTTATTCTCCTTTAAAAACTTGGTACACACTAATAATTGAATCCCACCGTGAATATGAAAGAGCAACTCCTCGGTACAAGTTCTGATGATGACGTCGTTAACGAGTTTTTTCCTAGGTCGAATTCTCCTCACGTCGAATTATTCCTACGTCGAATTCTTCCTACGTCGAATACTTATTTGGAGAAGTAATAGCCAAAATGTATTTTCTCAGGAATTTTTTCTTTATAATACCACCAAGCAATTTTCAATATCAATATCTGTAGCGCGCGTGAATCGTCGTCCACAGAAAATATCCCTTAATCTATAATAATATATTAGTGCCAAGTGATTTTTCATTTGAATATTTTCGACTCAGTCGTTTTTTTTTTTCTTCGCATCAAAGGAATCCAGCAACATGATATTCATTGTTCTAAATGAACAAACATCGGAGAAACCAGTGACGCAATGTTGACGATATCCTAATTGGGGGGCCAACAACAGCTTTAATTGCTCTAAATTGTTTCCAATTGGCTTTCAAGTCCGTTCAACATACTTTTCGATACGGGTAATGTCCAGATATCCCAGGATTCAAATTAAATTATTTATCGAATGACGATGGAGACGATGTCATGGAAAATTCTCAGACAATAAACAAATGATGTTAATAGAAATTTGTGCAGACGGTTAGAGTTTGCAAGTCATTCGAAAGCTCGTCAAAAGTAATTGAATGAGTGGACTGACACCTTCACCATTTTCGATAGATTTGCGATTATCCAGTCATACCTTCTGAAGAGTGAAGTGACAACCAACTCAAAATAAACGGATTAAACGTATTGAGTAAGTACCCCAAGGTACTGTCCTTAACTTTGTTTCTACTTTATATAAATGACCTGACCTAGCTACCCATTTCTGACTCTACAAAAATATAAAGAAATACTTAGTGCTCATGTAATTCTGATTCTGTCTTTCAATTCAATATGCACGGTACCTCGAAATTCTAAACAATAATATTGTAGAAAAGGTTACTTCCCACCTGAACTTTTAAAGTACATTTCAAACTGGAGCTACACATAACTTTAACTCAGCGTGACTTTGCTTAGATGTCACCCATGCAACTAGCTTTGAAAACAACTGTTTCCATAGAACTATAGTTCATATCTCTCAGAGCCGTAAGTAGTAAGCAGCTTTTTCTTTCAGTATTTTTACTACAAAGCAGGCAATAAGGTATCTTTCAGAAGGAATGGTCGTCTATTTTAAGTTCTGTCAAAAGAGCCTTAGAATACCAAAAATGAATGACTTATGTTTCGAAATATGATGAAACATAGTTTGGAAAAAAGTTCAAACATACACTGAATAGGAGAAGAAACAGCGACTTAATGAATGCATTCATAATTATTTTCACCTCGAGCTGCAACAGAATGAATCTAAAGTCAATAATGTGCTAGTTGAAAAGTTGATACGGAACCCCAGAGATAGGTATACTCAGCTGATTTTTCGTTCTGGTGTCATCTGCATGAATACTAGATATGGTCGAAAAGCTTTCATAGTGAGTGAATACATATACACTAAGCTCAAAAACTGAGAGCGATGGTACCGTCAATATCTTCCGAAACATCGCTCGAGATGATAAGCCGAACATTACTTGCTCAAGAAATACATTATTTGCCCCAGAAGAAGGCAGATGCCATAGTGTAGCCTAAAGTCCACTTGAGCGTATTGGAGCGTCAGCAACCGATCATCATATGATGATGATTAACAGAATTCAACTTGTTAAGATTCTACAGTGATCTTTCCAGAAATGATGTTCATCTAATTATAATCCAAGAAATCGAAAGGACTCATCTACTGATTGCAAACCACCAAAATAAATTTCACTAACTTTTTCTTGTTTGTCATGGAAAAGCAAACATTTTTTTATCTGTTTTCAAATGAAGAGAGTTATTCCTGAACCAACAGTCCATATCCAAGGAAATTCTGTAAGATTTCAGACGTAAACTTGATTCATCCCCATCTGTGTCACAATAACCGATATGTCATCCTCGAAAAATAATTGAGCCATTACAGATCTTTAAAATACCACTGATGTATAGTAAAAAGAAAGTAAGTCCTAGGATTGATCCCTGAGGAACTCCTACTTCAGAGTATCCACTATATGTTGATCGACTATTACCAACAGTGACATATCCTTTGAGCTCACTCTAAAGATGTTTTATCCATTGGTGATAGGATCCCGTAGCGAGATAGTTTACTCCACAAAATACCGTATGTAATGCAATCGAATGCCCTGCTGAGATCACAAAATACCCCAACAGGGCACTCGACCGCATAAATACAATTTATTACTTTCAGAACATATGAGTGAATTGCAGATAAAGTAGATCTATTACGCACGAAACCGTGTTGATCTTCTGTTATTATATTGAAATGATTGGGAAAAGATAATAATCTTTCCAGGAATGATAGTTCCAATATCTCATGTCCAAATAAAGAAATGGATAAAAAATATCACAGTTGAAATAACTGCCAGATTGTAACTATCTTCAAAGCTTCCGGATAGTACAAAAATGCGAGCAAAAAGATGAAGTAGGGGTAAGAATCAACGCCATCTTCAAGAGTGGCTTCTGGTGAATGTGTGTATGATGTCTTTCAGTAGGCATACTTGCAATAAATCTCGACTTCGTACCTCTCATTCATCTTCTTATCTGGCAATTTTATCGAGTACGGTGTCGGGAAAATTTTGCCCAAATAAAAGAACACGCCCACTTTTAGAACACATATATTCAAGTAACGCTGGTATCCTCATTCTGCATTCTGAGAATTTGCTGGCAGTTTTTGGGTCTCAAGAATGATTGATGAATCGAGATAAAATCAGAAATACACACTCATTTTTCATTTTACCTCATAGTCGATGAGCGTACTCTAACACTGGTGGTACTCTAATAATTTTTGAACAATTCGTTCATGCCAGTCTACCTACTGTGTAGGAAGCTGAAACTGGCCTGGACAAAGTGTTCAAATATGTTTCCATTGATAGAGTGATGGCTTTGATGATCTGAAGAATCTGAGGGTGTTAATTTTGAATATAGAAATAAGCACTGGTCAAGCCTATTGATACATAGTGATAGCCAATCCCGGCCGTCGTTTATTTGCACGGTTGTTAAGTTCATTGCTGCAACCAGATTGTTGAAGGCATTCAACTACCATATTATCTTTAATATTTACTGAATCTCCAGCTATGCTTACTTTGGTTCAGTCAACGAAAACCTCCAGAAGTTTTCTCACGAACGCCAATTTTTTATTTGGTTTCAATCTAAATTATCATATCGAATCTTTTCATATGCTTTTTCTAGTAATTTTTCTGAACGATAATGACGTTTGGCATAAACTTCCAACTGTCATTTTTCTCTGTTCCTGTTAGTTGTAAGCCGTGCTTCTTATAACCTGTTTCGACGATGCAAGTTTGTCGTCGCAACTCCAGAAAATCGCATGTGTTCATGCAAGTTTTTCGAGTTGCATGAATCTTTTTTGGTGCGATAAATTGCAGCGACTTAGTTATTTCTATGGTGAATTTGTTGCCGCAAACCACAAATATGTGGTGGCATCATTGTGAAGAATATTGATTTTGAACATTTCAAATATTTTTCGAGACTTGAGGAATCAAGTTGGGTAATAAGGTGATTTAATCACAATATCAATTATTTGAAATGAATGAAATTATATATCAGTTGTGATAATGTAGAAGTTCATCTTGGTAACATTCAGTGCTATTGTTTCATATTGGCAATGCACACTGACAGCTAGATGACATATCTCGCAGCGACAAGTCGCCGCGAGAAGTTGCAGCTACAAAATTGCATCGTCGAAACGGGGTGTAATATGTATTGCATATGGCCGACAACAAGCAACTGCTTGCTTAGAAATGGAATATTGGTTATAAAAACTTTTACGATCTCATTATCGCTTGTGAAGATTGATTCATTGAAAATGCTGATGAAAAATATGACAGGTGTATGTCCACAGTTTTCAGTTCCGATAATAACACATATTGAGCTGAGTAGACATAATTAAAATATGATCATCATCAGGAAATGAGTGATCATTTCCTCGAAGCAACTCTACATCAATTCAAAAATGTCTTATTTGATGAAATGTTTCAAATTTTCATTTTCATCTGAGGTTATTCAAAGCGCTCGGCAACTTTTTCCTAGAATTTTCTGGTCGTTCAATAGACATTTACTGATCATTGGAATATGTGATGTCTTTGAAACTTTCACTTGAAGATATGAACGAAAAGATTCATGGAATATTCAGTATGATTTGATTCATCGGATAAACAAATCTTTTTGTGCAGTTTGTAAACTTCGAGAATTTATTCCGTAAGTTCTGCATTAGTGAACTCGTTTTGAAATGCTCATAGGATGATAGTTGTATCAGCAAATATTTTGAGTGTTTTCGTTGTACACAAATATCAAGAGTTTCATTGGTAATTTGAATTTACGACTTCCCATCATGTTTCTTTCATATATGCTTCTTTAAAATGAGAGATAATGGTAACGAAAATAAAAATATTTTATGAGGTTGAACATTTCTTCATTTTGGATTTTCTCACTGGAATATGTTTCCGAAATGTTCAAATTATTCCTCTTCGAGTGTGTCCTGGAAAAGTGTGAGTGACTTTTGTTATCAGGTATGTGTATATTCTCAAATGAAAATGTCCAATTACATAACTTGCTTGTACGTATTGATATTATTTTTAGAAATACCTTTCGACATGCATTTTTGAAGTGTGTTGTTTGTGAATAAACTTTAGTTAGTCAATAAATAGCTTGCTCAAATGCGACGAAAATTATTAAGACATGAAGGATGTTTGCAGAATATTGATCTATCGAAAAGCAAGACAGAAAAAAGTAGACGAGTATTTTCAAAAAGTTGTAACTCTAATAGTATCCATTGGTTGTCTTGGTCTTATGTAAGATGTGAAATGAATAATTCACAAACAGATAACCAGTTGTTCATTTATAAGAAGACGGAGATGTATACATTTTTCGTACCGACACTGTTGCTAGTAAATAACATATCATATATTGTATATTATTATAATCAACATCATCACTGGTTTTTCATGATATTATAAATTATTGCACAATAGCTACAGTTAGGTTAATCATTTTTCTTACTAATTGTTGTGTTCCTTCTAGGTTAAGTGTCAGAGCACATTTATTGTGAACTTCCCCTCTTTCGGATACTATTTCTTTTCTTTCACTTGGATAATGCTTCTCTATTGTAGTTTCTTTTATTCCGAAAATGAAGTTATTTATTAATTATTATTATATTTCTGTTCCACAAAACGTTCAGTCAACATCAACTTACGTTCAGCACCAAAACACACTTGTTGCTTCCTCTGGAACGGTTTCGCTACCACCAGGAAGAATTGAAAAGGTCCAAGTATTTAAGAATGCAGTTTTTCACCGAAACGATTTTCCGAAACTGCATTAATTCGTGTCTAATTAGTTTTTCACACGGCGTCGCCGAAATTCTCACTGAATGACCCCTCAAAGACGCTAGCATCGCGACGCGTATTGGATATTTTTAACTTCGTGACGTACGGCGTTATATATTGGTATATTTCTTTTGGTCAAGGGAATACGTACAAAAATTGTTGCCAATCTCAGGACCGTATCAGAGGCGTTCTGTAGACGAAGTGTGTCCAGACGCGTCTGTTTTATATATATATATATATATATATATATATATATATATACATATATATCAAGTATGCCCATCGACTATGTCGAATCCCAGATAGCACACATTCCCCTCGAGATATCCCAATTCCATCATTCATTTTTACCTAAGGAGTTCTCATAAATCATCCCCTAAATGTCCGTAGGATATTATAATAGTGCCCATGTAGCTCCGCAGAACATCCTGGCTTACTGATCCCCACCCTATCCCAAGGTCGATGCCAGTCACTCCACAGGATATATTTAGTTGATATCCAGTTGAGATCCCGAGTATATTCCAATTTCATCAGTTGACTATTGTAGGACCTCTCGATTAACATTACGGTGTTACGTCCTCATCTTGTTCTCGACGTATCCTGAGTTAATCATAGGACTACATTATATCCCTCTGTGGTGATGAGAATTATTCAGTATAGATCTCATTTGTATTACGTAATTGAATTATAAGAAACAAAGAAACTTGGAGAGCAGCAGGCAGTGGTTGATAATAATATTTTCAGGTAAGTTAAATTAGTTCGAATCAAAGTGGTCTCGGTAGTGTAGTGGTTAGCATATCTGCCTATCAAGCGGAAGGCCGGGGTTCGAATCCTCGCCGGGCCACCGTGCTGGGTAATCGCACGTTAAAAGGTAAGGCCTCGTTGATCCATTGCTCGCACAAGTTTCGACTTCTGAGGGTTGACGTTCGTCAGCTGGTTAACGAAAACGAACAATTTTAGAACAATATATCCAAAAAAACATGTGATAAAGCATGTCCAAACGAGGAACATATAGACTTTTGGGGCTTTATAATATCATAAATGACGACTTTGAATCAAACTCAAATATCAATATAGAATTCCGACATTATATTGACAAATCACAATGAATTGAGAGCATTCAATTATGTAATGGATACCGATTATCCTTTATTTCAAAGTGAACATAGGAATGAATCATTTGCACTGAATGACCAGATGGATATGTCTAATGATGAGGGCTTTCACAATTTGTATTTCAAAGACTCTGATAATTTGGAGTTACCATCATTGTTTCACGAAAATTGTAATCAAATTCCAATAACTTGCTTTCCATTCTAAACTCTGAATATTCTGATTTCAGAGGGCATGAGGAAAAAACCATCCCTAAATAGTCAAACAGAAGCCTCGTTGGAGGCTACAATTAAGAGCTGGCTATGCATCAGGCCAAAGAAAGGACAGATAAAAAGAGAAGACTTCAGTGGATACTTGGGATTTATTTCATTTTTTTTACTGTGATATAATAATACTTTCATTATTGTATCCCAAGTGTTGTATTTTCTCAGAATTTTTATTTGTGTTGACGAATTATGTGTTATATCAAATAATATTCCAGAATGAGTTTTCGGGTTTTTGTTCGACTTTTACAAGATTAGTAATGAATACACTTCTGTTCATTTGTCAATGTTTCCCTTCATCTCACAATATATCCTATATACAGGCCAAAAAAGGTAAAAAATATGAATACAGTACAGGATATCCACACGACATCATATTTACAGAAAAAATGATCCGAAGCTTAACCTGACAAGGTCCTCTTTATATCCTTCTGACGTATACGGGATGTCCTGGAAAAATCATATTTTGACCCCCAATATATTCCATATAGTCCCTGTTTCATACTGATGATTTGTGCAGGACATCTTGGGGACGTCCTAGGAAGTAGGAATTTGGTAACATTTCCACTTCCTAGTGACACGATTGGGACGCCCACCGGTATCCTACGGACGAATTAACGTTGTCCCCTATTGGTCCCCAATAGTTCAGTGTGCTATCTGGGATGTTTTTAAATTTTCCTCGCAGCAGGAATGGGCGGATTCGGTTTGTTCGTCTATGGGTAGATGGCGCAATGACTTCGTGTTATTTGCATCAACTTTGGTCGGGGCTTGATAGTATGAAAGTTTTTGATTTTTAATTGTGAGAAGTCATCGACTTTATATTGATGATGACACTACCTTGTAATGAAGAGTGGCCAAATAGCCCCAAACCGGTCTGTGTGTCCGTCCCTATAATTGAAAATCAAGTCCCTTATTTGTATCGCCAAAAGCAAATGCAGGATTTTCTTCTGTGGAGAAACTTCCTCTGGCACCAGTCGGATATAAAGCAATGCCCTTTGTGGTATAAGCAAGAGAAGTAGTTGTTTTCTGACAGGCGCAAGCCAAAAATTACTATTTATGTAGTTTGGGACTGATCTGAACGAATTGTTCAAGATCATTTCGCATATAATACCAAAGTAACCACTGCGCATTCAAGTTTAAAGACAAGATACCTTGCTTATAGTATAAGTGTTGATGGATAAATATACTCTCAAGTTGGATTCATTTAACAGTATATTACTATAGCATTAACTATCACAAAGATCTCTTTGTAATTTTTTTGCTGTAGTTCTGGAACATTCATTGAAGAGAATTACTCAATTTTTTCTTCTCGTTCTGGGCATTACTCAAACATTCCTCAATTGGAAATCAATTGGAGATAAAATACTTTTTTTCTGTGTATTTTAGTATAACTGATTAAACTTTATTGGATTTTGTCCAGTGCAAGAGTTTGAATCCAACCCTGTCTTCTGGTCTCGGCATGTTGACAGAAAGAAGCACATGATTCAAATTCAACAATGGACGCCCACTGGTGCATTCACTTTCGTTCCATTTTTGTTTTGTTTCGGTGAAATATGATATTGAGGCACAAAGTGCCGACAGTAATATTTAATATCAACCAATGGGAGGAGAATGGAAAGAACACACCTCAAACAGTTTGTAAAAATTGAATTGCTGTTATCCCGGTTTACAGAATATTTTTAGAAGCAGGTGATGTAAAAGTTACAGCGAGTAAATGTACAGGATTATCATAATAAACCTGATCATGCCAACACGATTTCTGTTACAGGAAAAAATAATGTTATCTTTACTACTACGGATGCATTTTGGGGAGGGAACTCTTTCATAACAGTCATCAAAGGCTTCTCGAAACCAGTAGAAAAGTCATTAAATAACCATGGCAGTCCCCCAAGGGCTTCATCTAAAATAATGAATTCTAAATACATTTTGTATTTCCTGTTTCTCGTGTCAAATACTCGCCTGTCAGGCAGAGCCTTGTGTGAGAAAGGAACAGCTTATGTTCTGTTCTGAGGCTTTCGCAGTTGCTATTTCAACTTTTGTCGCTGGGATAAAACTACAGGCGCGTATACAAGGTGGGAAAATGTGGGTAATCACCCGCCTCCCATGATCAACCACACCACAGATATAAATATAACAAAATATAAGTAGGTATCAAAAAGTATTATGAATGAGTGGTACCAGGAGTGGTCACTTCAAAGAACATTGAAGAAATTCAATTAGCAATAGGCAATATCTCCAAATATTTATCAAAATAAGAGAATATGTCAGAATATTATATAGTCTCTGGCATTTCGGGCGAAATTGATTCATATCAACAATTCCTGAAGAACGTTATTGACGTCCCCACTTCCATTGAGAGCGCTTTCAAAAAGTGTGATTTTTCTTCTCCACGGAAAGTGCATGCCCTTGATTTTCATCTGGCCAATCAGTTTTGCTTCTGCAGAGCGAAGTTTTTAAGGCTTGAGGCATCACAAAACTCGGCTCAGAACCGCAATAATAATATCTCAGGATCGGTTAACTGCTCTAGCAATATTACATGGTTGGGACTTCCCACACAACACATGGACATCCAGTGGATATCTAATGGATATCCATTAAGGATATTTTAGACATCCGATGGACGTACAGTTTTTATCCAAAGGATATTCAATGGACGTCCAATGGACATTCTTAGGCCACCAACCTGCACGTCCATAAAATATCCTTCATGGACATCCATGAGATATCCATTATGGACATCCACTAGATTTCCTTCATGGATACCCATAAGATATCCATCATGGATATCTACAAGATATACTATATGGACATCCATGAGATATCCATCAAGAACGTCCATAAGATATCGTTCATAATTCTACAAAATTATTTGTGCAATTTGTTACAGAGAAACCATCCTAGCTTGAGATGTGAAAAAGTGCTGCACACTTCTTGGACAACGGATTATAGTCAGTAATATATCCTGTGATAAGGCACTCAACGTGACCGTATGTGCAATTTAAAATGTTCTGCTAGATTGGTTTCGCTGTATTCAGAAAATCTAGACAAACTGAGGTAAACTGGAGAGTGGTAGACGTACGATCAAAATAATTATGTCGTTAATAATAATTTTTTATTTTTCCATTACTTTTCAAACAAAATACTTGATATAGAATAACATATGAATGAAGTCGTACTCGACAATTCACTTGCTTCCTTCCAAAAGTTCACGTTCACGGTAAATGATCACAGTTTACAATTATTAACTAACACACCACTATTTTTCGTTTCTTTATAAACACAATTATTGCACAATGCACACCACAACCCTTCAACTCATCAGTTCAACATAATTTTTTCAAACCGACCCAACACTCAACGACTCTCAAAATTACGACATTTGACAGACGCCATAGACGGTTGCACGTCAGGAAACCGATTCAAGATGAGTTCACAATGCAGCGCTTTTGCATTTCGCGTCGCGCGTCACGTCTTCTGAGGTGACGCTATATTCAAATATTATTTAAAGGATAAAAAGTTAAATATATCAACTTTTTTGCTGGAATGTCCATGTAAAAGACCCAATCACGTTGTCAATTCGTAGGGTGCCACGGCGGAAGAAACATTAATTATTTGTACAATAAATGTACGAAATGGATGTCCATAAGATATCCTTCATGGATATCCATCGTGGATATCCGAAAGGATATCCATTTTGTACATCGTATGGATATTTTTTACTGGGAATACTTTGGATATCCAAAATTTGGATATCCTATGGATATCCAAAATTGGTCCAAGGCTATTCCGACATGAATTGTGGAGATGAGTTGGACGTCCATAGGATATCGGGTGCTGTATGGGTTACTTATAGAATCTCATGCAGTAAAAAACCCTTATGTTAAAAACCGAAAGTTTCTTATTTAATTTTTTTGTTGCATTATCTTCGGTTCGATTAATGGAATATACTTTTAAATGCACCTGTAGTAATATTTAGTATGAGATAAGTTTATGAACGAATATCATCATAAGGCTTTATTCCCACTTGCGTTGCCAAAGGCAAATGTTAGTTATATCTAGAGTGTAAAGTCAATTTTTTTTGAAAATATTTATATTTTTATACTTTCGAATCTTATTTATGTTAAAATCGAAGATTAAACAATTCTGGCGTTTTTATTTCACTTTCCTAATAATACTAATCATTGGGAAAGGTAAGTTGCTAAAAAGGCCAATATGCGCTTGTGTTCTGATAAAATGGTGGAAACGTATATTTTCCTGCGTACTTATCTCCCCTGTAAAGCAATACTGAATACTCAGATAACCTTAAAATAACCAGATTTCCCATATTTTCGGCCACGCCGGCAACACTGTCCAGAGAGGTAGAGAGTAAACCTGGCCGATCGCTTCTTGTCGGGACTGTTCGTGTACTCAACGTGAACGCGAAGCGGCGCGAGGCGACACGGTATTGTAAAACATTCGCTGAACGCTCGAAGTGGCGGCCTACGTGATCGTAACGTAAGTTGCAGTGCCGTGAGAAGGACGAAGCGAAAGTTATCTATTGTATTGTAACGCTCATTGCGGTGGCGCCTTTTGATGATGTTGGAGCCGGAGGTAGACACAGACACTTTAATTACTGCTATCGAGGAGCACCCTACGTTGTGGGACAATCGAATCAAGAGTTATCATAATCGGGCATTATCGTTTCGCGAATGGGTGAAGGTGGCCAAGATATTTGGTACTACAAGTAAGTATAAAACACGTTTCTTGATCGTGTTGAAACGTTACACAGCAGTGTTGCCGTTTCAATACCTCGGTACTAGATTTAGTACATCTAGAAGTTGAAATTACTTCTAGTACGCCTTTTGATGTTCAAGTACTCTTTTACGTATTAGTATTACTACTGCTCTTCGGGCTTGAAGGCCGTCGTTCTTTGGAATTTCTTCCTGACGTTTCGCTAGCGCGAGTGGCCAGCTTCTTCAGAGGCTATTTCATCTCCCATGACTAAACAGTTCGATTTCTCAAGGCGTATTTATATTGATGCAGGTAGTCTGGAGTCTTAATTACTTCTGTCGGGTTCGGGGAATAATCATCATTATTAGTTGCCGCACTACCTGCTGTGATTTCATTAGTTATTCTTGATTTCTTCAGAATCGGATTCCAACTTCTGTTTAGAGTCAACGCTTCTTCCTTTCTGCGTTGACTCTAAACAGAATTTGGAATCCGATTCTGAAGAAATCAAGAATAACTAATGAAATCACAGCAGGTAGTGCGGCAACTAATAATGATGATTATTCTCCGAACCCGACAGAAGTAATTAAGACTCCAGACTACCTGCATCAATATAAATACGCCTTGAGAAATCGAACTGTTTAGTCATCGGAGATGAATAAGCCTCTGAAGAAGATGGCCACTCGCGCTAGCGAAACGTCAGGAAGAAATTCCAAAGAACGACGGCCTTCAAGCCCGAAGAGCAGTAGTTATACTAATAACCTCGGCCGCGAAAGCCTCAACCATTTTGTTACTCTTTTACATAGTTGCGGATATAGAAACGGTCGGATTTAGTAAGCGATACTTAGGTTAGGTTAGGTCAGAAGTGAGTGGGTCTGTTCGGCCCTCCACTGCAACCAACAAGGGTTTATTGTGGCTCACACCTATTCAAACTTACATCAAAGTTGTTCTTCTTCCTTCTTCTTCCTGTCATGTTATGGTCGGTTCATACACCACACTTTTACTTTATCTTTTACTTTTACTTTATCTTTTATTTTTACTTTAAGAAAGTTGTCACAATGTAACTCAATCGAGGCGTTCGTACACAGCACTTTTACTTTTAGTTTAGGGATGGGAAGTTTAACTTTAAGAATGAGATAATTTTAGGGACTGCGCATGCGTGCATGTCAAGTCATCACAGCAAGCAGTGCCACCAACATTATAATGAATATGCTACAGAAAAGATATAAAATGAGTGTTCTGTGAAATAGCTGTCATTATCTTTAACTTTATTCACTATTCACTCAGAATTCGGAATGCGGACAGAATGCAGATATAAACGAAATAGCAAATTGCAAATCAAAACAATGACGTAACCCACGATTACTTCTTCTTCTTCATTGGTTTTTGATCACTGCGCATTCGTCCTGTTTACTTTAACACTAGCGTATGAACGGTCCAATTCCATTCTTAAGGTAAAAGTAAAAGATAAAGTAAAAGTGTTGTGTATGAACCGACCATCATTACCAACTGTCATTTTTCCTTCAAAATTTTCTATCAAAAATTATATTTTATCTACACCCGTAGTCTAATAATACACTAATATGCCCACAACCCGTTTTATAATGAAATCCATTACGATACAGATTTTTCATTACGATACAGATTTTCAACCAATAGAAACCCATTATTTCCCAATCAAGCATGATGTGCATGCTCTGCATTTGACATTTGTCAAGTCAAAATCGGTATAGGTATTGAACTTTTGAAGAATATAGCCAAACTTCGATAATCATAACAAAATGTCTGATATCAGCGATATAGGAGAATCACCTTCGACACCTTCACCGACAGAAATACAGTTAGAAAGATTAAATTTTTCATTTGACAAATGCATGATTTATGACTTATTTTTTCATCCAATTTTGCTGGTCTACGTAGCCGAGACGTTTGTGGCGCTGACATTGATTATTCTAGCTGGAGGAGACATTGGTTCGAATCCGGTCTCGAGTAATATTTTTTCTCTTTGATTCTTGATCTTCTTTTCATACCTCATCGTTTTATTTATCGAAGTAATACTATTAATTACAATTCTGTGAAATTTTTCAAAGAAATTCGTTGAATCAGTATTATTGTGTGCAATGTTTTGTTTTGTTTTGTTTGACAATTTCTATACGATGCTGCAATGTATTGTCTTGGAAAATGAAGGATCTATCTATCTATCTACAAATATAAATATAATATTTGTAGTTCTTCACTATTTATCGGGTGTAGATAAAATATCGTATGCAACTCTCATGTAATGGTTATTAATACACTCGCATAAACCATACGAAACTCACCTTCGGCTCGTTTCGTATCCCGGTTTATACTCATATATTAATAACCATCATTACACGATCGTGCATAATATACTATTATGGCCAGAAATAAAATTGCTGTCGTTTTTTACCTTCAGAATGTCACGAAAAAAAAATGATTACGGTTTATTCTTTTCGGGAGATCCGTTGTTTATTAATTCTAGCGTTTCCATCAACTTCTGTTTTTTTGCAGAGATTATATTCTCGTATATGGAATAAATTAATGAATATTAAAATTATTATTGAACTGAAAAAGAAGTATTCGACATAGTCGGTGTCAAATCACCAAAAGCAAATTCAGGATTTTCTTCTGTGAATAAACCTGCACTGGTACCGAACGGATATAAAGCAATGCCCATTGTGGTATTAGCGAGGGGAGTAGTTGTTTTTTGAGATGTCAGCCAGAAACCTACTGTGTAGGTAGTTGATACTGGCCTGAACGAATTGTCGAAAAGATGATTTTAGCAAGAAGTATCGAATCAAATACTGCACACCTTGCCTTTCTTCTAGTTTTATGATCAATTTAATAGTATTTGCGTGCTACCACCAGACCTTTTTATTCGGGCCGGCCGGAAACACTGTTACACAATATTTTGTACTGGACTACGAACACTTCTGATATCGTTCTGTTGAATAGCTTGAAATTTGACATGGAACTGGAGAGTTAGGGTTTGATCTTCCTGCTTGAGGAAATTTGTGAAAATTTTACAGACAACTGTATATTATTTGTTTGACATGGATTCTCATCTAGTATCGGCCACTTTCATTAAGTTTGTAAAAATCGTATAATTCTCTAGAAATCTCAGTCACATTGATTTAGAATTAACGAGGTATGAATTATACAAAACTGGAATTCAAATACGTCGCTCCCTTTTCAATGGACATTTTATAGTAGAGAAGCCCACGAGGCTAAATCGGGATTTACTCGAGCATTATAGAGACCTATTGGGTTGCGAAGCTTAGGTGATAAATTGAAAAAACTGTTGTATAACGTTTACCTTTTCATCGGTGGGGGGAGCGGCTGTAGATTTTCAAAAATGTAAAAAAAACTACTGCATGGACCTACTCGAGCGCGTCAGATATTGATATCATTTATGTCCTACATAATTTTGAGAATGTACGTATGTTAATCTGATTGTTTCCATGATGGGGGTGGTCGTACGTAGGGTTGAAAACGAAAAAAAAAAAATTCTCGAGCGCGTAAAATTTTCTGAGGGGGTGTAAAGTGAACCTGAAGAAAAGCTCTTATATAATAATATGACGGGTTGGATGTGACGCAGACTCGCGGTCGTTATTAGAATGTGAAAAAAGAATTCATCATTTTGAAGTACACAAGCGCGTTCATCTTTACGCCCTAGACGTTGCAGTCTCATAATCTGACGATTATCTGTAGGGTTTCTCCTATTCTGTCAGTTTGATTTTTTTTCAATTTTTTTCAAATCATTGAACTGAATTGATTGAAAAGCTGAGGAAAAATCATGCAAATAAAACAGTGTGTGTTTTTTTGTGGAATACTTGTATTCATAAGAAAATAATTACAAGCAATTAAGTTTTTAAAATTTTGAAACGTTGGATATTCGTTGTAAACAATATCATGCTACGAACGAGTCTGTGCGATCAACTGTCATGGCAACAGAAACCAGAGTGGGGACGGAGTGAGAGAGCAATAGATAGAGAAAGACAGAAATAGAAACGCGGAGAGGGGAATATAAGCATCACGTAGCTCCACGCATTAAACTTTATCGATGAATTTTCATTATTTCGGCTTATAGAAATCGTCATTTTATATATCATTTGTGATTCTTGAATTATTTCCTTCAAAATCAAAAAAATTAGCCACGCTCAAGAATATCGAGATGACGTTTTTTTACAACTTTGTAGCCCTCCTCCTTATTTAGGTCACTCTCGAATTGTCAGATTAGTGGAATATACACGTTTCAGGATGTAACTAACTCACCCTACCAACCTGACGCGCTCGAGAATTTCAGATGATCAATATTTTGTTACTAATCAGATCCTTTATCCTTGAAGGGCGGCCATATATATAGGGTTCATATATGGTGGAAGTACTTAAGCGGGTACAAGGTATCCCCCTGTATATTGATCTACCGCGCTTTAGTTAAACCTGAAATCCCCGCTTGGGCTCCCCTATTATGAATCACCCTGATAATACGAAATACAAATGCATATTGCGCGCAAATTGAATGAGCATCGTAGTGAGCATGACATTCAAAACTGTCTGCCATTACCTTACAACCGCCGTAGCTGTCTGCCATTGTTGATTTTTGATAACGACAATTTCGTATTTCGAAAAATGCTAGTGGCTGCCTTGTCAGTGAAACGTTGAGTTTGGTCAAGCGTTTTCGATTCATTGACTTTCTGTATAGAAACCGTCAGCCGCCAGTCAGACTAACTAGTTTCCATATCATGTGTAAAAGGGGTTTGTCGTTAGTCTGCCGGCCCTGACCGTTCGGGTCTATTCGTCCAAAGTCGTTAGTTCGTCTGTCGATGCTGTTTCGTACACAGCATAATATACAAGTTTAGTCTCGAAGCATACTCGTACTTCGGCATTCGGTAATATCGTTTTGAACAGGAAAATGGCCTCCGAACGATTCTGTGTATTCAATTGCACCTACACCCATGGCAAAGTTATTCTATTCAACGAGGACAAACTTAGCAAGTGTCGTGAAGTATTGAATATTCGCACTGCTTTGAATCTGAAATATTCCGACGTTATTCTGCCACTTAGTGTTTCCAGTATGTACGGCTCCCATGCGATATGCTATAAGCATTTCACAGCACTGCAACACAAATATATCGCTAAATATCAGGAATGGACATCATCGGGAGCTGCGAATGACACCTCAGGGAATGGAGAAGGTAAATGACTTAACAGTTAGAATCAGTGGCGGCTCTGCGAAAGGATGTTTGGGTAGCGGCCCACGAAAAATACAACCATAAAAAAGATCCGTGTCTGATTTGCTTTGTAGTTATAATTCAGTAGGTGATAATAATTCGTTTTCAACACGTGCCAGACGTTTTAGTCCGGCCGCAGACAGTTTGGATATTTCACAAAGTTGCAATATATTTCTATAACGTACCCAGAGCTATTTTTTCACATACAATGCTGCCAAACGTTCATTCTGGAACCAGCGCCATCCTGGACATACGCAAGTTTTTCGTATCACTCAAATACCATTTTTTCGAATCAGTTTAGCTAGTAGTTTCCTTATTTACATCTGGAGTTTTACTTGGGTTTTCTTCAGAATTTGACGCAGTCGATAGACAATACCAGGGTTCGCCAACCGGTCGATCGCGACTATTAGTCCAGTCGTTCATGGCAAGGCAAAAAATTTAAATACGTACAGATTGCCCAACGTACCTAATCACTAAGTGATGCACGCATCATCAAATATGAAGAAATGTGTTGAATGACTGCATTCGTGTTTTGGTTCAACATGTTTATGTGAGTCAGCATTTTCCCACTTGTAGCATATCAAAAAACACCGTTCTTGCCTCGTTTCTCGCTTGACAAACGCACTTTAAAAGGTAAGGCCTCGTTGATCCATTGCTCGCACAAGTTTCGACTTCTGAGGGTTGACTTTCGTCAGCTGGTTAACGGAACGAACAATTTCTTGAAGTTGTCGATTTCCACCTTCAAGCTTTATTTTTCTAATCTAGCAAAAGATGCTCAGATGCAATGCTCATAATAATATAAATAAGTATAGTGAATACAATTCTAAAACTGTTGCACTTCATTGATGACGACAAAATCAACACAAGAGGCACCAATACATTGTTTCCATTGAAATTCAAATTTGGCGCCTTTTGTTCTTAGGAACTTGGTTGGCAGCACTTTTGATGTTGCCGCACTTCACTTTTTTTTGTATGCAGTTCCACATGAAAGGGAAGCCCTGTAATCTTCAGAGAACACCCTGCGAATCAAGGGACAGGAGATACAAATTAACATTCACTTCGAATTTTTGAAGTTTGTGAGCCTCAGGAAAAACCTCTCTCGGCAAGGAGTTCCAAAGCTCAGCGCTCAGCTGTTCTATTGAAAAAAGATCACTGAATAAGAGAGGTTCGATAAATCTCCAAATTCACAATTAAGGGTTGGGATCTGTACTCGTCGAGTAATTCGTGTAGATATTGCCAAGGGTTGAACGATTGATAACAATTCAGATGAGCACCGACCGTTAAAATATCTATAGAATAGAGAAAAGTGTCTGACCCTTTTACGATGTTCCAATGAAGTGAGCGAGTCTGTGAGCGAAGAATCACCGACAAAACGAATTGCCTTTCTCTGAATAGAACGAGAACTATATTCCAAGACAGAAATATATTCCTTGTAGATCATTAGAAGCTGACGAGAAGTGAAGTATTTCTCCGCACGAAATAGAAATCCAAGTTTCTGGGAAGCACCTTTAGTGATCGATCTCACATAGTTTCCCATGAGACATTATTACTGATCGTAATTCCTAGCATCGAGATACTTTGTGGGAATAGTTACTCCTGACATCTGAATACTGGATGATGATAGGTCGGCATTCCTTGAGAAGAGACATGCCTGGGTTTACCTAGCAGTAAATTCCACCAAGTTCATGTTACCTCAATCTACTATTTTCACCAAGTCATCGTTATTTTTATTGACGTTAATGTTTCTTTGAATTTTTGTTTCTGGAGCTGGTATGTTTTCTCGAGCAAATCATTGATATGAAGTAGAAACAAAGAGGGCGCCAGAACTGAACCCTGTGGAACACCTGCATTTATTGGGAGAATATCAGATGATACTTTATCAACAACCACCTACAGAGACCTATCAGACGAGCAACTCTTCAACAAAGCACCGAACTGAAATTTGAGAGTAATCCATTGTTATTTGAAAGCGACAGTTCTGTGTTTACGTCTTTTTGATATTTCAAATCGGATATTGTAATCAAAAACTGTGTATTTCGATCATCATATAGCAAGTATCAGTCCCAAGCTATTCGTGGAAATGAAAACTACACGAGAAAAAACTATCTCATGGATGAACTTCCATTATTAATGAATAATACACACGCCTCTGAGCATGCCCCTGATGACGTGCAAGAGTTTTTAAATTGTATGAACTTTAGTCAGTTACTGAGAATAATTTTCAGTTTTATATTTTCCCGCTTAAAAAAAATGAAAGATACTACATGAGTGGGTACTGAACTATGCTGTTTCATATATGATTGCAAGAAGCATGTAATTGGAAGGTAGATCGCACAGGATTTCGCCAGTTAACAGTAGATCTTGGGTCTAACCAAGTTGGCCACCCCTGGACTAAACAAAACAAAAATTTAAGATTGAATGCCTGCCTACCTGCATGTTGAAGATACTTTACCTGGAGAACTCAGAAATGGGAAATGATTATTAACAATAGTGTGACCCGAGGTGACCCTCGGTGTGACCCCTAACATGAATCTGGTTTCTGATTGTGTGCCCACCCACCTGTTAAAGAAATTTTACCTGAGGAACATATTCCGATTATGGAATTGAAGATTCGATGAGGACTATGTAGGCCACGTGGTAGTGAACCCTCCGAATAATGGTATGTCTGTAAGGCTAGAAATTTCTATAGTAATGAGTTATTGCATGATAAGTACGGTAACCATCACCTGGCACGCATCAGCCCCTTTGCCGCAAGCTTGAAATTTTTATACGATTTTGATAAATCATTGTGAAGTTCAAAGAAAAAATGACAGACTTTTTCGATGAGCACAAGTACCTGACAGGTGAAAGGTGTGTAATATTTAAATAAACTTTATTTTGTAAAGTTGAAATTTATATATGTCTTTGTCTAAGCGCTTTAAAGTAAGTAGGTAGGTACAATGACAGGCAGTTACGGCTAGCATGAGTCTCTGGCAGGTGAAGGGAAAAGATGCTGTGGGATTTCAAGGATATTTAATGTCCTTAGTAGGAGTGCGTGTAAGAGGCGTAATGTGAATTCAGTGGTGCGAAGGAGACAGTTTATCAAACGGTAAAATTGGAGGGTTGTATACCTGCTTTTGTAGGAAGATTTTAAACGAGAAATTTCGTCAGTTGTTACAACGATTCAACTACGTGAAGTCGTATATAACTGTCTTATGAGGAATTTAACTGTTTTATATTGTGGATAAGTCTTAAGTTTAAAATTTGAATTTGATTTTAATATCACTTGTGCAGTTATTCTTGTGCATTGTTCGTCAGTTGTGATGTAGAAACAATTTATTCATGCGAATATATTAATTGAGAATCATCCTGATTGGAATTGGATAGTGTGCAAGATGGAATATGAACAGGCTGTTTGTGTGATTTGCAACCAAGATATTGATGACAAAACTGTAAAATTCACAACAGTTACTTTGGATAAAAGCAAATCGATATTGAAAATTAGAAAAACACATAATTTGAAATACAGTGACATCTCTCTTCCAGAGGAAACTAATGATAATACAGGTTATCATGTGAAGTGTTACAAACTCTTTCTTGCTGTAATGAAAAAATATCGCCAGAACGAATCATTGCCTTCATCTAATGTAACAGCATCATCAGCAGGTATTTTCTTATTTAATTTATATATTTTCAATTAGGTTTCATATACTGAGTAGCATTTTTATTTGGTTGATTCACCGAAACATATTCCTTACCAAATATATATATTAATTATCATTGATGAATTTCAAATTAAGAGCAGTTTTCAGTTTTATAAGAACGGTAATGAAATCAATGTGAAAATTACAGCAAAACAGTTTTTGTAACACTTCACACGATAACATGTATTATCATTAACTTCCTCTGGCAAAGAAACGTCATTAAATTTAAAATTATATTTTTCTCTCATGTTTAATATTGATTTGTTATTATTCAAAGTAAATTTTGTAAATTTTGAAGTTTTGTTATCAATATCTTGGTTGCTAATCACACAAACGACGTGTTCAGATTGCATTTCATATACTTTACTTAAAATGAATTACACAAGGATAACTGCACAATCACTATTGATGTTCAGTTAAAATGAATAAAAAATTAATAATTCTCAATATATTTCCATGGATGAATCGTTACAACTGACAAACAATGTACTAGGAGAAAAACACAATTTATATTGAAAATAATTGAAATTTCAACCTTTAAACTAATTAACAATAGTGAACAGTAGAAATTGTTCATAAGATAGTTAAATACGAATTCACGTAGTAATCGTTGTTAAAACTGACGATGTTTTCCGTTTGAAATATATCCTACAGAAACAGGTATACGACACTCCAATTTTATATGGGTCATTTGCACTCCCATAGCATCTTTTCCCTCGCCTGTCAAGGACTTTGCTAGCTAGAACCGTCTGTAATTGAACCTACTTCAAATCGCTCTGACTAGCACATATATGAAATTCAACTTTACAGAATAAACTTCACAATGAATGAACAAAATGGTAGGAGAATTTCAAGCTTACAGCTACATTTTTTTTATCTACACTTTAAAAAATACAGTGGTGTTCAAGACGTGCAGGGCTGATGCGTGTGCCAGGAGATGGTTACAGTACTTAGCATGCTATGACTCATCACTATAAGAATTCCTAGCATTCTGACATACCGTAAAGGGTAACGACATATAGCATAGATTGAGTAATAGTTATAGAGGTGTTTATGGTTAATAGTTATAGTATCTGCTATCAAACGTGCCGAAGTCATTTCCCAATATCACAGAGAATTTCAATCGAGAAAAATATCTAGCTGCCTCGCTGGAGAATGAAATCCCGATTTACAGTTCAAAACCAGGCAACAATCACAGCGCCAACCTAATCCCTGATTTTTTCCTAGGATTTGTCTTATTTTGAGACGCAATATTTGTCTGGTCAATGAGAACATGTAGTATAGGCGAGAGTATAGAATTGAACAGTGTGATAGAGACGAAAACAAGATTGCAGTGGGTTCGAAACCCCGCAGTTCTAGCAGTTGCTGGTTTGGTTTGGTATCCTAGATTTCGTGAAGTAACTGCAAATGATGATACCAGATCGAAAGCGAACTTCAATGTTTCATTTTTTGGTTCTTTCGATCTATTCCATTTACTCCCTTGATTCATTTCTTCGACTAACCGTTTTGGAGATTGGTTTCCATGTTGTCTAGTTCTTTACACTGAAACATTACTTACATTGCATCGACTGAAAGCACTATCATATAACTTAGCGTTACTTTTTCAGGTGACAAAGTAAAGAAAAAGTGGAAAAACTTGAGGGACACGTTCGTGAAAGAATTGAAAAAGGTTCCAAAGCAACGTTCTGCAGCACACACTGACGATGATCCGGATTACAACGGCACCTGGCCATATTATGAGTCTATGTCATTTTTGAAACCAATGTTGAGACCTCGAAAATCTGAAGGAAACGTTTCAACACAAAGCAATACGGTAGACCATTCTGTGTCTACAGAAGCTAGACTCGAAGGGAACTCGTGCTTGACAGCAAATATCGCTGAAAGTTTTAATGGTGACATGTCGGACAATAACACAGTTCCATTCCAAGAGAGTGCGACTATTACTAAAGTAATGCAACAGAAAACACCTTTATCTATCGTCTCACATGAAACATATTTGCCAGCACCTTCGTTGTTAACAGTGAAACCTACACGCAAACGGAAACACGCTAAATTAAAAACATCTCCCAATACCGATAGGAAAAAAACGAAAAGTATTTGCCAGGACCAACAGGAAAATGACGATGACCTCCTTTGGTTCCAGTCTATCCTGCCTTATATGAAACGGTTACCATTATTGAGTAAATTACATGTTAGAACGCAAGTGCAGGAGCTTCTATTCACGGAGCTCTCTAGGATAAATACACCACGTCCTGATTCATTACCAAAAAACCCGTCACCGAAAATTGGCAATAGAGAAAGAAATGTTCCGGAAATCACGGTAGGTTCATCATTCCTATATCGCCATTTTCTTTTTAGTTTTATGATACTCAATTTACCTACCAAACTTACCAGGCTATCACTAAGCTGCCAAATTCACCACTGTTTTACCAGATATCGTATTATATGAGATCATATATGATAAAGAGAATAAAGTTCAAGCAAATGCTTCTACTATAATGTTTTGAGACAAACTATAGTCGGGCTGCTCAAAAGATAGAATTCAAGGACGCGTGAACAGTGAATGTCTGCATAGCCACGCCTTCCAAACTGAAATAAATGAAGAACTGTTTATACTGTACTGTACTCATTTGTGCTTTGTATTTACGTGTGTTACGTTAATTAAATAATATGGATGGAAACACTCTTTCACCTCCAAGAAAAAGATAAAAAAAAGACATTTAACTGTAGAGGAAAAAGGTGTAATGATTAACACTTATAAAAAAGCATCCCAAGAGTTGATGGGAGAACGAAGCGGCGACGTTTTTGTTGAGTGGTGCAAATCGGACTTGTATCATTGGGGAGAGGAAAATTCAAAGAGTGCGTGCCGTTCACGTGATCATTCTATCTTTTCAGCGGCTACACTATAGTTTCTGTTGTTGACATATAGGAGGTACCGGACTATAGTTTGAACCCATGCCTACTTTTATTCTACCAAATGATATTAATACGTCCAGAGAGTATTTTATAAAAAAATCTCTAACGTTATAGTGGATTATATTGCAGATTACATGGGCTGAAAAATTGTTTCATTTCCAAGAAACCAAAATGAAAATAATGTTATCTGAACAAGAGAATTGAAAAATCAAATGAAGAATACTGAAACAAATAATGTAACTTATAACTGATACTCAATGCAAATATCAGTTTTGTGTCAAGAGTAATGGATCTCTACAAAAAGTTCCATAAAAATATTCGGTTGAGTCATAAGATGGGATCATGAGAGAACGTGTACTGTTTTGTGTCTTTTCTTTGCCCAGTAATTGTATATGCTAGTATATGAAGCGCATTATATACAAGGCAAATTACTGAATCAGAGAGATTTGGTAACATAAGGTATGGACTCATGCACAACACTCAAATAAATATTTGGATCATTTCGCGAGAAACCGAATATTATAACAATTCACTACCTACTGAACTACACAGGTGGGCGTTTCAAGATTCAACTGATAATTACGTAGAACACGAATCCGAAGTCAAAACGCGCCGCTATCTTTTATCTATTCAACGACAATGCTAATGTCTACAAAGAAATGTTATACAACAATTGTTCATATACAGGGCTTTTCATGATGAGCGTTAATTAGCCGTTTAAGACAAACTATTCAACGGATCAACCTGAAAATTTCACAGTATGCATGAATCAATATGACCTACACGCCTAACACATGATGAACAAGTTCACAAAAAATTGAGTTTTCAATAGACACAACAGTCATTATTGGGCACCAGAAAATCCCCATGTTGTCCGCCAAAGGGGTTTTCAAGAAAGATGGCAATTCAATGTATTTTGTGCCATAAAGAATGGGTCAATATTTTATATCGAGTTTTATGATGATAATTTGAATGCATCAAAATATGAAGATTTACTGAGGAATGGAATTCAAATGATTTTAAATAATGGACCAGGAAGAGAACGTGTATGGTACCAAGTGGATGATGCTCCACCCCATAATTCTCATTCAGTCAGCGAAGCTTCAACTGAAATTTTCGAAGATAGATGGATTGGTAATAATGGACCTTTTCGTTGGCCTCCTAGAACACCAGATGGCAATCCATCAGATTATTTCGTGTGGGGTTTCATTAAAAATATGGTTTACTCTAGTCCAATAACAACAATGGAAGATGTGAAATCGAGAGTTACAAGAGAAGTTGAAGAGAAGTTTCATTCGATGGTTGAAGAGTATTTCAATAATTATCTTTTCATTGTATTATCTGTGACTAATTGAGAAACATCAAACGAAATCTGTTTTACAAAAATGAGTGATGAACAAGGAAACCATGTCAATTTCCGTTCGAAACAGTTCAACTTGAAAACGGTTCGAAATCTAAATAGTATTATCTGAACAAAGTCAATCTAAAATTGAATGTAGAGCTCAGAAATGTTGAGGTATACAGGGTGTTCCATTTGAAAAAATTGAGTTCCACTCTTTTTTTCATAAGATCTGCATTTTTTGAAGACCCTGTATGAGGCAAATGAAAATATGACTCGGAGTGAAGATCCTCATAGTATCACTCCACTCCATTTCAAATTTGATCGTTTTAGTGCAAGATAGTTCAAATATCGAAATTAATGTATATCTTCTAAACGGTAATAGATAGGTATAGGGAAATAGTATATGAATTTGTTGACAAAGTGATAATGAATCATAATATTGTTCTAAAATTGTTGTTCGTTTCCGTTAACCAGCTGACGAACGTCAACCCTCAGAAGTCGAAACTTGTGCGAGCAATGGATCAACGAGGCCTTACCTTTTAACGTGCGATTACCCAGCACGGTGGCCCGGCGAGGATTCGAACCCCGGCCTTCCGCTTGATAGGCAGATATGCTAACCACTACACTACCGAGACCATAATGATATTACCAATATGATATTATATACGGGGTGTTCCATTTGAAAATTCAAAGAAGCCGCTACTTTATAGTAGAAGCGACAACGCCGCATCGTCTAAAATATTTTAGACGTGTAGGTCATATTGATTTATGCATACTATAAAATTTTCAGGTTGATCCTTTGAATAGTTTGCCAGAAACGTCTAATTAACGCTCATCATGAAAAGCCCTGTATTACTGATTGGATTTATAAAAACAACATTTTTCCCAATGAAACTCGAAAAATAATCCCGAGTACGATTTGGAGGTTATATCATTACGAAACCATGCGTATCTCTGAACCTAAGAGGGCCAGCTCGGATTTGTTATTATCATGATGAGGGGCTCCATATGACGAAACTTTGTCTCCATTACAGCGTATCTGTCATTGATTCCCAACAATACAGTTTTCGAATCGTTTACCGATACATCCTATTTTTTTCAGGTATCAAACGATGATGTTCCTCAACATTCTGATAAAGACCGTCCAGATTATATTGATTTAGCTACTGTTACTAACGAAGCTCATACCATGGAAACTATCGGTAAATCATGCATGCCTTAAACTAATATTCTTAAAGCCAGGTACTCATTGGCGAACCGAACTGTTACACGACTACAATTCAATTTAAAATATCTCACAAGTTGGCGAATTTCACATTTTATCTGACACAGAAGAGATCTTGATGGGAGTTAGTGGGACACGAATGTTCTACCACGTAATAATTTTGAATAATTAGATATTTCCAACATCAAATACCGAGAAGTTTGTAACGACTGCTATCAAATAACTGCTATCAGACAAAGCTTATTGAGTATGTGAGTGATCCCTATATATATCGTATATCTAATTGAGTGATCGACACTTCCCACAAGTCCATTAATTCCGTTAAGTTTTGTATTGATACGTCAATTGATGACCTTGATCCTTGGCAAGCATATTTTCTAAAATGTCATGAAGCAATATAAAATGAAAGATGGCTATAATCATGATGTCTGATAGAATGGGATAGCTTCATATACCCTATGTTTGATATCCGGTGGTTTTGGAGTTACGAATATTTCAATGTTTCTGTTGGAAATTATTGGATGGATCTTTTCTTCATTATAACTTTTTTGGTGGGGAATTATAGCTGTAACATACTCCGTGTGATTTTCTCTTATATCCATTTTTTACTTTTGCTCAAAATGTTTGTCAGTTTAACGTTAGAGTAGAAATATTCCTGGATAATCTACCAAAGTTTACTGTTCTATAAAAAATGGTTGATTAGTTTTGACTGTGTTGGGAATAGCCGAAAGATCAAAACGTGCCCTATGTGGATGTGTTTCTACTTTGTGGGTATTTTTCAACCCAACTCAAGGGTGAAAATTTTGCTCTGAAACACCCCTGCCATTCGGAAGTAAAATGAATTTTAAGGAATAATGTTTTATTAGAGTTGTTTTTGATTGGGGATGGCTACTTTTCATAGAATAACCAACAGATTTTTTTCACAAAAACATTAGTAACAAAAATGTTGTTTGTAAATGAAGAGGTCGACATTTTTAGTATAACTACCATGTACCTAAACCCAATACTGAGTTATGGCTTGATGTAAGTAGATTTGTTCATCAAATTCAAAAATTCACATCCAGAAGTGCAGCTGCAAAACGGTAACTTTTTTCGATGAAACTTATGATATATTTTTCGAAGAGCTTGAAGAAACCAGGATATCCAACGGAAAAAACTCTCTTGCCTTCAAATGAATGCAACTTATATTGAAAACTTTTTTTATATTTTCAGTTGGCCTGGAACTCAATTAAAAACTTATGTCATAACCACTCCACATGTTCAATGGGCATTTTTTTAATCTGTCGAATTTTGAAATATAAATGATGATACATTTAAAGCTACTGAAAAACAAAAATTAAGCAATTTTTGTCCTATACTGGAAATTAAATGGTATATGGCTTTCAAACTTCGATCCCTTCAAAACCTTACTTCTTCAAAATGAACAGAATATAAGAAATTCAATTCATACGGTCTTGTAGCTCCCGAAATTTACCACATTATGTTTTTTGATGGACTCGCTAGCTCAAAAACTAAGGGAAATATAGTTACAAAACCATCCTTTTTTTCAAAAAAAAAATAATAAGTGTATATTGGAAAATGTTAGATTTCTGAGGTGGTAGATTGTGATGAGCTCAATTTCAAATTTTCATTCAAATAATTGCGCGTTCAATAAATTCGGAAGTTCCTTACTAATTCAACTGGACTATCGAGAATCTATCACAACAAAACTTTGCGTCAGTAGTTCCGCTCGCGATCGCATTGAGAGCCGCTCGTAGCGAACCGATGATTACCGGTTTATTCTCCGAACACAAACGATATTCACAGTCGCTTCGTGAACGTCGATAGGACAAGTTTGTTGTGTGCACGTGGCTGCGACATGACCGAGTGGAGCGAAGCAAAATGCCTGTCTCTGATCGAATTGTACAAAAATAAACCAGTGATATGGGACCCCAAAGATAAAGACCACTTCAAAAAAGATTTGAAAGTAGCTGCTTGGAGGGAAATAGGTGCGGCAATGGGGTCCACAGGGGACGAGTGCAAACAAAAGATGGTTAATATCTTGGCATCTTGGAGGAGGGAGAAAGCAAAAGAAAAGAAGAGCGGCGGAAGTGGTAAAGGTATAAATAATGTGCAAACTCAATTCTCAGATATATGGATGTGAATCAATTCATTATTGGGGATTGGTTATGTTATTTGTACAAAAAAAACTTCGGTCGATTTAGATTTTCTATTTTCTTTTAAGGAAGGGATAGAGGTTATGAAAGTAGATGGTACGCTTTCAATGCTCTTGATTTCCTCAAAGGCAGGGGTACACCAAGCCAAGGAGTGACCATAGACGTAAGTATGAAAGTAATCACGATTTAATGATCCATAAGTACATTTATATATTACCAAGATAGTTTGCATTCATTATACTCTCGGACAATGGGAGGATATTCTGGAAGCTCAAATCGGTGAATAAAGAAAGACGTTTTTGTTCTTTGAGGACATTGTATATTTATAGTTAACATTTTCTTTTTATTGTATTGAATCTTAGATCAACTAAAAAGTGGGCCAACAACTAAGGTTATGAATTAATTCTGGGTTTAACATAAAGTCCTATGCAGCGCGGTAGTTTTTTGCAGATTCCGATTTGCTTGACCATGAACTATATTCCCTTTCAAATGAGTACTGTGTACTGTAAAATATTGGAATGAAATATCTGTCACTGATTTATTCACTCATCGCCTGTCTCAAACTGAGATCACCGACTATACCTTGAGTTGAGTAAATTTAAGGCGCGTTTTGCTCGGAGCGATTATTCTGTTGGCAGAACCTAGATTAATCATATGGCTAGAATTTGTAATCAGTCGTCAGTAGGCTGTTATAGACATAGTGAACTTCACGATCAGTGTAACAAAAATTGAAAATAGATGTAGAAAAACATTTTGCTGGGAGAAATTGACGATGAAGTCATGTTGGATACGTTAAATTTACCAAGACTTCCTGAACAGACCATCTTCAAAACGAGAATGAATTGAGGATACCTACTTCAAAGTACTGATTACAAATACATAAATCTCAGAATTTTTCTGCTAAACTCAATTTTAAATTTCATTTAATTCAAGAAGAGATTGAGAAATTAGGAACTTGTGTATTTTTGTGGAGAGAATGTAGTTTGATGAATTATTTTTATTTTAAGAAGTAAAATGAAAAAAATTACAAACACTTTCTGTTGTTAGGTACGAGTATATCATTGGAATGATATTTTAAGGCGAGTGAGATTCTTTCTACAAATAGTTCTCTATTTTGCTTTGCGTAGATATTCCTATGTTTGTTATCTATTAGAATCAATTTTCATGCTTGGTATATAAATTGTGCAAAAAAAAATTGATTTCTATGTTACCGCACTCGCGTGGTATACGGTAAAGGCAGTTGTTGGTGTCGCTGGTCGATTTTTCGTGAGCTTTCTGCGTATTGTTCCCTGATCGAAAACAGACCCTGACGTTGTATTCTCCTCCTATCCTCTTGATCCTCTCTTAAAGACCTTTGACGTAGGGAATGGAAAAAACTTGCGTTGTTCCAATGTTTCATTGACATTACTTTGATTCGTCCGGGCCAATTTTTGATCCACTAGCTTCTTCGAACAGCCGTTTGGCTGAAGATACCTCCTTATATGTTTTTCAGTTCATTGCCAAGACTTTCTTTGTTGCAGAGATTGACTGCCCGATCAATCAGAGGCTTGTCCAGTGTGCGTTGGTTTCCTCTGGACCGGTGTTTCCCATATATTTCTGGTCCTCTTCACCTTCACATCGAGAAACGGCAGTTTGCTCTGAGATGTTTTTTCCATTGTGTATTTGATGGTGGGCCTTACGTTGTTCAGGTATTCAAGAAAGGCTTCCGAATCTGCATCATTGTTGTTCCATACTATGAATATGTCGTCGACGTATCTCAACCAGACACGGTGTTTTTTCTTCTTGGCGTGTTCGAAGGCGAATTCTTTGAACGATTCCAACATTTACAAGCAAGGAACATTGTCAATCACATTCAAGCAAATACGAAACATATCAAGCTGTCCCCCACGATTATCGTTTTGCTACTATCGCTCCCCGATAATCGCAAGTCCCTCCAAGCAAAACGTACCTTTGTTCTATAAATTGTCCCTGTACGAGTCAGCCAAACACACTCATATGTATTTTCAGAATTCGAACATAGAAGATGGGGGTCATAGAACTAGCGAAGAGAGCACATCCAACATAATAGCACCCTCCGAAGAGCCAGCATTGAAAAAGTTGAGGCCAGATCCAAAATTACAGATGCTTAAGGAAGCTCTCGATATTTTAAAGTCTGCTGCAGAAAGGACTCCGACAACCCTAGTCAGCGAACCAGAAATAAAGTCGTTTTGTGATTTTATTTTCTATAAAATGAAAAATTATAGCAGACAGACCATGTCGTGTGTACAACAAGAAATCATGCAGACAATTTTTCGTGCAGATCGAGAATCGTTTGGTGATCCACAGTTTTATGGCAATAATGTACCTCACACTTCTGGTCAACAACAATATACACCATTATCAGTGATGACTACTATCCAGGAGAGATCTCATCATCTGAATACATATTCGAAGTTGTTCCCAATTCGAAGAGGTTCATCAGGTTATAGTTCTTACAATATACCTTTTCAGTCATAGCTTCCTCAGAGAATTAAAACCAACACTAATATCAGCTTTCGATTGTTAAGTTGGCGGAAATTTCGTCGAAATGTGAAAGGAAATAAATTGTTGAATTGTCTACGTTTCGAAACTTTTTTGTTTCATCTTCAGGACTCTGCAGTATAAAAAAGGGTAACATACATGTTGAAATGGGGTTCTAGAATTTAGTTTTTATAAAAACAAAAACTACATTCGAAATCATGTTCAGCGATCGCCATCCTCTTCAACTATACCTCCTATCAGTCTTCATACCCTCCAAATAACGTGAAACAGGTCATGTTGGAGATATGAATTCAAGTGGCCATTTTTTCCATTATAATTCATTCTAGAAACATCCCGGTGGAAAAAATTTTTAAGGCATGAAATAAGTAGTTCAAAATTGCAGAAGTTCGATACCAAAGCTACAGAGCTCGAAAATCAATGAAAATATGTTGAAAATTAGCTTCATTTTGGATACAGTCTCATTGATGATTTTTTTCAAAATATTTCAGGTTAGCAAATCGAATGACATGAACCGATGTTGCTATCTCTTTTCATTGCTACATCATCGTAGTTGCTTACATTGAGGGTTGCGTTTCTCAGAAGACGCAATTTTTCATCTGCCAAACTGTCCATCCTTCAGAAAATCCTTCATAGAGGCATATTTTTTGGAAATCAAATTTTCTACAACTTCAGCACTTTCACTTTTTATCGTATAATCGGAAATGAAAAAGTTATGAACGAAAATACTTGAAAATTTTGGAACAGATTCTCGGTACAATAATCTATTTTCTAGTCATTTTACAATAACAAGACATCAGAACTTTCTCATTGAGGGGGTTTCAACAAATTTTTTTCACTAAAATAATTTTTCTCTAGTTATTTTACGATAAAATGATTTAGAACGTTTTTATAGAGGGAGTTTTGGCGAATATTTTTCAACAATAAATTTTATGATTTCGTTCTTTCAGTACAGTTTTACTAACCCTACCCACACCCCCCACACACAACAAAAAAAAATAAATTGCGCCATCTAAGAAATGCACACTTAGGCCTCAAAAGTGTAACATTTCAATGGCCTAGAGGGCGTACCATCTAGCAAACCCTTGTTATATATTCAAGTTGAATTCAATTCATTTGAACTTCAGTTTGATATAAGAAAATCAGTATTAATAATCAAATTTTATTTTATTTCAAATTGAGGCCACGTACTATGATATTCAATAATCCGTATACTTGGTATATTTCCACACCAAACATCAAAGGAACCGACGATACTGTCACTTTTCTGTGGTTATAATGAATATAAACCAAAAATATATTATATTCTCGATTCCGCATTGTATAGGCATACACTGACAATCATTTGTCTACACTACAATGAAAATTGTTACAGTAACCGTTGCAGTTACGGTTCGTCAATGAGTACCAGTCTTTATAAGTCATCAATTTTAAGAATAACAAAAAAAAGATTACATTCCTGGAAACATTTCGCAATCAATATCTCATCGATATTCGACAACATATAATTTATCTGTTTTTGCAGATATAAAGATCGAGGATTCCTCCGTTGAAATGGAAATATCAGAACAAGAAGTACAAGAACTTCAGAAACAAGAAGATCCACTGTCTGTTGCCAGTGCCGTGAAAATAAGTGTGTTCATTTGATAATTCTTTTTTCTAAAATAACTTTTCTTTTCTTTTCAGAGACTGAACCGAGCGATGATCGATCTTGTAATTCCGATGCAGTGATAATAAGTGAGTTTTCCTGACTTCTGTTATATTCCTTCTTTGATGATTTTCTTATTCAGAAAGTGAACCCAGCCACGATCCAGGTGCATCCCCATCTTCAGAGGTGAAAACCAAAGAAACAAATGAAAAAGAAGAATGTAGTCAATTGAATGATGGTAAGCAAGCAACGTTCTTTTCCTTCTGAATGTCATCAATTCGAATCAAATTGATTGGAAAATTTTCATTAGAAAATCAGAGTCCTGGTCAGATTTCATTGGATTGTATAAAAAACGTTCAAATATCACAATCTTATTTGTATATCTGGGCTTTATGAAATTCACATCCCCAGAATATTTCAAGGTAAAGATCTGAAATAAACAATATCTTTCCCTGCACGTCATACCATTTATTGTGCTCCTTCAAAGTAATCAAGAAATTTAACAATTAGACTTCATGTATTTCAATTTCTCGAGTTCAGTATCTCCAACCCAAATATTTGGGTTCACCCTTGTCTTATTCAATATTTTTTCTGAACAAGACAATTGATATCAATCGTTGATCATGAAATGAAATGAAATTGAAAATTTTGAATAATTAGAAAAAGTAATGTATGAAAGAAGGTAGTCAAAAATGATGATAAGCTAAATAAATTAAACGTAATTGAGAGAAAAATTACAAGAAGAGTTGACGATAAGTTTCACGTTGAGTGTACCAATGACGTTTCGATTACTGATATATCCACAATCATTTTCTTGTGGCGACAGTCAATATCTATTTCGTTTTCTTCTGCTTGAGGAACTCAATTTATACAAAAGCCAATTGTTATGCATGTTATATAACGTTGAAAAAATCCTTTGTTGTATAAGACGCCATATTTAACAAATATTCTGACAATAAAGATTTTAGTTCTTTATTGGGGTTTTTTTGTGTCCAAATATATTTACGAAATTGTTATAAAACTTGAAAGTGTGTTGATGCACTCTAGAATATTGAGCCATAAGAGAATATTGACTGCACCAGTCCAAAATATGCAATTCTCAATACGCTCATGTTTGTCGGAAATCCAGCAGTCTTCATATAGTATATATGCTCCAGCAAATATATTTATATGAAATTTATTTTTCATTTTCAGATGGACGATGAATGGAGGGAAGACACATCTCAAACCCCCTTGATATTCGAGGAAATGTGATATAAATAATTGTAAATATATTTTAACCTAGTTTTCGCACATTAGTCGGTTTGATTTTGATGTGTATATATAGTTGTTGACTTTTGTGAAGTTTTCGATGAAAGATTTTCATTAAATCTTGTCACAATATACCTACGAGTGGAGGGTTCCATCATTATATATATATATATATATATATATATATATATATATATATATATATATATATATAAGAAAACTTGATTTTTATTGAGAGCAAACACAGTAAAGTTGTTGATGTCATTCAATAAACAGATTTATGATGTATTTTACTACTAAGATGTCTATATACTGGTGTTTCTAATGTTGCGATATTGTTTCAGACAAACGCGCCAAATTTGTGTTTAACTTTATGCGTTATTTTTTTCATGTAGTTTGAAAATAATTTCTCAGTTGGAATAAATTTGCATTGTATTTCTACTGATCTGGACCAGAATTCGCAACGACATGGCCATTTGGCAACAATGGCAACACAGGACTGTCATCTCCACTTCCACTGCAAGAGTGCCGGTACCTGGCGGATTTTTTGCAGTACTGCTACGCCTACATCATCAAATTTTTTATCAAGTTGGCCATATCGGTCGTCTGATTTGCTGACAACCTTTTATATGGAGTAAACACACCAGTATACAGCCACCTTAACTTATACATAATGCCAAAAGATGGCAACCAATTCATAAGAAGTGGAATTTTTTGTCAATGTTGTGTAGATCATCAATTCATATTTCGAAAAATATTTCAATACTTGAACTTTCAATTCCTGTATAAACTTTCATTGACAACTGTACTCAGAAGCTCCATTTAGCTTTTTTTCATCTGTTCAGTCAAACTAATGTTCATAGAGATATAGTTAGTTATCCAACCATACGGATATATCCTTTGAGAGTATGGATGCTACGGATAGATGGCAATAGTGATGAGTTCCTTTTCAAATAATTTCTTTTACTATTTTCTTACAGAATCGAACATTTTCTTTGAAAACTTATACAAAACGCCATAAGATGGCAATCAATTCAGAAACAAAAGCAAGTTTTTATCAATGTGCTGTATCATTCCTTATCTAAAAATTATTTTAAAGCCTCAATTTTATTCACCTGTATCAATTTTCATCGTTAACTCTATTTTGAAGATCTATTATCTTTCTTTCAACATTTATTCCGTTGAACAAACTGACAATAAAGACAAATCTGCAATAATTTTTCCTATCAGAGAAGGAAACTGTCGTGCATTGTTAAGTGAACGGAAGTATCGATGTTCGAGTGTAGATGGCGTAACCAAAATTCTTAAAATCTTCTTCATAGAGCCTGGCTGTGTTTAACAGCTTACAGCGCTCAAAGCCGCTTCACAAAATTTGACATTTCATAATGGAAAACTGTCCAAAGATGTTACATAGACGTTCATTTCTGATATCTCATTAATGTTTCATTTGAACATCTCAGTGACATCGAATGTCACTTCAATTTATAATTTGAGAGTTCTGTGTTATTTTGATGAATGTTAATTGCTATTTTCATAATTAGATATAATACGTTTTCTTCAATGGGTTGAGATGAAAATAACAAAAAATTTGACACCAGTATTGTTCATGCCATTCATGGTAAGTACCATTATGAATCGAGAACGGTCTATGTTCTGTTGTTTCCCAAGAAATTTAACATGGCAGAAAGCTAGATTGAAATCGTAGAGTATATTATTTGTTAGACAATATATCTCCTTGCTTAACAACCAATCAGTCTATTTCAAATTTTGAAATTCAGCCAATAGAATCCGAGTTACAGTGAAAATATAGCTTGTCGCTGTATTTTCACGGTCATAAACCTGCTTAGTTTTTGTTTTACTAGCTGTCAAGTGAAAATAATGATTTAAATTATAAACTTCAAATCTATGTGTTTTGATTAGTTATATTTCTAATCAATATGAGCGATCGTTGGGGACAAATGGCGATTGGTATCATAGATGAAGCAGTGGAAAAGAGTATTCCCTTGAATTCGGCCAGAAATAAAGAATCAATTATCAGGCAATTCAACAATTTTTGCTCAAACAGGGGTTATATTGTCGTCCTAAATATAATTCGTGGTATGATTAATAACCTATAATTTTTTGGAATATCAATTCATTGGCAATCCCAATGCAAGAAAATACAACTCGTCCTGCGGACTCGTTCTATTTTCAGCTTTGGGATTGCAATTCATTAATATTCCAAAAAATTATCGGTAATAATCATACCACTTATTATATTACCCCTGAAAATAGGAGGATTTTCTCGCCTGAAAACGCATTTTTCAGTTTTGTGTTTTGTGTCTTATAAAATGTTCGTGGTATTCAGATCAGATTGTTGGAGAGCTAGCCCATGACCTGATTCACTGCAACCTTTTCAGATCAATTTTGAGGCTCCTTATTGGATATCACAGCTTATTGTCTACCTTGATCTTTTCGATTAGACTCCATAGTTGTTACACTGACCCTTTCCCCTAGCTAGTACCTTCTGATTTCTCTTTCTCTTCGTCGTATCTCGCGTGTTTCAGCTTCTCTATCGCTTCGGTTTCTTCGGTCAGATCCATGTTGCTCATATGTTTACTGAGTCGGCTATGCCCCGTCAGCGGACCCAGCACTAACCTTATAACCTTATGGTTGTGGTTTAGCAGGTCTTCCGTGAATCTTGGCGATGATTTCTTTCTAAACTGTTTCGCCTGAATTTTGCATATATGAGTTGATGGATGTCTTCATACATGCTTTCGCTACCCCGTAGAAGGGTTCTGGACCGATAGTAGCCTTGCACCTTTATGGGCAAGAGCATTGGCCTCCTCGTTGCCCTTCTGACCATCATGTTCGGGTATCCAAGATAGAGTAGCTCTATTTTCGGTACTGCCGCTTTTACTTATGGGCTGTATGTGTTTTGCGGTATGGTGTATACGACTTTGTCACGGCATAGGTAATAATTATTGTTTTCTATGCTATGTTACTTATGCTGTTGATTTGTGTTGTGTCTAGTCCATATCGCTCTACCGAATGAAAATAAATCCGTATGCCTCAAGAAGTTGACCCCTGTTGATTGATGGGCTAGAAAGAAGCATACCATGGAATTCGAACGTTAGAAAGGAAACAGCGGAAATGAAAATCGAACGCACCTACAATTTGAAAAATGTTGGCAATCATAATCCCTCTAGAAAAATGAAAAATCGACAAAGTGAAAGTGGTAACACTGCTTTTAAGATGGTTGTTCAAGTATGAAATGTTTGTGGTTATTGTGGAAATCAAATTATTCTGTATTTCATGAAAGAGTGCAACTAAAATGGCTCTTGGAATAAGACATCTCAATAAATTCACCAACCTCTCGAGCTTAGTTACGACGAGAAGTAATGTCTTCAACATAGAAAAAGTTCCTAAACAAATTTCCACGAATCAATGTGATCATCAGGTAGGGAAGTTATTTTATTGAATGATATTTATTTACATAACTAGAATACCATATTTTGAAATCTGAGTAGTCTCCACATTACATTGTCCAGATGAAATTTCGAATCATTGAAGGTGGAGGAACTAACCTCAAATTTTTGGGTTACCTAATGTATGTATCAATTTCTCTTTCAGTATTCTACCAAACTAAGTCCAAAGTTATGCTATAATAAGCCGAAAATTAGTGATTGTCTGTTCATTGATAAGTTGATAGATAATAAAGAAAACGTGAATGATTTAGTAACTAAAGAGAGAGTGTATACTATTGACAACTTTAGTCTGGAAGAGTCAAAAAGCATATATTGCAGGTAAGAATATATTAAGGTTTGCCGCAAAATAGTTGATGGTGATGCGATTTTAGGTTTTCAAGTGTTCCAGAACCTGAAAAAAGTGAAAGAGTGCTCACTGAGAGTCAAAAAGAACAATCCTCAAAGCCAAGTCCTGAGAAATTGGAACATGTGTTCAACGTTCTTGCTGAAACGTTACCCAAACTGTTTGTTCAATCATTGGACTTTACAATATACCATCCAAATGTTATATTTGAAGATCATATAAGAAACTTAAGAACAGAGTGAGATTTTTAATGAATTTTTTATTCTGCCCTAGAAGTAATAATTTAGTGGTATCTACAGCAGACTTTTTTCTATTCTGAAGGAAAACTGTCTGTGTTTTTTTTTCAATTAATTAATGTTAATCATGTTGATAGCTTGTAGTTCATTACTCAGTGTATCAATACTTATGCTTTGAGTTAGATTTTTAACAATATTCGTAGCAGATTTCATTAAAAAGATTTTGTCCCAATAGAATACCAACCTCCTTTATCTGATACCACTCAGTGACATAACTTACCTGATGATATCATAATCAAATCATATTCACATTGTATATTTTTTTTTTCAGAGGCTTATTCAGTTACATAAGACAGATAGCACTAATCAGAACAGTTGGGCATTTGAAATTTGCCTATGTTAAGTTTGAGATACTCAAAATCACCCAGCACCCAGAAGACTCCACAATCAAAGTTCGCTGGCGAATACGAGGAATATCTGCATTGAGAGTTATGCTGACCTTTTGGAAATATAAGTTGTGGAACTTTCGAGAAATATTCGACAAATCTGAAAAGTAAGGAAAAATTTTCAAGTTCAACAAAATACAGTTGAATTCTAGTTTTCTAACAGTACTTTAAATCCTTATATCAAATCAACATACTTCATATGTCTGTCTTTCAATCTCAAGCAATCTTTTCAGTTATTATATTATAGTGATCGAAAGTTGAGTTTGCCTCGTTGATTTGATAATTATGCATCTTCAAATTACTGACAGTAGTATTTGGGTGTTTACATTCAACTGCGATATCTTTTTTTTCAGTTGGTATGATGGGTTTTCCACATTTTATGTTGATTCAGAAGGAAAAATTGTCAAACATGTGGCAGATAAGGTAAGCCTATATTCAGAAGATATATACTGTTGTAATTCTTGCATACAATGCTAACTTCAATGATTTAATCTTCAAGATGTCACAACTTGACTGATGTTAAATTTTGGTGTTTTTAGTGGCCAAATTTTTATCACATATACTAGGCATTGATATATCACTATCAAAATCCAGAATTTCACATGTGTAAATAGTAATATCGGACCAAAAAATCAATAAGTAATTGTAAATAATGATTCAAATGAGCGTTTCATATATGAATTTTCTCATTTGATAATTGATTTTATTCTCCAGATGATGCCAGATTCGGATAGACTAACGGACGCTAAAACTATTGATACTGCTGCCAAACTGGCTTTACTCTTAGGATTGGTTCCAAAGTTTCCCGAATTCAACTGCTTTGTTTGAGGGGCATAGGGGCATCAAAATGCATTTTCCATGTCTAAAATATATAGTATTCCTGACCGACATACGCTTAGTTTATATTCAACAGATCTAATTCTCAATGTTCAACGAGGTATTTAAATGATACGATTCTATCAGATGATGGAAAATTGCTAGGGAGAGAGTATCATCGAAAACTCATTGACATCTTCCCTATTTCAAGTTTATATACCCCTTCTTTTTTCGTTTAATCTATTGTTATGTACTATATACACGAAAAGTTTGATGAAACTGCATATCTATTCATTAAAAATTATTCAAGCGGTAGCATGCTGGGCAATGCTAAAAGTTAAAAAAACGGTTCGTGAATTATCAGGCCACGGAGCCATTTCTGAGATATCCAGTCTATAACTCTTATTAAGACTTGAACATTTTTTCAAATTTATTTATTTTCATATAATTTATTTTTTGATCAAATTCAATGACTTATATACCCCAGTTGTTTCCAGACCGAAAAAACTCATGAACTAGACTAGTTTTAGAGTTCTGAGCTTAAATTGAACTGATTGAAGTTTGAAGTTTTCATAGGGAACACTTAATCTGCATTTTTATACAGATATCTATGAAAATAATTGGCTATACCAATTTATGTGCTAGTCAAGAAAGACCAATAGGCATTGAATAGTTTTGTTTCCCTGTACTCACCTCGGTACTCGAGGGTACCTGGTTCATGGGAAATTTGGTATGGAAACTTTTGGTCCTACCCTGGTACCAATAGTTGTATATATATCAGAACGTGTTGTTGAACTGTATACTTCGTTACGTTTTATGTTTTTTTTTGTGAGATAATCTTAGATAAAAAAATGTTGATATTATTTGTATCTGTTGTACATTTGAATAAAAACCCAAATTCGATTTAAATGTTTTAATCAGTCTTCCATCAACAACTTTTTGTTGATATCTCATAACCCGTGATAGGTTTTTCCTTCGTTTCGTATCTCGGTCTATCTACATACACAACACTAAATGGTAATGTCAGCATCAAAATTCTCTCCCATATCGTTATCGGCAAACCTCAAATTCTCTTGTTTGGTACAAGAGGTTCTAAGTTCCTTCGACTGGCCTTAGGGACGGACTTTCCTTCATTTCTCTGACTTTGTTCATACTCAGTAGTATTTTTTCTAAGCCATGTATAGGTGACTCGAATATGATGCAGAGAACAAAAGCTATGGTGTATGTTAGTGCCGTGTGTCCTAAGCATTTGCACACCTGAAAAAAAATTAATTGATGATGTTTGACTGAATCATGTTTGTGACATAAAATTGGTATACAGATCTTTATACACACATTTTCATATCTGGCTCCATCTATGGGCCGGAACATAAGTCAAATTCCGTATTTTTGTTCAAGTACTAGACCTATATACGAGAATAGTATGTTGAAATATCAGTGGAGATTTGCAATTGAAACAAATTTTTCTGTCTCCCTCTCTCATTAATAATAACAACAATTTATTCACAATAAATATCAATAACAATGCAAAAAAATAATATGTGAATAAATAATTGAACCTCACGAAGTTGTGCACTTGTTGTGAGGAAACATTAAATTAGATTTTTATATAATTCAAGTGAATATGAGAATATAAACAAAAATCATAAATATTAAAGATAGTAGTAGTGTAAAAATGAATTGATATATAATATAATATGATAATATAATCATGACACAGGCTATATTGGATATTTTCTTTCAATAATATTTTGGAAATATAGTCTAGGAGTTTCAGTAATCCATGTGTTCACTTTTTTCTTAAAAGTGTATTTCGATTTGGTAATTTTGATTGAATTTGGTAATTTATCATAAATGAATGGAGCTAAATATAAAAAAAATGTGACTTTACATTACATGTTATTTTTTACAGTTATTTCATTTGTATTTCGTGTATCATGAGAATGCTTACTATAATTAATGCAATTTTCATGAGAAAATATATAAGTGAGTATCTTGAAACTGAATAATTGCCTGATATCCATTATTTTACAGTCAGAATATAATTTATCAGAAGAATATCTTGGGTTTTCATTAAATATGATTTTCAAAAACCACTTTTGTAATATTTCCAAAGGCTTGAGATATATTTGGTCAACTCTCCCCCCCCATGATAAAATACCATAATTTAATTGAGATTGGACCAGAGAAAAATAAATCATTTGCATGTGTTTTCTATCCAAAATATTCTGTAAAAATTTGAATTCAGGTAATAATGGTCGTAACTTTTTTATGACATATTCAATTTGGAAGTTCCATTTCAAATGTCTGTATACTATAACTCCTAAATATTTTATCCGACCTACTTCTTTAATGCGTGAATTTTTTATTTCAATTGGGCCAAGATTGGGTAAATGATTTCGATAAGAAGTGGAAGAAAGGTAATTGAATTTTTCAAAATTTAATGTTAACAAATTGTGGTCAAACCAATATCCAACATTATTGAAGTCATTCTGAATAAGTTCTTTGAGAGATTTCCATGTTTTTGCCTCTTAAATTATTACTATATCATCCGCAAAACCATGTATGAGTCCACTTGTTTTCAAATGAAAGAAATCGTTGATGAATATGTTGAATAATATGGGTCCTAAAACAGTTCCTTGTGGAACTCCATAATTGAATATTTTCTCTGAACTTACAAATTCTCCTACTCAAACACATTGTTTTCTATTTTCAAGATAACCAACCAAATTACCGAGGAAGAGACAGACACAGACGAATACGTTTTGAATGCAAGTGTCAGAAAACGCCTTAGTTATCAATTCTTTTCATTGGTATATATACTTTGAAATCATCACATATTATTACTTACCAAAAAAATTGAGAATTTACTTGCAAGCAATATAGGACATTTCGGGAAAATAAAAAAAAAATAAAGATTCTGAATGTAAAATTCTGATTTTTTGGAGATTTGTTGAAAACATGTCAAACTAAAAATTCAAATTTCGATTATGTTTTTCAAAGAAAAATCACATGTGTCAACTATCTTTATCGTGGATTTAGTTTCAACTTACCAGTTCGTAATGGCTCAGATAAGTTGGTTGTCTTATCACACCCATATTATATATCTCCACGATACCATTTGCTAGGTATGCACAATAAGTCAATCGGCTCAGAGGAATGAAGGCTTTGTAGGAGAGAAATTTGTTGACTATTACTGAAAGCAAATAGTTACAATTTGTATATCAATATTTTCAACGCCTCCTAATACAATTAATTACTGTAAGTGAATTCCTCTGTATCATGTTTTTTTTTTCATGAAATGCATAGTGACAAATTTTAAGTTGAAAGTTTACTCTGCAAAAACTTGAAAATAAAACATAAAACTCAGCCATTCTCACCACTTTTCATATTGGTCATAATCCTCATTGATATATTTCAGTATTATTGGATAAAAAGATGCAAATGTGTAAAAATCAAATTTCATGGGATTTCTAATATTGCGTTGAAAGGGGTTAGAGAACGTTACTAATATTCTACACACCTGCGTGGTCTGTAACACATATCAATATCACCCATCCCACGGCTATACACCAGGCTACTCTATGCAGTGAAGCATAAGCAGCATTTTCAATGATATTCTTCCCGTGTCCTGGTTGAAAAAATATCACTATTGAATACATGGATACTATTCCCAACGAAGTGGCCAAGATTGATCCTAATGTGAGTATAGGTGTCGGTATTTTTGTCCTGAAAATTCATACTTATATAAATGAGTTTGACCCAGTAAGTAATTTGTTTCAAAATAATTCAAGAATCAGACAGATTCTTGATGAAAATCTATAATAACGTGATTACTTGTGAGATTTTCACTAGACAGATAACAAACCGATACCGTGTTTCACTATACAGTAGCTTCTGTAGACTCGAAACACTGGCAGTTGTTTTGTAAAGTGTCTCGTGAAAATAACAGGGTTTTGTTGATTACTTCAATTTGGTACCATGGATTTCAAAATACTCATTTCAAAAATTTTATGTACGGAGTTCAAATTCGGTTATTTTGAACCCCTTAAGTTTTTCACCAACGGGGGAAATCTGCTTTTTCCCGCTAGGGGTGGAAAACGGAAGCAACGTGATGCCTTTGCCTACTTCAAAATTTGCATATTCTTTCACAGAATTGATGGAAGGCGTGTTTCATATTTTAATGAAATTCATAGCCTAAAGGTGTGAAAAACGGGGTTGAATTTTTTTTTGAGACAACTTGATTCCTAGGTCCAATAATCTACATAAAACTCTGCAGGAATATTTAACAGAATTGATGGAAGACGTTTTTCGTATTTTATTGAATTTCATGGTCTATTGAGGTGAAAAAGGGGTATATATCATTTTCGAAGGGGCCCAGCAGAAGGCAGAGCTGTGATGAACTTGATAAAACTTAGTACTAAGAACTACACCATACCAATAATTTCATCACAAAGATAAAAATTAACGCTCAACGAAGTGTGTACTGGTCAGCCAGTGGATACTTACCCAGAAGTTTGTATTCTGTGTACCAAATAGCCAAGGAAAATACCAATGCAGTAGGAACTTGATCTCATATGCGTTTTAATGTACGCATTGAAGAAATAGTAATTGGTTGATATATCTTCCAATTCCCTGGAAAAATTTTCAAATTATATTCTGTATATATAAGAAAAACAACCCGCACAATGTTTTGTGGAATATTTCCCTCATATATATATATAAAATGTTCCATAAGAGCAATGCAATTATCGAAAACTTAGCGGTAATTGCACTAGTATCAAGTAACCATAACAACACATTTGAAACCGTATCGCCAGACGTCAGTAAACAATACAAATAAATGTCAGATAGACTTCAAAAATAGAAAAACATTTCGCGTTTAGGTGAGTACTCCATTCAATCTATAGAGGAAAGTATAAATGAACAAAAAATAACATTTCCTTGAGAATTTCTTTATTCGTGAAATAGTCCAATGAATTACATTCGTGCATAAAAATGACCTGATAATTTTGCATTCAAGCGTGATATCTTATACAAATTGCATTCGGTTATTTTCATATTTTCAAAAGAGCCCTCGAACTTCGGACTCGGGCACTTTCGCCTAAATATGAAAATAAACTCTTGCAATTTTTATATATCACGCTTTCTTGTAAAATTATCGGTAATTTTTATGCACTCGTGCAATTATAACCGAAAACTGCTGCCTATATAGCCATAAGTTCGGAACGTGGGTTCTTTTTAATATACAGCACTTCATAGTTGGACTTTCGTTGTTAATTTTATCAGGGCATCAACTGAATCTGCCTGAAATACACTGCAATATAAGGGAAAAAAGTGTCTTACCTCTTACCTATCTCATGAATTACCATAATTTGACATTGACACTTTCATTTTATGTGTTGAGAATTGATTTAGGTATTTTTCAATGTCAAAAGATTCAACATAAGGATTCTGTACTATATCCTTTTCAGAAGGTTTTTATTGCTGACAAAATGTTTTGAATATATTTGAAGAGTAGATGATCTATTCAGCTATTGTTTTTAGTTTTTTCTGTACACATTCTCAGCTAATTCGATTATTCTAATCTAGACATTTGTTTCTACTAATGCATTTTCACTTACGGAGGATACGCAAGCAATGTGGGATCCAAGTTGTCTGCATACGTTATCCATAACGGAATCGCGCTTGAAACAACAACACAAGCGAATAAAGATATTTCTCCCATTTTTCTCCACCTCCATAAAAGGTAAATTATAATCGGTGCAATGATGAATAAGTGATAATCCACTGATAAATACCAAGACTGGAACATGCACTGGAACAAAATTTACTCATTTGAAGATCAGGAATTGAATAACTAGGTACTTTTTTTATGTTTGATGTAAGAATTGGTATGGTTAAAACGACCTGGAAAATTGTCCGAAAGTGAGAGCTTATATCGGACCTTGCTGTGTTTATTGCTACTTACAATTTTATCCACATTGACGTAATTGTTGATATACAGGAGATTTATCCAATAGGAGTTCAAACATTTCTCTCGCTCTAACCCTACCCTGGATTTCCAAAAAGGGCCGGATCCCGTTCTGTATAGAAACGTTGTGTACAATCCTATTACTATCAAATAAGCAGGCGTCAACCTGAAATTACACAAAGAAAAAGCTTTTTCAATTACATGAGTTTTCACAAAAATAATAGTGCGCGATATGATTCCCACCTAAAAGTACCTATTGCGAAATGTTTTCATACCGCCTTCCACGAGTAACCAGTGACAGGCAAAGTCCGAACCATATGGAAGATGAAAATTTTTTTAACTACGATTGGGTGAAGTTTGAAAAGGAGTTAATGGCACCCTAAACTATTCTGAATATTCTGGGCCAAGCATCAGGTTTATTTTCAGGGGAAGACATCGATTATTAAGATGCAGAAAAACTCAAAGTCGTCTCCACAATTTAATATCCGAAAGATGTCAGTACGATGATTCAGTACATGTTTCGAACCTACATAGGTTCATCATCAGCTGAATTTACATTAAATTATGGAGAAGAAAAAATAGCAAAATCACATGGTGAAGTTCAGAACATAAAAAATTATTGTAATGACAATTAGGATTGAATTGATATTAGGGGGAATTTAAGACATCCCTAACACCATAAAAAACATTAAAGATTGGGGGGCTTAGAGCCCTTATGCCCAATATGCAATATTTGGAAAATCCACATTAAAAGATACTTAGAAAATCTCTACCGTTCACAGATTGACCGAGTAGGAAATATTATATATAAGTTAATAGCTGAAGTATACAAGGCTCTACAATAAGCATACCTGAACAGAAAAGGAGAACCTGTACACTTCCCTTCTTAGTGCGGTGAGAATCTTATCAACGAAAAAATAAAATTCTGATGATGGAACAACCAAATACAATACAATATACAACCCTTATATTCAATAACACTCTCTTGGTAGAAAAATAAGTAAAGTTTCCGAACAATGAGCGAGTTTTGGCTATTCCGAGTGCTGTTGGTACAGCACCTCAACTTCGTAGGGATATTGGGGATTTGTGATCAGCTGAACATACAAATTTCTCTGTGGGAGTTGGAGTAGATTTTTTTCTCACAAAACTGACACCATGATCAGCCACTCTCCGGTGCCCAGAAGAGCACCCAAGGACTTTTTCCGAACACATGTCCTGTAGCGTCCGCTTTCAACAACCCAAACAATTTTAACTTTCGGGATGTTTTGTGAGAAAATGGGGCATCACTCGTTTTCCGGGCTGGTCATGCTGAAAGACAGGTTACCTCAGAACATATTGCATGAGTTTCAGATCCTTGGTTCGCGTGAGTTGGAAGCTAGATTGGATTTTTCGGCAAAAGACATCGAATTCTATGGAAAAAGACGGTATCTATGGAAACAACATTTCTCCTATAAATACCAGACCGATTTCCAGGAAAAGGCAGTTCGTCTTGCACTTGCACCTTCAACCAGGCAACAACTCTTCCAGTGGACCTAAATTCTTCCCCGGTACCAGGCTTTGTGAGGATGGAGTCCCCGACAAGATCGGATGAAAAACCATTAGAATTGGAACAAGGAAGCACAGGCCTGTAAGAAATGGGAACCAAGTATCCGGAAGTCTCACACATAACTTCTCTCAGAATTTCCAAACTAGTCTTTCAAATTTAGAGATTGTCAAAGGGGAAATATCCAATTGCTAAGTAACGTCTCCAGTGAATAAGATTTAAAATGATTGGAGAAATTAGTAAGCGGGTTATGTTAATGAACTGCCGCTAAATGGTGAAATGGTTGAACTGAGTACTTTTATATTTACCGCAATGTTACTCATACATTAGATATGGTACCTGACTCACTATAGGTAATCAAAAAGAGTATGAAATGAACTACCAACATTTTGCTGTGCACGAATAAGTCGAAAAGATGGGGAGGACAGTATCGGGTTGATTGCCAGATGGTGTGCACCCAAAAAGATGAATCCCACTGAGACAGAACCTGGCCAACTCCACGGTTGTGGGGGTATAGGTGTACTAGATGCCCATTTACACAATTGGCGACAAAACATCTTTTACCGAACTCTGATAATTATTCAGACTTTTACATTTTGGAGATCTTCATTATCAATTATTTCTACAATGGCTATTTTCCTAAGATAGGTATTTGCTTTTCCAAATCAGATGGACTTTCTTATTTCAAAATGAGATTACAGTAAATGTAATGTCAGGAGATTCTAGCTCACCATGCATTGTTTATATGTTTCAAGGAAGTCAATAAATCTGTTGATCAATTTTTTGCATTTCATTTCTCTACAGCTGACAGAACTTTGTATCCTGAAACGAGCCTATAAAAAAAACACAACGTGGGAAAATTAGGTCTTGAATTTAAGGGAATAAAACTCTTAGCTTCTTAAGATGGTACGTTGGGGCCGTTGGGGTTTCTACCAGGCTGGGTGCCAGTTTCCTGCGGGAAGCCGACATCGTGACAAAGAAGCAGATAGACAACGATTCAAAGTGGCAGTATTTTAACCGCACATATAAGACAGGGGTACGTTCGGTTACAATTACAAAAATTGAAAATGAATAAAATCATATATTAGTTGTGATAGTGTAGGCGTTTATCTTGGTAACATTCAGTGCTATTTTTAACATTGGAAATGAGAACTAACATATTTATGAGAATTCACTCAGCAACTTGTCGCCGCGAGAAATTGCATAGTGGAAATAGGGTGTTGAGGTGAATTGTCGCATGCCACCTTAACTTGTATTTAACATAACTTATCTTCGCAAGTTATTTTAGAAAAAAAGGCAGTCATGCAACAACTCCTAAACTTGAAAAGTGATGATATGCCAACTGTTTTGGAAAAAAATTGTTACTAAATATTATGTATGCATGAATGCTTTCATTTCATTTCTATCATTGAAGTTAATAAGTTGGCTTGCATGAATCCATCTCCAGTGGTGAACAAAAAGTAGAGAAAACAATCGACGAATAGAAATATTATAATCCCAGCTCACCTGATATATCTTGCTATATAAATCACAAAGACATTCACTTTTCCTTTCCTTCTGTCATATTCGATCAGTAACAAACGGCACATCAGGAAACCTCCTACAAGTAGAAAAGTATCCACCAATAGAGCATTATTAAGTAGTGGTCCATTACGAAGACTCGAGAGTTCCTTGAAGAAAAATCGGATGGAGTTAAAAACGTTCTAGGTTCGTAACTTTTTTTATGCCACGTCTCATCTAATAATGATAAATTATTGAAAGAATGCCACGATCTTACCGTTAACCGCTTATTCTTACAATATATTTAATTTTTATCATTGCAACAAACTGTTGAGAAGGTATAGTAAAGATGATTATGTGAAATATATCTCACGGTAAGTATTTGATAAAAAATTGGCTGACAAAGCAATTCATTGATATGAATCAATGGCTAGTGAAAAAAATTAATTCAAACCAACCTCCGTGAAGAAAAATCTGTTTTCTATTGGGCCACCCATTATGAACACCAAAGAATGTCCACAGATTATCAACATCATCGATAGAACTTTTATTCCGCATATACATGCCAGGTTCGATTCGTGGGATTTAGTTTGGAAGAATTTTCCCGTAGTGTGAATAACTGAAAAACAAACGAGCACTTTTTTCAGGATGCTGTCTGATTGGTCGTGTCTGAGCGTTTCTACATTGTATTTGGCAGCTCTTCTCATCTTGTGTATGTACCAGCAGTGCATCAATGTAGCCAGACATGTGAATATCAAGAAGCATCCGATCATACACCTGAAACAAACAGATGATCTTCTTTGAGAATTATTACTTCAATAAAAATAAATTTCTCTATGGGATGTTATAAAATCTATCAGTAAAGTTTTTTGCTCAAAATACATTTTTTGGGATAACATAAATGTTTCTTCCTTGTTTTTATGGGTTCTTAACCCATCTGAAAAAATCAGAATTATTATTGAAATCTATAAAGGTGTAGAACAGCAGATATTCAATCTACCCTGAAAAGTTGCTTTTTGAGTAGAACACGTTCTACGAGTCAAAAACTTCTCGTGTAACCCAAATACACAAGACACACAAGAACTAATAATTATCGAAGACTTATTGTTGCTCAACAAAGTTCGCACTGGTAATAGAAAATAATGATGAATTTCCTTTTCTAGATGTAATGATAAATAAATCAACACATCATATAGACAAGAGCGTATATCGAAAGAAAACTCATACCAACAGATTTCTACACTATAACTCAAACCACCATACAAGTGTCAAAAATGGTACGTCTAGTAAAATGTCTTTATGATAGAAGAAAATGGTATGCAGTTCAACGGAAAGGGTCGATGAAGGAATCAACTTCATAAAATCAGTGTTGAAAGAAAATGAATGGGAATGGAATTTCATAGAGAATATGCGTTGACTGAAATTGAAAATCGTAACACACCCCACAGTGGAAACATTCAACCTGCACAAACTACACATCCTGTATACCTCATGTCTCATGTCCCACGAATGTCGGAAGAGATGAAGCGAATTGGCAGCTGGAATAATGTTAGAACAACATTCAAAACAACAAATACTTATCGCTCAATATTTACACACACTAAACCAACTAACATAACAGATAAAAAACAAATAATTGTATTCATCGAATTCCTTCTTCATGCGGCGAAAAATATATCGGTGAGACATCCAGGACCTTTGAAAGTGCGAAGGAGTGAACACAAAATGTACATCAAGAACATAGTAGATTAAAGATCTGCCCTTCTATACTTGTGTATGCTTATATTGAGTCTTATTTTTCAGAATGTGGTGAGTTGAGAACTAAAAAAAAAAATAGGAAGAAAGAATCAATCCACCACAAGAAAATGTACATAAATATATTTGTAGAGAGAAGGAAGTTTTTATCCATATGAGACCACTGATGATCTCAAGGAATATTTCCTCTTAGCGAAACAAGCTTGTGTAGGTTTGGGAATGAAATGTTTTACCCATGTATGATTTTTTTGCAAAATACTTTTCACTTGTGTAGAAATATCTTATGAAAGGTATTTATTTGATTTAAGTTTCAGAAGCTTTGGCTTACAAATTGCGACCCAGAAAGAATTTAATTTCATTTGATTCAGCGCCTGTCGTGTCATATAAAGGAAGAGAAAATAATTGTTTGAATTGAACTCTTTTCTTTTGTGACTGAATTAAACTTCTATGGATGATACACATATATCAAGTGTTATCCAAAATGTTGATGTTATTTCTCTATAGAAGTTTTGTATTCTTTTTGCATTTAGAATTGGAGTAAAAAAACTCAAAAACACCTCCCATTTTTTCTAATTAACATGGGTGAATACGATTGTTATTGTTATGATGTCGTAATGTCTTGTCTCTCTCTCTCGATATTTTCTTATTTTAGGTACTCACCCGTATACAATTTCCAGAGTACTGAATGGTATTGATTCAATGATTGTACATTTGATTGGATCCACTGTTACTGAAACAACCTCAAAGTTTTCTGCCGAAGAAGCAAATATTTCTCTTGTGAAAATCTCAGCGTCACCAGTCGTACAAGGGGATGGTAAACATATTCCCCAGTGTAAGATGCTGTTGTTGAAAAGACCTCTATCTACCTGAAATTCAATGACATTAATTAGGATGATACTGAACCGTACTCTGCTAAAGCTTCGTGCTCCCAATTTTTCGCACGTGCGTAATCGGCACTTTTCTCCCTCGTTACGTACTAATCAATTTCAATTCAATTTAGTCACATTCCATAATTTACAAAATTCACATGATATAATTTGTAAATGTTATATTCCACTTCAAAAACAAAACAGCCCACCTAAGCAACTCAATTGCTTGTGTTGTGGTCTTGAGGTGTATTTGAAGTGGGTTAGGTGTTTCATCATGAATTTGTGGAAACAGATCAAACACTTTAATATTGAGTGAATACAAACAGTAATAACAGGTATAAGAGATGAAAAAAAGAATCAAAAAAGACAAAAACAGGGGAGAAAATGAAACTTAATTATTCATGATTACGCATTAAAAACAATAAAAGGAAAATACGACGGCAAAGAGAGGATGAGGTGCCTAATGAGACTTGATTCCAACGTAAGTGATGATGTGATATTATCAATGAGTGATGATTTGTTGTTTCATCAGAAAATTCTTAACATATTTTTATTTTCATATACAATTTTTTTTTATAGTTTTTTAGTACTTTTATAGTTTTTATGTCATGTGGTAGAATATTGTATATTTTTGGTCCATAAAAAATATATAACGTTGTGTGTGTGTGCCTTCCGAAAGATTGGTAATATTAAAGACTTATTTACAGCGAATCTAGTTTGGTTAGTTTTGGGAGTCGTATATTTGTGTTTATTATGGAACATTCAAATCAGTGAATGATATGTATCAAGTGTTTCAGTGTCTTTGTAGAGTTGATCGGTGGAATAGAGTTTGTTTTTTTTAAATATTATTTTTAGCAATGAATTTTGTGTTGATTGAAGTTTACCCAATGCATTATCGTATAGACCTCCCCACACTGTTATACAATATCTAATGACCGATTCAGCCAGGGAGTTGTATAATATTAAAATATTTTTTTTGTTCAAGATCTCTCTAATACTATAAAATTTATAAATCAATTGTCTGATTCTTTTTGTTACATGGGTTACGTGATCATCCCACCGTAGATGTTGATCAAGTATAATACCGAGATACTTTATTTCGGGTGTTTTTTCTATGGTTGGGCAGATGCACTTGTTTGCGTCATCACAGTCATGTATTGTTAGATAGTCATATAGAGGCTGGTCCGATTTATATATCGAAAATGATATAAATTTAGTTTTACTTACGTTGAGACTTAGAAGATTATGGTTGAGCCATATTTGTATATTTCGTAGATCCATTTCTGAATGAGCCTTCAGTTGTTGCCATGAGTCTCCCCTATATAATAATGCTGTGTCATCAGCGTAAGAAATTATACTCCCTTTGAAATTTTTTAAAGAAGTTATACTATTGATATATACTAAAAGAGTACCGGACCCAATACTGTTTCTTGCGGAACTCCAATTTTGATATCAATTGGCTCACTCATGTAGTCTTCGATTTTTACAATTTATGATCTCTGCGATAAATAATCTCTCATATTTTGAACATTACCTCTAACACCATAGTTTTCTAATTTTTTCAGTAGCAATTCATGTGATACAGTGTCAAATGCCTTGGCCAGGTCAAGAAAGATGGCTAGGCATCGTTCTGATCCATTCAAGACTGCTTTCAAAGGTATTAGAATTATTTCTGAAGCCAAACTGTCTATCCGTTATAACATCATTTTTATCAAAGAAGGCCATCAGTCTACTTTTGACACTTTGTTCAAATAGTTTCGCAAAATTATTTATCACAGAGATAGCCTATATACGATTTCATAACGTTTCCTGGACTTGGCAGACAATAATTGGCGTATTGCTTCTTCAGCTTACTTCGTGAGAGCTTCCGGAATTCATTTGATTCCTTTATCAATTAAATGTATGCGAGATTGTTTGAAATCCCGAAAACCTGTCTTGAGAAATTTCTTTGCCACGTTTTCCTTGCCTTAGAAATTAGTCCATAATGCTTCTGAAGAAAACGACTCCAAGGAAACAATTGAAGTTTTTTTTTTTTGAAGCAAACAGGTATTATTCGATGTATTTCTTTACAAGAAAGTTATTTTCGATCTAGGTAGGTATCACTACGTAGTATGTGCCAATCATATGCAGGCCTCAGGCCAAAAATACTGTTTCGAAACCGCACAACCGCAAATGCATACAATAAAAATTGACTTTTATAACCAGCTGTTTCGCAATTTATGACAATTATAGTGTTGACATCGGTCGGTTAATATTTCTTTGGAAATAAAATTTCATAAATCAACACAGGGTTTGCAGAAAATATCATGACAAATTGTACAAGAATCCCACACTTCTCTATTCAAAAATAACAATATCTACTATAGACTATGAAATGGTCGGCTTGAGACTCCTATCTAGCCATTTCTCTGGGGTCGGGATCTTACCAGTGATTGGTGATGTGTCTAAAGGAAAAACTCCAGGCACAATTTATTGACGATATAAAGTACAATGGTCCTCCTATTGAAGGGATATTCTCCAGGAGGTCGAAAAATCAACCAATTCAGAAAAAATCTCTCTTTTCTCTCTGCCTGTCTCTCTGACCTTATCACCGTCAATGCCCACTTTTTCCCTTTTCAGAATAATTTACAAGTACATAACACATCTTTATGTGTTCAAAGAACATGCATCATGTCCAGAATGATGCTGCTATGTGAAAAAATAACTTCTAGTACTATGTCGTCAGTTTCCAGCGGTGCACTATTGACTCTATACAGGGAAAATCTGAATGCCCCACCAAAAAAAAGGTAAAATACTTTCAAATTTTTTTCAAACGGCTTCCTTCAACATGATGGAAACAGAGAAACGAATCACGAAGAATAATATAAAAATAATGCTTCCAATACTATTATTTTTTTCAAACGAATGGGTGATCATTTCTTTAGGATATATCATCTTTTTCGAAGCCATGAAGGAATATTTGACTGTCCTTTTTTTGTGGGTGAAAAATTCAGTTTTCACCTGTTTCCTGTTTCCTCCGCTCAAAAGTGGCGGCATGGTGCTAGAAGTTCATTTACTTCTTATAGCAGCACCGTTCTGAACATGATTAATGGTGAATCATTTGCAACCCTATAAAAGTGTTACTCCCGGTTGGTGATGGAATGCCGGTTCGCCTGGGTTCGATACCCGGTTACGGCAGATTTTTTTCTGGGTGGCTCATTCATGCGATAGGTGATTTTTGGATGTCTATCAACCAATTACGGTATGTGTGGTCGTATACACCAACTGAACCAGTTTCATTCTAGTTTTTCTGGCTTTCCTTCTGGTTGGAATAGCAAATGTACCACCGAAAAATCAGTAAAAAGACCGAAGCGCTACAGCACACGAGCTCCTGACATTTAGCACACTCGTAAGAGTGTTGACAAGGGAAAATATGGAATAAAAAATAGTTAAAAAAAGATGAGCAGGTGATGCGACAAAATAAACTTTCTGGTTCTGAGGAAAAATGTGGTCTAGGTATGGAAAAAGAAAATGCTATCAGAAGAGACCTCATGAATTATCGACCTCTTACGATTCGTTGTAACTGAGATACTGACGAAACGAGAACAACATCTGGAACGGTAGCATCTCCCAAACAAGGCTAAATGCGGTGGAGCCAAAGAAGCCGGTCCTCCTCTTATTGACAGATACATGATCAAATTCGATGCCTTGGATAATAGTAAATTATATATCGAGGCGCAAAAAAATGGATCACTCCTCTCGAGAGACAAATATAACCAAATTTCATGACGCTTCCACTTATGTCAATATTGTCATCCTCTGTAAATGTTCTTCGCCTACGTGTAGAGGTTGGAATGTTTCACAGTCTAGCTTCTTATTAGTTTTGATAAATGAGCTCGGCATGCCAATCATATCTCTCGAATTTCCGTTATGTTTAACGAGGATTGTTGGAAATAGCAACATCTGGGTAACGTACTGAAATATCAACGAATTCGATAAAAATGGATTGACTTTGAGTGACGAGAGCGCTGAATAATTGACCTAAAAAATTTGCTAATAAAACGGTAACGTGCTATTTTTATAAACTAGTGTGTTAGGTATTGAAAAAAATGGGACCAGTCTTTTTTTTATCAAAAATGTCCTTAATATTTCAGTAGATAATCCAAACGTTGCTTATTTGCAGCAACCCTCGTGAAACTCAACAGAAACTTTTGAGATATTGCATTCATCAAAAGCAAAGAAAAAACGCTCAATTGTTAAGCATTCATCCCCTCGAAATACAAAATATCTTGAAAATGAATCTCACACTTGATTATTCCTCTTGTCCATCTAATAGAAAACTACCTTTTTAGAATGAGTGTGAATGAACTAGGCAAAAGTTAACATTTCTCTCTCGAAAAATTTATCACCTCGCCCTTTTGGCCTCGGTAAACAAAATATTTTTCCAGAAGAATTGATCCACTTTCCACCTCGGTATGTGATATACTATTTCATTATTTGAATGTAAACTACATTTCTCACCTTGAACACTGGGTTTTCATTCAGTGACCTCTCTGCCCTCTCATTTTTCTGCTTGAAATAGATGTCTGCCAAACAGTACTGGCCCTGAAGGATCGATTCAACAATATTTTGGCCTTCCTTCCTTTCAAATCGTTTCCGCACACCAACGCATTCGTCGAAGTTGCCCATTTGGTAGTAATTTCCGTATAGGATACCCGTGGGGAATTTGGCAAATGAGTCGAATACTGAAAAATACAATACAATACAATCTTCATTCATCTTGAGAAACACAGGGTTTATAGACATGTGAAAAACAGAATGGCACAATTGAAATCAGGCTACATACATCTTAAAATTCCACAAACTAGTAACTAGTGGTCATAAATTGAAATAAAAAACGAATACATACATATCAAAACAAATTAACACATCTGAAACTAGAATACATACATGTTGGAATTTGAGAGTTAGATGGTAATCATAGGGTTGAAATAATTGGGTACAAATACATCAAGATGTTCAGTACAGTAAAATATGTGCTGAATTCAGAAGAGTTACATCAAAATACATACATATACATATATACACACATACACATACATACATATAAGTCAAATGGGAACATATCATTGAGGTGGCCACTTTGAAGGCATCTCTATTCGTTAGGACGATTCTATAAAATTCATTAATGTCATACAGATGATTTTCAGTTAAGAAACACCTCAGTAAGTACTTGAATTTTTTAATTGACAAATTACAAAAATCTAGTGGCAGAGTATTGTATAGCTTAAGGCCAAGATTGTCTGTCCTTTTCAGTCTACTTGCTTACATAACAAGGTCTGATTTATTTCTAGTGTCATGATGGTGAATGTCTGTACGAGAGGAATAATTATTTATATTTAGTCGAATATGTAGTGGGTTTTCATAAACAATAACTGAATACAGTGTCATTATTTTGAGACTTTTGAATATTGGATGGCAAGTTTCATCAAACCTGGCAGAAGTTATACTACTTCTTACAGCAGATTCCTGCAGGATAAACACTTTTTCAAGATGACATTTTGATGCACTGCCCCAAGATATTATTCCATATCTTAGAACCGAGTGAAATAGAGAGTGGTATGTAGTAAGGGCTGCGTTCTGGTTCACAGAACTTTTAATTATCCTAATTGCATATGTTGACCTACTCAGCCCAGCATATGTTGTTTATATGTTCCACCCGAGATAAATTTGTGTCAATATAAACCCCTAAAAATTTGACTGCTGTTTTTTCGGCTTAGTTTGAATTTCTTGTTTCGAAAGTTAGTACTTTTGTTTTTTCTTCATTTAAAATCAGTTCATTTGATGCAAGTGGTTCCAATATGGAGCCCTGAGGAACTCCTCTTAACAATTTCATTTTTTTACCACGATATTGAAAATAACGAGATGGAAAATATGATCTTGATAGCATGCAATTTTGAGAGATTTGTATATGGATTTTTCATCATTTAAATGTATCTGGCAATTGTGCATGAACTCTCATTCGGTTTCAACATTTGTGGAAAGAGTCGTCAATTTTCACAATAGACTACAAGCCGTTCATTCTGAAATAGTAGGTGGTTGAATAACCCACTTTGTATCCATATTCGAAATGATGCTGCTATGTGAAATAATATCTAATTGCGCTATGCTGTCAGATTTCAGCGTAACAATCGACTATATACATGGAAAAATTGTTTTTTTTTCCTGAAGTCATATTAAGATACTCATTTAATTGGTGGCAGAAAAGACACAAATTGATTTTTTTGGAAATGTTTGGTGTGTCTAGTGAAATTGATCCATAATTCATCCATTTGCCCACCAAGGATCTCATGAGATAATTTTCCCTGAGCAAAACAAGATATTGTCTGGGCTCGATTGACATATTAACCTAGCGAGTAAGATTTTTCTACAGGCAGATCTGTCTTTTTGCTTTATTCTGCAGGTATTTCCTATGTATTTGAACCAATTTTTGTATGATGTACTATTTGACCAAGTAAAATTGATTTATATTTGATTTATTGCCCGCCGTGCTAGGTAGACAGGGGAGCAGCTCTTTTAGATGTACTCTGTTTTTCTTTCCGTGGATGAATCAAAAAACTGATAATGATATACACGTTCCTATTGACAGAAAGTTTGTATAAAAAATTGATTTCACTTCTTTCATAGAAGATTTGTATTTCCTATTTTCATTCGAAAAAGAATGAGTTAAAGAATAATCCCGCAAACTCTGTATTCTACACAAAAATACTCAAGTTCCTAGATATTCAGTAAGTCAGATCCGAAAAAAATAGTCACGACGAACCTAGTGCCGTACAACAATTATGGTCCCAACAGACACGAAAATGTTTGAGTCACAGAAAATCATTAAAATTTTGACGTAGAAATCATTTATGAAAGTGAATTTCCTGCCCACTAGTATGAAAAAAAGAACGCATCTCATCAGTTACACTTGTATAGATTCCAATATTAATTCCAATTTTTTTTTTTTTTAGATTGTGGTAGGTTAGTAACCCAGAAAACTACGGAACAAATATTGATCCACCACAAAATAATGACGTTCAAACAATACTTAGGAGCGTAATCTGATACATTTTTTAATTCAAGGTTTTTGTATTTACGTTAAATATCTAATCAGTAAATCATACTGCTAAACTAACTGCTTTTATAATAACAGTGATCAAAATTTCTTGGTAGTTTAATTTGAGTGTTCACATATAATTTAGTAATCACATTTTGATGATTTGTACAGCCGTAAGTAGCATTGTGGCACTCTTCGAATTGTTCAGAATTCGATATTAACAAGACATTTAATATGGTATATAATGCGATTTTCAATATCTAATTAAGCTTTCGAGCTCTAAGTAGGTACATTGTTTTTTCATTATCGTCGATATAAATGAACATGATATCTTCATTTACATTTATTTTCCACATATCTTATATTATTCCATTTCTGACACATGTTATCTAACTTTTGTTTGGCGACATTCGGTATATTCCTGCCGTTTGAGAAAGAGGAAGAATAGTGCCCTTACCAAAAAATATCAATTCCGACTTGTTATAACGATAAAAGACCGATAAGTATTTTACTTATTAAGTCGAAGATTCTTGAAAAATCAATTGAAATCCAGCTATCTGAGCATTTGGTGAAAAACATTACTCTTCTTATCGCTCAGTCAGGACTTAAGAAGAATAACAGTTGTTGCACTACACTCTTGAAAATTATGATATTCCCACGGCAAAGCATACTAGTAAAATTACCATTTTAGCGTTATTAGATAACTAAAATGGCTTTGGATACTCTCATAACCAAATATTTCAGGTAATATTGAAGTTTGTTGGTCTTTCAAATAACGCTATAAATCTTATCAAGAATATTTGAGCCATAAGAAACGTGCAGTTCGCTATAATGGAAAAATGCCTATTATCTCATAAATAGTGTTGGTGTGCCGCAGGGCTCAACTCTTGGTCCTCTCTTCTCTAATCTTTACATTAAAATTCTCACTGAGACGCTCACATCGTCACTTTCATGCTGATGACACCCAGTAGTAGATATCATTCTACCCAAGAGAATACTAATTGCAGTTTCTACACTGAATTACGATCTCGATAACTCATTAATATACTGATACTAATTGTATTCACTTGTATTGAAGTTTTCGAAATACTTATATACAGAGTGGTCCAACGAAAAGTAGTCACGAGGCTCTTCTCTTTTTCTTGTAATTCAAATAAAAAATGCTCGAATTGAATTGAACTGGCCGATACTTGATGAAAATCCATATTAACAAAAATATATTACAGTTTCCTGTATGATTTTCACTTACAATGGGTTTACAAAATCGCGACACGTGTTTTGCTATTAGAATAGCTTCTTCAAGCAAAATAAAAATCTTGCTTGACGAAGCTATTGTAATAGCGAAACACGTGTCGCGGTTTTGTAAACCCATTGTAAGTGAAAATCATACAGGAAACTGTAATATATTTTGTTAAAAAATGCTCGCACACGTAGAGTGTGATTGTGAGGTTGGCACATTTTGGGCAAATTCTTTAACATATGCAGTTAATGAAGTTAACGAGGAGGTGTCACAGCACTAAAATTTCAAATGGAAAGTGTGGTCGAATGATCCATCATGTTGATAAGGCACAAAATTATCTTTCTAATGATACCCTATTCATTGAAATTCACTTGGACTCAAAACATTTACAATTTACAATCGGTGGTAGGTTTCAATGTTCGTTATTTGTAACTGTGCTTTGTCACATTACAGACAAATCAGGTATCGTCAAAATTCCTTACTAATTTGGCACAATACGAATCATTTCATCGGAATGAATTCCCTCAAACAAGCCTAAAAAAATTATTTTGAAAATGAAAGTTGACAATTTCAAATCGTTCTGGAATGCGTGCTTGAATTATTTCCGGAAATTTTTTCGATTTCAGGAGAATTTTTCAAATCATTCAATATAGTTTATCGTGGGAGCTTCAACAAAATGAATCGATTCGGTCGAGAAACTACCGAAGTTATTCTTTGTATCGAATTTAGTTGCATAGGAATATAAGCTAGATTTTCAACACGGTATATTTATGTTGCGTACGGTAATCACCATCATGAAGTGTCAGTGGCTCCTAAATAAAGATGTAGATTATATTGTATTTTCATTCGTCTACTAAATTGCTCTAGTGCCTAATCTGAACGTTACATTTTGTTAACTTCTGCTCAAAATGGGTATAGTATATATTCCAATATTAATTCTAATTATTCGGAACTGTTTTTAGTTATTGCGATTCCTAAATCCAAGAAGTTATTTATTTTGCATCAATACCAAAATTATCGGGTTGATAACGTCGATTTTACATTGAATGTTTCGATAGATTTCGATGAATAGGATACCATTGGTGATTTTTTACTCTACGTGATAGGTATAGCACTCGTCCCCACTTTCCAATTGAAATTTCAGGGTTGTGACAGCCCCATCGCTAGGGGTTTGAAGGCAAAGGTTAAAAATATGTGTGAAATGTGTTCCATTCGACAGCAAACTACGTGTCCGATGCTTTTTGCTTGAAATTCCAAGGAGAGAATCTGGTTGCAATCTTTTCGTTTGACCACGCCATATACATATGCCCACTGAGAACCTTAAGGGATATTTTTCTCTGAGCAGAAACCAGCATGTCTGGGTTTGAGACTGAAATATTATCAGGGGTAATATAATAAGTGGTATGATTATTACCGATAATTTTTTGAAATATTAATGAATTGCAACCCCAAAGCTGAAAAAACGAGTCCGCAGGACGAGTTGAATTTTCTTGCATTGGGATTGCCAATGAATTGATATTCCAAAAAATTATAGGTTATTAATCATACCACGAATTATATTTAAGACGACAATATAACCCCTGTTTGAGCAAAAATTGTTGAATTGCCTGGTAATTGATTCTTTATTTCTGGCCGTATTCAAGGGAATACTCTTTTCCACTGCTTCATCTATGATACCAATCGCCATTTTTCCCCAACGATCGCTCAAATTGATTAAGAAATATAACTAATCAAAACACATAGATTTGACGTTTATAATTTAAATCATTATTTTCGCTTGACAGCTAGTAAAACAAAAACTAAGCAGGTTTATCACCGTGAAAATACAGCGACAAGCTATATTTTCACTGTAATTCGGATTCTATTGGCTGAATTTCAAAATTTGAAAAAGGCTGATTGGTTGTTAAGCAAGGAGATATATTGTCAAAGTGATAACCTTTTCTCAAGACCATTTTGTGCAGACCAATATTTATAAAAATGATTGTAAAGATACATTACAATGATTGATAATGCGAACACATCTAAGAAACTCAAACAATAAGTTGACTAGCCATTCTGGCTTCATCTACAAGGAAGGTTTCATCAAGAACTCTACTCTAATGCCACCTAACAATCATAACCTTCTGAAATTTCGTTTGCCGTAGAATATGAATGGTGTTCAACACCTTGAAAAAAAAACATATTATTGAAAAAAGCAAGAACTGCACTTGTGGACAAATCCCATCTCTGTAGTGTAATTGTAATGGCCAGCATTTCATCAGCTCATTGAAATTCGTCAAAGGAATCAATGTTTCGGGTCTATGTGAATTGTTAAAAGTTTCGGCCATGACACATAACATCAATTGGAATATTCTGAAATCGCTTTTGTACGAGCACTGGTCATTTTTAAGAATTAATTACTATCAGTAGAAGTTCACTTGAACATCTTTTATAGGTAATTCACCATAAGGTTCAGTTGAAATCTAAAAGCCGTTTTCGACTTGTTTTTTTTTTGTTATCTACCTACAATACTCCATCAAGGCTTAGGAATTGGTAGATTGCAAACAAAATCTCTTAATAACTTTCTTCTAGCTTTTTTGGATTTATAACCTACCAGAATCTGAAAAAATAGAAATAATATTGGAATCTATAAGAAGAAAGAATCATTCCACCACAAAATAATGAGATTCAAACAGTACTCCAAATAGGGAACGGAGTTACTTCCTAGTCTACCTATAACGATATTTCCATAACTGTGAGCCTTGCGGTTTACGAATATTCAACTAAAATCGCTTGAATCATTCAGAAACTAGACTTTATTGGCTCTTAGGAAGATTCGATAAAACTTGCTTTATTTATCGAAGAGCGGTGATGGGTAATTTTGTACAAGGCACTCGAAAAACTCAATGGTGTCCCTTTATGCAAATATAGATCAAACAGAGATACATGACAAAATCGGCCGATAGTTCCATGACCAAGTGAAGATTGTGGTTTTGTGGTCAAGATGAGAGCTGGGGGTTAAGGAGACTAAGGCCTCGCCAACAAGTCAAGAAGTCTTGAGAATGGCCCCAAAGTGGGAGCCGAAACGTCGACAAAAGAACAATTCTAGGCGCGGTTCATCCGGAAGTTCCAGACAGCATATATCCGACCGCGGAAGCACATTTTATATATATATATATATATATATATATATATATATATATATAAATATATATATTTTAAATCCTCAAAAATATTCCAATTCGTATTAAAAGCAACCGACAAAATACAAATGAGGAAATTAAATCCCATATGTATTGTACGAGTTGTTGACGCATCGAAAGAATGTTTTATTTATGGTAATTTCCACGATGGTGGCATTGAGATGTTTGGTGGTTTGTAACAAATAATCATTGAAATTGAAATCACTCATTGATGCGCTTCTGGAATATCAACCATTTGATTTTGATCGCGGAAAGATGTATATCAAAACAAGTTTATTCTGTTGAATTGACTGGGAGACCATATATTGTTTTTTTGTAAGCCATTTTCAATCTTTGAAAGAACTCAGTGACGATCTGTAACTGATATAGTGATAGAAAAGTAAAACGTGTTTCTGTGGTGTAAACTAAATCGACGAATTTTTTAAAAGTATCTTGTTTAGAGTCTAGATGTATGACCTCAAAGATATTCTGTTTTATTTGACCGTGAAAAAGTGTGTCATATCAATATTTCTTTTCCAAACGTGATGACAGACATGAGTGAAACAAAAATATTTATTATGACTCATGATGAAGTCGAGAAACCCCTTTATTTGAATGGTTTAGTTATTGTATCCGAAATAGCTCACCCCTCCGCAAAAAACTTTTCTAATTTCCCAAAGGTGAAGGAAGAAGTGGCATTGTTTTCTTTTCCCTATTATTTTCAAGTGATGATTTCCCAAAAATATTTTTCAACCAATCCGAAGGAAATGAGAGATACAGAAAATATATCGAACCTATACTTATCTGAACATATACAGGGTGACACAAAATCATCAAAGATTTTGTGGCGTGTTTTCCGGGTCAAAATGCAACATTTATTTCTTAAAGATGGGATCGAATGTACATCTTATCAGAGTTACGAAACCTACAGAAGAAGTTTTACTTGTGTTTAATCGGTCCATTTGGGATCTTCCGGTTTTTCTCGATAACAAAATCAAAAAGAGCAACCTTACCATCTACCACTAACCTAAATCATTCAAAATACAATAAATTAACCTCCTTTTTTGCTACTTTCAAAAATTGTATCTCTCGTATTCCTCATTTTTGAAAAAAGGCCCAATTTGACCTCAAAAACACACACCAAAAATATTTCGTTGTTTTGTAACTTTTGGCAGATGACAAAATGAGCTTCTGCTAACGCCAGAGACTTTCAAATAATCAGGGCTATTCACTAAGTAAAGTGGTTATCGCAGTTGCTAACCGTCGTAGCAACTCTGATAATAACTTGCCATAATGACGGTGGCAAGCTGTTTTTCCTTAACAAGATATCTAAAGCAGTTGCCTTTGAACCACTGCTCACAGCAACTGGACATTATAGTAGCAACTTAACTTGACCTTGAACATAACGACAATTTTTAGTCGCTATCCATAACAACTCTGCTTAGTGAATAGCCCTGAATATCTTTTTGAATTGACATAAATATACTTACATTCTAACGCCCACCTTTCATGTCTTGTCATAGCTTCTATCACTTGAGTAGTAGCAGCTACACACTCTTTGTTCTCTAACTTCTGCAAGATCTCACTGATCACGCGGAGGTTGTACGGGAAATACAACGGGGGTGTTTTGATATCCAATTTCTGGTCTGTCATCATGACAGTTGACTTAGGCAAATCGAAGCTGCTATTTTTCATGTTCTTGATTGCGTTGAGTTCATTTTTCTCTAGAAAGAAACGAATGATAACTATATGGTATCAAATTTACATACATCTATCCACCAGTCTCTCAAATTTCTACCAAAATGTATCACGTGACAAATCAAACTTATAAAAATTACTGAGAATATCACTATGAATACTGTTCGAAATTCATTCTTTTGTAGGGGATGAAATTATCTTCGTACATTTTTGAGCTGTAGATTTCAATATCAATCAATTCAGTTCAGATTGTAGTAGGTTAACATCCCAAAAAAAACTACGGAGCTGAAAATCAGTATCAGAAAAACTTATTTGGTGTATTGAAGGATGAATCTGTTACGTTTCATGGCTGTTGGAACCTAGCTTGCATCAGATTATGTGGAGTTGATGATAAAGGCAGTGTTATAGGAAGAGATAGCGATAGATAATGGAGGATGAAATTGAAACCTTCAGTGTGAAAGTTGAAATTTTTTGTAGAGTTCAATTACCCTCACACTAAACTGAACTAAAGGTAAACATTTTCAGGAAAAAAAAACTGAGGAAGGTGCTACAGTTGTCAGCACGTCAAGTGAAAATTATATCAGCTTGGATCTCTACGCAAAGTTTCAGAAATAGAAATGATAAAGCATGGTATATACATCAATATCATAGTCAGTCTGCAGCGGATTTCTTAAATTACGTTCGAAGCATACACAAGAAGTTTGGGGTCCAATCCTTGATCATTTTCTTTATTTAGAAAATACACTTTCATCAACCTAACCCTGAGCTGATTGGTTGCATCTCAGCAACAGTGTATGTCTTATTATAACGAAAGTAAACTTTTTCAGGAGAAAAGAACTGAAGAAGATGCTACAGTCGTCAGCACGTCAAGTGAAAATTATATCAGCTTGGATCTCTACGCAAAGTTTCAGAAATAGAAATGATAAAACATGGTATATACATCAATATCATAGTCAGTCTGCAGCGGATTTCTCAAATTACGTTTGAAGCATACACAAGAAGTTTGGGGTCCAATCCTTGATCATTTTCTTTATTTAGAAAATACACTTTCATCAACATAACCCTGAGCTGATTGGTTGCATCTCAGCAACAGTGTATGTCTTATTATAACGAAAGTAAACTTTTTCAGGAGAAAAGAACTGAAGAAGATGCTACAGTCGTCAGCACGTCAAGTGAAAATTATATCAGCTTGGATCTCTACGCAAAGTTTCAGAAATAGAAATGATAAAACATGGTATATACATCAATATCATAGTCAGTCTGCAGCGGCTTTCTCAAATTACGTTTGAAGCATACACAAGAAGTTTGGGGTCCAATCCTTGATCATTTTCTTTATTTAGCAAATACACTTCCATCAACATAACCCTGAGCTGATTGGTTGCATCTCAGCAACAGTGTATGTCTTATTATAACGAAAGTTAACTTTTTCAGGAGAAAAGAACTGAAGAAGATGCTACAGTTGTCAGCACGTCAAGTGAAAATTATATCAGCTTGGATCTCTACGCAAAGTTTCAGATATAGAAATGATAAAACATGGTATATACATCAATATCATAGTCAGTCTGCAGCGGATTTCTCAAATTACGTTTGAAGCATACACAAGAAGTTTGGGGTCCAATCCTTGATCATTTTCTTTATTTAGCAAATACACTTCCATCAACATAACCCTGAGCTGATTGGTTGCATCTCAGCAACAGTGTATGTTTTATTATAACGAAAGTAAACTTTTTCAGGAGAAAAAAACTGAAGAAGATGCTACAGTCGTCAGCACGTCAAGTGAAAATTATATCAGCTTGGATCTCTACGCAAAGTTTCAGAAATAGAAATGATAAAGTGTGGTGAATACATGAATATCATAGTTAGCCTGCAGCGGATTTCTTAAATTACGCTTGAAGCATCCACAAGAAGTTTGGGGTCCAATCCTTGATCGTTTTCTTTGTTTAGCAAATACACTCTCATCAACATAACCCTGAGCTGATTGGTTGCATCTTAGCAACAGTGTATGTCCTATTATAACGAAAGTCGTCTGAAATCGAGCTTTTGGGATGGTACAAAGAGATACGATGTGAAATCTAGTCGCTCAGAATGTGGCCAGTTTTTTGTGAAGGTTTTGCTCATTGGATCAAAGTTCACTGAGTCAATTATTTTCTTTTAGAGAAATGCTTGCAAAATTTTTGAAGTTCTGCAGGTATCCGCTCAGAGGTACTGACCAGGCGCTTCTTTTAGAAACATTTGGTATACCCTCTTTGGTCCAAAGAAGAATTGCTCAGAGCATTACATTTTTATACAAGGTAGTACATGGTTTATTGGATGTTTCTGAAATTTTAAGCAAACTGAATTTTAATGTACCGCAAGCAATAACACGAAGACATGTTACTTTGTATTTACCTTACCGGAGAACCAACCTAGGTGATAACTCACCTATAATGGTGATGGGTACTAACTTCAATAACTATTGCGCTGATTCGGACATTCACAGTGACAAATTGTCTAATATCCTGTCGAATATTCATTATGAAAATGTTTAGATACATAACTTTTTTTTTCTTCTTTATTTTCATCTCTCATTTGATGTATACAACTGTAGCTCATCTTTATTTTTGTATTGTCCTATAAATGGAGTTATCTGTTGGGCAATTGAAATATATTTTTATTTAATTATTTATTTATTTTCATCAAAACATAATTCTTTTCCCAACCGATATGTCAGATCTAACCGATAGATAACAGATCATCCTGTGAAGCTGTCCGTGAAAGGTCTATTCCAAAAAACTTGATAAATGCTTCAACTCATTTTGTCTTGCTTTTCGAATTGTACTTGAGAGTATCAGGTGAAAATACACGTATAGAAATCCTAGAGTCTCCTCTTATGAAAATATTATGGATCTGGTTACCAAGTTGAGACGGTTGGCATAGCTTTTCGAAAAATCATGGTATATTTGATATTCGACATGACATTGTTGGTGTGACTTCTATCTTTCGATTTCATGCAGTTTTTTCATTATGAATCTTTGCTGTTGAACGCAATTGAATGCTTGAGTGATAATAATAATATCAGGTGAAAATACACGTATAAAAATCCTAGATTCTTCTCTTATGAAAATATTATGGATCTGGTTACAAAGTTGAGACGGTTGGCATAGCTTTCTGAAAAATCATGGTATATTTGATATTCGACGTAACGTTGTTTGTTGGTGGGACATCTATCTTTCGATTTCATGCAGTTATTTTATTATGAAGTCTCTGCTTTTGAACGAAATAAAATGCTTGAGTGATATTAATAATAATAATATTATTGATTTTATTGAGCACAAGCCAACGTTTTCTCGTATTCCTCATTAGAAATCAGCTATTTGCGAAACGTGAACTACTAGATATCAGCAAATCATCTTTGGTAGAAGGAACCTTACTGTCGGTCCTTCATTAATTATGAATATCTCAAATATTCAATGAACTTGTCTTTTCCTGAACCCTAGACAACATGTAACATGGAATATATGTAACTGAATGTAACTCAGCGATACTCAATGAAAATCCATACTGAACAAATAATACTCACTTGCCTGTAAGATATTCACTTATAAGAGTTTATCAAACTGCGATACGTATTTCGCTAAACAATAGCTTCTTCAAGAAGAAATATCAAACCAGTTTGATACCTATTGCATAGCGAAAAACGTGTTACGGTTTAGTACACCTTTAGAAGAGAAAAACTTACGGTTTTTTCTCATTTGATCATTTACCAGCTAGTAGAAAATACCTCTAAGTTTACTCAAGATCACCCCCTCATAATTAATCCTAGAGATTGAATGAAACGTATTAATGCTTTGACGAATTCGTAACGTTTGTTTTGATTATTTATCCAATAGACCAAGAGCTGACGACAAAGGTCATCAAGAATTCCATAATGGCTGATTTTTTGATATAATACGGAATTGATGGTTTACATGGAGCCTGGGATTAGGTGGTGAAATACCTCAGCTTGATAACCACACTTTAAACAATTGCTGACTACGTTTGCTAATATAACTAAATTCCGACTTGTTTCCTTCAGTTATACACGATAAATAGCATGATGATGAACAGTCACACAACCCTTATAACAACCCCAATATCCCACAACTTATGCGATGTTGTTGACTTGCTTTAATCCATAACTATTCTTTCACACGTTTTTTGACACTTCAAACTAGTTCAATTCCAGTTTTCAGATATATTACAATGAAAATATAATGTATTAGAGTTGATACTACTGTCTGACTAATATACCCCCTCAATACTATATCATATTCAGATATCAGCCATTTGAAAACCTTTGTCGATTTTTGTATGCCTGTTGCAATAGACCAGGCGGCGGTGACATATTTTTCGCAACACATCCGTACCAAATGAAACAGTATATTTTCATGATTTTCGTACTTCGGCGATGTTTCCATATGTAACAAATGCAAGGCAGCCTGTAAGAAGCCTTACATCCACATTATTGTTGAACTTTTCGATAATCTGGGTTTTACATGAAGCACCACAAAACTCGTAATTTTTTTAGTGAAAGATTTGTTTTATATTTGCTAACTATTACTTTCAAAGGCAGACTTTTTTTATACACAGATCCACACCAACGAGAAAACCTGTAATGTTCAAAGAACACCGTGTGAATCAAGGGACAGGAGATACCAATCGACATTCACTTTAAATTTTTGAGGTTTGTATGCCTCAAGAAAAACCTCTTTCAGTCAGCAGTTGTATTGAGAAAAGATTCCTGAGCAAGAGAGGTTGGACAGGTCTCCAAGCTCACAACAAAGGGGTGAGAATTCTGTACTCGTCGGGTCATCCGTGTGGATATTGCCAAGGGGCGACAATTCAGAAGAGCACCGACCGTGGAAATATCTGTGGGAGAAAGGCAAGTCTCTGATCATTCTAGGATGTTCCAACGAAGTGAGCGAGTCCGTAATGGAGAATCGCAAACAAGACGGATTATTTTTTCTGAATAGAATCAAGAAGCCTCAATGAATGTTTTGGTGCCGAACTCCACACATGAGAACTATATTCCTAGAGGCCCTGTCCTGTGCCTTGTAGATGCCAAAAGCTGACGAGAAGTGAAGTATTTCTTCGCATAAAATAGAAGTCCAATCATGGTTTTTCCATGAGAGATAACTGCCGATCGTAATTCCTAGCATCAAGATACTTGACTCCGTAGAAATAGTTACTCCTAACATCTGAATAGTGAATGAAGATGAATCGGCTTTCTTTGAGAAGAGACATGCCTGGGTTTTCCCAACATTGAATTCCACTGTGAAAAATTGGTCTAAAAAATCTATCACTGCCGCCTGGTACTATAATATATATATTGTTGAAAAAAATTGTTAAAATTGTTCGTCCGTTAACCAGCTGACGAACGTCAACCCTCAGGAGTCGAAACTTGTGCGAGCAATGGATCAACGAGGCCTTACCTTTTAACGTGCGATTACCCAGCACGGTGGCCCGGCGAGGATTCGAACCCCGGCCTTCCGCTTGATAGGCACATATGCTAACCACTACACTATCGAGACCACAATATATATATATATATATATATATATATATATATATATATATATATATATATATATATATATATATATATATATATATATATATATATGTGTGTGTGTATATATATATATTCTCTTTGGAGAACATCAACACATACCCATACACACACACATTTATATATATATATATATATATATATGTGTTGATGTTCTCCAAAGAGTGCGTATTGATGTTTTGGTATCATTATTTTTTATGGAAACGAACTTCTATTTCATTGATTTGTTGAAAAAACAAAACAGCTCGACACTGTTCTTCACAAAACACAATATTTTTGTGTCATCCCAAGATAATAGTGTTCAATATATTACTCGAAAGAAAAATTATTTACCTTTCAATTCCAAGTTATGCCTACTAATCATCATTCGTGGATATTTAATATTCGTGTCGTTGTTGATCTTCATCACGACAGATTCATTTCTGCCTGTGTTTGCACAAACACCGGCCGACACACTCAAAATTCCCAAAAGAATCGAAACGAATTTCTTTTTGACCCGAGCAATCATTTCTAACTATTAGGAATCCGAGCAAGTTTGAACGTTTTGAAGGTTTCCGCGCTACTGTCCGCCGATTATACATGGTAAATTCGCTTTACCTAAGAAGTAACCTCCGAGGCTGTAGGAAGTGGGGGGCCATGGGCAATTATCACTCTTAATCTCCTCAGAGCTCTAATTGTTTCCGGATTTTTTTAGCGAAATACGCCACCGGGATTTTGTTTTTCGAAATTTCAATTCAAGCTCGCAGGAGAATCAATTAAAATATTTTCCCACCTATCTCTATCCAAAGTATTCACTTCCTGGTCCTGGTATAAGGAGCAAGTTTGTACTTTGCCACCCTAGGGAGAAAAAGTTGAAGTGACGTTATGGTACGTCATCAATGAAATAACTAGGTTTTGTCTAATATATAAAATTTTCATGTCACAATGTTAGTTACCGTACTCCTCCGAAACGGCTTTGGGGCCGTTCATAAAATACGTTCGCATACAAGGGGGGGGAGGGGTCTGGCTGAGTGTGACAAGATGTGACAGGGGGGGACGGGGGGTATACGGCAACGTGACGTTCGCCGTTTATTATTTTTTGACATGAGCGCTAGAAGCCAGCGTGACCACTTTTGGTAGAAATCTACTTTTTTAGTAGATTTCTGGCGAAAATTGAAAAATTTTGGTATGAAAGAAATCTTCAGTAGATTTTGGTAGAAATCTACGTGTGCGACATCTTCTAACGAATTCCTAAACTCGTCAGATTTTTTAATCATATCTATAGTGACTCCATCTTTGCGAATGAATTTTCAATTGAGAATGTGAATTAAGCTTGTTACAGTACACTGTATTTCACTATACAAAGGAAACAAAATAAAGCGATTTTTTACTGTTTCATTGTGTTATTGAGCATTGAATCTTCTGATTATGTAAAATATGTATATTATTTGTGGCTATTCATATATAAATATTTTTAAATTTCAGAATTTGTGTACTATCATTTAGAATTTATCATACTCAGCAGGGGGGGGGGTCAAAGTTTTTGTGACGAAATATTTCTAGGGGGGGGTCACAAAAAGTGTTACACAGCATGACAATGGAGGGGGAGGGGGTCAGAAAATGCTGATTTTAGTGTGACGTATTTTATGAACGGCCCCTTTAGCGATTTTTACCAAATTTTATATGCGTATCAAGATGCCTAGGAAACCCTGGTGTATCTAGTGATTCGATATTGTTTAGAATTTCTTGGCAAAAAACAATCGACGATCACAAAAGCTTTCTAATTTTTGTATAGGGGGCGTTATATGAGCATTCTCGAAAATCTGTCAAATGTCGGTTTTGTCAGATTGACGTAACTTTGTGGTTTATTGCTGTTAATGAAAACTGAAATTATTTCTTCGTACTCAACAGTGTTTAAAAGTCTATATAAGTAGAATAAGTTTTGAAGTTATTCCAAGTACTTTATCACGATGTGTAGAAGATTTCGTATTTTGTGTGGTCAGTCAACATCTGGGGATCCAAATATTCTTCTTTATTCAGTACCTGAGGTAAGTACAAAACAAATCGGCCAAAAATAATAACATGAATGTAGCGTTGTAGCTAATTTTATTCGTTTCAGCTTGAGCGAAAGTCTTATATCGAGAAGGAAACATCTGTAGCTCTTATCAATGAGATATTGAAAACAAAGTTTTGTTCAAATAAAGGAAATATCGATGTGTTACGTATTTTGAACCGTTGAATAACTGATGTGTGTATCCCCAATTCCAAGACAGTCTACCACTTTCAATACACTAGCATGAACTTTGTCGTACATTCTCAGGTGAATGGGCAAAGTTAATTTTCTCGGAATCAAAGTCTAGTCTTACAAATTGATATAAGAACACTAAAAACTTGTAGAGGTAGCAGGTGACAGTGACAGTATTGACAGGTTGTTAACGGTAGGTTTCCACGTTACATGCACGTTTTCTGAAACGCATTTGATTGGCTGTCAGGGCTGTCAAAATCTCAGTAGGCAAATAATAAACAGTGGTAGAATATTCGGTTACACATTCCTCTCTACTGAAAATTAAGCTTCATATGGTATATGACTGATCGCCATCTACAATAGCGATCTGAAGCTTTTGCGATCTCAGAAATCAAGCAATCGGTTTTCGCCAAGTTTATCCCAAAATTATTCAGGTATAAGTAGATACACCAGGGTTTCCTAGGCATCTTAATGCGTATTCAGTAGGTCTTATAATCGGCTACTATCTATTTTCCATACACCTAAGTGATAAGGGTTGTTCACCCTTAATTTTTTTTTTAAATTTTTTTGACGAAATGTTTTTTTTTATAATGTGGCATTGAAAAATACATAAAACCCTAAATTTTTACTTTTTCATCACCAACCCCTATTTTTTTATGGCCATTTTAGTAATTTAATCATTTTTCATCCCGCTCGATAAATGATCAATTATAGTGTTTTTAACTGTATTTCGATTAAAAATCTAAATTTTTTTAAAGAAAAAAAAAACATTTATTTTTTTTATTAAAGTTTAATCCTGATATATGCTTAGTGTTACCAATCTTAGATTCTCAAAATTTGCCGCGCCTTCACTGGTGAACAACGTGATGCCTTGGTCTAATCTACTTCAAATTTTACATTGGAATTCTTTCACAGAATTGATGGAAGACATGTTTCGTATTTTATTAAAATTCATCGTCTAACGGAGTTGAAAAGGAGTAGAAAATCATTTTAGGGGTTTATCAAGGCACAGCCCAAACCACTGATTGTATAGTTCTGAAACTTGGAGGGTGTCTTCTTTGTGTGACGTAGGTAGGTATCCGATATTTTCCAGAAATTCCACTTCTAAAATGGTGAAATACGGGTTCTAAGTTTATATGGGACAACGTGATTCATAGGTCCAATCTATTTCAAATATGATAATATGATGTAAGCATCCGATATGGAAAGTTTTTTTCAAAATCCAAGCCTAAGGGGGTGAAAAACGGGATCATATTTTGTATGGGACAACGTACTTCAATTTACTTCAAAGTTTGCAATAATATTCTTCAACAGATTTGATGGAAGACATGTTTCATATTCTATTGAAATTCATTGTCTATCGGATAAAAAAGGATTCAACATTTTCGACTTCTTTCAAAAGCTCTTTCGAGTGCGCCTAGAACTCAGAGCTGTTATGAACCCAATAAAACTAAGTACTAAGAACTACACAATATAATAGCATCACAAAAATGATTAACCCCCAACGAAGTGGGCACGGGTCAGCTAGTATAAGTATAAATTTTACCGTTTATTTATAGAACACCCTGTATTCTGCAAAAAGCTTCAAATCAGTGAAGGAGGTAAGATATTTTCAAGATGTGAATATATTAAGAAAATAAAAGTCAAACGGCAAATATTATATAGAGCTACAGCAATACGCTATGTTCATGATTGCGCAGAAACTCTCTATCGCGATAGGTTTAAAGGCTTTGTAGGTGTTGGTTCGAAGTCCGGCGTCGACAGCTTTTTTTATAATTTTTTCTTTGTTTCGTAGGTTTTCTTCATTTTCAGAATTTCAGGAGCATGCTAAACTTGCCTACTCCTTAGTTTCAGTTCTTCAATGAATTTTATTCGTTATTTTCGCTGATATATTATTAAAAAGTAACGATTACGATTAAATTGGAACTTTTGGTGTAAAAGTTGATACTTTTCCTAGAGATCAAAGTGATATTTTTGCAAAAATATCACTTTGGTGTTAGGGTAATTGATCTCTAGGAAAAGTTTCAAAAAAAATGTATAACATGGGAGTAGTGTCTTTTCATCCCATGAATGATTACTGCCCTCTGCTACGCGTCAGGCAATAAACTTCATCTTCGGGAGGTAAAGTAGAACTTCCCTCCCATGTTATAAAAAAAAGCTATTATTCCAAGACCATTCGAAAACAGAATTGATCTGGTAACATAGCTATCCATCCGGTTACCAGAGCCTTTCGAAAAACGGGTTGTGTTTCTTTCGTAGTTTGAGCCGCTGTTACGGCACAAAGATCAGAAAAAGGGCGTCTCTTGCCCTTTTTTGCACCAAATACGATCAGGACGAACACATTATCATTCATCAGGCTGCCCTTCATCCGTTTTTTCAGCACCTTTTTCGCGATGCATGTTGTTTTGTTCAATCTCACCACCAAATCGTTTCAGGGGTTTTATGACGAACAATTTTTATAATTCGGGAGAAAGTGTTGTGAAGGACACCCTTATGAACAAAATTTCGATCCTGATATGGCGCAAGAAAAAGGCAGAATATGCCCTTTTTCTGATCATTGGATGGCAATACCTTTTGAATGAAGGAATTGGGATTTCAAGAAGAGCGATACGCCTTCTGGTGAACAGTTTCAAACAATGTCAAAGTGTCGTTGAAGTGGTGCTCATTAGTTGAAGTCTTGGTCATCTTGGCGCTGCGATATCATTTTGATATTTTATCAAGCATGATTCATGGTGAACGTTAACTTAAATAGTGTAAAAGCACTGAAAACTGTAATAGTGGCTCACAAAATTCAATGGTTTGGAATTTCAAACAACGTCGAAGTCCCAACATTTCTCATTTCTATTTTGGGGAATAGCGGGGAAGTCATAAAATAGCTGGAAACTTTACAGAACAAAACAATTAAGTGATTTACGAATTAGATTATTGAGGTTATTGAACTGATACCAAACAACTTTGCCAAAAATCTCCCCATAGACATGAAATTATTACCATTCCTTTAGAAATGATACATGACAATCTATTTTAATTTTTAAGGCACAATACTCTTTGGTCGTCAGCTCCAGGTGATCAAAATATTTATTGGAACTGCTGGTTCAAAAGACATTTCCGTGCATTAATGAAATATCAATATTCGTCGTACTTTGGCAATTTCAATGTCATTGGCCCAAACGATACAGAATTCTCACAATTAAATTGTGACTTCAGAAAGAGACAACTTCTATTCTTTCCCGACCAAGTGTAGTCGTCCAAATATGAGCAACTGAGGATGCTTGGAGTTGTCCAATACATTCAGTTAGAACGAATCCATTGACGAGTTGAACGCCAGGAATGTTGTATTCCTTTCAAAACTAGGGTGCACCGAGAAAAGGATAAATAGAGAATTAGATAATAAAAAATGACCAATTATATGTTTATGTTGTGGATGAGGTACGTCAGTGAATATATTAATATTTTATTTTAGACATTTATTATTTATGATTTTCTAATAATGACTCTTTTTTGATGTGCATACTATTTTTGTTTTCTTCTGTCCACTGGAATTTATGATAAAATGGGTAAAGTGGCCTTGACTGGGACTTTTTTGATCATTCATAACTCAACTTTCTAGATTGTACAATCATCATTGTATTTCCATAAAAAACATCAATCTCCAACGGGATGTGTAGTTAGTACGCTATTACGTATTATTAGAAGAAATTTGTATTTTGTTTTCACTAACTGATTTTTCTCTTATCACATGCCTTTTTTTTACCACCCTGATGGAGGGACGATATTCCTGTCCCTTTCCGCAAATACAAACAAAACAATCGAATTGTGGAATTTCTTTCTGGGATCTCATATTTCCTCCCCCTTTCGACTTTTCGTTCTCTCTCGTTCTCCATATTTTCAATCTTTCCCCATTTTTTCTCACTCTCTCTTCTCTCTCTTTCTATCTCCCATCTCGTACAATGTTTCCTGAACGTAACAGGGGTATTACTTTCGTGAATACATAAAGATAAAATATTCCAGAACTCACGTACGTGAGTGGAAGAATAAGTCTGCTTTTTGTCAGTAGGGTAAAAAACTCATTTTGAGTTCTTGATGTGCGAGTCAAAAAAACTCTATATTTCTCAATATCATTTCCTGATGAGATAGTCTCATTAATGATTTCAATGCCTCGTTTCGAATAGATTCAACCTTATTTTATTCTTCCATAATATTTAGTAGATAATTATGCTCCGCCTAAATTCATTCAAATATTCATTTAAATTTTTTTCTCTTGCCAGAATTTGCTTAATTCATTGTGAGCAACTAATCGCAAGGAAGTCTGGGATAACACGATTGCTAGTGAACGTCAAAAAATTCAAATTAGTCGAACAAAAAATTTTAGTACTGGTTATAATCATTAATCTCCGATAACTGCAAATTATTATATTAGTTTTAATAATGTATCATGTTTCATCGTCAACATTGTACCATCAATTCATCTCTAACATCAATGTAACCATCCTCAAATAAGATTTTCCCTGATGATGGAAATAAAATTTTCCGAAAGCTTGGACTAACTTAAAAGAGTACTCCTTCACTTGCTGAAACACCCCACTATCCACTGGTTCTATTCTTAACTAGTCAGCAATGACTACCCTTCCTCTTATATATATATATATATATATATATATATATATATATATATATATATATATATATATATATCCCAAATAGCACAAGTACGTCCAGTGGACGTACTGCATATGTACGGTGAGGATGCATTGTACGTATTTAGGACGTACTTTTGTCTCCGACAGACGTACATAAGACCTCCCTGCGACTTACCGTTTCCGCATAGTCGGTAATCCCAGGTACGTACTTTTCTAGTCCACACAGGACCTGAAATGTACAGAAAGGGAACTGTTTGGGACATTCCGAAAACGTACATTTTCCATTCTGTATGCGCTATCCCAAGTATAACAAACATATTTGACCAATATTGGTTCAATATTACGGGAATATTAACCTTATATTGTAGATGATATCAATAGTGGCCACAAAAAAAATCTGAACATTCGGCGATATTAGATCAATATTCGAAAACAACGTAATGATATATCATTTGATATCACTTAATATTCGGGATTATTCATTTCTTTTTTACCAAATAGTCAAGTTGGAAATTTTACTCATTCAAGTGTACTAACCATCTAACCGAATACTTACTTGGAAAAAGACCTGGCTGCTGCGGGGCTTGAACTCTCGACCTTTTCTATGGAGATATTATTGTCGACCACTGTTACGCTCTACGGCACGGAGATACTTGTTTTTAAGAAGGAGTTGGGTGCTATAGATGTGATGACTTCAAGTTAGTTTTGTTCGAGATAATATTAAAATTTTAGAAAGTTCAGTAACAATGAAAATATATTCGAAAAAACACTAAAGGATCACTGTCTCATGTGATGGCGGTTTTGGAATATCAAACTTGCTGTGCAAAAAATTCTGTATGTAATTTTCTGGTATTTAAATTCACCACATGTCGATGTTTCAATTTTTCCAAATTTTTTTAGAAATAATTCATTATGAATATTGCATTACCAATATTGATATATGTTTGAATACACTAAGTGATCACTCTCAAAATCCCAATACCCCTTGAACCGAAAGGGACCCAATCCGTACGTACTTGGGAGGTCCAAACAGTATGTACAAAAAAGTACGTCAACGAGACGTCCAGATAGTATGTACATACGATTTCCAAAAATGTACGTCATTACTATGTCCCGCAAACGTTTCGAAAGATACGTATCTGAAAGAGACTCAATATGTACGCACCTGGAAGGTCCAAATAGTACGAACATAGTTCTTCCAAACATGTACGTAAATGATACGTCTGAGCAGTACGTACATGGGATTCACAAAAAAACACGTCATTGGTATGTCCCTAATTCATTCCGAAAAGTACGTACCTGAAGAGGAGTTAATGTAAACGTATCAGGGACACTCAATAAAGTACGTACATAGTACTTCCAAGCATGTACGTTTTTATTACATTTCGATTGGAACGGGACCAAGTATGTACCTACATGGGACGTCTAACCAGTACATACATGGTACATCCGGTAATGTACGTTCTTCGAATGTCTCCTATCTGTCCCGGGACGTATCGACGTAACTGGGACATAAATGGTTCGTCTTCAGGACGTCGTGTGCTATTTGGGATATATATATATATATATATATTTATATATATTTATATAACTTGGAAATTCTATTTGGGGCAGCAGCAAAAGCGAAAGTGTACTCTTATAACAATATATTTCCAATATTTCGACAATCGGTTATTGTCATCATCAGGGAGCTACAAAATAATGCTGATGAGTGAAAGTATGAAAGGAAATTTTCCCTACTTACATTGTTAGTGAGGATGGTCGCTGAATGAGATGGTTAAAAAAGTCAGTTGACAGTAAAATTTTTAAAAAACATTGATACGTATCAGTAAAACACCCAAAAGGGCGTTCAAGTTCGTCTTCAGGATGTCTAGGATGCAGAGCACAGGTTTTCTGAAGTTCATTTGGGAATTGGATTTGGGAGTTGGAATTAATCATTTTGGATGAGGCCTTATATCCATGGAGTCACTGATAAAGTAATTCGAATTCTAACAAGATACGATTCGCAAAGACTTCCCAATACCTGGAAACCACTTCTGTCCCGTCATACTCCCCCAATTCCTGACCCGAGTACTTATCCGACCGTAGCTTCTGTCGATGGTCCGATCCCTGACCCTCTATGAATAAACACACATATCCCAATAACCTTCAGACCTCCATAACTAGTGATATGTCACCGTTATTAAGGAGACTCAGACCTAGACAAGTAAATCTTTCCAGACGCGGATCAACCAGAAGTTCCAGCCAGCATATATATATATATATATATATATATATATATATATATATATATATATATATATATATATATATATATATATATATAGAGAGAGAGAGAGAGAGAGAGAGAGAAAGATGTTATATTTTCGTTTTCATTTCGTAAACGAGATTTATCAAATTCGTGAGCTTTTTCAAAAATAGAAACTTTCGAAAACAATCAGAAAAAATTGCTCCATTACCATACATTATAATTCAGGCCATCCCAAAAAGAATACACAATTATGCTGAGCTTTTGGAAAATTCTATCTGTGGTTTCAGTAATGCCATACGTTAACACTATTCGGCAGAACTTCATGATGACAAAAAGTGGGAGGATAATTCGAATGAAATACGTCGGGAAAACCATCACATTGATAACAGTCCAATTCTTCATTTACGGTTATCATGGTATTTCTCAAGATAATGACAATTTAGAGTAATTGAATAGAATGCAGATCGTGATTTATTTTTAATAGACGCACGTATAAGTCATTTCGGTTATCCAGCTTTACTAATTATCAGGCAATGTTTTTTTAATTGGACTTGGTAATGACATTGCTTTATATTCGGTCTCCTACGCGCAGAGGTTAACCATATATGAAAACCTTCACCTAGTGCTAATTTCTATCATCCTCAACGGTTTTTATCCATTATTCAGCATGTACGCCTCTGATGAATAATATAGTCGAATAAGCAAATTTATAATATTGTTTCCTCACTTGTTGACATACCTAGCAATTGACCTTTAGATTGAAACCTTCCAGCTCATGATGTATAGGTATTTCTTCGACTACTTCCTCAAACTGATGACATTAATTTTCTTTCAAACCTGATAATGCATTGAACTCAATCGAACATAACGATGATATTTCAGAAGATCCTTGAGAAAAATGGCTATTCATAATGGCAATATTGAATATTTCTGGCACATGTATCACTAGAAGAAAATGCAGAAAAGTCTGTGGATTATTCTGTACTGGCACCTGTCGGATGTAATTCAAAGCTCTTCTCGGTATTAGCAGGTGTGGTTGTTTTCTGACAGGTTTTAATTCACCAGCTGTGTAGGTATAGTTGAGATTTGCCTACCTTGATTCCATATTGATTTTGAATTATTATCTCATGTGATGAAAAGTGTTCTTGGTAGAAATGAAGCAGTAGTGAATAGCAGATGAAATTTTTGCTATTAGTTGCACAGTCGAAATTTCAGTACTGCCAAAAGTTAGTGCACTTTTGATAACCAGAATAGATGCACTCATCAGAATCATATCCCTTCGAAAAGCATTCAAGGCAGGTCGAAAAATATTGATGTCCCTTCATTTCATGAGATACAACAGAATATTATTCACAAAATATATTTCATATTGAATGCTCAAACCCATAGTCGTATGCGAATTTATCTATTTTCTGTATGATTTTTTTTTTCGGTACTCTGATTGAATATACATATTCAAAGTAATTAGGATCAAGTCACTTCGATATAACTCCACTCAAATGGAAGCATTTATGTATAAATTTATATTTTCTGTAATAATATTCAACGGAATTTTAAGATTATGCAAATATTTTCTCCAATAAGATAAGATTCCACTTATCATGATATGCATTATTAATTGGCTTTCTTCTCGAAATAAAAAAATATAAATTACAACTCCTATGGAAGGAGTAATATCAAACATAATTAAAAACACTTGAATAGCTACTCCCCTGCCTATAAGGCACGACATGCATTGGGTTGCATAGAAATCTCTTTTTTCTGATCAATTTGTATACCAAGCATATTGATCAAATAGATAGCATACATAGGAAATATCTATACAAAGCAAAATATATATATTTGAAAAAAATCTCACTCCTAATCATGCAAACGAAAAAACTGATTCATTGTAGAAAATTGTATTCAAGGATATTGATGTGTCATTAGGTTTTGTTTTCTTTGAGGCAATCGTCACAAGATATTCAGATACAAATTTCAATCTTCCATTCACAGTTTTTCATTTGCACATTTATGATAATACAAGTGCTGAGTCAGCTCTCAGAAAAAATTGTAGAGCGAAATTTTATATTTGTCTTGAATATCGTTTCAAAATATCGTTATATGAAATATAAATCGAATGTATTGAGGTTCGTGCTGTTTTTTTATACATGGTATCATTCAAGTAGGTGGCCAAACTCAAAGGGATGATTCTTTGAATAATTATAGGACAAAAAGTTCACACAAACTCGCTTCGTTTTCAACATACAGAGTGTCCAAAATTTAAAAGAAATATTTTTTTCCTTAATATCTCAATAATTCTTCAGCCAATTTTTTTAAAATTTCGCTATTGCATTCAGGGTATTGAGAAGCTGATTCGGCCATGAATAGATTGATATTATTATTTTCAGTGGCGTACCAGCAGGTATTTTAACTTTTGACGAAAAAAATGCACACCACTAATTTTTTGCAATTTTTCGCATTGAGCTACTGAAACTACAACTTTTCTACCTCCATCTTCTTTCTTTCATCTTGCTCTGTTTTTCAGAAATAAAATAAAAATCACTTCATTGCATGTCCTTGGAATGAAAAAATAAAACTAGCAAACCATCGGGGGTTGTATTTGCAACGACATGCAATAACAAACTATTTAATTATGATTGAACAAATAACATAACACGAAAGTCATCTTTCGAATTTTCAGATCAACTGTTTTCGACGAAACACAATGTTACTAAAGACAACGTTATTTACTACTGCAGTGTTTTGGAAATATAGTTACGGTGCCATGAAAGGAAAACCAATTATTACAATGATAATTTCATTTCATTTTCTTGTTCTTTGATATTTTTCACATCATTATCTGTGAGAAACAATTTTAATTTCTCTTTATGACCAAATCAGCCCCTCAATACCCTTAATACCACAGCCAATTTTTTTGAAAATCTATGGCGAAGGATTATTGACATGATCAGGAAAAAACATTTGTTTCTTTGATTATGACACCCTGTATCTATAAAACGATGCATTGCCAGACCTATGTTTATGTGAACTTTTCTCCCAGAATAACTCGAAGAATCACCTGTTTGAGTTTCGCCACGTATTTAAATAACACACTGATTATGGACCACTAAATGGTCGTCTAACGTCCTTTCTCTGTCTTTATCCTTATGGATCAATATCATACCTTTTCCAATCCTTTTCCATACATCAGATGTGAAAGTAGAAATCGAAGACATCTCTCAGTGGAAACCAAAATTTCGAAATTTGATAATAAATTGACACACGAAAGACATTAGCACCATCTGAAAAAATAAGAATTAATATTGGAAACTATACAAGTGTAGGAGGGCAGATTGGCAGATTTTCAATCCACCTCGATGTCAATATATATATATATATATATATATATATATATATATATATATATATATATATAAGGACTGGTCGAGAACAAAACTCCAGACGCGCTTCAACCCGAACTCAACAACAACATATATATATATATATATATATATATATATATATATATATATATATATATATATATATATAATCGAGAAGCGACCTTCCTGCTTAAATAAACGTGACGACGGCCAGAGACTTCCAACTGCATGGAAACCCCTAATTTCCAGATGCCCAGTCCCCACCAAGACATCCGACGGTCCTTTAGTAGCACCCGCTGCTATAAATCCTACCCAACATCCCTCGATACCTCAGTTCGATCTAAGGAGTAGGCAGATTGAGACCTTAGAAAGAACTCGTGACGAGACCTGGGGAGTAGGCAGATTGAGGCCCCGGCGTCAAGTCACAAACCCTTGCCCCCTGTGACAACACCTGAGGAGTAGGCAGATTGAGACCTCAGCGTGAAGTCACATTTACCTCTTGAAAATGGCTCCAAAATCGGAGCCGAAACGTCGAGAACAAAACTCCAGACGCGGTTCAACCCGAACTCAACGACAACACACAACTGACCGCGGAAACCTATCCGAACACAATATATATATATATATATATATATATATATATATATATATATATATATATATATATACATATATATACATATATATTAGTTCTTGTGATTTTTTCGATAGTCAAATTTGAGTTATGAGAGAAGTTGCTGACTAATTGGATTTCAATCCAGAAGGTGTGAACTGTGTACTTTTCGGAGTAGATTAAAAATCTGCCCTTCTAGACATGATTAGATTCCCAAATCAATTCTCATTTTGTCAGATTGTGGTAGGTTATAAACCCAGGAAACTGCGGAGAAAATATTTATCCTCCACAAATAATGACGTTCAAACAGTATCTCATGTTAGTTTTCTTCAGATTCGATGTCAAAAAAGCGTCTTCAATTTGATTTCAATGGCTGTAGGATAGAATTTTGGGGTGCGCTGCGTAACACCCACTTTTCCTAACACCCACAGTGCATAACACCCAAAGTGCGTAACACCCAAATGTCATAACACCCAAATTTCGTTATGCCCACACTCTCCGAACATACCCGAATGATGCACTGTTGCAAAATTTACCGGATATTCTGCAATTTCTTGTTAACCCAATCTAACTTAACCTAACTAACCTAACCTAAAAGAAGGATGAATTTGGCAACAGCGCAGCATTCGGGTATGTTCGGTGAGTGTGGGCATAACGAAATTTGGGTATTATGACATTTGGGTGTTACGCACTTTGGGTGTAATGCACTGTGGGAGTTATGAAATGTGGGTAGAATGAGATGCTCCCGAATTTTGTTGTGTGGCATCCTGGAAGGAGCGAAATAAAAAGATCGGTCAGAACGAACGCTGAACCACAAAAAAAGGGAGCAAAAAGACAAGGAATCACCAAGTCTTCATAGGTTCAAGAAAGCCAGAAAATACCAAACCCCACGGCAATTGTCACGAAAAGCTTCTGATTATATCTGAGTGACTTCTGGGCAAGAGTTCGAATCATCTTATAGAACATGAAATAAAATTACTATAACTTCGATATACATTTTGTGGTTATAAGATTTATTTCTTCGAACCTTTTGAAACTCTAATTGAAATTCATAAGAATAGGGTCTGTTATTCTACACAAGCGGAATCACATTCATACCCAACGAGGTCGGGAAATTTGATAAGAACGCCCAGGTACAGACTTGTGATGTCCCAGAAGAATTCTCTAAATTTGTCTACTTATAATAAGCTTCCATGTGAAATTCGTAAACTCAATGACTACAATTTTAAACTCAAGGTGAAATCTTTCCTTTTGAAGAAGTCCTTCTATTCCGAAGAGGAGTTTCTCAATTCCCAATTCACAGCAGAGGATATGTGAAGAGCACTCACCAGTGATTTTGTGTGAAAGAAAAAAAAAACTACTTTTTGTTTCTCAAGTTGATTGTCTGTATAATGTTTTGTGTACTCCTCAATGTTTAATCAATATTTTATTTATATCAATCGTTATTTTATGACTTGCTACTAACTTGATTCAATCCTGTAAACGTAGTCAATAAATCTACTCTACTCTTCTCTACTCTACTCTACATAATAATCAAGACGATAGTTTGGTCGAGATCATTTCGAATATATTTTTTTCTTCTTGTCTATATACAGATGTGGAAAAAGAAAATCGGTTCATGGGACTTTCATAAAATAGTTGAGCCAGTCAGAAATCACAGTAGACCAGCTCAAAATTATGGATTTGGTCGCCACGGACTATCAATTACGCAGTTGAATTACTCAATTTTCAATCATTCGTGGTTCAATTGAATAGTTGATATTCCGGCGCGACCAAATCCTCCAATATTTCACCTGGCCGATTGCTACCTCATTAACACTGCGTTGATTTTGCATGAGTTGATAATTATTTTCCACATCTGTATAGCTGAGCCTTTTTCTACCACAAACTGGTATATTACACATAAAACACATTTGAATGACGAATTGAAAATTTTATGCTGCAGTGAGTTTTCTCATGATCGTTTGTTACAATTCAATTGGATCCAATAAGAGAGCTGTTTTTTATTCAATAATCACTATAGTTTGAAAATCTTGATACCACCTTGAAGCACTAAATTTATGTCAGAAACCTCTTCCCTATCGATCTGGTTTCCTGCAATAAAGTTGAGTTTGAGGAACATATTGACATTGAAATTCCAACTGTATATTTACCAGAAACAGGTGGTCCATTTATAATTATATTGTTAATACCCACTTCAAAACCTGTTGGATCTCCATCGATGGTTCTGTGGAAAGAAAAAAGTGATAAAGAAAAAATGAAACGTTTGTAGAATATCATTGAATTTTACATGAGTTGCCCAGTTCGAAGGACTTCAGTTCCTCATTTCTTCAACCACTGGAGTGTTACCATTACGAAAACAAACCTGAATTATGCTACTTCCTTTCATTTTTTTTCTCAACGATTACGTCAGTGACGATGTGCACTGTTCAAAATTGATGAAGAATTATGTTTCAATTCGATGTTAAAAAATTCATCTCAGGAACGAAATATCAATTAATGATAATAATAAGATGCAGCAATCAACGATATATACGATGTCCTTGAATAAATTCCATATTACTGTATAGAATTATTATTTAGATACAGTTCAAGATGTAATTCAAAACTTTTCATTCGATGGGAATATCTTGATGCAATGAAATCTGATTCATTTTCTGATATCAGTGACTGATGGGATGCCATGATAATATAATTGATATGAATATATGTATATATATATATATATATATATATATATATATATATATATATATATATAGATAGATCTTCTACAACATATTCCAATTTATCCAAGATATCAAGGGGAAAGTGGCACTCTAACGCTCTTTTGAACAATAGTAATTTTTATTTTCCGGTCCACTACCATTTCAACGGATCGGGATTCAACATAAAACGCATACAATAACCAGATAACCAAAAGTCAGTAACAAGTAATGACTAAGTACTCACTGCGCCTGTATCTCTCTAGTGCTATGATCATATGAGAAACGAATATAATAATAGTGATCGTTACTTCTGTATTCAAAACTTGTATAATCGTCTATATACAGCGTTCCTTCAGCTTTTTTATTCTGAAAAAAAAAATTTCGGAGAATTTTTCATTCTTACTATTTGAATGATTTTTTTGTGACTTACAGTATCCAAATTCACGTACAATGTGAAAGGATCATTCAGCATGTCTGTGGTAGAACGTCTTTCTATATCCCTTCTTACTATTATGCTACCTCCCTTATAGAAATATGGTGACTGGAATATTTTGAAGAATTGATTAGGACTAAGTTTTCTCAACAGGAAAGTATTTTGTGAAGAATGAAGTTTCCTTGTAAAGAAATAACATTTTAGTATATTTTTCAATCCTCCAATTGTTTCTCGGTGATCACAATAACAAATATTCAATTCATAAAAGTGAAGGGAAGTTTTGAGCACCTTTTTTGGCAAATTGTCTTGAAGAAGAAAGAAAGTTCAACCCTGATATTATATTTGTGAAAAAAAACGCGTGTTTGAGGAGTATGGATAGGTGACACTTTGTTACAAACATCCCTCTATTTGTATGTTATGTAAGACAGAAGTCATTTTAGAAAGACTCTTGTAAATTTGTGAGTCAATTATAAGTCGATATTTCATTCAGTGGAAAATTCACTTTCAGTATTGAAAGTATCATTGAATTTTGAGACAAAACCTCATGTGAATTTGACGTTTTCTCGAATTATATGAGAATTTAATCTTTTTCGCTTTTGAAGAGAATTTTCTGAGAGTCATATAAAAATAGATCTTCAAGTTGTATTTTCACCGTTTTCGAACTCTGGGGGTAGTAACTCAAGCTTTTTTCTATAGTAAAGTGGAAAATATTTCTTGTCGATTTTTCTCATGAAATATAGTCACCTGAGATATAATATTAGAAGATTTCATGGGGAATACTCCGATCCATTTTGAAATATACAATTATTTCTGAACTACAACTTACTGTGGAAATGTCGACATCAAAAGTTTCAGAAGTCCCACCGGTATGAACTGTTGAGTTCTGTCCGTAGTCCATTCTATACCAAAACGTTGAGCTGTCTCCGGGAAAATCAACAGTAACGTCTTCTGCTCCTGCTTCCATAACTGGTCTAGCCAGAATAGAAGAACCTGAAAATAGAACAGGAATGGGAATGGAAAACCCACTCTTGTCTGTAGATATTACGCAGCAAAAATTCATTAGAAGACATCCAAATACCTTTTTCTAGAATAAAGTTCAATAATGTAAAACGATTGTTTCCGGGTTTCTAAAAGCTGCATGATTTTGAGGATCGAAAACCTACATACCACGGTTCAGAAACCCAGAAAAGCCTAATATTTCATTACAGCTACAGGCTATGAAAACTTACTATTAGTATTCGAAAATATCGAGAGTATAAAGTTAGATTCTAGCTAATTATTGTTTCAACATTCTATTAGTTTGCTGGTCAATATTGCCAACATTGTTGAAAACTCACTATAGTATGTAATGACCAAATCTCTCATTTCATCACACCATTTTTCAATAATGTCATTCATGCCGTATTCGTGAGACTTCTGGTAGTTTTTTGACTGTGGGTTACAACGTTGCATTTTTTACAGTTTGTTTTGCGAGAACCAATTATGCAATTATGTAAAAAAATGAATCAAAAACTGAATTTGAAATATATATGCTTCACACAAAAACAATTTATAAAACTCTGAAATAAAAAGGACCCATGCTGTAACCCTGTGGCACATCTGAGCTTACTGGATAACAGAGCAAGCCCAACTCAGTCCTGTTTATCTGACCTCATAAGATTCTGATAGATTTGACATTCAGCGAGATGAATGCAATCCCTCAATTTGATATTGTTTCGTCAAAAACTTGTTGGATGCTGTAAAAATCTAATTCCATCAGTTTTTTGCTTTTGACTTACAATGTATTCGAATTTTACTTGATTTGGCGCCAATGAAATGAAATTCATGCTTATTTGATATGCATGGGTTAATAAAACTATTTGTACGTTTCTCACCAATCAAAATGTGGTCGTTGATATCGACCATTCCAGGAAAATCGTAAAACAGTGGTCTAATGATGGGATCTCCACTGATAGTGTGCTCGTGAAAAAGTGTATAAAAAACTGGGATATGCTTGTAACGGAGTCTCATAGCACGTCTGATAACGTCCTGGACTGGTTTTTCAAAGAGGTATGGTTCCCGCATTGGATCCGTTTGCTCTGCGTGACCTCGGTAGAACAGTAACCAAACTCCTGCCTAGAAAAACAATAAACTTCAATATCCAATGCCCAAACGGATATGACAATGGAACAGGGGGTAGTTACTAGGGATGAAAACTGAAAGATACAATCATTTTGTTTCTAGTTGGAGTGCTTGACACCCAAGAGACTGAGTCGCTGAGTTTTAGTTCAGTATTTAAACTTGATAATGATAGTGAATCTGAATCACACCACATAACCTCTTATCATAAACTGTGAGCTGGAGTTATTTTAATATCGAATAGGCCCCCATTCACGACCCAAATATATCAAATCCAAGTATTGATACTCGGGAACTTGTTAACTATAGTGCTGAAAACGTGATACAGGAGCTAGCTGAGAAGTAAGTAGGGAATTCCAAGAATCAAGTCGAGTACCTTGAAATAGGTACCAAATGCAGCGCCCCAATTCCTATCCTATGAGTTGGTAGATTTCATATAAAGAATATATCAGAGTTTTTGATTTATTCATCTACGCTTTTTCTCCTTCGAAAAAACATTTTAATAAGAATACATGATGTTTTTTCATATTCAAATTGATATAATTATTGGAAATCGTAGTTCAATTACTCACAAATCATGTTTAGGATAACGTTGTGAATGGGACATAAAAAACAGTACACATGAGAGAAAACTTCTGATGGAATTTCAGAAAAGGTGCATTGAAAAAAATCTCATTACCGATCGATATTTTTTTTGCAATCAGATTCAAATTATACCTTTATAATAAAACCATTATATAGGGCATGGCCCAGCTCTTCAGGTTGACTGACAGTCATTCGATATCTGAAGTTAAGCAACGCCGAGCGTGGTTGGTACTTGGATGGGTGACCATGCAGGGAAACACCGTGTCGAAAGCCCGTACAGCTGCAGCGACACAGCATATCATAGCTCGCAGACAATATATCAATGAGCACAAGATAAGGACGTTAAGCCGTCGGTCCCGAGTCCATGGATGTTCGGCTCGTTAAAGATCCCTACCTCTGGTTGGAATACCAGAGGGTTCGGCAAAATTTCCGGTTGGGGGAAGTGTGCTCACCGGCGTCGGTGATTGGCCTTGGTAGCGGAAATAGGCCGACAAAAAAAAAAAAAAAAAAAGGCCATTATATAATTCATCGACTTTGGAACCTTGAGTATAAATTTGAATAGAACTCATGATTCAGTTACTTTTAAGTATCGGAAGAATGTGAAACTGATTTGTTATTTCGTTTGTTTGAGTTTTTTTGTTGCTTCTGAATAAGACCATTTGTGAATATACTCAACTCCTTATTTTGGACTTAGAAATCTTGTGATGCGATTCAAAATACTCATACCAGTCAAACAAGTTGTATTGTTAGATATCTCATTGTTTTCTTGTCGACGTTTCGAATTTAAGTTTATTCTTCTTCAGGGCTCTGTAACAATGAATTTTCATAAATATGCCTCCAACCAAACTTATATGATTATTGTCGTTTCGATTTCACAATGATGAATTCTTAACCAAATCAAATAGTGTTAACACTAGTAGGGATGTCGATGGCCTAAATACCGCATATTTCATCTCAATCAGTAAAATACCTGAATAATTCCCCTTTTTTTTAGGCTCATTCTTTTTATCAATCTGTCATTGATAAAAACAGATACCACGTTATTGGAATCATAGAAAAAGCCATTCGTTTATTTCGTGTCGTTTGAGTTGGATGTTTGTTTTTAATAATTTTGTTTTTACAGTGTTTTTAATTATGTATCTAACATGTATGATGTTTTTCAAAATAATTGTGAGGTTAACACAAAAAAACTCCTTTTCGATGACCAACTTGATTGAGAAATCATCATTGTAAAATTGAAACGACAATAACCATATATAGAACAAGAGCCCGTGTCACTATTTTTGGTAGTGATAAGTTTACGCCCATCGACCACTGAAACTTGTATTATCGATGTCGACCATGCTACAGAGATTCTCGCCATACATGATTTCCGGGGCGAAGTTAGGGTAGGGGGCTGACAGATCTGTATAAAAAAGTGAGCAAAATTAGTCGTAAGTTTACGACTGAGAACATTGGGAAAGCAAAGATTTCAGGAAAATAATCCGACGCTCGCTTATTGTCAGTCGCCTACATCGCGGTGTCACCCGCTACAACCCTCGAAATATGTATAAAAAAAACAACAACAAAGAAAAACCAGTTTACAACTAACAGTGGGGCAGATCTTACCATTAGCATTTTAATGACACAAATTTCGCAGGCCAGCCTTATTCAATGGGGCGGAAGGGCACTGGGCCCACCTGTTTCGGAAGAATTTTTAAGTTATTTTTTATGATAAGCTCACGACTGATTCCTTCACAATAATGTTCGATTCCAACTGTCCAATTGAAAAATGCAATCAACAGTCATCAAACAAGGGGTGCAAATATTGCCGCTCGCAAAAACAAATTCCTGGAATAGCGCTCTATAAAGCTTGACTACATTTTTATCATAAAAATCATATGTTTGTGACTGACAATCAAACATTTAGGTACAACGTAAGTACGTGAATATGAAAACACCTTTCTCAGCTGTTTATTGTATGGATAAAGCTCACTTGGTAGCTAAACTGACAAGTTTCTTGCATTTGCGAAGTGCAGATATAATATGACAATTATTGAAACATCGGCCCTAAATTTTTCAATACAGTAATTTGACGACTGACACTTCGAAACATACCTGAAATGGACTCTGCTGGATCGATCAATTCACTTGTCAGTCATCTCATGTATCGGTGGAATGTTGTCAGTCATCAAATGCAGCGTCGCGCACTATTCATGATTAGTATAGATGTATTTATTGAATGACTATAATAGTTATTAGTCAAAAGCATTGGTATCTCTCTAGCTGTGATTTTTATTTATATTTTTTGACTATGCATTTCAAGAATGAATATAGGTATTTCAGTTCATGATTCGTTTTTTTTCCAAACCGAATTGGAACTACAGTACGACCCTGTTGCCGACATCTGAGTTAACCGTCACAAAATAATAACTATCTGTATCACTGAACTTGATTCTCCACATTAAATTTCCACAGAAATTAAATCGTGTTATACCATATAGTGTCATAACATATAGAAATGGCAGATTCCTCACTTCAAAATATAACAATTTGACCCAACTTGCTCATATAAAATGTTGGTAATGAGGGTGATACAGTTCAAATTTAGATTTTTTTTTTAACTTCCAACGGTTTTGGATATTAATGAAATTATAATCTGGGAAATTTGTGGTATAAATGTACGCTTCAGTTTTTTGTTGTTAGCGCTATTCAGTTGTTATCAATTTTTTTTTTCATTCGATATCGTAAAGTACCGTTTCTGAGATTTCAGATTAAAACCATCCCGAAAGTTGCACATTCAAATGGCTGTAGCTCATTTAGGTAGAATTTTAACATATAAGGCCTTCATCTTGAGCACGCCTTTAAATGGCCATAACTCCCAAAGGGACCATTTCTGGACACATGTTTGTGTGTGAACTTTCTCAAATCATCCTGTACTTGAAATGTATCTATGTAATTTCAGGACACCCTTTATACATATACATATGCAAGCATATACAATGCTTGAAGCGCATTTCCACTGGAATGACGCATGTTTTCAATTTTTATCGGGCCTTTGCCGCACTTCTCATGACAGGTACTTGATTAAGGTGGTACAACTAACGTCGTGTGAATTTTTCGAGCATAAAATTATAATATTGAAGTATACCTGAATATTTCTGCACCTTTTCAAGGGCCCAGTTTCTTTTTGCCTCGTGGTACGCGACTGACGGTAATAGATTTTCGATTTATGCATAATAGATTACTTGCCCCTGAATTTTGAAATGTAAGCTTATCATAAAAAAATACTTAAAAATTCTTCCGAAACGGTGGGCCCAGCGCCCTTCCGCCCCATTGAATAAGGCTGGCCTGCGAAATTTGTGTCATTAAAATGCTAATGGTAAGATCTGCCCCACTGTCAGTTGTAAACTGTTTTTTTTTTGTTGTTGTTTTTTTTATACATATTTCGAGGGTTGTAGCGGGTGAACGCCGCGATGTAGGCGACTGACAATAAGCGAGCGTCGGATTATTTTCCTGAAATTTTTGCTTTCCCAATGTTCTCAGTCGTAAACTTACGACTAATTTTGCTCACTTTTTTTATACAGATCGGTCAGCCCCCTACCCTAACTTCGCCCCGGAAATCATGTATGGCGAGAATCTCTGTAGCATCGTCGACATCGATAATACAAGTTTCAGTGGTCGATGGGCGTAAACTTATCACTACCAAAAATAGTAACACGGGCTCTTGGTCTAATAAGATTTGTGGGAGGTATATTTATGAAAATTCATTCTTAGAGAGCCCTGAAGAAGAATTCAATTGAATTCGACACGTTGACAAGTTGTTTTTTTAAGAAAAAATGATCCGAATTTTTTAATATTAATATTAATATTGAGTACTTCCAAATTTTGGATAACATTTCTTGTAGGTGTTCGTAATAGCAATTAATATTATTTATGAAATTTTTACCAATTGCCATAGACTTCGATCGTGCTTCAACAATTACTAACTCCTACGCCGTTGTTCGTCAGAAGCAAGGTACTCACTTGATACCATCTCTGAAGTAACTCAACATCAGGATTGTTGATGAAACCGCCAATGTCAGCACCACAGAATACCATTCCTACGAGATTGGATAGAAGGCATTCAGAGTAACTCACTCTCAGGAAGGGCCAGTCTGCAGTGTTATCTCCAGTCCACAAGGCAGTATATCTCTGACTGCCAGCAAAGTGGGAACGGGTCAATACGAATGGCCGCTTCTTTCCACCATCTCTATCAAAGAGTCCTTGATAGGTGGCTTTGGTCTGAAAACAATATTCAGAGATTGAAATACATCCTGTGCTTTCAACAGTTTTCCCAACCTGGAGGAATCCGTAAATATTATGAATGTCTCTATGTTTAACATTGCCATAATGCAGCAGTTCAAATGGCATGGTTTTCTCCAGAGTGTCATCGAATACAGAAGGTTCGTTCATGTCGTTCCAAATACCAGCTAGAACCTCTGTACTACCATTGTATTTAGCGTACGAGTACCAGCTCGAGTAAAATTTCCTTGCTTCTGGATTAAGAAAATCTATGTAGCTCGATAAACCTGGCCAGCAGATTCCTATAAAAATATTCAGTGTTTTTCGAGTTATCAATAACATGACAAGATCGGATATTCCTTTGTTGAGAGATTTTGAAAATTGTATCAGTATTGTACATGGGTGAGTCTATGTTGTTCATCTGCAAGGATCATCACTGTAAGACATTAACAAGTTCCAAGAATGGCATCAAGGTAGGATGAGAACTTCAAGGTTCTCTTGGGAAATAGGTGATCATTTCACTGGATACCAGAGAAATGTGAAGTAGTTGATACTGAGGAGAATGATGAGATATGAACGTCTCCTCAATTCCATACGTTGACCCTAAACCAGGGTACTTAGAACAATGGTACAGAACTAGGTCAGTCAAAAATGATTACGAATATATTTAGATGCTATAAACGTAAATCATTTGCAAAATTACTTGAAAAGAAGGGAAGTTAGCTGGCAACCATAAATAATTCACAAGATTCATGTATAGAATAGATAATACTACAAGCAGGCTATGAAAATAATAAAAGCAGATTATAACACATATTATCTAGTCAATTGATCTTCTTAGTGACTACTTGTTGACGATGACCTGAAGTAAAAAAAATAACAACTGCCTGTCAGTCATTAGTCACGAATATGAGAATAGGATAGGAATAGGGGTATCTAATATAGTTGAAAACTAGAAGGTGTAATCAATTCCTTTCTACTTCTTGGGGTGCCTGACACTGAGTGGTTGAGTTTCAGATCCTGTTGGAATTCCAACGAATTATCGACGAAGTTAAATCGAAAGTATCGGCGATACATTTCTGAGCGTATTTATTGGATGTTATGTAACAGAGATTATTAGTATTTGAAGTATTAATGATTGTGAATCTGAATCACACCACATAACCTTTCATATAGTGATGCTATATATTATGAACGTCTCCTCAATTCCATACATACGGGTACTGAGGTCAATGGTACGGAACTAGGTTTCACACAGCATATAATTCAGATGCTATAAGGTCAAATCATCTGCAGAATCACTTAAAGAGAAGAAAAGTTAGATGGAAACCATTAAGGGAATACAAGATACATGTATAGAATACGTAATACTACAAGAAGGCTATTAAAATAATAAGGGCCAATTATAGCACATGTTACTCTAGTCAAGTAATCTTCTTAGTGACTACTTGTTGACAATGACCTCAAGTGAAATGTTTGACAACTACCTGTCAAGCATTAGTCACTCAACAAATGTATATATTTTACAATTGTGTTTATCAGTTCGGATTATAATGATGAACGAACAAACATCGAATGTTAATAAACAAGTACAATGAAAGAGACCATTTGTAATTCAGTAATGACAGGGAAAAGAGGAATGATAGAGTAATGCGTTCCATTATATGAGTTTATAAAAAACAGAAAGTTTTCTTAGAAATAAGAAACTACCAAGTGTTTCATAAAGTTGAAGAATTTTGTTAACTTAATGACATGCAGTGTTATTTTAAGGACCTTTGTCGCCATTACTAGCAAGACAAATAAAATATTCCGTTAGTATGAACTAACCTTCGAAATCACTTCCGTTTTCCCATTTCACAAAGTACTTTCCCTTGGCGCCTGCATATACGCTGTAACTCATATCAACTTTGATATGGGGATCTGAAATCGTTACTAATCTCCTATTAGTCGATGATAAATTCCTTTGCATTTCCTCTGGGTCACTGAAATTCTGAGGGTTCCATGTAAAGTATCTCTTGCCGTCTGTGTGGTCTATGTCCAGCCATATTGCGTCCAAAGGAAAATTGTGAGTGTCCATCAGAGCAACAATTTCTTTGACTTGTTCTTGGGTGTAGTACGACCAACGGCATTGGTGATACCCCAGAGTCCACAACTGCAATTAATAAACTAATATAAAAGCAATGAAGGTTTATTTGATATTTTCCTCGAATTCTGAAAACCAATATGAGGTGAAAAGTGACAAAGCTACAGTATGTTGTGTGTGATATGCACCTACCACAGTACTTTCTAGGTGAATTCGAAAAATACTTCAGTAGTTTGAGTAATAAATAATAAATACAATAACCTGAGGTATGGGAGCAACCCCTGCAAGAGATGTGAACTGTCTCACTACTTTCTTCGGGGTTGGTCCTAACAAAACGAAAAGATCCAACGTTCCACTCTCAACCATAAAGTATGCTGATGGTCTATCGCCTGTATAAGAGATGTCCACCCATTGCTCTGCAGCATTATGTAAAAATATACCAGATGTAGATTTTGCACTGAAATAAAAATGAGTCAATATTCACTGGATGAATATGGCATTTATATTTTCCTTGGTCGAATGCTCTTATTAGTATGCCTTGTGCGATCAAGTGACGACATATGGTCTTGAGTGTCATAGCGCTCTGGGGCGTCTCACTGATTTTTTGGATGCGCATTTGCCATTTTAACCGTAGGGAAACTCAGAAAACCTAGAGTGCTTTCGGGTTGGTTGGTGTGTTTGGTCAAAATTCCTCTCGTATCGAGATTAGTGTCTCTGTGCAACCAATAACAATGATTGAAAATTCCTGAATCTAGGCAGTTGTGCTACAGTATCCAGAAAAAAATTGCACTTCAAAAGAACTCCATAATCTATGTGCAAGCAAAAAGTGTGTAATAAGAGAGGGATAGCAGAGTATTTCAATCATTCTCTAGATTCTAGATGAATGATTTACATTTATTTCTCAACTTATATTGTTTTTTCCTATAATTCTCTCTTGTGAGTTGAATTGGGAAAGGGAATCTCATCCACTCAGTAGATATTGTATAAAATATATCATCAAAATTAAGATGCCTTGAAACCCTGGTGTGTTTACTTATACCTGTGAAAGTTTGGGATAAAAGTGGCGAAATCTGGATTACTTGATTTCAGGTCGATAATTGAGCTTTTGGAGGTTTCCGTACAATACTTACAGATGTCGCCAACACGCTCTTGTCAGTCTCGTCTGAAGCTAATGACAGTCGGGTTTTTCCACTTTTATTTGATTGGCTAGCGAGAAGAGATCGCAACCTACAGGATAATGGGTGGACAATGAGATACCAGTAACAACGTTTCGATATTCGAAAGCAATGAAATCAACAAATAAACACGATAAAAACATCGTACCCATCAAAATTTCAAAGTGACATGACAATATGACAATCAACTTGACACTTGTCATCAAATTTGAAAAATGAGAACATAATGCCATCTACCGAAAAAATAGGGGAAACCTTCAAAAGCGTCGATTGTTTTTTTTTGCCACAAAAATCTAAACAAAATCTAATCAGTGGAATCACCAGGGTTTTAGGCATCTTAATCAAAATAAACATACCATCGGCCCGAGAAACTACCCCTGGGGCGTACCACATATCATCTATCAATATATTATTAAATTAACTTGTAATCTGTGTGATACGATCTGAAGGAATGGTATCACTAACTTATATAACGAAAATATTAGCATTGTTTATAGAGAAATGATAGATGTGGAAATATCATTTGAAGTGATTGATAGTACGAGTAGATGCCACTAGTGATTTCATTTCCAAGTCATGTCTTTTCTCACGGACGTCCAAGCCTGAATCACATATTCTCTTGGAAACTTATACATATTTTCAAAAGATGGCAATCAATTCAGAAAAAAAAGTCGATTTTCTCGTCAATGTCGCAGATCTTTCATGTTTTGAAGATTATTTCAATGCCTAAATTTGCATTTCATTCATGAAATCATAACGCCAACTGTATTTTGAAGCTTCATTATCTTTTTTTAACATTTCAGTCAAACTGAGAGACAGAACTCTGCACCCATTTTCCCCTTCAAAGAAGGAAACTTTTTCGTGCATTGTCAAGTAAACGGAAATATCGACATAATAGGGTAGATGGCGTAACAAAAACGTTTCAAATCCTTTTACACGGGCGTTGACTGATTATATTAACTAACAATAGTGGGGGAGCCAACGATGCTAAATCGGGATTTACACGTGCGTCATGGCGACCTATTGGGAAGTTCATCATCCAGATACGCCTCTATCGGAAAATATTTGAACTATTTCATCACGTAAAACAAAAACAAACTTCTGAATGTGAACTTATGGTACACTTCTCTAACACATTCACACACTGATTAGTCTACACATTTGTTTCACGCAGAACTTTGCCAAAATTCGAAAAACACAAGGTACAATACAAAATATAACGCAAAAAATAGTAAACATATGTTTTTGACAGATTACGATCAGCTGATTACGGTTTGTTGCCGACATTTTCGAACAGACATCAGCACCCTCATCGGTAGAAATTCTTCCCAATTGGGTTGCGAAGCTTAGATGATAAAAAAAAATGTTGTATAATGTATACCTTTTCATCGGTGGGGAAAGCGGCTATATATTTTCAAAAATGTAAAAAAACTATTGCGTGGACGTACTCGAGGGCGTCAGATGTTGATATCATCTATGTCCTAAATATTTTAAAAAATGTACGTATGTCAATCTGATGAGGGTGGTCGTACGTAAGGGTTGAAAATAAAAAAATAAAAATTTTTTATCGAGCGCGAACAAAAGCTCTTATACAATAATTTGACGGTTTGGATGTGACGCAGACTAGCGGCCGTTATTAGAATGTGAAAAAAAATTCCTCATTTTGAAATATACAAGCGCGTCAGATTAAGATTATATATGGTTCATCTTTACGACCTAGACGTTGCAGTCATAATCTGACGATTATCTGGAGGAATTCGACTATTCTGTCAATTTGAGTTTTTTTTTAATTTTTTTCAAATCATTGTACTTAATTGAAAAGCTCAGGAAAAAGCATGCAGGTGGAAAAGTGTTTTTTTAGTAGAATACTTGTATTTATGGGAAAATAATTATAAGCAATTAAATTTTTAAAATTTTGAAACGGTGGATATTCTTTGTAAACAATATCATGCTACGAACGAGTTTGTGTGAAACACTTTCATGGCAACAGAAACCAGAGTGGGGACGGAGTGAGAGAGCAATAGATAGAGAAAGAGTGAGAGAGAAATAGAAACGCGAAGAGGGGAATATAAGCCTCACGTAGCTGCACGCATTAAACTTCATCGATGAATTTTTATTATTTCGGCTTGTGGAAATCGTTAGATTATATATTTTTTGTAATTCTTAAATTATTCCCTTCAAAATAAAAAAAAATTAGCTACGTTCGAGAATGTTGAGATGACGTTTTTTTTTAAACTTTGTAGCCCTCCTCCTTCTTTCAGGATATAACCAACTCACCCTACCTCAATCTGACGCGCTCGAGAATTTCAGATGATCAATTTTTTTTATAATCTGATCCTTTATCCTTGGAGGGCGGCCGTGTATATAGGGCTCATATATGGTGGAAGTACTCAACCGCGTACAAGGTATACCCCTGTATATTAATCTGCGGCGCTTTAGTAAATGCCGAAATATCCCCATGGGCTCCCCTATTACACTGATATGAGCAAACTGAATTGTTTTAACTTCATTATTTTCCACCACAAAATAATGAAGTAACAAACAATACTTAGAAGCACGGTATGGGCCGCAATGTGTAGGAGATTTCAAAAGTTTAGAGAATCTATACAAGAAACTTTCAAGTTCCCACAATAGTATAACTTTCCTGTGCAAATGCCGAGATAATAAAATAATTCCCAAAGGTTTGAGACTTAGAATTCCGTATGATAGCCAGCAATGTAGAAGAATCATAGAGAGGGCAGGGTATGCTATGTTAGGAGAGAGAATACAATTTCACCGAAGGAACAAGGTAATATTTGAAAATGATATTTTTAGACTAGAACAATTCACGAAAGAAAATATGATACAGAACGATTTCAATTATTTTTATAACTGTATTCAAAACTCCTATAAAAACTTTGATAACGATAGAAAACAGTTCATATTGATAAATTCAGAAATCTTTCTGAAGAAAAGCAGCATGAATATTTGACAAATACCCTCACTAGTCAAAATTTCGCCGAGAAAACCGTTGTTAATCTATCTTCTCTAATATTGAATAACAATGAGAAACTTTTATTAGCAAAAGGTTTTAATTTTGTAGTAATTCCAAAAACAGCTCATAATTCACCAGAATAGATAGCTGGTTAAAAATTCCACCACAAAGAACACGATACTCACGAATGTCCGTATACAAGTGGTACTGATCCATAGAGTGCCATCGGAGATCCAACTTCATATCCTGCGTTGTCAGAATTCCTCAATCTCAGAGGATCCATTGAGGAGTTGGTCGTTTGCGGCAACTCCAAATCCATAGAATGGTGGTGGAGTCCGTAAAGCCTTGCAGCTCCATGGAATCCTGCCAAGAACGCAAATGTTTGGCTGTTTTCTTCCTGAAATTTTTGTCGTTGTTAGAATTTATCCATAGATCTATTCATATAATATTATATACATCGTAAGAATATACTGCATGCTTTCATCTTGAAAAAAAAATTAATTACTGATAACTTGAGGTAGCATGACTTCATACATTTATTCCTAATATGTTCGAAATATAATAGATTTCCATGAAAACATTTCCACAAATATATCAATCACACATATACCTATGCATGGCGAGAATACGTGAAATAATTTGGAAGAGGAATCGTCACAGATTCCAATAATGATACAACTACAACTCAATCGGGTTGGGACATGGTATCAAAAATTAGTTCGAAACTACTCTTATTAGGTAGAATAGTCACGAAAAACAATCATACCATCAAAAAAAAAAATTTAAGTCATTTAGTTTTATTTAAAAAAGACCTCAAAAATCGAGAGCGCTCGAAATGGAATTTATCTAGCGTAACGTCACGATACTGTTGGGACTCGGAGCGGCACGTTCATCAGTCTGCGCCAGCGTTGCCACAGCTACTCCGTTCGGAGTAGATCTACTCCCATTGCATGTGTTTTACTCCGCTACTCCAAATTATCGAAATCTACTCCGCTTTGTAAGTTGTAAGTGTGTCTATTTTGTTAAGAGTTTCGTTCATTTTATAGGAGGTTTATTTATTTTTTGATCTCAGATTTTTTTGACACATAGCGTAGTTATATATGAAATATATAACTACTTCACTCCTCGACTTCAAAACCTATTTGGTTTTGGTTTCACCGCCAAAAATACCCGATTTTACCTGCACGCTATTTCAAAATTCCCGCATTTTAGCCCCTTTCCATACCTAGGCTTTCGAAACTCCCTTTTCTCCAAACACTCGAAATTTTTCCAAGAGGAATGACATAATGATGTGATACATTGATAAAAATAAAGTTTTATTTCATATAACAAACAGAGTACAAAAAAAACAAACATTAAAATAAAAAATGAATAAACAATACAAAAATCATCTTTATATAACAAAAACAAATATTCCAAAATATATTCCAAATGAAATAAAATAAAGAAGGTAAAATCAGAAAAAATAAATAACTCTAGGTAACACAGTCATATATATATATATATATATATATATATATATATATATATATATATATATGATGCGTTGTTTTTTCGGGTTTCATTCCGTGTTCTGTGGTTTTGATCCTCTGAAGGATAATTCTCACAACGTTTCGGCAAAGTCTCATTTGCCATCTTCTAGGTGATGTCTTGAGTTTCGATCTCCGAACTCGACTGTCGAGTTCGGAGATCGAAACTCAAGACATCACCTAGAAGATGGCAAATGAGACTTTGCCGAAACGTTGTGAGAATTATCCTTCAGAGGATCAAAACCACAGAACACGGAATGAAACCCGAAAAAACAACGCATCATACTTCGTCCGTGAGAATCTTCATGCTAACATATATATATATATATATATATATATATATATATATATATATATATATATATATATATATATATATATATATATATATATATATATATATTTATTTTTCAAGAGAAAATCAGTTCCAGATTTTGTTTTTCGACATTTCATCAGTTGGTTCGAAGTTAACCACACCCCCAAACGACGATACCCCTTCTTTGGTGAAAAGAATTGATTTTATTGTGTTTGTTTCTAGCTGAGTGGTTTTTGTATTCGTTAAGACACTGACCCTTTCTACTACTACCTCATCCATAATTATAATCCTTATATTGTGAATTCCGTGTTCCGTGATTCTGATTTCCTGTCATTCTAGTTTCTTTCTAAAGGGCAAATTTCAGGCCACAAGCCGTGTTCTTCCAATCTTTTCTCAAAATGTTGACAATGTTTTATGTTTTCCCAAGCTCTTGGAATTGCCCCCATTTTATCCGCAAAATTCAAATACCCGCAAAATCGCCCTCACAGCTCAAAAATACCCGCATTTCGGGTAATTACCCGCCAATCGGCAACACTAGACGAAAGGCCCAACAGTATAATGACGTCACGCGCTTTCTCCCATTCGTAGAAGCGTTTTGAAATTCGGGGTTTTCAAAACGCTGTAGCACTCTCAAAAATGATGCGAGAGATTTGGGAAAAAAATTTTCATAACAAAGTCTCATGCGTAGATTCCAAATATTCAAAGAAAATTTTTTATGTCCCAACCCTATTACCTGAAGCCGGTTAAAGTATTGAAAAAAAAAACTACAAATGAAATCATTCAACCACCATAAAAAATTACTTTCATGTCATACATACTAATTTCATTACGAATCGAGAATTCATTACTTAGTACTTTTTGAAAGTCATTATTCTGTGGAGTAGTTTGGATTATTGACCTACCAAAATCTGAGCAAGTATTTTTATATATGCGAAGTTGTTATTTTGGGAGTTTATCCGTTGGTTTGTCGATATTGAGTTTCGTCGTTTCTCCAACATCTCAGTTGGTATTTTCAAGAATGTTACTGCTCCTTCTGGGTGCCAGCAACTGCGAATTTACGTTATACGAGAAGTTGCTGACTAACAGGACGCACTTCATTTAGAAGAAACTATTTAACGCAGCAATTTAAGAAATCGGCTCTAATATCGATTTGGTTTGATATATCTGATATTGGATCGGGACGCTCTCATCAAAATGCTGAGACAGCTGAGAGGTATCTGTATCTGTAGAGTAGGGAGGGTGAGTATAGACTCACAACACTTAGGCCACAATATGGCTCATTGTACATCCTCCCAAGGAGTCGCCCTCCTAGGACATTGTCCAACCTGCCTTATCCAGGAAGGAGGACAGGTCACCAGGGGGCATTTCCTTAATATCGGCAGGTGTAGGCCAAGACTCACCGAACACACACTCTCTTATGGACGATAGCTCCAGACATTCACATAAGACATGCCTGACAGTTTCATCTTCCTGTTCACACATCCTGCATAGAGGTGTGTCCACTAGCCCTATAATATGGAGGTGTTTCCTTAGTTGACAGTGTCCAGTAAGGAATCCCACTGTTAATCGTAGGTTCTTCCTGGTCATCGCCAAATATTTATTTGGATCCAGCTTCTCAGGGTCGCCCAGGGTGATCCTGACAAAACTGTATCCTTTGGTTTCATCCCATCTCTTAAGGGATTGAGTATGGGTGTAACGTTTGGCTAGTTCCGCAATTGTCGAAGTCGTCAAGCCATGGGTCTCACCTGGTCCCAAAATTTTCAGTCCAGCCGCCATCCTGGCCAAAGAGGCAGCAATGCGGTTACCTTTGCTCCTGTCGTGTCCTTTCACCCACCTTATTACGATATTATTATCTACCGAGGCGTTAGCTAAATCTTGGAGGCACTCTAGTGGTAACCCTGAGATAATACGTTGTCTATTCAAGGTTAGTAGGGCTTGTCTACTATCAGTGTAGATTATTATGTTTTTGCCAGAAATATCTTTTCTGGTTAGCTCTTTTGTGGCGATTGAGATACCAGCCAGTTCTGTTTGAACCACGCTGGTATCTTTTCCACACACAGCTGAGAGGTATTCAATAGCCATATTATTTTAATGCGTTTTCTGAGGTCCTAATTTCATGTTTATTTTCTATTAGAACACTTACATTTTCCATGAAGAATCTGCTTCCGTCCAAGTCAATTTCCAGTAATCCATCTTCGTTGTAAAATTCGAGTTTGAATGGTGCACCACTTGTGATTTTTACCCTAATTTCACGGGTAATGTTTTTGTCTGGATATAAGTTCAGGAATGAACTGTCGCCCTGTGATGAAATGAAGCTGAAAAAATTGAAACAATATAAAGCAGTTGAGCCCATTTTGAAACGATAACAGTGAGCGAGAGCAATTGTTGCGTCAACAAATGACCACTGCTCACACCGCGGAAAGAGTGATCGCTGGATCCCAGAATTGTGCGTCCTGAGCAGGCGCATCGAACCCCGGATGACAGACCATATAATGTGTGCGGCATGCCGCCGGTCCGACCTCGATTTCTGAAAGCAGCGTTCAGAAATTCCAAGAAAACCCACAATCATAATAACAAGTTCCTAATTTCAGGGCTCTTGTTCTTCCATCAGATTTTGACGGACGGTATTCTCTGGGTGTACCACGATATATATCCCTTTCAGGTAGGCTGGCCATTCTCGAAGCACTTTGGAAAGTTGCATTTCAATTCATCTGTCCACTGGAATCGTTGTTGTTCTCAACTTTGTTGAGAACCGCCTTATTTTTTTTCCAGTATATCTCGTTGAAACTCCCATAAAGCCCCCCTATTATCATTATAAGGTTTGAGTCCCACCATCACGACCCTGAACGCAATTAAATTGGGGTTGACTATAGAGGCCCTGTTTCTTGTTATCATAACCAGAAAATTAGACATGTGAAGAGGTTAGCCAAGCAAATCAACCCCCGTTACCTGAGAGGAAATAGCTTTCCTCTTCCAAATACGCATGGTTTTGTGTGTTATCACCTGGTCCGTTGAACAAGATTCCTGGGTGGATTGAAAGAGCTGAAAATTACGTATGTGTCCACTCAAGATTCTTCCCAAAACGAGTGTCTGAGATGTAAGTCAACAATCGTAGCTCCTTGTTATGTCAATGATATATGGCAGGCCCTTCATCTAGATATTACATAGATATCGATACCCATCACCCAACTTGGATGAAGTTATTTTCGACATTAACCTAGCAAGCTATAAAAAATCCGAAATATAAAACTTTCTGTGGTTTGGATCATAAGAAGGAATTCGAACTCTTGATGACATGAGAAAAAAAGTTGTAGGTCTCTCTGCTGTTGTAAAGGTGTTAGTATAGTCTAGGAACGGATGCTTTTGGTTACAAAATCTTCTCCCGAAACCATTTAAGGCCAAGCAATAGAGATATTTCCCTTGAGAAAAATACTACCTGGAAGCCGCCTGTGCCATCCCGTGCAGAACAGTCCATAATTTATTCCCACCGTGTCCTCTACTAGAAAATGCCATTTTTTAATTTGATATAAACAATAAACAACGAATATTAGCCTTTTTTTTTGTTTTTTTGATTGTAAAATGGAAACTATTGAAGTAGTATTAACGAAATAAACTGTAGAGAATTGAATTCCGAAGAGAATGACGGGTTAAACGATCCGATTGGATAATGAGAACTGGAGAAAAGCGGGCAAAAACCGGAAAATTTTGTTTTGTTTTTTTAATTCATAACTCTGCCATTTTTCAATATTGAGAACTGTCGTTCGATTGGAATTTGAAAAATAGATTTGGAAAAAATACGATTTCTCGATAAAACGCATGAGTGTGTTAAAAACTAGTGAGAACATGAGGGAAAACGTCCAACCGCGAGTGGCTCTATTGCTTGGCATATTTGACATTTGTTAACTGTAGAGGAAGAATGAAGAGGCAAACGTTCCACTTGCTATAACTTCATTTCTGCGACAGTTCTGATGCTCAGATCTAACGAAGATTGTGTTGATACTTGCTGCGAGAGTGTTCCTGACTATTGGCATTGTTTTACCACTAGGTATAAACATCTCTTCGGCGTTGAGGAGAAGGATGCTTCCATCCACTGCATGTCAAGTACATATCCTTTGAATACATTATTCCTTCCATTCACGAAAAATGGACTGAGAAAAACCATACACATAATTGACTTACGGTACAGTGACAGGCTCTGATACCAAAACATCAGATAATTCATAGCGTTTGGAATTCTTTTCTGCAATCTTGATCCTCAATTTGCGATCCCCCAGAAAAGATAATTCCAAAATGCGAGCTTCGTTGTTTTTGTTCGAAAGAGGAACCCTCACAATATTTTCTTCAGAACTCCACGAAGATAATTCTGCTTTGAAAGTGGAATACTCAGGAAGGGCAAAATTCCGTAATTTACTGAAACAAAACGGCAATCAGAAATGAGCACTGCAATTTCAATGTTTTATATGGGTTTTGAGTTCAAGAATGCTTAAAATTATCAATACCAAAAAATAAAAATACACTCTTTCTAGTGTGCCCAGGAGGCAGAGCCTTGTGCAGAGCCTTGTGCGAGTAAGGGTGGGCGAATATTGTAAGGTGCCGAAGCGCAGACATTTGAACGTCCATCAAATATTGATTAGTTACAAATGAAGTTGCTTACTTTTTCAATTCTGAGCAGTAGGTGGTGTTTTTGATGAGCTTGATACGATCGAAAAACGAATGATAAGTAACTCTTGTTAAAATATATACCTAATACCAAACAATTCATGACTGAGATGAGTTTCATAAGATCTGTTTCCATTGAAATATTGAAATGAATTTTTTCATTTGAAATCGATATGTTTCTGGATTCGAAATGACCTTTCGTAAAATTATATATTGGGTCGAAATAAAACAGGGATTTTCATTGTCTTCAAAAAAGAAAATCAACATAGAACAACACGTACTAAACAACATTTTGATTTATCTATCTGGAGTTTCAGGCTAAGACTTCATATTTGGGCAAAACTTCCATTCATTAACAACTTTTTCAACTTTGAAGGTTGCTCACTAAGTCAACTTACTTGCAGAATGGGATCCTGGAACAATTTCTGAATATCGTGTGATCTGCTCCCTGTGTGGTTGCCAAAATGGCGACCAAAATTGTGAATCTGAAAGTAAGAACATATTCTAGTTCTTTTATCATAGAAATGGATTAGGTAGTGAATTTTGACATAGGTATTCTAAACATGATTATATTCACGCTTGATACGCCTATTAGATATTATACCCGTAGAGTCTAAAGAAATGACTGATAAACGCTTAAGAAATGAGAGGAAAATGGGAAATATCAGTTCCGTAGTTTTCTGGGTTTGTAACCTACCACAATCTGAAAAAATACAAATTAATATTGAAATCTATACAAGTGTAGAAGGGCAGATTCTCAATCTACCCCGAAAAGTTGCTGCGTCTAATTGGCTTGTTCTATCCAAAAAGAACTGTTTGTCAATAGACGCAGCAACTTTTCGGGCTAGATCTGCCCTTCAACACTTGTATAGATTTCAATATTAATTCTTATTTTCTCAAATTGTGGTAGATAACAAACCCAGAAAACTCCCACAAAATAATGATGTTTAAACAGTAATAAGAAATACTTGTCTATTTCCTGAGAAGAAATTAAAATTATTAACACTTATGTAAAAAAAAAATGTATTCAGAGAGGAAGTCAACTGAGATTGCAGACACTAAAAATAATTCAATTATAATAATTTTTGAAGTTATTTCGAGGAATAACAAACGAGTGGCAAGGTAAAGACTAAAGCGCAATAGTATAATTTGTGGAATTTGAATATTTTCAGGATGCAATAATTTTGGAGTAGTAAATGGTCGTGAAAAGGCAGAAATGGATCTTCTACACATCAAGATATCAAAGAGAGATACGAAGTACTGAATGAAGAGAATAATACAAGCGTTCACAATAATCATGATAATTGAGCTATTGAGTGTTTAGGTTTCAAAAATTGTGAGATTTGTATCATACAGTTGAGGGAGAATTCTTTGGCAGTTCAGTACCAGCTTGAACGTTACTCGGTAAAATTCATGCAAGCTCTTCCAGAGCATCCTGGCTAACCGAGAGTATTGTAACGAAATGTGCTAGCGCCGGCCCTGCCGCCTATCGATGCGAATTAGCGCGAGTTTCCAGGAACGACTATACTCGCGTGATCGCGGCTCATCCAGAAGATTCGACTGTGAAGATTTTTCTAGATGGTTCTCCACTGTATGAGCTCGTATATATAAGCGGAAGCCGTTCACGCCAGCAGCAGAATTGTTAGTACAGAGAGTTTTAGTAGCGAGCGAGCATTGTAAAGTTATCGGAGTGATTTAAGTGACTGTGTTGTATTGTTTTGTGATAGAGAGTTTTGATAAAAGTAGTTTAGTGTTGTTTGGTGTTTTAATTGACGAACCCAGGGATATATCGTAACATTCGAGGAGAGGCTGAAATTACATTGGTTCTTGGGCGACTCACCATCACAGATACAGTTTACGTCGCAGATATAGAAGATGAATTCATACTCGGAATGGACTTGATCAGTGACTATGGATTTTCATTCGACAATGAGGAGAAGATTATGAGGTTCGAAGGAGAAGAATTTGTACTTACAACTCCAGCAGAAAAGGCAATGCCTGTGAAACTGCGTTTAATGAAAACTGCGAGAATTCCTGGATTTTCGGAGAAAGTAGTTTGTGCTGCAGTTGAAGAAGACCCTGGGTGCTGCGTTGGAGTAGTCCAGCCATGTGGTGAATCCCCCAGCAATTTGGTATTTGCACGTGCCTTAGTTAAAACGAACCAAACGATTCCTGTGAGAGTTGCCAACGTGTTTCCTGGAGAAATAACTGTTAAGGCAGGCGATGTTATTGGAACATGTGAACCTGTTACTTGGGTAGCGACTTGTAATTCAAATGAACATCAAGAAATGAAGGCAGACTCTGAGAGTGTTATATCAATTCTCGAAAAATCATGTCAACACTTATCAACAGAGGAACTGAAAGCTGCCAAGAACTTCATCCGGAGTGAAAGTGACATTTTTGATTCGACAACAACAGAAAGAACTGATTTGGTCAAACACAGAATCGATACTGGCCAAGCTCATCCGATTCGGCAACCACCAAGAAGAATTCCATTCGCCAAGCAACAGGAGGTGTAAGAACTTGTCGACAAGATGATGAAGAACGGTGTGATTGAAGAGTCATCGAGCCCTTGGTCTGCACCTGTTGTGTTAGTTTCCAAGAAGGATGGATCTACGAGATTCTCTGTCGATTACAGGAAATTAAATGATGTCACCAAGAAGGACAGTTACCCTCTACCAAGAATAGATGACACATTAACAACTTTGGCAGGTTCCCGTTGGTTCTCAACATTAGATCTGAAGAGCGGATACTGGCAAGTAGGCATACATGAAGACGACAAGGAGAAGACTGCATTCTCAACTGGGAGTGGACTTTACCAGTTCACTGTTATGCCGTTTGGATTGTGCAATGCTCCAGCAACGTTTGAGAGACTAATGGAGCTGGTCCTTCGGGGGCTCACTTGGAAAACTTGTCTTGTATACCTCGACGACGTTTTGGTCATGGGAAAGACATTCGAAGAACATCTGCACAACCTGCAAGAAGTTTTTCAACGATTCAGGGACGCCAACCTCAAACTGAATCTTCAGAAATGTTCATTGTTCCAGAAAGAAGTGGATTTTTTAGGTTACACAGTTTCATCAGACGGTATCCGAACAGACCAAAAGAAGATACAGGCGATAAGAGACTGGCCGAGGCCAAGAGACAAACATGAAGTGAGGAGTTTCCTAGGTCTCTGCACCTACTACCGTCGTTTCGTAGAAGGATTTGCTGATATTGCGGCACCCCTACATAAGTTGACAGAAGATCGAGTCAAATTCGTCTGGTCCAACGAAAGTGAACGAGCATTTGGGAAACTGAAAGTTGCTCTATGTTCTAGCCCCATTTTAAGTTTCCCACGTCAACGAGGCCTGTTTGTGTTGGACACAGATGCCAGTAATAATGGTATTGGAGCCGTACTATCGCAAGAGCAAGATGGTCAGGAAAAAGTAATCGAGTTCTACAGCAAAGTACTCACCAAGCCAGAAAGAAATTATTGCGTAACGAGAAAAGAGCTACTGGCAATAATCAAGGCTGTAGACCACTTCCACAAATTTCTGTACGGAAGAGAGTTCCTAATCAGAACAGATGATGCAGCTCTGAAGTGGTTACTCGAAATGAAGACTCCTGAAGGACAAGTAGCAAGGTGGATTGAGAAGTTGAACCAGTATCACTTCAGGATAAAACATCGACGAGGACGATTGCATAACAACGCAGATGCCTTGTCAAGAAGACCTTGTTCGGATACTTGTAAACACTATGAGCGAATTGAAGGTCGCGAAGGAATCAACCAAGTCAGATTGATAGTTGACGACAATTGGACGACAGCAAAAATGCGAGAAGACCAGGAGAATGATCCAAACGTTGCAGAATTTTTGAAATGGAAAGAAAATGGAGCGGAAAGACCCACCTGGAAAGACATCTCAGATCGATCACCAACGTTCAAGGCACTGTGGGCACAATGGGATTCCTTAATTGTGGAGAATGGTCTGCTGAAGAGGGCTTGGGAGTCAGCCGATGGCAAGAAAGTGAGTTCCCAACTGGTTGTGCCCATGTCGAGAATAGAGGATGTTTTGTTAGAGATTCATGGTGGTAAATCAGGTGGACATCTAGGAGTTAACAAAACCTTGGATAAGATACGGCAAAGGTTCTACTGGGTCCAATGTCGAGAAGATGTCGAGAGATGGTGCCGAAGATGCCCAAAATGCGAAGCAAGCAAAGGTCCTAGAACAAGATCAAGGGGCGAGATGGAACAATACAATGTTGGTGCTCCCTTCGAACGAATCGCCATCGATGTAGCTGGACCGTTCCCGATGACGAATGATGGCAACAAATACATCCTCGTTGTCATGGATTATTTCAGTAAATGGGTTGAAGCTTACGCCTTGCCTAATCAAGAAGCATCCACCGTTGCAAGAGCCCTGGTGGACAACATGTTTACAAGGTTTGGAGTACCAATGGAGCTACATTCCGATCAAGGAAGAAATTTGGAATCGAATTTATTCAGGAAGATTTGTGAATTGATGGGAATTAGCAAGACCAGAACTACTGCCCTCCACCCACAGTCTGATGGCATGGTCGAGAGGTTCAACATGACTATGGAAGAACACCTTTCCAAAGTAGTAGAAGACTCAAAAAGACTGGAATCGACACCTTCAACTATTCTTGATGGCCTATCGGGCAGCTGTGCACGATTCCACAAAGCTCACCCCAGCCAGTATCATCTTCGGGAGAGATCTCCGTTTGCCCTGTGACTTGGTGTTCGGATCCCCAAGTACTGAGGAAAAAGAGGTACAGGATTATGCAGATGAACTACGGGACAGCTTGATAAGGATTCACGAAATTGCGAGAAGAAGATTGAAGATTGCTAGTGACAGGATGAAGGCTCGATACGATCTCAAGGCAAATACTGGTGGATTCAAAGAAGGAGATCGAGTGTGGCTGTACAACCCTCGTCGTAGAAAAGGAATTTCTCCCAAACTAACACCATGCTGGGAAGGACCCTATTCGATAGTCAAGAGAATAAATGACGTGGTGTACAGGATTCAACGTAGCCCTAGAGCAAAAATGAAGGTCGTTCACCTAGAAAGACTTAAACGTTACAATGGCGATGATGACATACTGTTTGATCGGGACGATCAAAATTGAGAGGGGGATAATGTAACGAAATGTGCTAGCGCCGGCCCTGCCGCCTATCGATGCGAATTAGCGCGAGTTTCCAGGAACGACTATACTCGCGTGATCGCGGCTCATCCAGAAGATTCGACTGTGAAGATTTGTCTAGATGATTCTCCACTGTATGAGCTCGTATACATAAGCGGAAGCCGTTCACGCCAGCAGCAGAATTGTTAGTACAGAGAGTTTTAGTAGCGAGCGAGCATTGGAAAGTTATCGGAGTGATTTAAGTGACTGTGTTGTATTGTTTTGTGATAGAGAGTTTTAATAAAAGTAGTTTAGTGTTGTTTAGTGTTTTAATTGACGAACCCAGGGATATGTCGTAACAGTATTTTAATTGATTTGTGTGGGAATGATGGTGATGCAACAGGCAATTCTTGGTGCCTTAACTCTTATAAATGCTAAATAATAAATAAATAATAAATAATAAATAATAAATAAATAATCAGTTACAGGTCTTTTGTTTAGAACTTCCTGTTTGGTTCTAAAATGCTTATGGGAGTAGGTGTGTCACTTGTGTCTAGATACACTTCGAAATATTTGTGAATAGAGAGTATACCGATTCGATTAGAATATTTTCAAAACTCACAAGAAGTTGACTGAATTGACCACATTACTGAATCAAAAATTCATGGTTGTTCCATCTTCATTCAGTTCCTTGTACACGTCATCAAATATTACAATACAATCAGATGAAAACTTGAATGAATCAACAAATAAGGTTTTTCACATGCAAATTATTCCTATTCACATGGGAGATTTCCAATGACAACTGTCCCATGACAAGGTTATCGAAACGAAGTAACTCAGATGACAGGGGAATGAACGGATATTATAAAAAGATGACAAAAATATATTTTGTTGAATCGTCTCTGAGAACAGTAACATCAAAACACGATATCGTCGATTGCCAAGATCAGTTGTAGTATTGAAAACCTAATCTGAAAAAGATTGAGTTTTGAATCACTTCGAGGGAGATTTTTCCCGTGGGTATCAAATAGGAATGGAGTTTAATATATCTCCTCCCTTAATTCGCTCAGTTTCCTTAGACTGTCTGAATTTCAATTGATTTTTAGAGGTATCACTATTCTCACAACTCATATAACACGATATTACATAAATTGTCTTCAATATTATGATAATTGTGACGTTGTGATCGCATTTTCCCCAAGAAAAGCATGAAATCTTGTAACCTGAGTATCAAAGTATTAATCTAGTAATCTAAGGTATTGAATTATTTGATTGAGTATTTTATGAAGTAGGTATACAACGATATTATCGTAGATTGAACATATTTCTGGCATTGGAAAGACACTGCCTTATGAAATATGAGGAATACTATATGAATAGGCCGACATATTTATCATTTGTCTAGGGAACGAATATTTCAACCGGTCTGTCAGTATTATTATTTTTATTTTGTTTATCAACGCAAAACTGAAGATGTTTTTTCTAGAAAATTTGCATTGAGATATGTTCAGGAACGAGTTCAGATAACCGTTTCGAACTAGATAATAAAATAAAAAATTGATGTTTATAAAAATAAAACTTTCAGAAGAAACTATAAATCGATCAGTAATATACCTATTACTGTTAATTTCGATATGACAAGCGAAATAGTTAAGGATTGTAAATTTTTATCTCTGTCAAAAATAATGCTGTATGAAGACAAAGCTTCTTTAGATAATTTCATGGCAATTCAGTAAGTACTTTGCTTGAAATAAATCAATCAAATATGTACAATGAGATTGATTATTTGCCATTCACAAAAAAAAACAAGATCAGGGAATTGAATATTAACTGTCCTCAAATGACTCTGAGAAAATTTCTATACATTGCTCTTTCCTTTTTAGCCTTTATATTTGCTGAGTTTTTTTCCATCATTTATACAACAATTTTTTGGTTCTGAAAGTACTTCTCGTAAAAATTAATTAATTTGCAGGCTGAATTGAAATCAAAGATGTCTCAACTGCATCCACTGCGAGAAATGGACTATAGTTATGGTTAACATTTTACTTGTAATTGTCCCCAAACGATGGAAGTGGAAAAAGTAGTGAGCCCATATTTATAGTCCTCAGAGAATGAGCCAAATAGTATTCTCCTTCAAATGTGATTGTAGGTATTGATGTTTCTGAACAATGTTAGCAAAAAAGGCTAAAATTATTTGCGAACTTACCTAATCATGGCTAACACACTTTTAGCATTGCATCTAGCAGCTGGAATTTATATTTGCTTATCTCGTTTGACTTGAGTGAGAAAACAATTAGAAATAATCAGCACTCTAGTGATATTAAAATTCAGGAAACATTCCTCAGACTTTCGGTTTAGGTACTGTATTCGACAACAATAGCAAACTTTCATTAACAAAATGTAATGTCCACCAAAACTACGAATATTTATCCTTTATATGATATAAAAATGTAATCAGACGAATATAAATTACAGTTTCTTTAATCGAATGTAGATATGAAGAGACTAAAATAATTGACATAAGATTAATTGGCAAATAAACATGACAGGGTCGGGCTTGAATACCTCATTGGATAATGTATCGACGTTCTGAAAATATTGGGAGTGCAATCATCTGATCGATAGTGCGATGTTTCCATTGAATACTTTCCTGAGACGTACAAAAAAAAGAAGATTGCCATCGTGTGTTTTGCCTTGAGACTTCAAATTATTGTTTTTTTCTATAGTATATTCCAATCCAAGATTCAGAGTACTTATACAATGATCCGAGAGTGATCGCCTCGTGACTTGCTGGATTCAAGTCAAGTCAAATATATTTTAATGTTAGAAAAAAAAATCTCATTGACAAAGCATGAATATTCAGAATAAAATAATATGCAATGGTCAAACGACCAAAAACTTCTGAAATATATTGCAATCATATTTTGTCCTCGTTGCGGCCCTAGTAAAAAATTATAATCGCCTGCTTGTGTGTGCATTTTCTGAATCTCAGATGGAATATACTCAAGCAACGTATCAGCATTGACCTTTATTCAATCCTCGTGTGAATTTTCAATATTTCATATTTTTGGAAATATACCCAGGTGACCTCCATCAATACCCAATATCATTTTGTATTTTCAAATGAGATATATCTATCCAATATCATTCTTGATAAAACATTGGATTTGTTTTGTCACATGGCATGTTGCTATTCAATAATGATAATAATTTTGTAAAAAATTTGTTAATCTGAAATCATTTATCTACTTGATATACACACATCATAAATCCATGATATCAATGGTTTGAAGACAGCAGCGGGATTCAACTTTGAAGAAGTATTTATATCCGATAAATTACTTTATCAGTCAATTCGAAAATGGTAGAGGGTTTCTAGATTCGATCTTAATATTCTTGTGTTTCAGATATAGATTTCAAAGCTCAACAGGTTCTTGACAGAGAAGAAATCTAATAACCAAAAGTAAAATAAGTCTCATATATCTAGCCCTTTGGAATAATTTATCAATATAGAGATTGAAAACATGGTGTCAATATATATATATATATATATATATATATATATATATATATATATATATAGGAAAGTAATTCGTGACTGATTAATGAATATGTAGTGAATCTTTTGGGGTTGCAGTCAGTTGTGTTGGGCTATATCACAAAGAAAGTAAGTAACCATTCCTGATATATTATCATATGATAAATTGTTATGTATTATAGACGTCCTGAGGAAGGCAATAAAGATTGCCGAAAGCTTGACGAATAACAAAGAGTTTTCTTTGTGATATAGCCCAACACAACTGACTGCAACCCCAAAAGATTCACATATATATATATATATATATATATATATATATATATATATATATATATATATATATATATATATATATATGTTACAGTGAGGGTTTTCACGGATGCTTGAGTATGCGAAATTGGTATTCTGGGAGTTTATCCGTTGATTTGTCGGTATTGACAAATCAACGGATAAACTCCCAGAATGGGAATTCATTGAGCAATTCAGAAGTTTATGCTGAATGTAACGACAAAAACATACTTATTCCACCACGCCCACACTCACTTCCTGAGGAAATCATTTTGTCATGAAAAAATTTGGGACATAAAGTTATTTCATTATTGAGTTATGATTTGCCAAGAAACCTTCTTTCCAATAGTAGATGAACCAAATCTCAAAAACATCTTTTGGTCTATTCTTCCGAATGAAATCTCTGATTTTTCATTTCATGGTTTTTTTGAGACACCCTATACAAATAATACTATCGATCAATTTAAATGCACTAAATTTCAATTCTCGAAGATGCTAACTCAATTGACTTTCACTGTCGTTTTAACTTGAATGAATTAAACTCATACTCTGTGTAAACAGTGCAAAATGCACTATTTGGAATGACAAAATGGGTTTCATCTTTTACTATATTAAATGCCAAGGAATGTATTGGTTGAATTTCTGCAGCGTGCACTTGCTCAGTTAATGATAACTTTCCTCTGATTGATATCTTCGATTATTCAGAATAAATCCATTGAAATAATACTGCAGCCATGTGCGCAAAAAAAGGTTCGACATACTATCTAAAGTGAGTTTATGTGGCTGCATTAGACACACCAATTGGAGGAAACTGACCCTGTTCAGAGTTATCGTATAGTTCGAAAGTCCATCAGATGATTTCAATTGTGATTCAGCAGTAAGAGACAATGTACTAGATCGTCTTTATTCAAATATAAATCGGATCAAATATCAAAACGACAACGTAAGAGTTGTAGCATTTGAAAAGAGTACTCCAAAATTGAGGTCTGTCAGAGATGTACCATCGGTTGTGGAATTGTAGACCATTCTTTCAACTTTCGATGGATCTGAAACAACACAAGTATGAAAGAACAGTTGAAGATTTAATATGAAAGAATAGTCGAAAATCAGAGCAGAAAGTCATTTTGGATAGATAACCCAAAATGGTAGTTACTTAGATAGTAAACGATAAATGGGTGCATATATTAAATTTTCAATAAGAAATTGTTATATCCAGATTTATTGTCACCATTCCAATCCAGTTGAAAAATGAATTTCAGCGACTAGCCTGACCGTTTCAGCAGTAAAATTGGCTAATTAACTATTAAAATTTAGAAAGGACTTGTTTCATTTTTCACTGTCAATGGAACAGTATCTTATACGATTTTCAAAATTGAAAATATAGTTTAATGCTAACTCAGTAACGTATCAGTATATATAATATATAGTATAATGATATTCCAATTCTTGTATTATCTGTTTTCAGGAAAGATTGGTATTAGCTGCAATATCATGAAAAGCAGAAATGGCAGTTCAATAATATGTACATATACATGTATGTGACATTTATGGATAAGCATATGTAAAACAATCAGTCAATTTTCCCTTTACAATGTTGCAATCACGTATCAGATCAAATCTTAGTCAATTATATCATTTGCCCTAAAAACAGAAGTTATAAGAATTCAAATATTTTCTATTTTCCAAGGAAGACAAATTTTCGAAAAATTAACTCTATGATTAATTCACCTCCTCAAACAACTTCCAGACAATAATTCGGTATTTTGCGATAGTTGCACTTGCTAGAATATTATAACTATTGGTAAATTTACCTGATACTGAGGCACGGTGAACTATAACACTGTTGAATGATCCGTTGTAATTTAAATCTCCGTCAATTTTCCTGAAAAAAATAAAACAGTGAATTCGCTCAATAAATATGAACATCGCGAAAAAACTCACTCAATTTTCAGGTTACCGTCGTAGGTGAATTTCAAGAGGTAAAACTTGTTATTGTTGGCATATTCAAAGCTGGTGAAATCGTCACCATAAAGTAAACCCTCAGCTTTTCCATTCTGAAAGCACAAGCAGTTATAAATTGATGAGAATACCATGAATGATTGATGAAGTCATCATAAAACTTTGCGTTCGAAAAATTTATGATTGCCATACATACCGAATCCAGATTTACATAAAGGGTATATGCAGTGTCGATCATGTCTGTCGTGGAACGTTTGACGTCATCCTTCAATGGTACTATGCTTCCACCCCTGTGGAATACTGGAGACTGAAACGAATTAACAACAAAAATTCATCATCAGATACATACCTCCTATAATAATAAAGCATTATTTTCAGAAATTGGGAAAAATTTGACCTTCTAGCAGAGTTCGTTCAATTTTATCCACCCCAAAGAACAGAAATATGATTTTCCTTGAATCGCTAGGAAATGTTGACATTTGAGACAAAATCAAAATTTCCTTACTATAAGAAAATGATAATTACTTACAACGTCGGACTCAGCTGAAATTGTTCTAGTATCACCTCCGTAATAAACTGCCCAGTCTTGATCTGCTCTGTACCAACGCACGTTCCTGTCACCAGGGAAATGTACATCTACGCTTGAGGTATCCACTTGGAAAACTGGAGTTGCCAAAACATCAGATCCTATAGCAGACGAAAATAATGAAAATGTATTTTTTTAAATGCAGGTTTGTGAATAATATGAATTTTCTTCAGGTATGTTTTCATGCGTTCTTTCTGGTTTATTAAATTCACTTCGTCAGGACAAACTCAGTCGAAGGGTCCAGTTTGACGAAATTTCAAAAATGTTTTTTTTTCGTTTTCCAGTAGTCACAAGTTTGTGATTAGCCATTCCCGGAATGTGAAAGGGTTCAAAACCAGAAATGGTACGGAGAGAAGGATAATGAAATATATTCTCCCCGATTTCTTGGGACTGAATTTCGTGATGAGATTGTATCATCGATCCGGTAAACGAAACTAGAAGGTTTATTTTAAATTCGTATTCCTTTGAAACATATTACCATCAACGAGACCAAAAAGTGATAGTGGTCCCAACAAAATAATGAACAATTCGTGGAATTTTCGAACCTGTCGATATCAAGCCATAATTTTCATCGATTGATATATAGAATGCAATCTTATGAAAGTAAGTACATGACGAAAATTCTAGCGCACAGAAACCGTCAGGTTTCGAATTAAATTAGCGATCTTTAAATCTCTCGACCTAATATACACATATTCAACGCCACTCAAATATCTTAGTCTGAATGATGATTTTGTTGGATGGTGATGGTTCGCACTTCCATTGTCTGTTTTTTTAACTTCAGTGAAACCTGTTGCTAAGAACGAAAGGATAAGGTAATCGAATCCAAACAAAAGGTTAAAATGGATTTTTTGGTCAAGAATGAAATAAAAGATTTGATGGATCAAAAAAAATTATGTTGTGACAGAAACATTGAGATATGGAATATGAAATATTATCCAAAAAAATTAAATAAAGAAATGAATGAAATATATCGAAGACGATTGTGGATACCAGCAATCGAAACGTCGTGAGTATAACTTGAAACTTGGTCTCAACATACTATTTCATTCATTTTTTCATTTAATTTTTTTGACTAATGTTTCATATTCGATATCTCAATTTTTCTGTCACAACATTATTTTCTTTGATCAATCAAACCTTGAATTTCATTTTTTACCAAGAAATACCAAGTTTAGTTTTAGCTCTGCTGGAGTGAACACGTTAAATTAGTGCGTTCCGATATAGTGCCAAAAAGTTGAAAAATAGTACGGGAGAAATGGTGGAAAACAACGACGTAACAATTGCTCAATTATATGAAGAGATACTTAGGAGTAAGACAGAACTGAAGAATAGCATTGAGGCCAGTGAAACAAGAGTACTACTGGAAATCGGTAAAAAATAAAATACAATAAATAAATAACACAGTAATTAAAAACAAAATGGAAATTTGCAATATGTTCAATGTATACTACAGTGAATTAGGAGAAAAATTCGCGAAAAAAATTAAAGAACCACGTGATTTTCATGATATACAAAAGCAAATTGAAGACACCATGTTTCTATTTCCCTCTGATCAAAATGAGGTTAAGGAAATGATAATGGAATTGAAGACAAAAAAGTCACCAGGTGATGATGGTATCAGATCGGAAACGCTTAAACAAATAGCAGATGAAATCAAGATTCCACTTGCTTACTTTATAAATCGATGCTTAGATACAGGGTACTTTCCAAAAATTTTAAAAATAGGGACTATAAAACATCTGTATAAAAGTGGGGATAAGAAAGAAATGGTAAATTACAGACCACTATCACTCATATCAAACATATCAAAAATAATAGAAAAAATTTTGAAAAAAAGGTTATTGAGTTTCTTAAACAAACATAATATTATATCGAATAAGCAGTATGGATTTAGAACGGGAAGATCTACGGAAGATGCCATATATGCCTTAACATCATACGTTTATAATTCTTTAGACAAGAAAAAACCGACCTTGGGTATATTCATAGATCTTTCTAAAGCATTCGATACTGTCTGTCATAATAAACTCTTACACAAATTATATGAGTATGGAATCAGAGGAAAGATTTACGATTTGATTCGAAGCTATTTAACAGATAGACAACAAAAAGTGAGCATAGATAATACCAAAAGCGATTATCGAACAGTTTCTTACGGAGTGCCTCAAGGAACTGTATTAGGGCCGTTACTATTTACCATTTATATCAACGGGTTGTTGGAACTGAGAACTGAAGGCCATATCCTGAGTTTTGCAGACGACACAACTATCTTGTACAGTTCTAATACTTGGCAGGAACTCATATCAGTTGTGGAAAAGGACATGAACAAAATAGAAAAATGGTTTCGATTTAACAAGTTAACATTAAATTTTACCAAAACCAAGTATTTACCCTTCACTTCTTACTCCAACGGACTTCCTAATATGGGACCCCTGAGAATAGGGGATAGTTATGAAATACCAGAAGCTACTTCAGTTAAATACCTTGGCATTATAATAGATCGGCATTTGAGATGGGATTTACAAATAAGAAATCTTCTTATAAAATTGGGAGGGTTGCTATATAAATTCAAATACTTGAGAGATTTTCTAGATATCCAACATCTGAGAACATTATATTTTGCGTTAGTCGAATCCCAATTGCAATATGGAATAGTGGGATGGGGTGGGGTGAGCGATACTCATTTGGAAAACTTGAATATATTACATAAATTCATACTCAAAATAATATACCAAAAATCCCGTACTTACTCAAGCGACAATTTGTTTAAAGAAATCGAAATTTTGGATGTAAGGCAACTCTTCTGTTTGAATATATTGAAAAATATAAAGAAAGGAAATATAACACTTCAGCCTTTAGGTCACGAATATAGCACTAGAAATAAGTATTGTGGTAAAGTAATTATGCCTTATTGTAATAAATATATCGGACAGAGAAACGCAAGCTATCTGGGGCCTCGATTATACTGCTTAGTACCACAGGAAGTAAGGCAATATGAAAAATCATTTTTATTCAGGAAAAAAGTAAAAAGGTGGATTCTTCAAACGGAAAGAAATTTCTTTCATGATTTCATTAATCAAAAATGAAGAATGATCGAATAGGGCTGCTAGCATATTCACATTATAATCATTCACTCCTACGCTATACAGAAATGATTCACCTATTTTATTTTATTTATATTTTATCAATCATAACGTTTCAAACATTTATATTTTACTATTCGTTACATTTATTTTATATTTTAATTTGTGCGTTTCGAAAGTTTTCAGCAGTTAATACGTGCCCAAAAAACGTATACAAAAAAGATGCACATACTTTTATATTTTATCAATTATAACTTTCATATTTACTATTCGTGACATTTATTTTTATTTTTATAATTTACTTTGTGCGTTTTGAATGTTTTAAGTAGTGCACTATTATTTGATTGGACGATTTAAATCGGTTTAATATTCCATGAATAGTTATTGTAAGCCAGCGATTTTTCTTAATTATAAGTTAGAATTATTCAAAGTATTGTTTATCACTAATAGTTTTTATTCAACACTGAATCGCGCACAAGCACTCAACATCTTTCTAGTTGTTGAGAGCTTCAGCGATTACCCAGGTTTATTTTGCATGTTTTGTCCTTAAATTCTATGTCCATTGTATCTTCATCAGTCAAAATAAACATTATTATTATTATTATTATTATTATTAATACATTTCAAACTTTCAACAGAGTCAATAATATAGATGATGGAAGTCCGAATCATTACCATTCACATTCAAGTAAACGAGACTTTTGTTGTAAGAATTGTCACTCCAGAAATCCAAATTGGAAGGTTTAAATCGATTGAGATTTTTTTTTCCAAATTGTTGATGAAAATACATTCAATTTTCTATTGAGGATTTTCCTGGTGGCCCAAAATACAAAACAGTAACGTGTTCAAGTTGTTTCTTTTTCAAAATGCTTTGAAGAACGGACACCAATGTAAAATTAAACTCCATCAATCGATAGAATCAAATCCGTCAGATTTATGATTTATACATAAAATTATATACAGGGTGTAACTGAATAAGTGTAAAACATTTAAGAAGGTGATTCCTCGTTGAAAATAAGATAGGATCTTTCATATAAAGAAACTCCATTGGAGCATCTTTTGTTGAGAGACAGCCCCTGAAAGAAGGGAAATGAAATTTGTATACCCATTTTTTTCACGAGCACTGAAAAAGTTACAATATTCAATTTCGAAAATTCACAAACTGACCAATTTAATTGTCACTATCGCTTATAGCGACCTACCAGATTAGTTTCGTATTTCCGCTTTTATGACGATGTATCTCTGTAGTTGTTCATAAAATAATTTTCTGCTAATTTTGGGCAAAAAACCCAGGAGACATTTTTTGTTTAGAATGAGACAGGCTATCGGAAATGAATTTTTAAATGGTAAACAAATAATAAGAAAAAAGTTACATTGGAAATAAATTGCGTTTTCCACCCCCTACAACCATGGGGTAAACCAAATAAATTACTGGCTGAGTATCTTTTTGGTAGTACAAAACGTCAGGTTAATTTCAATATTTTAACTTTTTCAGTGCGTGTGATAAAAATTTTATGTACCCCCTTTCAGGGGCTGTATCTTAACAAGGGTTGCTCCCATGGTGTTTCTTTATATGAAAGATCCTATATTTTTTTCGATGAGGAATCACCTCCCTAAATGTTTCACACTTATTCAGTAACACCCTATATAGAAGAAAGGTCAAACTCTAATAATATAGGAAGATATATTACCAATAGTTATTTCACTAATTTGCCTACACATATTCTAAAGGTTAATATAGTGGTTTGACTAGTCAACTCGTACGGGAAATGATTACTCTGATTGCTGTATTGCCAGAGATGTATCTGTCAATTCTTGATGATGACTCAAGTTTAGAAGTCGAACTGTCAAAAATCTCAACATTTCTCATACAGATAATTGCGCAAAAGAACTATTTTCTAAAATACTACCTACATGACTTATAATAAATCTTTCGAGACAAACTAGAATTGAATGAAAATGTGCAGCAATAAGAGATCAGAGATACTTTCAGAATATCGTTAACAAATCGCAAAAAAAATTGAACTCTTTCACCAAATCAATTGACATTTGTTCTTTCATTGACAAAGACATATATGACTAGTGGAAAAAGCAGAGTTTGAAAACCGATAACCGAATGTCAATAATAATATCTCTTTGAGCATGAACACACTCGAATAATTTTGAAAATTTCGAACGAAAATTGAAAGAAGAGTGATTTACAAGTCTCAATTATGCCACTTCTTGAGTTAACAAATTTGGTTAATAATACGTGACGTAAATCCATCATCAGATTGCATGAGTTACAGGTTTCAGGTATAAAAAGCCAAACACATTAAAGAACATGGAAGGATCATCATTTAAAGCGATTCACTATGAATGTCAAATTTGAAACGAATATCCATAAACATGACAATTAATGATTTTATCGAATTTTCAATAAATAGACAGATATTATATCGACTACTTACTTATAGATCTCTATAAAAAGATTCCACTTCCACACCGAAGATTCCAGCTTTACCGATCATTTGAAATTCTAATAATAGGATATTCTAAACACCTTTTATGATGCATTGTGTCTTACCAACTAAAATATATTCGTCATAGTTGATCATATCTGGGTACTCGTAGAAAAGTGGTCTCACTATTGGGTCTCCATATTTGGTATGTAGATAAAACAGCGTGTAGAACACTGGAATATATCTGTAACGGGTTTTCATTGCTTTTCTGATGGTCCCTTGCATATAATCGTATACCATATAGGGTTCTCGCCTGTTCACGTTGTTATTAGAATGGCTCCTGAAGAAAGGCAGCCAAACTGCTGCCTGAAGATGTAATAGTCAGACGAAGAGTACTCACGTATCTTTCCCACTCACCTGATACCATCTGAGAAGAAGATTGTCAGGTGTATTCCAGTCGAATCCCCCTATGTCAGCCCCGCAGAATACGTGCCCCAGGAGATTGGAGAGCATACATTCAGAATAGGAGATTGAAAGATAGGGCCATTCTGCTCTGTTATCACCGCTCCATATAGCAGCGTATCTTTGAGAACCAACGAAGTGGGATCGACTTAGTACGAAAGGTCGTTTTTTACCCTCATCTCTCTGCAAGAGACCCTGATGAGAGGCTCTGCTCTGTAAGTGAAAAAAATTAGTCAACAACTCAACAATAACATCCATTTCAGAATCAAATGTTAACCAATGGAGGAGGGGAAACTGCGTGGGTTGATTCGATAATGTTGAATAAAATCACTTTATTTCTTCATTCGTCTTTCAGATGATATACACGATATTAGAAATGTCAAATGAAAAAAATGCATAATCTGTGGATGTGTACAAACATGTGCATGAACATATAATATTGGCATAAAAGCATACAATTTGAACAGTAATGTCATAATAACTATGAACAAAGTTGAAAGACAATTAACGAATAGTGGAGTTTTAGCCGTTGTACCGACTTTCCTTGAAAAATTAGGTACTGCTGATTGTGATTACGAGCATCAAAATGTTGTTCCAAGCAGTGCTCAGTGTTAAAACCAGCATGTTGAATATAATGCCATCTGCTGAAGACTTCATGTTGCAGTTGCCACTGGAGAAAGAGTAGAAACGTAAGGTACATGCAAGACCACTTTTCGCCTGAATTCAGTTTTTCGTAAGAATCACAACCTAAACAGCTACATTATGACAAATCATCCTTCGAACAATTCTCGCATTATAATTTTTAAGTTGTTGTAGAATCCATTTTTTTAATGTCGAATTGGTCCTTATGACCTTTATATTTTTGAGATATTCTTTCATGCCATCTAGAGACACTTTTATATAGTTTGCAGCCTTCGGTTTCGCTCACCAATACTATCTAATCCTTCGAGATTGGGATGGGGACGGGTGATCTTTGCCCCAGAAAGCTTGAGCCTTCGGTTCCGCTCACCAATACTATCTAAGCCCTCGAGATTGGGATGAGGACAGGTGATTTTTTCCTCAGAAAGCTTAGTCTGTTTCACAAACGGGTCCAAACTGGAGGAGGGACAAGCCCGAGCAAGAGCTTACTTGGAAAATGGATAGAGAAGCTATGCCTACGCGCTTGGTTCCCCAACAATAGTTTTCCAAGAAGAGGTGTTTGCTATCCTGAAGGCAATCAGAATAGAGAAAGTGGGGCAAGGCTCAGAGACAACGAGGGGGCGAACCAGGTAGCCAAGCAAGGAGCTGGGCAACGATACTATGTGCCCGGACCTGCACTCGGTATAACAAGGAGAATAGTAACAACGGCGCTGAATCAGTGGACCCTTTGAATATTAGGAAAAGAGTGGAGAGGGATATACGGCTGTCAGTAGAAAAAGCGGATGTTAGCGGGCCCCGACAGAGCAAGGGAAGCCAAAATACTGAAGCTGAGCCGCAAAGAACTCCTACTCTCAGTGGGAGTTCGAACCAGATATTGCGGCCTCAGGAGACATATGACTGTCATCAGGCAGACCCACTATGCGCGGAATGTGGAGAGGAGGAAGACTCCTTCCACTTTCTTTGCAAATGTGGAATATATAGCAGGCTCTTACAAAATATCTTCGGAGCCGCCACTATCAAGGAAGAGGAATTAGACTCCTTGCAATGGAAGGATATTTCGATCTTTATAAGAAGGTCGAAGAGGTTTGAGCAGGTATCCGCTATGGAATGAGTGAGTGAAGATGCCGGAGTATGCGAAAAGGGTACACTGAGCCAAGCCGTTGACGCTTGCGTCCTCCACTCATTACCATAAACATCTGAGCCGTCACATAATTCAACCTCCTGGCATAACTCACTAAGAGTTTCTCCTGCTGTATATAGATAGTACTCATACATATTCCCGAATAGAATATTAGCCTCTGAGATATTGTTCAATATATACATTGAGAATTCCTTTCCGCTAGTCTATTTCCCAAATTTATATAATATAGATAAAACAATTAACATACAATTATTTCAGGTGCTAGCAAGGTGCTACAGTGTATCGGAAATAACAGTCAATTATTAAAAAACCAGTAATGTGGATTATAACCTCTTATATCCTAAGTAGTGCATCATCATTCAATTCAATAGTTTTGCATCCCCCTATCCCATCCAAATAGTCACTAGGCTATTTTTCAATAAATTCATGGCAATCCCGAAGACGTATGATTTTGTATGGAGAGTAAATTTCAAATTCCACCTCTCACCGGAAAGAACTAGCTCTGTCAAAAAAATATGATAGCATTGAAACTGCAAAAAATTGAGTTCTGAAATTTCATCATTCGATGGATAATTTTTTTTTAGATTTGGCATTGATTCTTATTCTGAATTCAAGAGAGATCTACATATTTTTTATTCATTTAGCATATTTTATTGGTTTTGTTGGAATTTTACAAGTTTCGTGCAGGAACTTTGCATAATGGCTGGGTCAAGAAATGCTTTAATTTCGTGAGAAGGCAAGAATTGGTCATTCTTTAAGAACAGATATGTTCAATGTTGATTCTATCGCCTTCCTTTTCATGGCATTCCCGGAATTGAGTAAGAACTATTGTCAAGGGATAGCAGTGATGGCATTATTTACTTTCTCTTTTGACAAATATTAATTTGTATAAGAATAGTCAGACGATACATCGTTTTCTTTTGATTCCGTTTTATAGCAAAGTCGGGTGCTCTGGAAAGTACTGATTCAATAATGACATACCTGGAGAAATCCATATACGTTCATCAGATCCCTATGTTTAACGTTGCCGTTTTCGAGCACATCGTGCGGTAAAGAATTCTCGTTCTCAAATGCATTAAATACAGAAGGTTCGTTCATATCGTTCCAGGTACCAGCTAAGGTTTCCGTACTCCCAACGAACTTGTCGTAGGCGTACCAGCTGGCCCAGTAGTCCCTTCCAGCGTCGCTCAAAAAGTCAATGTAGCTTGATCTGCCTGGCCAACAGTCACCTTCAAAAAATAAAAACATTATGGTTGGGAATTAGTTCGTTTCGTTTTTCCGGTAAGAATATAGTTTCTCAAACTTCATTTTATACTCGAAAATATACAAATTCCTTTATGAAATCTGACTTATCAATCAACCCCGAGAAAGCATTTTATATTCCTTAATTTGTCATTACTTATCTCGTTTGTTCCAATTCTATATTTCATGAAATTGAGTGGTTCAATCTATTCCGAAAACTGTATAAAGGTGGATCGGATCCAGTCAAGTCAAACCAATTTTGAGGTGAACCAAAGTTGTAAGATAAATGTAGTCAATGAGTTTGAATGTCTGGAAAATGACAAAATCGCATTAAAAAAAATTGAGATGACCTTGGGAGTATAACCTTTGGTCAGCTATAAACGATGATTGGTCTGTTATCGAAACCTACTCAATAGAATATCGATATCAAGTCAGTTATGAATAAATCTATAGTGAGACTGAATCTTTCACCCCTTTCAGACACCAATAGCGCAATAATAAAAAGCCTCTTTCAGTCATTTCATCACTTGTGCTCGACACCCAAATAGTCTGTTGATTTCATCCCTTGATTATTTCACTGTCGCCGAGTATTGAAAATTCCTGACAGTGGCTTGATAGTTCGTCATTTTTCCACCTCCAATTATTGAATTAGAAATCGTTCTCCACCTGTTTTGTTACCAACTCACCCTGAAAGTCGGTGCCATTTGGATTCTTGATGAAATATTTATCTTTAGCTCCCGTATAAACCGCATAGTTGTCATCAACCTTGATGTGAGGATCTTGAATAGAAACGAGTTTCCTGTTGGTAGAGGCGATTGTTTTTTGCATTCCTACCGGATCCGGGAAATTGTTGTAGTTCCAGGTGAAATACCTCTTGCCGTCTGTGTAGTCAATGTCAAGCCAAATGGCGTCCATAGGGAAATCACCCTGGTCCATCCTGGATATCACTTCAAGAACTTCGCTTTGTGTTGCATAAGAATATCTGGATTGGTGATATCCAAGTGCCCACAGCTGAAAAATAATACGGGCTCAAAATGGGTTGCTGTAGCTACTAGAAATTAGTTAGAAAATCAGTAAGAACGATACCAATGAGAAATCTACTATAATAATGTAAGGGTTTCAATAAAAAGTTGATCTCACCAATTCACAAATTAATATTGATGACTAGGTTGTTGAAAATGAAATTCAGTGGTTCCTCATAAACGTTCATAAGGTTGAACGCCAGAAATATAAGGGATGATGAAAACGATAAATTTCGCTGAAAAATTCAATCTTAAACAACTATCAGTGGCAAGACAAGAAATAACTTCTAGAAAATAATGAGCCGGAATACGATGAATTGTTAGGTGTGTCCGAGCTTCTGAGCCGTTGTCTGCAGGTTTTTGGACCTGACATTTCGTCTGCATCTGCAGCAGATATTCTCAAAGGCGATGCGGCAATGCTCAAAGTATCCTTCTTTGAATTGTTCTGAAATTGTTCTAAAATTGTTCGTTTTCGTTAACCAGCTGACGAACGTCAACCCTCAGAAGTTGAAACTTGTGCGAGCAATGGATCAACGAGGCCTTACCTTTTAACGTGCGATTACCCAGCACGGTGGCCCGGCGAGGATTCGAACCCCGGCCTTCCGCTTGATAGGCAGATATGCTAACCAATACACTACCGAGACCACTGCGAGGCTCTGATTTGCTTTGAACCTGCTGACCACGGCTCAGAGCCCGGAAACTTCTAACAATTTATCAGTTACCGGCCGTGAAAGTCTACGTTCGTTTATAAGGTTTTTCGTGACATGGATGAGGGGTGTAAAACTAAGTGATATTGAAAAAACAAATATATAAAATTTGAGACACATCATACTTAGTTCCATTTGAATTCCATTTTTTCCATTATTTTGTTGAAGAAAATTTTTGTACCCTTTTTGGTCGATGAAAGAATTGCATTATTTCAATACAACTTTTATTTTGTGAAGAATAAAATATGTTCTATTTTGTTGGAAATTTGGACTTGGCCAATTTTAACATCACTAACATTATATTATCTAACTTTTTTATGTTTCAGTTTCGTATTATATTCTAAGATGCGAAATATAAATATTGGATGAAGGGATCAGGTTGTTTGATGAAAAAATATATATTATGTCAACATGATCCTGAACTTGGACTTGGTTGGAGTGTTGTGGTAGATCTATTGAGTATAAATCAACAAAGCTATGCTTTTAGAATTTTCTATAACAATTTCTTCACTATTCACACTTATGGTCCATCTGAAAATACTTGCCTTCTTCGCAACAGATACTGTGAGGGAGAATCGTTTGGTCAGATGACTTGTGGAACCATCAAAATTTCTCCAAAAAAAAAAGTGCGGTTTCAAATCAAAATCTAATCAAAAATCTTTATTTCCGTCGACCTGTGTAAGGCATGGAAAATGTCACATACAATATACAATACATGAACTCACTATTATAAAACTTGCTGAATAAATTCAACAGTCTATGTATGCTAAATTAGGTATGACTGGTCATCGGAGTGAATTCCAAGATGAATGAACCTCTGAAGAAGCAAGCCACTCGAGCCAGCGAAACGTCAGGAAGAAATTCCAAAAAACGACGGCCTTCAAACCCGAATAAAAGTAGTGATTCTGCAAATAATGGTTTACAAGAATCAAGAGGTTTTCTGAAACAGATTGTTCTGATGATTTTTTTTGTGAAACTAAGAGTTCATTGATTCTATTACAGTTGCCAAAACATATGATGCAGTAGTTGAGGGTGGAGTACACATATGCGTAATAATAACTCTTGAGAATATCGATGGAAACATAATTGCGAATATTCCATAAAACAAAACAATGTTTTGCTAATTTATTCAATATGAAATCAACTTGGTGATTCCAATTGAGCTGGGAATCGATAAATTTGGTTTGGTTAATGCATGGTGTGATCATCCTAATGAATGTGTTCGATACGCTGGAATGACAACTCAGTAGGAACCGTCATTGTGAGTCTAATTGTGGATCTGTTGAACTAATTGTGAAAGTCAAACGTTTCAACCTTAAGGAAAGGAAAGATAATCAGGTTGGTCAACTGAATATGATACATGAATACAACACTCATATGGAAATCGTTGACCTTCATGATAAGAGGATTGCAAACTACCGAATATAAAATTCGAGGAAAAAAATCGTGGTGACCACTCTTTTCAAACCTAGTTTTACAGTGCTACAGTCGATGCATGGAAGTTAGGCAGATTGGTGTATTATGAGAAACCTCGATCACAAATTGACTTCCGATTTCAATTGCTGCATGAAAGTTCAATTTGTTGATGTTAGACATGTTGTAGGAAAACATTTGCATAATCTGAGAACTTGTAAATTTTGCAAGAACATTACACATTATGACTCAGATGGTTGAAAACCCTGGCTTTATTTGGAATTTGATGACGACACTTTTATTATTGTTCATGGAGATGCTTTTATGACATTTTTACGAAAGTTTACTAATTTTATCGATAGTTGACGCCATAACAAAGTCAAATGATTTGTTCTTTTTTGAAGAGTTGACGATTTGCATTTTGATTCGAGGTAAAGATGCGTTATCATATATCTAGTTTGAAAAATATTCTCAGACGAACTTATCCTATGTGTAGAATACAAATAAGTATAATGAGGATGAGGAAATATGCGCTTTTCAAATTTGTAAAGCATATTTCATTTTTTCTGCATGAGAAAACCATCGAAGCACATGTTACCAATCACCTCATCACCTTTCATCCACCTACTTCAAACTATTTTATAAAGAAGTATATTCCATTTCTCACGAAAAAAAGTCCATTTTGACATTCTCGTTTAGTTCAGGACCAATCGACAAACCATACGTTTTGATTTGAGCAGTCAACAAAATGAGCGAAATCTAATGTCATATCAATGAAAACGAAATCAAATCAAGTATGGGGAATTTGGCCGGCATTCTAAACAAATGTGTAAAAGTGTAGCCAGCCGACTAGTCGCCAGAATGTACATTTCCTGAGACATTCGTTAGTCTTTTCATTGCAAGCGCCATTTGAAATTTTTGATGGAAGGGGTCATGGAAAAGGTGTAGAATCCGGTGTCCTCACCGATTTTGACGAAATTTTCAGGGAAGGTTAAAAACGCCATAAAATGATTATTGACATTGAAAATTTTCCGCGGAAACGATGGAAAAGTGTTTTTTTTAATAAAATACACTTTCGAGGTTAGAAACACCTAGAATAAAATTGATGAATATAACATAATTTTGGGCGTTCACTTACGTGATTTGGCGATATGACTCATCTAAAAATACTACTGTACAGTTTTTCTGCAAAAATATATAGCTTGGGTGTCTCAGTATTGGATATTTTTCATTTTGAAAATTGCTAAAATATCTGTAAATGAAGAATTTCGTTAGCTGACATTTCGCTGTCAAGTGTCAAAAATTGATGTTTAGAATATATGCAATGTTGTCACATTGCAAATTGATACCTAATGTAAACGAACCTAACTAACCTAATGTAACCGAACCTAACTAACCTTATGTAACCTAACCTAACTAACCTAATGTAACCTATTCTAAACTCTACACCCGGGTTTTGATCTTATAATATTAGGTATCAATTTGCAATGTGACAACATTGCATATATTCTAAACATCAATTTTTGACACTTGACAGCGAAATGTCAGCTAACGAAATTCTTCATTTACAGATATTTTAGCAATTTTCAAAATGAAAAATATCCAATACTGAGACACCCAAGCTATATATTTTTGCAGAAAAACTGTACAGTAGTATTTTTAGATGAGTCATATCGCCAAATCACGTAAGTAAACGCCCAAAATTATGTTATATTCATCAATTTTATTCTAGGTGTTTCTAACCTCGAAAGTGTATTTTATTGAAAAAAAAAACTTTTCCATCGTTTCCGCGGAAAATTTTCAATGTCAATAATCATTTTATGGCGTTTTTAACCTTTCCTGAAAATTTCGTCAAAATCGGTGAGGACACCGGATTCTACACCTTTACCGGGGTCATGAAACAGGAATGAGTCCCAACACCAAGGTTTTTTGATATCTTAATTATGACTGTACAAAGTGTAAAGTATTCTTGTTTCCCTAGTGGTTTACATTGATATAGTCATCCCTGCCAATACTGCAAATATCAAGTTCATATCACTTTATAAATATGAGTAATCTAATAAAAGAATTTCAACAAGACGAAACTATTTTTCCTTTGGTATCTAATGGGTTGATTCAGTACTATCAATCTCAGAGGAAAAATGTCTTTGCCCACCCCTTTCCTCCCAGGATATCCTCTAATACTCTCTGTATCCTACTCATTTAATATGATATCACACAATCCTACCTGTGGCAAGTGAGCTTTGCCAGTCAGATCCGTGATTTGTCTCACAACTTCTTTGGTGGTAGGTCCCAGAAGTACGAATATATCAGGAGTTCCCCCTTCAATCATGAAGTGACCAGATGGCTTGTCTTGTATTTTATTGTCGATATCCACCCATGTTTGAGCTGCATTGTGTACGAAAACTCCAGCTGTTTTCGTTGATCTGAAATTGCAGTTCCAATTCAGTCTTCAATAAAAAAAGATAAACAGTGTGTTTCATCCTTACGATTGCCCGCATAGGATTGGTTTGGAACCATACAATGCCATAGGGGAGCCAACTTCATAGCCGGCTGTATCGGAGTTTTTGAGTTTGAATGGGTCCATTGATCCATCAGCTGTGTTCGGCAATGCAATTTTAGTGGCGTGATGGTGGAGTCCGAACAATTGTTTGGCACCGGGGAAAGAGACCTCGAAGGAAAACGCTTGGCTTTCTTCAGTCTGAAATGAGCAAAAAAGAGTATATTGACCTTTTCTGACAAAAGTGCATTGTAATTTTTTGTGCAATACTTACACTATCGAAAACAAATCGTGATCCATCGAATACTACTTGCAGAACATCATTGTTATAAAATTCTACCATTACTGGAGGTCCTTTGCGTACAACAACCTTAGATCCTTCACCATTCGTTGCAGTCAGAGTTATAGAATCTGCAGATTGTGATTCAGATTTGTATCTGAAATGAATTCAATCATAGAAGTGAAAAGGGAGATATTAATGGAGCGTTCAATTTCGAAACGAACTTGACAGTATCACTACTTTTATTCGGGTTGGAAGGCCGTCGTTTTTTGGAATTTCTTCCTTAAAAAAAAACGACGGCCTTCCAACCCGAATAAAAGTAGTGATACTGAAAACCTCGGCCGCGAAAGCCTTAACTATTTTGAACTTGACAGTGTAATCTTATAACAATATATTTCCAATATTTTTAACAGGTGGTTATTGTCATCATCAGGGAGCTACAAAAATGAATACTACCGACTCAATTTTCAAAAGGTCTTCAATTGTATATCCGCCAAAGGTACTGATATTTATAATACTTCTCAAATTGTATCCGACTCTAGAATCTATTACGAGACGATTGGCATATAGTATAATCATGATTATATCATATAATCATCAATAGTACCGGACCAATTGTCTTGTCTTGATAATGACTCCGAATTGGGAGCCGAAACGTCGACAAAATAATGATTCCACACGATTCTAATCGGAAAATATGTTCGTGGCATGTCACATCAAATATTGAATTCTGGTATCACGAAGATACAACTAAGATTTATGTTAATGGATGATTATGATCTTCAGTAAAAAACATAGTAAAAATAAGAGAAAGGAGGCAGAATGAAACGAATACGTCAAAATGCCTTGGAAATAGTCCTATATCTAATGATGTGAATCATTCATTGATATTTTTTTCGCACCATGTTATATCTTCAGTGCTTCGAATAATTTAAAAAATGGTTCATTAGTAGGTACTCACCCAATCGTTTCAGGTTCCTTTTCAAGCACATATTGAAGTTCGTATCTTGGTTTAAATTTTTCCACAATCTTCATCCTCAATTTGTTACCTTTCAGAAAGGTAATCTCCAAATCAACTTGCCCGTTCTGACCATTAGCGAGAGGTATTCTGGCAACATCGTTTTGTTGTTCGGTTTCGGAAATGTGGGCTGAGAACTTGGCATCATCGCTCAATTCTACGTGTCGAAATTTTCTGAAAATCATTAACTCTTCGTTCATTTTCAGTTATTGCTTGATTCTTATAGGCAAAATCAGATATATTTTTATGGTTTTTTCTGTTGGACGTTCTTAAGAGTGCGCTCAGAAGGCATAGCCTTGTGCGGGTAAGGGACGGCTAATGTTCTTGAGTTCCGTACCGTGCCAGTTGTCCTGGCATTCCCCACTGATTTTTCAGTGGGGATTTTGGTGTTTCATCTGTGGGGAACCCTGAAAAACGTACTGGTATCTTGGCAATCATTATTAAACAATTGCTTAGAAGCATGTTTCGCGTATTACTACGGCCAAACGCTCGTAAAGCTGAAAATTTTCTGAATAAGGTGGGATCCCAGAAATATCGTAGATATGTTATATGCATATGCTGTAAATATGCTAAATAAATAAATATAATAAACTATGGCCGGGCATATTTCAAGATAGTTGATGAAAAATTTCACCGTCAATATCCCTTTCTATCTCAATATAAAAGAAGCTCAATGTGAATTGAATTCGAAGATGCAAATGATTTTGCTGAATGAGAAAAACTTCAAAACAAACACTGTACTGTTGTTGTATTTTTCGAATATTTGGGAGTTTTCATTTTCGCAAGATAAATGAAATGATAAAATAGAGACTTACGTGCAAAATGGAACTCTGGAGCAATCTTTGAAGAGACCATGGTCAGCAGTTGATACAACACTAATCAAAAATGCTATCCCCAATAGCAACCTGAAAAAAATGGAGAACGCTTTGAATTTTAATATTTTTATATACCTTCTCTTGTCAATTTTCCTTTGGTAACCGTATTCATTTACTCACTGATACTAACTCTCATCTGTTGATCTCAGCAGAAACTGATACTTTCAACTACCAACATGATAACCCAAATACATACCTATGTTTTTCCTGCCTAGTCATATTTCTAGGTCGATTTGAAGAGAATGTTGCAATGAGAGTAATTATACTTCTATATTACAGACAGTCGAAATATAAAGCGTGATTCCTCCAGTTATTTTCAGTTATATAAGTTTTATCAGAATGAACTATTGTTGAAAATTGAACGATCAGTCACCAGTGTCATTATTGGTTCATTATGATGATAGCCATGGTATCACTTATGTTAAGGTCAACATTTCCATTGAAATCATATTCACAATATCAATGAATTTGTTTTTATAAATATAATATCCACAAGTATATAACAATTCAGTTCGTTACTGTTAGTATGACCAACAAATCTTAAACAGATGAGTGTTCGAAGAATCTTAGAAAATTCAAACACTGATAGAGTTCAAATCGGTAATGCTAATAGTCCAGAATGCCTGCAGACTATGTGAAAAAAACGTTCATATCTTTGAATCAACTGAACATATTGAAATAAAAGAAGAATGGTTTGGAATCACTTTTTGAAATTTTTACAATGGGCAAGTAATTTTTACTTTCTTTTGGGTAGGCACACTTTTAAACATCATATTCCAATATTAGTGGTTCTCGGTAGTGTAGAGGTTAGCACGTCCGCCTTTCAAGCCGAAGCCTTGGGTTTAAATCCCCGCAAGACCACCGTTCTGGAATTCACACGTTAAAAGTTAAGGCCCCGTTAATCCATTTGCTCGCACAAAGGACCCCGCACTATTCTTATGGAAAACCGGTTTCGGTGAAAATCGCTGGAATTTCAATATGATGTCGCCCATGCCATCCTGAATAAAAGTTATCATTGCGCCAACTCTCTGAATGCCCGCGTTTGGATTCTACAGGGGGTCAAAGTTCGATATTTTGACGATTTTTCAAAAAATCCGGAATTTCATTTTCATTGTATCGATCTGAATTTTTATAATGGAATAGTCCACAATATGTGCATCAAAAAGTTCAAATGACAAAAGTTTCTAGAATCAAAACTGGCGGGTATACAGAGGGTTGAACTTTGTTTTTGGTAATTTTTATCGAACTTTTTTTGAGAAAATATTCGTTTTCCTGCAGATCCATGTGCAATTGATGTTACTTACAGTACATAAGAGGGCGATCATATTTTGCATTTGAACTAACCATCCAACTTTAAATATTTGAAAGGTACGGGGCGATCAAAAATATATTTTCAATTTCGGAAAAATGTATCCCTTCGTATAGTCAGCTTTCACCAATATATTCAGCTGATTTTTTGAAACTATGTAGCTAACATACATACAAATGTGTCAACGTCTGTGCTCATTAATCTGAATCCAAATAAAGTTGCGGCGATGGTCCAAAAAATATGGAGAAGGGATGTTTCGGAATAATTTGGAAATGATATTTCTTTTGTGCCTCTTTAACGTTTTTAAAAAGCCAAAGACAATTTTAAAAGATCAGATTAACACAATTTACTGTACTAAAATAACAACATTTTCGTTTCCAAGACTTGTACCTACTACTTTTCTGTGCAAGTAACTGTATTATTCCATATCCAAAATAGAGCAGTCCTTGGAATGTCATTCGATTGCTGTCAGAGTTATGGATGTTTTTGATAGCAAACATATTTTGATGTGTTGAACGTAGATGAAATGTTAGTATTTTCTAATAATTAGAGAATCGGTTGATGTTTTGGTCGTCAATTACCTGTTTTCTTTTATTTTCTGCTCTTCGAAGTTAAATAAGGTGAGATAATCATTATATTCAATTGTATCTCATATTTGAATATACCCAGGTCATCATGGCCTATCAAAATCAAGTAAATTGCTTTGTATGCGATACCCGATCAAGACCAGCTCGAATGTCACATCTTCTTCATGGAGAAGAACATTTGGAAAAGTGTCAAATAGCTATTTCTAGGCGGGATGCACGAGGTGGTCCCCCTCTCATCATAGGAGAAGAAACAAGAATATGTTTAAACTGTAATCGATCTATTATGAATGAAATAAGGGACTTGACGATTGATCCAACTTGTATAAGACTTAATGTTTTGACACAAACATCGAGCCATACATGCTTCATCTGCAATGCCGCCGATGATCAGCAAACTCTATCCAATAAATGCAGGGCCAATATTTTTGTTCATCGAAATATATTCATCCCGGATAACGTGAAGGCGTGCAGACATCATCTCGATGATAACAGTTTCATTTTGCCATTTCTATTACCAGGAATCCAGTTTGTAAATAGACCTTATCTGATAAAGGGACAGCAACTATCCATTTTCCTTCAAGGGCTTCGTTTTGTGGCTATTGAACACTCCAGCTATGAAGATGAGAACAATTTCAGTGAGGATGAGTTTCAGGCAATATCTCCTATAACCAAAGGACAATTTCGTAGTCTTTTTATGTTCTGTGATATGGTTCCGCAGGAACATGGTTATAGATATATAACGAAAAAAGACCTTATGACATTCCTCTGTAAATTGCGTCAGGGTCTGTCGGATGATTTCTTGAAGGTAATATTCCATTATCCCTCTAGGCAAGCCACCAGCTTAGCAATTTCTAAAGTAAGACAGTCTTTGATGCAAAGATTCGTTCCATCGAATATCGGCTTTGCAGCCATCGATAGGAATGTGTATATTAGAAGGCATGTGAGTGAGTTTTCCAATATTTTATATAACCCGACCCCAGCCAACACGAAGGCCATCGTTTACATCGACGGATCATACGCCGCCATAAATAAAAGTTGTAATTTCAGGATATTGCGCCAATCTTTCTGCCGGTACAAGGGACATCATCTGGTGAGACCAGTTTGATTGTGGCCCCGGATGGATATATACTGAGTATTCAAGGACCTTATTTCTCAGACGCTCGCAACAATGACGCAAGAATTTTGGAGAATCAGTTTGAAAGAAACTTAGAAGACATGAGGGGATGGTTTAATGAAGGTGACATTTTTGTTGTGGATCGGGGTTATCGAGATGCCATACCCTTACTGAATAATCTTGGCATACAATATGAAATGCCCGCGATTGTTCCACGAGGGCAACAACAGCTTTCCACCGAGGAAGCAAATAAATCTCGATTAGTGACGAAAACTAGATGGATAGTTGAAGCAAGAAATGGACATTTGAAAAGCATGTTTAAGTTTTTTGATAAAACGATCGAAATGCCACACGTACACAATCTTAGCGATCTATATCAAATCGCTGGTGCACTCATCAACAGCTTCCACCCCCCAGTCTCAATGAGAGGTGCCAATGCTCAGCTGGCACAAGAATTGTTACGAAAATCACAGGAGGTAAATGTCGTCCAGGCTCGAGTGGAAGTGGACAATCTTCATCTGAGAAATGGCCAATGGGTCCGTATGAATGGAAACCTGATTCCAAACTTTCCTCGCCTTACGATAGAATATCTAAGAGATTTGACCGTAGGTATATGCCAAGTTAAACTTTCACCTTCGTATATACAGGATAAATTGCAAAGGGAAGAAAATGAAGAGTTTCAGGTCGATATTTTCGAAGAGGAACCTGGATTCATGAGAGTCAGGGTTTTTTCGAGGTTCAGAAATGCCACAAAATATCAACTGTGGATCAAATATAATGATGGAGAAGAACCTGATGAACCAAACGAGCCCATATTAGGATATTTTTGTACTTGTAAAACCGGCGCCAGAACTTTAGGAACATGTGCGCATGTTGCCAGTGTTCTATGGTATCTTGGTCATGCTCGACATGACCCCAACAGTCGATACCCCTCAAGTTCCCTACTAAACTCAGTAATGGACGCGGCAAATAGACCACAACAAATGGTTCCTGATGGTGCGCTTGAAATAGTTGGGTAGTGAAACGATGACAGTCATGCCGGTGAATAAACTCCTCACAATTTATTTGAATAACATTTCAAAAAACCCAAGACCGGTATGTAAGTGGTCAATTTGGATGCATGACATTTCGTCTGAAGTCTAATTCTTTATTGCGATAGAAATCACTTGCATCCTCATTCTTCATTGCAATTGAATTAACTGCAGATTCAATCATTGTAATGGAAGATTTTTCCAATTATTTCAGAATGTCGCATGCTCTATTCAGTGATATCTATATAAGACCTACCCTACACTGATGAGGGGCGAAACCCCGAAACCGGTATAACTCGTTTCGGAAAACGAAATATGAATCGTCCGAAAGGCTGTCTTCATGGAAAAAATGTACTTGCTGAATTGATTCGACTCAGTTCAGTAGCTGTTGTAGTACTATCATCATTTCTGTTTTCTCTGAATCAGCCCATATGCTTGGAATCGTGCTGAATTCATGTTATGTACTTACTTTAATTCATATTTCATATATCTGTCAGTTGCGGTCACAATTTTTTGAAGACAATGGCAGTTGCGAAGACCTGAATATAAACCAAATCATCTCATTTCTCTCTACTTGTTCTTCCGCACACGATCTTTCTCGAGAATATATTATTTTCATACTGGATTTTCCTAAAACATCGGGTGGAGACAAGGTGGTCCTGGTCCTAATAGAGTTTCTGAATATATAAAAAATATGAATAGTAAACGGATACTTATATTTTTGAAAAAAAAATTTTTTTTTGGACCAACCTTTGTATATTCATAAATTCTCATTTCAGATAATTTGTTCATTGAAATGTTTCGAAGTTTGTCTAGTAAACAATATTATTTTCCGTTCCAAAGAAATTATTGATTATTCCAGAAATCAAGGAAATACTATACTTCAAAACCCTGTATAATTCAAACCGTGCCATTCGCGTGGTAGGCACTGTAGAACTTTTTGATCAATAATAACTCATCTACATTATATCAGAAAATAAAAGAAATTCACGGACGATTTTAGAAATCATTTCTAAATTATTCCGAAACATCCCTTCTCCATATTTTTTGGACCATCGCCGCAACTTCATTTGGATTCAGATTAATGAGCACAGACGTTGACACATTTGTATGTATGTTAGCTACATAGTTTCAAAAAATCAGCTGAATATATTGGTGAAAGCTGACTATACAAAGGGATACATTTTTCCGAAATTGAAAATATATTTTTGATCGCCCCGTACCTTTCAAATATTTAAAGTTGGATGGTTAGTTCAAATGCAAAATATGATCGCCCTCTTATGTACTGTAAGTAACATCAATTGCACATGGATCTGCAGGAAAACGAATATTTTCTCAAAAAAAGTTCGATAAAAATTACCAAAAACAAAGTTCAACCCTCTGTATACCCGCCAGTTTTGATTCTAGAAACTTTTGTCATTTGAACTTTTTGATGCACATATTGTGGACTATTCCATTATAAAAATTCAGATCGATACAATGAAAATGAAATTCCGGATTTTTTGAAAAATCGTCAAAATATCGAACTTTGACCCCCTGTAGAATCCAAACGCGGGCATTCAGAGAGTTGGCGCAATGATAACTTTTATTCAGAATGGCATGGGCGACATCATATTGGAATTTCAGCGATTTTCACCGAAACCGGTTTTCCATAAGATTAGTGCGGGGTCCTTTGGACTTCTGAGGGTTGACGTTCGTCAGCTTGTATAACGAAAACAAATTTAAAGAATTCGTGATCAATTTAAATTTGGAAAGTCAGCATTGTCCTCTAGGAAAAGTTTCAGCATTTTTCAATTCAAAACAAACAAAAAATAAACACAGTTTTCGATTAATAAACGCTCATACATTAGATTCCTTCAGTTTGGCAATTTCCAACTACAAACCTGATTTTGCTAAGCTAGCGAAATATACTCGAACGCTATGCTCACACTAATATGAATAATTAGTTAGTACGAATAATTTTTAGTTTTATATTTTCCCACCTGATGCAATAAAAAATAATACATAATTGTGTACTGAACTATGCTATGTCATTCAAAATTTTAGGAAGTATATAATTGGAAGATTGCACTATCAACTGACTGGGAAGATTCGTTATATAATAATACAAAACTCATCTTCTGTCATACACTGGTTATCGGCCTTGTAACCTCGAAAACTTTCTTTACCAGCTTTGAGACTAATAGCCGATTGCACCGACTTTTTCTTATGAAACCATTAACAAAGGGACTCTTCAAGATAGGTTGAGGTTCATAAATGGGTGTTTGAAAATCTCTTAAACTCTATTGCAATCGCTGCAATGCGTTAACTGACCTTTAATAGCCTATTAGCTCAATGCTTCCATAAAAAAAAGTCGGTGCAAGAGTAAATGAACTCAAAAATGCAGACATGGTGTTTTGATATATTTGAAAAATAGCACCCACTGTAACTACTCACCTCATCGTGGAGTTGTACAGCACAACATACACTTCACGTATCCGAGCAGATTTATAACTTTTATAATCTAGCTTTTCGTATTGCTCGGTGGTGCATTCGATAATATGCTTCAAGGTCAATTGGTACTTGAACGTCAAAGAGGATTTAAGCTCATAAAGCAGAAATTCTGTGAACTCGCCGTTTTATTTTCATCATTTGGTTCGAAAACTAATTTGAATGACGTTTATGGCCTGAGGATCAGATGACTTGAAGATTGCGTTATAACAAATGATTTACTGTAAAATTTTATTGTGTTTCACCACTCGACATTTTTCCAAGGAAACCTGAATTTTTTTCTTTAGACTCATATCGAAGGTGAGTCCTGTAACGTTTAGGAAACATCGGTCTAATTAAGGATTAAACGACTTACCTGAAGGAAGTTCAATCCAAATTATACGAGGTTGGTCACATCCGAATAGATCACCTTGTAGTAGTACCTCTATGACTGAAATGCACAAGTTGAAAGAAAGAATGATTCACGATGCCCCTATCTCACGACTCCTCACTCGAATATCCGTCAATATACCTTGCGATGATATCGCCTTTTTGGGTCGGGATGACAGAAAAAATAGTATATAGGATTTTTTTTCTTATTTGAGATGGGTGGGTGTCTCTCTATTCGGATGTGACCAACCTCGTATAATTTGGATTGAACTTCCTTCAGGTAAGTCGTTTAATCCTCAATTATACTTCGGTTGGTCCCATCCGAATAGATCACCTTGTAGATGTTTAAAGAATTATTAAAAGGCGATTAAAATTTTATTCAGACTGATCTCATAGTAATGAAGTAGTCTAAATGAACTGTTTATGTCATTTGATTCACCACTATAAACTAAGAATTTGATACAGACAGTATTTGAATGCTAATACAAATTGATGTGGCAAAACTCAAATAACCAGAAAACGTACACTCGTTTAATGAAATTGCGGAGGTAATCCGCAAATGTACCATTTGTAATTACTGGTCTATGTAGAATTTACCAAAAGTATTTTATTTTTCGGACCAGCCTACATTTGATCGTATGGTGTCCGTGCTCATATCGATTTGGTTGGCCGCAGAAGTGGCAGCATGTCTTGTGCTGTGGCCTTTGAATTGATCAGTATCAACACCACCAAATTGCAGACTCATTTCCAGCAAACGGCTGAAGAGCTGAGGTGAAGCTGGGTGATGAGGATTTTTATAAGTAAAAATGAGAAAAAACCTAATTGAATGTGTGCGGTTTTTCAATCGATAATCGTGGATGTCATACACAATTCACGTTTCACCGTGGAAAATGGTGGGAAAAAACACATGTTTGTGGTTGTTGCTCTCTTGGTCTTCTGTGGATAATTTGGTTCTCGGCAGTGAAGAGACAAGCACGACTGCCCCTCAAGCGGGAAGACTCGGGTTCAACTTCCCATCGAGCCTCCGTACTGGGACTCACACGCCAAAAGGCCTCGTCATACATTTTCCGCGGAAGATTCGACCTCTGAAGGTTGACACTCGTCAACCGGTAAACGTTTTTTTTTTTACTGATCATACATTAAAAATGCTACTCATTCTGATTTTGAATCATATTTGTACGCTTCAGCAAGCTTTAGAGCAACCATAACAATAAGTTTTTTCATCTCCATAATTGAATATTAATTCAGCTGATGATGAACCTCTGTAGGTTCGAAACATGGACTGAATCACCTTCCTGACATCTTTTGAATATTAAATTGTGGAGACGACTTAGAGTTTTTCTGCATCGTAAATAAGTTTGTGATATATTTTTCAAAATGAGGTTTTCCGATTTTTCTAATTTGGTCAACACTTGGTAAGGGTCCCAGATTTTCTCATATCGGGAGAAAAGTGGATCGTGTTTTGAAAATACCCCTCCAAAACATTTCCTTTGTATCATAGTTACCTGCATGAGATATCAGATTTTAAGCTGATCTATGTAATTTTCTAGTACTAAATTTTTTACCTGGCTGCACCCATGGGACGATCTACCTTATCCACATCTCCTTCACAAATATCCACCAATGAGATGAAAATAAATTGTATGGTTTCATCGTATTTGCAATCAGTGATGCCATCAGAATCGCTGAAGGTTCACCCCTCAGTTTTTCTCCTGGAAAATGGATGCCAGACAAAATCGGTTCACCCAGGGTGAGATGGCACCACAGTAGATGTAGGTGCTCAAACGAAACTGAAAAAATTATATATTGTGGTTCAAAATACAATATAATGGAAATCAAAATTAATACCAATTTGTGGAAACCAAGTTCGGGACTGCGATAACAGAAACACAAAACATGTTACTTTGTCCCCTTCAATCATTTTCAGTATTCTAGGGAGAATGTGGAAGTGGTGATGATTGGGAAAACACAAATGTTTGTGTCAGACCAAGTTAATGTAATACATCAGTTGCATAACTTATGGGGTTTGGCTGTAAAGATAAAAATGTTTCACCCTATGTGTTGGAGTAGTTAGTAAACAGATCAACTTCAGGTTATCGAAATTTTTGGCCCGCTCTTGGAAGGCGTATTCTCGATATTGCATTCCGAAGGTGACACATCATGGCATTTGATCTGCTATAAACTCATATTTCGAACTTATTAATGAGACGATCACCAGTTGATAATTATATACACATATATACACATATATATACACATATATATACACATACATATACACACATATACACCAGAAAACTCAAGTTCCTGAATATCATTATGCTCAATTCTTCACACCACTTCCAAAGATCACGAGCCAGTCCGTTGAGGTTTGGGTGCATCATTCCACACATCCGGTTGATCTGCGCGTTGGCGGTTTTGTTGTCTCTATGCGACAAAATGTGACAGTTTGAGGAGAACTGTCTGAAGGTTTTGAACATTGATGTGTGAAGTTTGGCCTGCTTCACTGAAACCTTTGGCTTTCTCGTTGTTGCATGTAATATTCTGGAAAATTCAGGCCTTGTTTTACCTTCTAGTTGCCCAACATAAAAAGTCACTGTGACACTGTGTGGAAATTTACATTGTCAAAATCTCCTCGATCCGTCTGCAAGGTTATACATCGGTGCTCCTCAAATAATTTTGTAGACGGCCACCTATATTCAACCACAAGGCAAACCGAAATCAAGTGTCAAATGAATTTATTTTCCATTAATATAGAATCCTAATGGTTACCAAGATACCTCAAATTTGTTGGATGTTTCCTGAACACTCCATCTTGGTAATACTAATTGGAAAATATGTCGTCCGAATAGCTACAGATACAAAAAATTTTCGAACTCGAAAAATGTATAACCGTTTCTGAGAATTTTGTTTAAATATATAAGGTGAACAAAAAATTTAATTTCAAAAATGTTGTGCCTTGATTGGAATCGCAAATACGTCTTATGTTTATCGGCATCTGTCGAATCCACTGACAAAACAATTTTCAGACATCAGATTTTTCACAGCTCCAAGTGAGGGGCTGTGATGAATTCATGCAAATGTTTCAGATTCCAAAAAAAAAATCTATAGCTATCAGTAAGACTCAAACCTGAGAAAATAGCTGATCCAAAAATTGCTCTTGACATTGACGGCTGGTTCAATGTAGTCAAATTCCAGTAATATATATAGCGAAACTCTCACAATAGAGGTTTAGCCGGCTGGGTGGAATTGTCGGGGTTCAGGTGCCAGTTTTTCATAAGGTAGAGTATAAAAATGGATTTTATATCTCTGAACCCATTCCAAAATGTTGGATTTGTTAGTTATAGATTGCCACGTGCTGTCAAATATTTAATGCGACCAGCGTATAGGTTCAAATATGTTACCTCGTCCATTTGTTGTTGTACGTCGTGAACCGCTCTCACCATCCTCTGTTTTGTCAGCTTGAGGTGTCCCCCCTCTGTTGATTTTCCCAAGATTGCCATTGACTTCGATAAGCAGTGCCCTCGAGGTGTTTTGAAGGGAAAGGTTGTATCTTCAGGTCTAGTGCAAGCAGAAATCTCCTGTGGTTCGACATCGAGGGCGGAACGTTGCATAATGGTTCATCAGCACCGGCTTTGTCAGACAAAGTAGGTTTGAATGCTTCAGCATATCGATCACTCACCAGGCACAGCTCTTCTGAGGGCTGAGAAACCTTTGCCCAACGAAATTCGTGGGTCCGGTGGAAAACCTCAACTCAGATGCCGAGAAAAAAGGTCTGAACTACCGGATTCAGTTGGGGTAGATATCAGGTAGTGTAGTGGCTGAAACCTACACCAACAAAAAAGAAATTGGTTTCGTTCTCGAGACACTCGGCGAGCACAACTCAGGAAGTGTGCGGGACAGAAAAACGGCGTATGATGATTGAAGGTCAGCCGTAGAATGATCTACAAAGTAGATTGCCCCTGCCGATGATTAATGATCATATATCATTGTCAGTCTCAGCTGTTTTCAATTATATGTCTACTCAGGTCTTTGGTTCCGTTCTAAAACGTGACAAAATATGAAAAACAAAATTACTTACGACGAGTAAGAACGGAGTTTGTCCTCGAGTGTCTTTAGGTTCTTCCTTGTCGTTCTCTTGTCCTTGTGTCAGATAGGTACCGCACCGCAGTGCGAAATCATCCTGGATATAACTACCGTAAGACTTTGCTTCAGTCGGTATAGTAGTAACAGCGTTATCACTACGGAAAGATTCACTGTTGGTGGCGCAAAATTCCGATGTCAAATCTGACGACGGACCTGAGCCAACCAAAAAGAAATTGTCTTTGGGCGCGAGACACTCGGCTGGCATAACTCAAAAAGTATGCAGGGCAGAAAACGGCCTACTATGATGAATAAAGTTCAGCCGTATGTTGATCTACAAGGTAAATTGCCCCTGCCGATGATCAATGATCAGAAATCATTGTCAGTCTCATCTATTTCCAATTATATGTCCACTCATTTCGTTGGCTTCTCTAAAACATGACAAAAAACATTAAAAACAATCCTACTTACTGGACGAGTGGAATGGAGTTTTTCCTCGAGTTTCCGTAGTGTTCGCCAAATTTCTACGTTGTTTTCACTGAGCATCGTTTTTCTTGTTTTCCATAGTACATATGGAAAATTTTCTTCAATTCACGTATTTGTAACCAATTTACACTTATAGAACTTATCACATTCAGCGCAAGAAGTATATTGACGGATATTCGAGTGAGGAGTCGTGAGATAGGGGCATCGTGAATCATTCTTTCTTTCAACTTGTGCATTTTAGTCATAGAGGGACTACTACAAGGTGATCTATTCGGATGGGACCAACCGAAGTATAATTGAGGGAGAGAAGATAAGAAATCGTATTCACTTTTAGGAAAGAAGTGAACTGTTTAGCAAAACCTTCATTGAAGGATTTCACAGCTTTGTTCAAGGCTCACAGCATAAGGGTAACTGGAAATTTGTCAGCAATCCAATGTCCTTGGCTATATTTTTCCGGGAATGGAATACATTGGTTTCAATTGTGCTGACCTCCATTCATGGGAATAGGTTGAAGTTGGGACTTGTAGATCATCTAACGAAATAAATAATATACAGTAGAAAAAGCCTTACATAATCAGGTGACCGTAAATATCACTGGGAACGTAGCTTTTTTTTTCAAAGTTATACATACAGTTTCTCTACAAATCGTTAACCTCACGTATTTCTACCTTGCTACACCTTGCGTCTATTTCCGTATTGTAAAGGACTGAAATTTCTTTGAAAGCAGAAATGATTATTTTTCATCAGTGAGATGCTTGAGAACCTGGGTGCATCCACTGATTCTATATTGTTCTTAATTTCATGGCGGAAAACAATCGACGATCACGATAGATTCCTAATTTTATTAAGGGAGGCGTCATATTGGACGTCTCAAAAATCTCTCAAACGTCGGTTTCAGTTTGACGTAAGTTTGATGTTTTTTGTCACAATCTTTGACCAAATTTTCTATTTTTTTTATAAACAGATTCACACGAAAGGGACAGGGGATACGAATTAACATTTACTTTCTGAAGTTTGTAAGCTTCAGGACAAACCTTTCTTGGCAAGGAGTTCCAAACCTTAGCTGTACCATTGAAAAAAGATTCCTGAGCAAGAGAGGTTCGGCAGGTTTCCAAATTCACAACAATGGGGTGGGAATTATGTACTCGTCGAGTCATCCGTGTAGATATTGCCAAGCGGGAAACGATTGATAACAATTCGGAAGAGCATCGACCGTGAAATAGTCCAAGATCCCAGAGCAATCAGACATAACTTATTTTCACACGGATGAAACCTGAAGTTTTCAGTAGCGTCTTGTGTGCCTTGAATACCTACGCGCTTTGTGGAACTTGCCGAGTGACACCTGGGCAGTTACCAGGTGAGAAAGGTAACTAAAAATAAGAATTATTTTACTTAAATTCACATGGCTGATTTTTATATATGTCATGTAGAATATTATTTTAAAGTAATATCATAAGTGTCAGACACTTTTGATGGACCAGAGCTTTTATCAGACGCTTTTAAGCTACCCAAAAAATAAATGAACTTTACTTATTTTTACATGTCTGATTTTTTAATATGTTATTGAAATATTTATTCAAAAGTTATATTCAATCAGTAAGACAAATTAGAGTGACCAAACATCCCCTAAGACAAAAATTATTCAGTCAGAAGTATGAGGGCGAGAGTACTATGCATGCGCTTCAGAGTGAATGAGACGTCCATAATAACTCGGTTTCCCTTCTCAAACTCACCATCTGTTTCAATCTACTGTGTATGTGCTGTTTGTGTGTAATATAACTTATAGTATACAGTATAGTCAGTGTTGTTTTTTAAGGCACAATTGTGCCAAAAGGGGCACTATGGTAAGCACTTTGAGAAATTGGTCGAAAACGGGCACAATTTTAAGATTCCGTATTTTCGTGGTTCCGTGGTCATTTTCACTTGTCTAAATTCTCACTTTTCATTTCATTTTCCTCAACAATCCTGTTTCCTGTTAGTATGAAATTTAAAAATTATGATTTCTTTGCAATATATACATGATTTCTCAACGTTCAGATTGGTAAACATTAAAAAATGGAGCTTCATGTAGTATTTGATATGCAATTGATGGAATTCCGCAGGTTTCTGGGGCCAAAATTGTCTCCTTTGGGGCTTTGGACAAACTGTCTACTTTTTGCGAGGACAAACGCTAACTCGAATGTGACTCAAGTGTCAATTTTTCATATTTATAATATATTATTGAATATATTTATATTTTTACGATGCAGAAAAACTCAAAGTCGTCTCCACAATTTAATATTTGAAAGGTGTTCAGTACGGTGATTCAAAACATGTTTCGAACCTACATAGGTTCATCATCAGCTGAATTTACATTGAATTCTACAATAAAGGAAGAGTAATATAATATTAGTTGATAAATGAAGTATAAAATTTACTTACATGTGTGTGTAGTGACAATTATAATTATTTTGATATTAGGGGAATTTGGGACATCCCTAACACCATAAATACATTAAAGATTGGGGGGCTTAGAGCCCTTATGACCAATATGCAATATTAGAAAAATAACCTAACCCAACCAAATTTTTTATGTCCTTTTGAACTTCACCATGTGAATTTGCCATTTTTTTCATCTCCATGTAAGTAAATTTTATACTTCATTTATCAACTAATATTATATTACTCTTCCTTTATTGTAGAATTCAATGTAAATTCAGCTGATGATGAACCTATGTAGGTTCGAAACATGTACTGAATCACCGTACTGAACACCTTTCAAATATTAAATTGTGGAGACGACTTTGAGTTTTTCTGCATCGTGAAAATATAAATATATTCAATAATATATTATAAATATGAAAAATTGACACTTGAGTCACATTCGAGTTAGCGTTTGTCCTCGCAAAAAGTAGACGGTTTGTCCAAAGCCCCAAAGGAGGCAATTTTGGCCCCAGAAACCTGCGGAATTCCATCAATTGCATATCAAATACTACATGAAGCTCCATTTTTTAATGTTTACCAATCTGAACGTTGAGAAATAATGTATATATTGCATAGAAATCATAATTTTTAAATTTCATACTAACAGGAAACAGGATTGTTGAGGAAAATGAAATGAAAAGTGAGAATTTAGACAAGTGAAAATGACCACGGAACCACGAAAATACGGAATCTTAAAATTGTGCCCGTTTTCGACCAATTTCTCAAAGTGCTTACCATAGTGCCCCTTTTGGCACAATTGTGCCTTAAAAAACAACACTGACTATACTGTATACTATAAGTTATATTACACACAAACAGCACATACACAGTAGATTGAAACAGATGGTGAGTTTGAGAAGGGAAACCGAGTTATTATGGACGTCTCATTCACTCTGAAGCGCATGCATAGTACTCTCGCCCTCATACTTCTGGCTGAATAATTTTTGTCTTAGGGGATGTTTGGTCACTCTAATTTGTCTTACTGATTGAATATAACTTTTAAATAAATACTTCAATAACATATTAAAAAATCAGACATGTAAAAATAAGTAAAGTTCATTTATTTTTTGGGTAGCTTAAAAGCGTCTGATAAAAGCTCTGGTCCATCAAAAGTGTCTGACACTTATGATATTACTTTAAAATAATATTCTACATGACATATATAAAAATCAGCCATGTGAATTTAAGTAAAATAATTCTTATTTTTAGTTACCTTTCTCACCTGGTACCTGCCCAGGTGTCACTCGGCAAGTTCCACAAAGCGCGTAGGTATTCAAGGCACACGAGACGCTACTGAAAACTTCAGGTTTCATCCGTGTGAAAATAAGTTATGTCTGATTGCTCTGGGATCTTACTCTAAAAGTAATCATAGAAGAGAGACAAGTCTCCGATTCTTCTACGATGTTCCAATGAAGTGAGCGAGTCTGTGAGCGAAGAATCACCAACAAGACGAATTGCCTTTCTCTGAATGGAATCGAGAAGCCTCAATGACTGTTTTGGTGCCGAACTCCACACATAAGAACTGTATTCCATGACAGGTCGTATCTGAGCCTTGTAGATCATTAGAAGCTGACGAGAAGTGAAGTATTTCTTCGCACGAAATAGAAATCCAAGTTTCTGGGAAGCACTTTCAGCGATCGATCTCACATGGTTTTCCCATGAGAGATTATCACTGATCGTAATTCCTAACATCGAGATATTTGATTTTGTAGGAATAGTTACTCCTGACATCTGAATATTTGATCATGATATATCAGCTTTTCTTGAGAAGAGACATGCCTGGGTTTTCGTAGCATTAAATTTCATTAAACTACCTAAAATTGTTGTTTTTTGCACTGAACAGTGTTCAATCAGTATCAAAGACTAGGAATTTCAGGGTTGTAACAGATATTTTCCAAGATATGCAGATTTTGTCCTTAATCACTACCCAAAGAATGTAGGAAATGAAACACAAATGCCAGGTTGTTACCACTAGATTCACACGTTATATACGCATTATCTGGCTTTCGATTGGCTGTCAGAACTGTCATATTCTCACCAAAATAACTCAATTTCACAATTCTACTCGTGTTCACCAAGGAATCATCTCAAATTGTATCCTTCACCAAAAAAATTAGCTTTTCCGATGGAACTACACACGTGTATGAAGATTTCTTGAAGTCTCTCTTCACTCTCTTGCAAAGTTTCCGCTGGCAATTAGTGAATAATATAATATGACTATATATGTTAGAACTGATTCCTGTTATCTATGAGTATGTAATGTGAATTCCACAACATGGAGTTCCATAGAATCCCGTTTTCTGCAGGACTATGTATTGAACATGAACACGAAGATCGTGAATATGTAGCAAATATAGTGTGGGTTCTGGAAGTGATCCCTGTGAGACACCCTCATTTATAGTTGAAAAAGAAGATGAAAGCCCGTTGACAACCATATTCTAATAACTAAGTTACCATGGAAGAGTTGGCGCCAGTGCGTCCGGCTCTGTCAAAGAGAAATGACCTTTCACTGTTGACTCATTCGGAGAACATTGTAGTGATCGTCAGTTATGATAGAATAGTTCACAAGATCAGAAGAATTTCGCAATTTCGTCCACCAATTGATCGGAAATACCGTCGTTTTTCATAATAGTGGTGTGAATCTACATAGAAAAATCTACATAGATAATAGATGGGCTATCTTGAAATACTGCGCTACTGAAATGGAACGATTTGAGAAAAAAATGGAAAGAATTTGATATTTTTGAATCCCTCTGAGATATTCTAGTGATATAAGGTCAGAAGTGACAGTTGATAAAAGTTTATATTTTTATCCAACACATAACTATTATAACTGTCAATACTGATGTCATTTTAGACGAGTAAACTATCAAATAACACACTAGTGGGTTATAATCCATAATTCACTAGTGAGTTTTTGATTATAACTCATGTTCATATTCAAAGTAGTGTTCTATTCATTTATTACTATCATAAACAGAATTCACATTGAAATTGAAGGAAAATGCAAACGTTTTATTCGAGTTTGAACTTATTGTAAAATTTGTTGGCTCATTGAAACTAGACGCTTCCATTTCTGTACAGTGCTTATAGTGCTGGAAGACGCCAACACATTAGAATCTTGTATATTTCTGCGATTTCTATTTTGTTATGCACCGAATTTTCTAGGAATCCTTCTGCTACCGTCGAGGACCCCCATCCCCCATGACGCTTCAAAGTAGTAATGTTAGCACCTGCATTGGCCAAGAGAGTAGCGAAGACCTTCTCAGGAAGTGACCGGTGTAGAGCGCTGGTTTCAAAAATTTCAAAAACATTCTGCAATTCTTTATAAATCTTTCTCGCGTGACTCATTCTCAACATAACACACTAGTACCATAAATGATTATTCAATGAAGAAAAATGATACGGCTTTCAACTTTTCTCAAATAGAATTCATTTTCAAACTCCTTCTTCATTTCGGACTGAAGAATACTACTTTTTCCCTGCGATACTTATTTGGGTAAGAAATAAAATCCCTTGTATAATTCGAGAAATCATTGAATTCATATGTTGCACTGAATTCGATCCCACTTCATTTTCGTGGTGACAGGTGACGTTCTTCCATTTTACACTTCATGCCTTTTTGAAGCTTGATAATTAACCCTGAAAGATGAAAAATAAACTGGTTCCTAGCAGCCGAGCGAATGCACTTCATGAGGAAAAACGCTTTTCTTTTTGCTCATTATTTTTTCATGTAGATTCACTCTCTTGCATATTCGCATCTTTCTTTTTTTTTTCAAAATTTCTATTAATGAATATTCCAGGTTTCTGGGAACTCTTATTCAAGGAACACCCTGTATGATTGAACAATTATTTTTGAGAAATCATGGAACAGCATGCCCCATTCTTTTTAGTTCAAAATATAACTTCTTCGTCATGAAATGGAAAACTTTATCAACAGATATTTCATTGTGCTCGTATTTTGATCTGGATAATCCTTTAATCGCTTTAAATCCCGAAATACCGATAGTCAAATTGACTATTGTTGTCGCTATGTGGGCACTATAGAAATGTCTGAGGTGTCGCTCGTGTCAAAACAAAATACTTGAAGAATCCCTTATCTCAGTTTTGAATGTTTCGATTACTTTTGAGTGTTTGCATTTCAGCAAAACATTCAACTTGGCGTACTTTGCTTGAGTATTGAAAATTCATCGTTCTTCATTTCGAAATTGAATAGCACTTTATTGTGTGATCTTCACTTGTTAAAAAAACCGTTTCAACATACACACAATTGTATCACAAAAAAATAGCTTCTTCAGTCGTCTTATAGTACTAGCAAGAATCTGACCATGAGTTCATTCATGACTATGAAGTATTGCCTTTCAAGAAGAAAGGTCTGAAACCCAATATTCAGTTATTTATTAGTTTTTGCCACAGAATTATGCTCTGGTTAAATCAATTGACACAAAAAATAAACTATTCAGAAATACGGGCAGAGATCCTAATAATTTTCAACTAAAAATACAGTATAACAATTACAGAAATAAACTAACAGAGTTTATTGAAAGAGCCAAATTTGAATTTTATCAACACCAAATAAATAATAATGTCACTGATACAAAAACAATTTGGAAAATTGTGCGAGAAATCAGCACAACAACAAAAAATAAAACTGGCATAGTCGCAATCAAAAACGAATCCGGGGAGTTAATTTTGGAAAAGGAAAAAATTGCAAATAAATTCAATAAGGTTTTCAATGAAATAGGAAAAAAAATGGCTGAAAAAATACAAAAAGATGCAAACTATATACCACCTAGAAATATCTCCATGACGTGAATGAAATAGAAAATGCCGTAAAAGGCTAGAAAAACAAAAAGTCCGCCGGCTAGACGAAATCCAAGCTGAAACCATCAAGTCTATTTGTCATTACATTAAAGAACCGCTTACTCATATTATAAATAACTGTATGGAAAAAGGAATCTGGCCTACAGCATTTAGAGAAACTGTAGTAATATCAGTATTTTAAAAAGGTGATGAGACTTTAATCACAAATTTCAGACCAATTTCCTTAATAACGCACCTTACAAAAATTTTCGAAAGGATTCTTAAGAAAAGACTCACTGCTTATTTAGAAAAATATAATCTGATATCTGACCAACAGTTTGGCTTCAGAGAAAATATCTCTACGCAAGACGCTGTGTTGTCACTCACCTCAAGGATATATTCTGCTCTGGAAAAAAATTTGCCCAATCTATGCATTTTTATTGATTTATCGAAAGCGTTCGATTCCGTAAGTCATGAACTACTCTTACAGACTCTGGAAGATATTGGAATCAGAAATAATTGCCTTGAACTATTTAAAAGTTATCTACGCGATAGATTTGAGTCTGTGAGAGTAGACGAAGTACAGAGCGACAGGAGGAAAATAGAGTATGGTGTTCCTCAGGGAACTGTATTAGGCCCTACTTTGTTTAGTATCTATGTGAATGGCATTTTTTCTTTGGGGAGTCGTGGGGAAGTGTTGGGATTTGCTGATGATACAGCAATCTTTTGTAAAGCAAATACATGGCATGAGTTGAAAGTTATAGTAGAGTCAGACTTTCCTTTGTTGAAGAACTGGCTGGAACACAAATTCTAAATCGTGAACTTAGAGAATACATGTTATATGCTATTTAGCTGCAATACAACAAATACTCCACCTTTCGATAGTCTAACAGTGAACACCACTGGACATCAGCACAACATTTTGCCAGAGAAGAAAGTGAAATATTTGGGTGTTATAATAGATACTCACTTGAAATGGAACGCACACCCAAATTTGCAATAAATTAAGATGCATTATTCACAAATTCAAGTATTTGAAAAATATCCTACCGTTCTACCAACTAAAAATCTTGTACCATGCTTTAGTGGAAAGCCACCTGCGATATTGCATAATATGCTGGGGAGGCGCATTAAAAACACATCTTCGTCCCCTTGAAAATCTCCAAAAAAGATTTCTTGAAATAATTATGTCCAAAGAGTTCCTATATCTTTGATGCACTATTCCACGAAGCCAAAGTTTTTGACATACGACAACTTTTTTATTTTCAAATAAATATCAAATATCATCGAAATAAACATTTTAACCAACCTAACCATTCTTACTCTACCAGGAAAAGATATCATCACGTAGTTCCACAAATGCAGAGAGCCATAGGCCAACGAAGTTATCTATATATAGCACCAAAACTGTACAATACCGTCCCACAACATAATATACAAAAAATAAGTAATCCAAAATCGTTCAAAAAAAATTTAAAACGATATGTCTTGAGTCTACCACGACGAAACATTTCAGACATGATATAAAAAAAATATAACCTCAAAAAATGTTTCGGTTCACTACATTCTGATTTTCTGTATAGAAAGTATGTTATCGGGAAGATGAAATGTAAATATTGTATTGTATTGATTTTATCCTTTTCTGTTTTTATCTTTGAAATTATTTGTAATACTGTATTACTTTTTAACGTGCGATTACCCAGCACGGTGGCCCGGCGGGGAATCGAACCCCGTTCTTCCTCTTGAAAGGCGAATGTCAATAGTATTGACGATGATTTGATGAAACTAATAGAATGGGGTAACATCATCTTGATGGAATTGCATGGTGAGACAACCCAGGCATGTTTCTTCTCAAAGAAAGCTGATCTATCTCTATCCAATATTCAGATGTCAGGAGTAACTATTCATAAAAAGTCAAGTATCTCGATGCTAGGAATTAAGATCAGTAATAATCTCTCATTGGAAAACCAAGTGAGATCGATCGCCTGAGGGGCTTCACAGAAGCTTGAATTTCTATTTCGTGCATAAAAATATTTCACTTCTCGTCAGCTTCTAATGATCTACAAGACACATATACGGCTTGGCCTTTCTTGGAATATGGTTCTCATGTATAGTGCTCGGCACCGAAACATTCATAGGAACTTCTTGATTTTATTCAGGTCGGTGCTCTTCTAAATTGTCATCAATCGCTCATTGCAGTATCAGCACGGATGACCCAACTGGTGCAGAATTCCCACCCCTTTGTTGAAAGCTTGGAAAACTGTCGAACGTCTTTTTCTGAGGAATCTTTTTTCAATAGAACAGCTGTATATATAACAACAAAAACTAATAGAGATATGTACCCTTCACCACTGAAAGGTCCAAAAAAGCCCACTTTCATCATTGTGAACATAATGGGGGAAGTGAATAAAAGTGAGCATGAGTTCAAACCATAGATCCGTCCTTGTCATATCTCAACAACCCGCATAAGTTTGTCCCAAAAAATTTGAGTGTGAGCATTTGCTCCAACTTTATTCACTTTCCTCAATGTTTAACCGTTACTGCCCCGTTACATTACCACCAATGCAGGCGACAGTTCCAGCAGGTATCTGTCAGAAAAGAACCACAACCCTGGCAATGCCACGCAGGTCATGGCATATACGCTCCAGCCGTTTTTCCTTCGACTCACACTGATTCTAATCCCAACTAAACTCGACAAGAATTGATACTGGATCACTAATTTATCAAATTCAAGAGTAGAAGTAGAAGTATTTATTTCACTACAATATACAATGTGATAGTAGAACGTCAAGAACAAAACAGTTAAAATGTAAAACACAGAGTAAATGATTATAGACAAAATAGTAACTGATTAGGAATTAACATTCAGGTGTGGTGTATCATCCATCATATAGATTCAAATTCACTCTCGTTTAAAACAAGATACTCGTTGACGCTATAAAAACAACGTTTCAACGGAATATTCTTGATTATTACTTTTAATTGAGTGAAAGCCAAACTTTTCATTCTAGAAGGTAGTCTGTTATATAAATGTGTGTTCAGAGAACTCTTTTACGATATCTGGAGTCTGTAAAATGGAGTCGAAATTAAATTAGCATGTCGAGTGGTGTGATTATGGACTTCGGATTGAGACGAGTATTTATGCTCAGTTTCATGAATTTCTTATAAACACGGGTGAATATATAAAGTAGGAAGCGGCATGATTTGAAAATTGATGAAAAGAGGGCGGCAATGTTCACGATGATGAACTCCTGTCATTATTCTGATTACTCTCTTTTGAAGAATAAATGCTTTACTAGAGTGACACGAATCACCCCAAAGAAGAATACCATAAGACAAATGACTATGGAATAAACCATAATAACATGATTTGAGGACATACACACTGACAATATATTTCAAACGTCGAAAAAAAAAGTGACGCTAGACAGTTTCTTCGCTGATATTGCGATTTGTGGGCCCCAGTTGAGTCTATCATCTAGTAGCATGCCAAGTAATTTCACACAGCTACCACGTGTGAGATTTGAACTGGGGGATATAAAAATTGATTGATTTTTATCCAGGTTGAGCTTGAGTTTATTGCAAATAAACTAGGTCTTAGCTGAATCGATTATCTCATCTGATAACGTGGACAGATTGTCAACAGTATTACTTTGACAGATAAAGGTAATATCATCTGCGAACAGGACGCTTTTCGTAGGTATCATGTGAGAATATAAATGGTTTATATAAATTAGGAAGAGAAGGGGTCCCAGAACCCAGCCTTGAGGAACACCGTGATTCACGGATTCACTATTCGATAGGTCACCGTTCAATCTGACGCATTGAGATCTTTCACTGACAAGGTAAGATGCAAAGAAATTCAGGGCCAAGCCCCTGATGCCATAGTAGTGAAGTTTTTCCAGAAGAATATCATGCAAGACACAGTCGAAGGCCTTGTAAAGATCACACAACTCAACTTGTGAGTGTTTACCCACCTCAAGGCCCTCGACTATGTCCGACACTACTTGAAGAAGAGCTCTAGTTGTGTCTTATTTCTGATACCATATTGACCTGGACAAAAAAAAGAGTTTATTTCCATGAAGTTAGAAAGTTGTTTTTTGTCGATGATTTCGATGATCTTACCTATTATTGAAATAATAGATATTGGACGAAAGTTATTGACATCATCAAACGATAGCATTTTTTAGGCCAAGAATGACATCATGAATATCATCTGGAGTAACAGGATTAAGCACAAACGAATGTACCGGAGATTTTAATGTTTTCGAATGGAGAGTAGGTTTATGAGGTATGTATTGTAGTAGTGAGCTTATGATCTTCTCAGTATCTCCGAGTCCAACACTGACGGCGAAACAGTTATGAACTGCTGAGCCGTCTTGATGGAAATTGATTGTTTTGTGCCTTTAGTTGATGCACCTTCCGTTGATGTGCTTTCAGCACAGATATTTCTTTCAGACCTTTTCAATGACCTGTTTGGCATATAGTCAGGATAGTAGTTGTTATTTTGACGAATACCGCTCAAATTGTCACCTGTATTGGTGGTGATGTAACGAGATATCAGTTTGGCATATAGTCAGGATAGTAGTTGTTATTTTGACGAATACCGCTCAAATTGTCACCTGTATTGGTGGTGATGTAACGAGATATCAGTAAAAATCGGTTTCACATTATTCACACAATCATATTTAAATTTTTCATATCGTATAACTCGTCAACGTATTTTTTCAAACACTTTGCATGTACATTTCAAATTTTCATGAAAGAATGCAAGTTACTAACGAATGGTTATAGTTCATATCAATGATTTGTTCGAGAAAACATCTTGTTCAGTACATAGTTTTGCGGATGACAGTACTGTTCATACTAGTTTCTCTTCCAGAATCCCCATACCAGCTCGAGAAACAAAAATTCATAGAAATATTTACGTCAACAAAATTAACGATGACTTGGTAAAAATAACAGAATGGGGTGACATGAACTTGATGGAATTTAATGCTGGGAAAATCCAGTCTTGTTTCTTCTCAAGGAAAGCCAATCTATTATCATCTAGTATTCAGATGTCAGGAGTAACTATCCCTACAAAGTTAAGTATCTCGATGCTAGGAATTACGAACAGTAATAATCTCTCATGGGAAAACCATGTGAGATCGTTCGCTAAAGGTGCTTCCCAGAAACTTGGATTTCTATTTTGTGCGAAGACATTTTTCACTTCTCTTCAGATTCTAATGATCTTCAAGGCTCAGATACAACCTGTTTTGGAGTATAGTTTTCATGTGTGGAGTTCGGCACCAAAACATTCATTGAGGCTTCTCGTTCTATTCAGAGAAAGGCAATCCGTCTTGTCGGTGATTCTTCGCTCACATACTCGCTCACTTCAATGGAACATCGTAGAAGGGTCAGAGACTTGTCTCTATAGATATTTTCACGGTAGGTGTCCTTCTGAATTGTTGTAAATATTTCCACCCTCAGCAATATCTACACGGACGACGAGTACAGAATACCCACCCCTATGTCGTGAATTTGGAGACCTGTCGAACCTCTCTTGCTCAGGGATCTTTTTTCAATAGAACATCTGAGTTTTGGAACTCCTTGCCGAGAGAGGTTTTCCTGAGGCTCACAAACTCCAAAAGTTCAAAGTGAATGTTAATTGTCCTGTCCCTTGATTCACGTGGTGTTCTCTTAACATTACAGGGCTTCCCTCTCGTGTGAATCTGCATATGAAAAATTTTTTGCATAATCTCGTTTGGATGCTCATTCCATCGTTCAAAAAAAAGTCGCAACTGATTTCAGTAGTATCTCTGATAGTTCAGAAAACAAAGCTGTTAATAATTTGAGAAACACTGCTTTCATTGAAGATGAAAACTTCAACGTTGTGAAATGAATACAAATATTTTTTTAGTACAAGATTGTTTTGAATATTACATTTCTAACTAGGAAAACATAAAAATTTACAAAAAAATCCTCCGTTTTGTGAATAATAAGAAAAACAATTTTTTTCAGATGTTTTCTATAAATGATAGTTTCGACCCATAGAGCATTTTTTTTAAGTATTTTTTCATTAGTGAAAATTATATTTGTTAACAATCGAAATTATTTTTATCGAAACAAATATATTGAACTCTTTCAAAAATGTATTCCAGTGAGTTGCATCGAAAATACCTAAATAACAATCATCTTGAAAATATTTATTGGGACTTTCAGCCTCTGTCTTCAATTTCAATTTTTTTGACATTATTCATCAATAGATAATAGGATACGACATATAAACGACAGGGTAATTACTCTTCACATTTCAAATCTGTATTGGTTAGCACAAACAAAATTTTACATGTCTCGGTCAATTGCTTAGTGTTGTGACTGTTGAGCCAGCAGCGATTCGCGGAACCTTATTTTCAACACTAAATTGAAATTTTAACAGTAGTGATGTGATTTTATTGAAAAATTTATTTTCCTAAATGATTTGTCTGATAAATTCATCTCGCAAGTTATTCGCAGATCATTGAATCCCCTCTTTTTGACGGGTGTATGTCATTTTCTTGCACTTATTTTCAGGCATCATCCCGTATGTTATGAGCCCTGAATCATAATTTTAGGGCCACTAAGAAGAGATTGTCTGTTTTTGAACTATTCTATTGTGGGCTCAGTATCAATTACTTCTCCTGGTGCTAACCTTGCTAGCCAAACGCGCCTCAAGTGCAGAGGATATTACTTGTGTGTTAGCACAATTAACCCAAGGAATGTTATAGACTACTATTATTCTGATGATGTCATCGGAATGATAGTCAAGATGAGTGAGCCTCTGAAGAAGCTAGCCACTCGCACTAGCGAAACGTCAGGAAGAAATTCCAAAGAACGATGGCCTTCAAACCCTAAGAAAAGTAGTGATACTAAAAACCTCGGCCGCGAAAGCCTTAACCATTCTGACATTGGTTTTATTCACAGAAATAGTTTGATCAGTATACAAAAAAAAGGGGGAGAAATAAAAATAAGTGGCAAAATCAGAGTAATGGAACTAAAAAAAATATATTAACTTAAATGAGATGACCAATCAAATCTGGGTCCATCGACAGCGATTCCCATAGTATGGTCTGTTGTATTCACTTAGGAAAAAGCTCCAATTAGTTTTAAGCCTTCAGTTCAGCTAGAGGTAAGGGTTTTGTGTTAATTTGTTTTAAATCTTCAGTTGTTCATGTTACACCTACATCTCGCATTCTTAAATTTCTCTCCGTGTATCTTGACATTTTCGACACTGAATTTTCATGAAAAATTCGAAATTATTCTTTCTGGCAGTATTTCATCCACTTGATACTGATCCAGGAAATGATATGTCCATCTTAATTTTTTTTCGATAAACAAGTGGTCCACTTGGCAAATCACTAAAATTCAAATAATTCGTTTGTGTCATCTATACGACTCTCAAGGAAGGGGTTCTTCCTATATTTACTGATCATCACCTGTAGCCTGTTTGCACATTTTTGAAATATTCAAAGTTCGTTTACTCATTTCAAATGTTTCATATATGTAACACATTGTCACTGCTCTCTATCGCGATCAACTGGGAAGAATACGGTTAGATAGATATCCCGTAGCTTGTCAATTGTAGAATAGCAAATGGCTAGTGAGGCCTATGTCTATACTTGAGGAATTTCATTTCAGAACCAATGTAAAAATTGTGGACAATGTCCCACATTGACCCTTATTGCATCACGCAAGAATTCACATTAGCCTTCAGCATAAAACTATTTCTGCTCATTGGAGAAACCTAGGACTCAGGACATTTTTCTACGTGAAAATTGCAATATTTCAAGAATGTGGGGCCAAATAACTCAATTTGGCAACTGTTGACATCATTGGCCCTTTTTCTAAGTTACAGACTTACAGACATTTATGTGCCAGCTTCGAATGAATGCAGTATTCAGACCGAATCAGGACTAATGTTTGATAATGATCATTAGTTGAGGATCATCCTAAATTTAACAACCGACACATCAAGTCATATTGGGTCCTGTGCAACTCCTAAAGGTTGGAAATGAAACAAAAACATAAAAGTTTCTCTTTTTATTTCAATTTACATGTTCAAACAAGTTCAATTATTTTTTCAAGGGAATAACCACTCCCTCATCTATTCTCAAATGACTTAATTCTTCCATAATATTGATTAATCTCAAAGGTCTACCATCTGCAGTCTTCGTATATCTCGTTTCCAACGATTTAAAGCCTCCTTTAAAAGAATGAAATGTAAATCAAATAATGTGAGGCATATTGCAAGCGCTGCGAAACATTCCGTTTGCAAAAACCGATGACCTCATTCTGATTGATGATTTGAGTTAAGAAAGACTCAAATAAGACACATTGTGGAGGTTGCCAGACGGAATTATGGTCTAGTTTTTTGTTGCCTCATAATAAGAGTTTTCGATTCCATCGCTGTAGCAGTGAAAAACAAAAATAATTTCAGACTATTAACATGTTGTTTGGGTGAGGTATTGAAAACGGCATGATCATAATACAGTACAAATTCAATAATTAAAAAAGTGGTTTAAATATTGATATGCAATAAAAATAACAAAACTTTGCTTTTATTCTCGTATGTTTCGACAATTATTTCCGATGCATTTGCAAATGAAAATACAATTGCTTTTTGCCAGTGCAATAGATCAAAGGATTAAGGTGGTTTTGCCATTTACACCGGGTACAACTTTCCATCTTCTCTTTTATAACCGAATTGAAGAAAGTTCAGAGGCTCAAGTATTTGTTTTCAGATATTTTTCCACAGACCTGTTTGAGCTGCAGCCTTCAAGAAATGTAGATACAGAGCATCAGAAGTGCATATAATTTTAGATACATTACAAGATATTAGCTTGAGAATTGCATACTTTTTCAATGTCATTTAAATGGATCGGAGTTTCAGAGTTATTTGCAAAACTAAAAAGTGCATCGACGAATTCTTCGGATGCAGCGCTTATACATTGCTTCTTAGTCGCTAATCGGCTTGTCGTGTTGCAACCCGTTCAAGCATGTAACGCGGGTAAAATATTAAAAATTTTTTTTCGGTAAGCAATTCAGTTACTGATTGACAGCTTGAACAGTCTTTCTTGACCGATCATTCAAACCAAATCCCTCGACAACCAATATTTAGCTAATGCCAAAAGTGGATGCTGAGTACCAAAATATCGGTATCTGCCTCATTCTCAATTATTTGTTCGATTCCTTCACGAACAGCATGAAAAATATGGCTGAACATCCTACAATATGCTTTTAAGTGATCGAACTTCAAGTCTAGCACTTCGAAAGATCTATCACCTTGGAACTCGAAGCATTTCTTGGAGTTTTCGTATCTACCGGTAATAAAAAGTTCTGTTTTAGCATTGATTTTCATCATGCATGTCATCTTGGTGGTTGCACAGATATATATATATATATATATATAAAATTTAGAGAAGTTTCGAGTGGATAGATGATACAGAGGTTTTTCTTTATTGGGCTTTGCACTCAAATGAAAATAGCAACCGTAGACACGTGTTTCTGAGTCATTGCCCATCTTCAGCACGGTGTAGCCAAGTGCAAGGATGGACAACACTTGGAGAAACATCACAAATGAACGGAGTCATCAACACAAGCCAGCCGAACATTTGTGGTTTCGGTCAGAAGACCTTGTTATCACAAGGCATCAACTGACGTCACCACGGAGGCAGCTATGCGTGACATCCATGCCCAGGAAATACATTATAGAATTTATAGAAGTTTCGAGTAGATAGATGATACAGAGGTTTTTTTTATTGGGCTTTGCACTCAAATGAAAATAGCAACCGTAGAAGGGCAATGATCCAGAAACACGTGTCTACGGTTGCTATTTTCATTTGAGTGCAAAGCCCAATTAAAAAACCCTCTCTCTCTCTCTATATATATATATATATATATATATCTTCTTCGGATCCTTCCAAGACAACTATAAAAGGGTTGATTACAATATACATAAGTTATTTTCTATATGGAGTACTTATTAACGTGAGATTGAAATGGAAGTGGATCAAAACAAACAGAAAATACATAAATGAAATGACGAGTTGTCCCAATCAAAGCGGAAAATATTTATTAACGGGTGTTATATTTTTTTCGTTGAAAAGTAACAAATAAGTATATATCTGACTGAGGTTATTCTAGTCGCTTCGTTTATTCATAGAATGTTGTTCCTTATAAATATGAACCATTTCTAGAAATATTCTTTTTGAAAGATTCATCTCTGTATCCAAGATTTCAGTATTCTCATAATCTATTCGATGATCATCACGATTCACATGTTCCGATGAGGCACACGAATTGATGTTCCTTCTACAATCGCTTCTGTGTGATTTTGCTTTTGCGACTATTGAGATTCCTAGCTGTTTGACGAAAATACGTCTGATTACAATCTAGACAGGGAATTCTATAAACAATATTAGATTTTTTTTTTGAGGATTTAGCTTCAGAGTAAGAAATATTTTTATGAAAACTTCATCGTGTTTTTGACGTGAAGCATTGAAAATCAGCGTTGCTGCTGAAATTTCAGTTGATAGATGATTTTTTCAAATTTGTTTTTCTTAGCTACGCTTTAAGCTCATTACGAAGCACTTTCCTTCAGCGCTCTAATGCAGTGATATTATTTTACGACGAAAAATTTTTTCCATTGCTGATATAGCTGTCCATGCAACATTTTTGCCACGAGAAATGTTGTTCATCAGCATTCGGATCGAACAACTCCTCAAACATGTCTGAAATTTTGTCTTTGTGTCGACTTGATGCAATTTGAAACGTTATTTTTTTTTTGGTTATTCACCATTTTATCCGGTAAATCATACAATAAACATGATTTTTCGTTGTTTTTTTTTCAAATGCCATAATTGTAGCGACATTTTTCAACTTTTAGAACCGAATGTATCACAAAATTGGGAGCACTGCTATTATTGAAATTGGTTAATGTACTTGTTATACTAATCGATGACATTTAGCTATAACTGAAGTGTCAAAAACGTTCGAGAGAAAGGCGGCTCGCTCTAAAATTCGAGAGTAAGTATGTGACGCTGGGGAGGGGGTTTAAATTAAAACTGACAACTGACTTGCCTGGCAACCTTCAGTTCCAGGTATGTGAGGATCTTACAGAATCATTCCAGTCGAGAAATAACGGTCAATGGTTTTTGCATTCTATAACTTTTTTCCGCAGCTACATCAGAGAAATCGAAAACTCTTATTGAAGGTCCGAAAAAAAAATTGGACCATAATCCTGTCCGGCAACCTCCACAATATTATTTATTGTGTCTTCCTAAACTCAAATCTTCAATCAGAATGAGGTCATCTGTTTTTTCAAAAGGAATGTTTCGCAGCGCCGGCTCTAGTAGGTAGATATGGGTCAATCAAGTTCAAAGAACAACTTCAGTCTCCTTAGTTTTTTCTGGTTCTCAACCTACCACAATATGAAGAAGTAAGAATTGATTTTGGAATCCTTACAACTGTAGAAGGATAGATTTTTATCTGTTTTTTAATGTTGGGGTATATCAAAAATCTGCCCTTCTCCACTTGTATAGATTCCAATATTAGTTCCTATTTTTCCACATTGTGTTAGTTTGAGAACCCAAAAAAGACTAAGAAGAAATAATTCACCCACAACACAAAATGACTTTCAAATAGAATATACAATTTCAGGGTTTGCATTGCTGACTCTAATTTGTTATTCATTTCATATGCTGTTATGTACATTAGTATTCCTTGAGAGTCATAACTTTGTGGTGGATTTTATTTTCGTAGTAGTTTTTTCGGAATGGGAGCGGATTTGGTAACAATGGCAACGATCAATATTTTCATCAATTTTTTTTTGTAGAAAAATTCCCCCTTATAGATCCCTATAGTAATCCTTTATTTTTTCATTTTGTGGTAGATTAAAAACCCTCACACAAGAAAAAAAGGAGCTCGGTACTTCTGCCCTTATAAATTGATGAATCTTTGGTGATATTAGCAAAAAAATCAAAAAATCTTTCTACTCTTATTTTCAGCATCATCATGTTGGAGATCCATATGAATTATCAATAGAAATGGTTTCTGATCATATGTCTTGTTCAGATTAAATTCATCGCTTACATTCTCTTCTAATGGTATTTTTTATTTCAGTATTTCCAGATATTAACTGAACAGACAGTAATGAATTCAATCATGATTTCATCTTTGAAGGAAACAACAGTTAAACATCTACTGACTGGAATTATTGTTTTTGAAAGCACCAAAACTGAAGTAAAAAGAAAACAAAACGTTGTTAAAAAGCTCAACTGCAACTTATATCTCGTCGAAATTCTTGCTCATATTTCTCAAAAGAATCTTTTGAGAAATATCAATGATATGAATCATCAATTTTCAATTCAATATGAGGTTTGAGTTCAAGGTTGATATATTTGTCCTGATGGAATTCAAACATTTCTTGTTGCCCTCGTCGTATCATGGTGTGTGCCATCAGAACTTACAATAAAGTTATGATCCACCGAATTCATTTTGGAAATACTGTCATACTGATAGATATACCAAGTAGATACAGAGGTATTTTTGTAGTTATACTTACCATTTGCTGCGGTCACCATCTCATGCTTTATGATTTCACGGAATTCTAGTGTGGCATTAACCAGGTTCCCAGCAAGTCGCCTGAAAGACATTTTGGTTTAAGATAGGTTGCTATGGACTACCATTATTTCGGTGGCACAAGATCGAGAAAATACCATGAAAAATATCAGCAAGAAAAAAATCAACAAAGAACAACCTGGTCTCAAGTATCAACCAAATCATTGAAAACTTTTTTTATATTCATTCTCCATCTCACATCTTTTTTTTTGTAAATACAGTGCAAGTTGAAAACAATTGAACAATTATTCACTACGCATAGCATGTATGGAATTTTTTCCAGTAGCACCGATTATATCACATGCAACATGATTGAAATTGAAAAACTTAGTCATATCAGTGACCATCGCAGAGATAATTGGTTTAAACTACCTATCTTTTCCGTAATCTTAAGAATCAATTATGTTTCAACACAGTGCGATCATGCTGTTTCTCCTTCCACATTCATCTAGCTTATGGAATACTTCTTTGAGAAAACAATGCGTCAAAAGTTTTCACACTACAAAACGAGGCAATCAGAATTGAAGATGTAACTGGATATAGACAACCACTGCAAGCCAAATTTCAAAAATATTTCCATTAAGCCCGGTCCTTCCCTCTTAATTTACCTAACATTTTCAGGAGATGCATAACCATTTAGACATATTTTTTGCTAATTACGACTATCACAACTGCCAAACTCGAACTGCAAATCATCTGAGGCAATCTCGTTTCACAGACTGACTGAATCCCATACCAATTCTGTTGATGATGAATACTCGCGTTCGTTTTGATAAGTGTAATGGCTTCTATTCATTTTTTCAACTGTTAATGTCTGTTAATCTAATTTCAGTTTGTATTATATTCAAGTAACTGCTCTAGCTGTATATATGTAATAATTTATCATTTTAACAAATTGAAAATGATTTTAAAATAATTTGTATCCGACTTGCCAAAAACACTCTTATATTTGTAATTTGGTCATATTAACTAAACTGAACTAGTACAAAAGTGAATGGGCGCAATGGTTTTTCATTCCTTCAGTTCTATGGTTCCCATTATTGATAACCTGATTGGTTTCATTGAATTTGACATCTGATTTTAGTTTTTTTTTAATTCTTCATTCAACGTCGGCCTATTTCCGCTACCAAGACCAGTCACCGACGCCGGTGAGCACACTTCCCCCAACCGGAAATTTTGCCGAACCCTCTGGTATTCCAACCAGAGGTAGGGATCTTTAACGAGCCCAACATCCATGGAGTTGGGACCGAGGGCTTTACGTCCCCTCCGAAGAAGGGCATATCTTCAATATATCTTGTGCTCATTGATATATTGTCTGCTAGCTTTGATATGCTATTCCGCTGCAGCTCTACGGGCTTTCGACACGGTATTTTCCTGTATTCATTTTAGGTTTAACTTGGGATAATTACACTATTCTTTTCTTTCTATATTTACATGTTTCATCTTATTTTTTGTCTTTCCGGTTAGTAAATGTTGATGGAGAACATCATGAAAACCTCAGAATCGCTCAATATAAGGGTTTTTTTTGCTCATAAAAACCAAACATTGATCAGCCAAAAATACAATCAGTACCTGTATGTTGGTTATTAACTTGAGAAGGCTGCAAGCAATGATATCTAAAACTTTTATACGTAACATTTTCCGATGGTATCACTCCTCCAGTTCGATCGGATATAATCCTGGCATAAAATAAAATACTTACCACAGACCGATAGTTTCGTTAACGGGGTTGAAAACTAAGAGAGCGTATAAATATTCTTTTTTCTGAACGTAATCGAAACTTATGAAGTCATCTATATAGAAGAAACCACTTGCGTTCCGATTCTGAAAGAAAAGTACCATTAATAGATTTGGATCTGATTGTTGCCATTTTCGCACTGCCAATCTCGCAAAAATCTACGATCGAAATATTTAGAATTTACAACGGAAGCCGGCATGTAATTCAAACGGGGAATCGTGAACCAGACTTTTATTGCGACACAATAGTTCGATGGCACATATTTCTGGCTAGTACTTTCATGATATCATGAGAAAGGAGGGAACAGTTGTGAATTCACTGCTAAACAAAAATCAGTCCAGTTTCTCTATCTGGTGTTCATTCCACGGAAATGGTTTTCCGTTGCACCAATAAGAGCCAAATATTCTATAACTTTCTGTGAAGGTGCTGAGCATTTGCAGAAAATTTTCTGCAAGTAGCTTCGCACAGCAATTAAAAGGATATCAGCCTCTCAACCTGCTGAGTTTAGCCCAACTTGCTCTGAAATATTTGTTTCAAATGATTGGTTATTCTACAATATTTTTCAAGAATAACTCTGAATTTAACATACCTTATTCTTGCAATGGACTATATAATTTAGAAGTCAAAATTATAGGGATAGATAATAGTATTTCGAGTGCTCTTATTCAAGATTTACAAGATTCTCGAATGGTGGGAATCATGACATAATAATTATTTCATGAAAATATTTTCAAGCAAAACAGTCATTTAAGCACTTAAGGGCAAAAGGGATTCGTGTTCATGAAGTTAACCTTTTTTAAAATTGATACAATTGTTAAAACTTATCAATTTCCATAAAGAATAACGAAAATTTCTTATCATAATTATATTTATCTTGATATCAGTTTATTCTAGACTCAGTTCAGACTTAGTAGTTTTCAACTCCAAAATCAGTCGTGAACTGTTGATATTGTATGAATGATTGTTCAGGATGTAGAAATGTCCTGAATACATTTTTTGAGCTTTCTCTCCTCAGGAAATGAGGAGGAAAAAGATTTAAATACCACTTTGCCCTAAAAACAAATATTATAAGAATTTTAAGCGTTTTCCTCTTCATTTCTAGGGGAAGACCCAAAAAATTATCAGAATCGAATAAATCTAGCATTGATCAATAATAACTCACCTTGTCTAGGTTTACGTAAATAGAATATGGATCATCAGTTGCTGCAGTTGTTGATTTAGCTACGATATCCTTCCTTATAATAATACTTCCTGCTCTGTAATATACCGGCGACTGGAAAAACAAAAGCAATCATACATCATCATGGAAATAGGAGATACACTTGGAAATTTTGACATATCAGACACAATTTCTTAAGGAGTCGAAATTTTCTTACTGTGATTTTTGAGATCCTGAGCATATAACAGTTTTTGATAATTTTATTGATGGATATAAGAGAACAGTAATCAAACTCACTGTAGAAATATCGATTTTTGCAATTGATTCTTTTCCACCAGCATACACAGGCCATCGACCTCTTCTATCAATTCTATACCAATGGTTATCCTTTCCAGGAATCATTACATTCAACGATGTTACATTTGGTTTCGTGACTGCAACAGCCATGATGTCCTCTCCTGTAAGATATAACGAAATGTTCGATAATTACACTTCAGTCGAGTCCAACTAAAAATATTTTATTTTCACTGGTATATACAAATGTTTTTTCTTTCGGAATCTACACTCAAATCAAGTAATAATATTTAATTGCATATTGTTCTTGGTAGTAATTTTCACAGGTTCAAATCCTCGAAATATTTTAGAAAAAATCTGATGGTTACAAGAGGTCAATTACATTTTCAAGATTATGGCCTGTTTTACGGTAAACACTTGTGAGTAAATGGAGAAAGATTGAGAATTTACTCGTAACATCTTATTTGTAAATGTTAGCTCAGGAGTTTCCCAATTTGAAGCCTACAAATTCAGTAATGAGAGATGATGTGTCCACTTCTATGCCAATAAAATAATTATCCATTTCTGAGAGTATAAAAAAGAGTAAGCAACTCTATGTCATCGTAAATTCTTCGGAACTCAACAGAGATGCACTAGAAATCACATTGATATTCATTCCATGTTGAGGAAGCGAACCAGAAGCTCTTCAGATATATTTTCTACAAGAAAAGTATTTAGTGATCCAAAATTTTTTAAATATGGTGTACCACAGGGTACAGTTTTAGGTCCCTTGTTATTCAATATTTATGTAAACGTTTTTTTTTACTCAAATCCAAAGGAAAAATTCATGCGTTCGCTGATGACACTGTTATATTTTACACTGCTAATGGTTGGACACAGTTAAAAAAAATAGTACAAGAAGATTTTAAAAATGTAAATAAATGGTTAAAACAAAATATCTTCCCTTTTCTTCTTACGAAAATTCACTACCAAATTGGGGCCCTATTAAAATTACTAATACTGTACAAATCATGGATAGTGACTATATCAAATACCTTGGCATAATGATAGATAGACATCTGAAATGGGATCAGCAAATATATTTTATAGTAAAAAAAATCGAATCATCTTCCCAAATTTCGAGAATTGAAAGCATTTTTAACAATATCACAACTTGAAATTCTATATTTTGCCTTGATACAATCCCAAATGAGTTATGTAATATTAGGCTGGGGCTGAGTGTCAAAAATATATAAACATAAACTGGAAATAATACAAAAAAGATTTCTGTGAATAATTTACAATGAACTGGACATATTCAACTGAATTATTATTCAAAGAAAGCGAAAAAATGGATATAAATCAATAATATATTTATATAATGATGATTTACATTCATAAAAATAAAAAAATGTAAATTATAATGAACATAAATATGAAACTCGAAATAAAACTGTAATTACATCTAAAAAGAAAATTTAAAAGAAAATTGCACAAAGAAACTACAAGTTTATAATACCATATCTTCATGACAAAATACCACATGAAATCAAAAAAATTAAATCATTATCATCATTCAAACAAAAAAGTAAAATATGGATCAAGACCTCTCGAATTTATTTTGACACATTTCTGAATAGTTTATGAAATTGGTTTCTTTAAATTGGTGATCATCTGGGTATGTAACTTCAAATGTATTGATTGTAAATTGTTATTACCTTCAGTTAACCTTACAAGTTCTCTTCGTAAGGTTTGTTTTTTAGTTTATTCATAAAAATATATATTCAGGAAATTTTCGAATTGTAATTATTATTAACTGTTCATGAATAAACTTATATTATTATTATTTCCGTCACCTCTGGTGAACTTATTCTAGGTTTCTTCATTATATGCATAGTTCATACAATGATTGTGATTGTCTGATTTCCACGCCCTTCGTAATATTACCCAGGAGAGTAGTTATTTTTTTACGGGTGTAATGTTATCCAAGTATCAACCCGTGAAAGAATATCTGACACTCGACGCGCGTTGTACTAACAAGGTTAGCATTTTCAGGAAAAGTTTCAGCTTTTACACCAAAGCAGGTTCCATTTCCATCGTTTATTTGCTAAGACCCACTTTTTTCATTTCTCTTCAACATCAAAAAAAAATTACACTAAATGAGTCACGTATGTAACCACTTACCTATCAACATTTGGTTATCTCTTTCGTAAATGTCTGGGTATTGATAGAAGAGTGGTCTGAGGATTGGGTCCCCAACCAAGGAATGTTGGAAGAATAGAGTGTAGAATACTGGGATGTGTTGGTATCGTAATTTTATCGCATTTCTGATGACACTCTGTACTTCTTCCGAGAAAAGGTAGGGCTCGCGTCTTTTAGACTCTCTGCTGGAATGTCCTCTGAAGAATGTTGTCCAAGCTGCACCCTGAAAATGGTTTCAATCCCTTTTTATCTCAAATCAATACATTTGATTATTGATTCCTCAAAAGTGTTCCGATGATTTAAAAAACTCACCATTAGCTATTTATATTCATGTTGAATTTCTACTCGTAAAAAAATTTGTTGGTAAGATATCGAGCTCGAATTCTATCACGTAATAATTAGTGTAACTACTAAATCTACATAGTTAAATTCGAAACGTTCACCGTGAGAGAAGAAAAATGTGTAGTGGGTTCTTACTTGATACCATCTTTGCAACAATTCATCATCGGGGTCCCCTAAGAAACCTCCAATATCGGCTCCACAGAATACCATTCCCATTATGTTGGCAATCATACATTCTGGATAAGTATTGGCAAAGTGATCCCAGGTGGCAGAGTTGTCCCCTGTCCACATGGCCGCATACCTTTGAGATCCAGCAAAGGTCGAGCGGGTCAAAATGAAGGGCCTCTTTTTGTATTGGTCGCGAAGCAAGAGTCCCTTATGTGTGGATCTTACCTGAGAAAGAATTTTGGTATAGAGTGATTGATTTCTGAAGATTACAAAATTTCATGTTAATAATAATAACAGTAATTTATTCCCAAGAAACTACAGTTCATATATAGGGAATATTTATATAATACATGTATTAAAAAGCTCAATCAGAATTGTTTATTACTCGAAAATATAAAAAAAATAAAATAATTTTTCAAAAAAAATATTCTAACAAATAATGTTTGATAGCAAATTTGAATTTGGTTATTTGAGAAAAACATTTTATTCCAGTGGGTAATCCATTATATGTGATAACACCTTTATAGGAAATAGATTTTCTGGAAAATTCCGTCTTGAGATTTTTTGTAAACAATTTATTGAACTGCCTTGTTTTGTGGTTATGTACACTGTTAGATTTAAAAAATTTCATAATATATTGTTTCTCATTAGTCACAATAGAATGCAAAATAGTACATATTTTCAGTTCATAAATAGAACTGATGTCGAGGAGACGATTTGGTTTATGAATATTCCTTGTTGGTTCCAAATAAGGTAAATGAAAAATGCATTTAATTGCTTTATTCTGTAAAGACTTCAGTGGTGTCAGAATGGTATTCGACGCAGTACCCCATATGCTGATTAAATATTGTAATTTCGAATAAATTAATGAAAAATAAATTAATTTTAGATATTTCAAAGGTATATAGCTCCTTATCTTGTACAAAATTCCAATAACTGGTGATATTTTTTTTCGGATCAGATCAATTTGAATATCCCACGAAATATTTTCATCAATATTCAGACCTAAAAATTTCATATTACATGACCTGTTAATTTTTTGTTGTCCTAGCTATGAAAATTTCGATTGTGATAAAATTGGTTTTTTATCAATGAACAAAAAAGATGATTTTCCGAAATTTAAAGTAAGTTTATGAACATTGAGCCAAATATTTGTTTCAGATCATTTTCCATTTGACATTGGATCACTTGCAAATCTTTATTGAAATATATCAAAGTTGTATCATCAGCAAATAATACCAACTTTCCAGTGATGTTCAATTCTGAATTTGAATTAATATATATTAGAAACAGTAGAGGTCCTAGTATGGATCCTTGTGGGACTCCACAAACAATGTTTTCCAATGAACTCCCACAGTTTTCCAAAGATACAAATTGTTTCCTATCATTTGAATAATTTCGTAAACATAAGGAGATTTGAATAGACTGAATTGTATTAATAGCTACAAGGCTATTATTATTGAATCATTTTCAGTTTATCATTTGTTTGTCAACGAGTTCACACTTTAGCAAGAAAAACTAATGCCAGTGCTCAAAATCGAAATATTATAGGTCTCAAAATTACTGAAATTCTATATAAAAAAATTAAAAAAAACCCAACTTGGCCGATGCTTTCCGGACACAACCGGAATAATAATTCAAATATTTACCGGATTAGATAATCATCACGTATTCATTCTCGAAAAAGCCTGCATATAGTAACAGTAGATACTAGCTAGTACCCCTTGTTCATAACTAACAGTGAATTGACAAAATATGTTAATTCGATGTGAATCCATATGTATTTGGAATGTTTTTTTATTTTGTTTTGCCTTCCAGCTATTGTCATTTTCTATATATTATCTAAAATATGGGTTTTACGTGTGGAAAGAATTCTTACATGCATGAATCCATAGATATTGTGAATGTCTCCATGTTTGACACTACCATTGTGCAGTACTTCGAATGGTAAAGTTTTTTCTATCGACTCATCGAATACAGCTGGTTCATTCATGTCGTTCCAAATACCAGCCAATGTTTCAGTGCTGCCGTTGAATTTATCGTAAGCAAACCAACTGGCGTAGTAGTCCGATGCTTCTGGAATCATGAAGTCTATCCAGCTCGATTTTCCTGGCCAGCAATCAGCTGAAAATGAAAAGAGCATTCGAGCTGTTCTAGATAAAAGTTCAATTTTTTCCGGTAAAGGTACTGTTTGCCTGTCATAGTCTGCGTCGAGAATAAGGTGGAGTAAATCCAGCTGAAATATTGCCGATAAGCACACATACCAAAATATTAGATCCTTCCGCAGTGATTTTTTTATCGTCGACAAGTTGATTTCTCAAAACCAACTTCCAGGGATTTCAGAAAGAAGGAAGATTTGTTGCTTCACTATATTCTAATATATTTACCGATCCTCGATTTTCAATCAATCAATAGAAAATATTTCATTGACTAAAGAAAAAGAATTCTCGTTGACAAAGCGTAGAAGAACGTAAATATTATTCACATAGGGATGTCAATGATCAAATTCTATCAACAGAAATTGAATACTTTTTTGAACCAAGGTTTTTGAGATTGTGCTCCCTTATACCGTGTTTTATGTCTCAAACGAGGCTCAATATTTTGCCCGCTTTCTTGTCGATAGGTCGAAAGTTGAACGTGATAAGACATTGTCAGTACTCTCCTCTACCCTGAGTCGTGCTAGGAGTTCTGAGTATATTTCACGGATTGAAGAGCAGAAAGCAATTTGTAAAGAGTCAGTTATAAAAAAGCATAACGATATCAGATATTTTCTTGGAATAGTCTGTCGGGTTATCGGACAATGGGGCTTTCTTTCTCAAGGAACACCAGTGATATCATAAGGTGCTCGCATTATAATGACCACACGGTCCCGATTTCTAGTTCGAGCCCAGGTCAAGGTAGAAATTTCAATTGAGGTCTGAGCCCGATATAGAATGAAATGTTAGTTGTCTATATATGAATCCTAGCAGGTGCAGTATGTGTAGTGAAACAATCAACTGACAAGGCAGTATTGTAGGTTTTTCGGGTTTTCCAACAATTGAGACGGCTAATGCCAACCTGAAAATCAGTTAATCACCCCGAAGCGCCACAGCACTCAAGAACAGTATCCTCTGTTAACCTCATCAAGCTTTTTTTCTGGGGATAATCGTGAGAGTGATGGAAAGGGGAGAGTATAATGGAACCACGTAGTGATATTTCATTGCTCGCTAGGGTAGAAAATATATAGTAAGTGAGGAGAATAATGATGTCAGAGTTACCCAGTTACGCATTTTCTTCATTTAATTCAGTATCAGGATCATAATATTGTTACGGAATCTCCTAGCGCCGGCCCTGTCGCTCGTAAACGCAAAATAATATGAGGGGTCGAAGGAAGATTGTTCACCTACGAAATCTCGTATCGGAAGCGATTCATCGCTACGGCAGAATTTCTAGTACAGAGATTTAGTACAGAGCGTTGGATAGTTAGCGAAGCAGTTTGAGTTATTGATTGTATTGTATTGTGATAAAGAGTTGTTATAAAAGTAGTGAAGTTTTGTTTGGAGTTTACATAGTAGCTTGAAAGATCATTGTACATTATGGTTTGTACAAGTGGATCGATACCACTAGCCACAGCCATGGCTCAGCTTAAAGCCATGCCAAGTCATGTATCATTTTTCAAACCCAACAGTACACTTTTTTGTAAACTAACTGGAGGAGTAGCCTGGAGCCTAGGACGGCAAATTTAGCTCATGAATTTTTTATTTTGATTAACGAATCGAAACAAATTATTATACACAGACAAAATACGGAATTTAGTTTCATATTTTCTTCACTGATAACTGCTATATTTTTTCTCCGTGTTCCTAATATGAGTCTCCTTACACAATTCAATCTTGATATCAAAGTTGAACTGAAAAAATTTTTTTCGTGAGCCCAGCGATCATTTTCATTTCTGATAAGTGGCTTTTTGAATAATATATATGTATTTTAGCTTAAAATTATGTTTTTTGACAATTCTTTGCTGTAGAAATAATCAAGGATCTAACACGGTATCATAGTTCTCAATGACACTAACCATTCGGGAAATGTTGATGTGACGAAAATGATGAAGCACGAATCATGAAGTTGGAATTTTATTGATAGAAAATTTAAATGATTGTGTATCAAAATTTTGAGGCGACAAAAATTGAGTTGAGCCTGATTATAATATGATGATGATTCTATTAGTTCAATTGTTCTATGGAAAGATTGTCATTAGTTCCCAAAAAGATTATCTTCCGTATTCGAGCGCCCGTGAAAACATCCATTTCAACATCAATTCTGGACAGGATTCCTTCAACAGCGAGGAATCTCAATGATCAATTCAATTACCTTCGTAATTCGATCCATTGGCCCACTTGACAAAATACTTGTCTTTCGCTCCCATGTACACGGAATAGTTGGTGTCAACTGCGATGTGAGGATCGGATATGGATACGCATTTTCTTCCAGTAGCGGAAACGTTTTTCTGTAAATCTACGGGATCACTGTAAGTGGTGTGGTTCCACCGGAACCATCTATAGTCATCGGTGTGGTCACCATCCAACCAAATGGCATCGAACGGAAATTCGTGGCGGTCCATCAGAGCTACTACTTCTTTGACATCTTCTTGGGATCTGTACGAGAAACGACATTGGTGGTAGCCGAGAGTCCAAAGCTGGAAAAGGTCAGTTGAATTAGGCATAAAGTATATTAAGATTTGTAACGCCAGATGTTATAGTGTCTGTTGGGTCAATGAACAATATTAGGGGCTTTCAAACGAATTAGAATTGAAGAAGAATACCGTACGAGAAAGTGGATTTTTTTGGATTCTCATTTGTTTCAATATCACTTTTTGCATTAAATTGAGGTTTTATTGTTTCGACTCGATTTTTAGACATTGTTGATATTCTCATCAACCCTCTGTGTTGGTCAAATGAGACAGATTTGAATGTATCGTCGAAAGTTTTCGGGGGGGGGGGGGTGTTGTGGCACCAGACGGGACCGAAGGTCCTCCCAAAAGAACCAAAAGAACGTTAAAACTAATTGTCAAATATACCATTTTTACGCCATTTTAAGCTTCATCAATAAAAGTTAGAACGACACTAAATAATAAATAATAACGACAAAATAAATTTTTCTATTATTTTGGTGCCTATGAAAATAAATAGATTGACAATGCAAATAGACTCAACACATATTCTGTTTTTTTTCTTGCGAATTCATCGATCACTTCGTCTGTTGAGATTTTATGGCTTCTATGAACCGACATGAGAGCCAGTCCGCTCAGTCTGTCTTCTCCACACGAATTTCTCAAGTAAGTTTTCAATCGCTTGAGAGTGGAGAAGGTCCTCTCAGCAGTGGCAGTGGTCACTGGCAAAGAAGCAAATATTTTCAGGAGGGTGAATATGTCAGGAAAAGTTCCCTATTACATTGGCTTAATGCCTCAATGCCACAAGGAGGCTTGTCGAGTTCCATTTGTTTTTCCCAAAAAAAATTCCACAGTGAGTACCCACTAGGTACTAGTTCTAGATCAACCATCTTTTCATAAAGTTTCAAAGATTCAACGTCTATTTTCTCGTCCATTGATCGTTCGTTCAGTTTTAGAGTAAGCCCCCAGTACTGTACTGCCAACATATAGAACTAAATTTTTTCCGAAAGTAGTCAGAGTCAGAGACTTGCGAAAGCGAATGGCGGTCTTTGTTTCGTGCTGCTACCTATCGTGATAGCTCCCAACTATATGCTTTACGGCAACTTACGTAATGAAACGCTTTGGTCTACGCCGTTAGCGGCGAATCACGTCCATCCACGAATTCCACGTAGGTGAATGGATTAGTAAAATTATAATGAATTTGACAAATTATTTACGTACAGTTTCAACTAGAAATTGGTATGAACTCTTTCTTATTTACCTATGAAGAAGAAAAAGGACAATTATAAATTGAGTAATGCGTTTGAAAAATCTTATAATTTAGAAAATTTCGGTGGGTTCCAACCCCTCTGACCCCCCCTGGGTACGGCCTTGGTATCGTTCCATTTTTTTTAATCGACTATAGAAATAACAAGTAATAACCATGTTCGATAGTTTTTTGAAAGCCATTCTGTTAATAGTGTAAGTAAATATATTCTCACGAAATGCAATACATCATTCAATTTCAGTTTAATGAATATATACATCCCATTATGTATTCTATAAGTATAATTAATGAAAAATCAATAATTCTCACTATCTCCACTTCAACAGTGACTCAGATAGGAGGAAGGGGATTGAAGAGAATCGACAGTATGTTCGATTCTTCCGATGTTTGGTGTTCTGACTATATTGACCAACCTCTGTATACACAATGGGGACCAGAATATCTGATTTTCAGTCACATAAACTTTACTATTGGATATACACAAATATAAATGTAACAATCTCATTTGAATATTTTTACCCTACATCTGCAAAACAAACTATGCCTGTAATCCAACGGTATATATAGGTTCACACGAAAGAGAAGCCCCTGTGATGTTCAAAGAACATCGCGTGAATCAAGAGGCAGGAGGTACGAATTGACATCAACTTCAGAGTTTTGAGGCATGCATGCCTCAGGAAAACCTCCCTCGGCAAGGAGTCCTAAAGCTTAGCTGTTCTATCCAAAAAAGATCCCCGGGCAAAAGATGTTCGACAGGTCTCCAAGCTCACCACGACGGGGTAGGAATTCTGCACTCGTCGGGTTATCCGTGTTGATACTACCAAGGGTAAAACGATTGACAACAGTTCAGAAGAGCATCGACCGTAAAAATATCTATAGAAGAGAGTTCCAACGAAGTGAGCGAGTCCGAGAACGAAGATTTACCAACAAGACGGATTGCCTTTCTATGAATAGAATCAAGAAGTTTCAATTAATGTTTTGGTGCAGAGTCCCTCACATGAGAACTATATTCCAAGGCAGACCAGACCGTATCTGTGCCATGTAGATTATTAGATGTTGACGAGAAGTGGAGGATTTCTTCGCACAAAATAGAAATACAAGCTTCTGGGGAGCACCTTTAGCGTTCGATGTCACATGGTTCACCATGAGAGATTATTACTTATCGTGATTCCTAGCATTGAGATACTCGACTTTGTAGTAATATTCACTTCTGACATCTGAATATTCGAAAGATAGAACGGCTTTTTTCCAGCTTCATACATACTCAATAATATGCAAATGAATTCATAGTCACCTGTGGCATATGGGCTCTTCCAGTCATTTCCGTGAATGTTCTAACAATTCCAAGTGGGGTGGGTCCAAGTAAGATGAATAGGTCGAAAGCACCTCCCTCCACCATAAAATATGCCGAAGGTCTGCTGCCTTTATAAGTAATGTCTATCCATTGTTCTGCTGCGTTGTGCAGGAATATTCCTTTAGTCGAATCCGCTCTGAAACCATTGTATAAGAATGATAGTTGAAATTGAAACTGTACGAAATTGATAAGAATCGAAAAAAAAATTAAATTCTACTTATGATTAGTAATATCAAGATTGACTTGTCTTAAGCGTAACCCACTGCTTATTAATCTTGTAAACGGATCGCAACTCTTTCGAAAAGTATCTCATACCCCTGCTTTTTCATGGTTATTAACCATTTCAAACTTCTGATAATTTCCCAGACTCAAACTATTACTATTCTGTTGAATCGAAAGTGCACCGCCTTTCAGAGGGCGTGAGGTATAAACACGTGATAGATGATTTGGGTTGCAAACTTTTTTCTCAGCCCTTCTAGATTCTATTCGACTGCCCAAAGATATTAGGGACAGGGCTTGACAACAAACATATCTGTAACACAAGACTTATTCTCTCTTGACAGTCCTAAAGACCATCTGCCATAGTTTGCGCTGATACCTGATACGAATTAACATTTACTTTGAATTTCTGAAGTTTGTCACCCTCAGGAAAAAACTCTTTTGGCAAGGAGTTCTAAATCTCAGCTGTTCTATTGAAAAAAGATCCCTTAGCAAGAGAGGTTCGACAGGTTTCCAAATCCACAACAAAGGGGAAATAAATACCTTTGCTCTATAAATGCGAAGTATCAGTTATATATTATGTTACGGCTCACAAGATGCAGAGGATAAGCAAGAAGCTACTAGCTTTATGAAGAAACCAGTTTTGGGACTTTGAGATCCCACCAAGAGGACCAAGATGAATTATGAGCTCTAACACCCAAGGTGCATCACAATGCGAATAGTCCTGATACAGAATTTTTTTTTTGGAGCAATCTGAAGTTTTCACTTGATTGAGAACGCTGTCATCCACTCGTCAAGTTTTCGGAGGGAATGGAACAGTGGTAAATAATTCAAGAGTATTACTTACGAATGCCCATATATTGCTGGTACAGCTCCATAGAGAGCCATTGGCGAGTTGGCTTCGTACGCCCAAGAATCCGAGTTTCTGAGTCGGAAAGGATCCGAGGAATCGTCCATCGTCTCTTTCAGAGCAAGTTGGTATGCATGATGGAACAGGCCATATAGTACATCAGATCCCGCGAAATCGACACCAAAAGTAAAAACTTGGCTAGCGGCTGTCTGAAAAGTATAAAATAATCATTGCAATAGGATTAAAATAATATTGTTTTGACGAAATACTTTGGGTGAGTCAGATTGCACACACCAAATTCGAAATAACGATAATTCAGAGAAGTATAGAACAAGAATTGTACACTTCACCATGAGAAAACCACAATGCCTTCAAGATAAATATCCTTGAAAAATGTTTCAGAATTCACCGGATATGATTTATGGTTAGCGATCCAATCAGAGAGAATGCTAATATAATGCTCTTTTGGGAGTGTTTACTCGGAATTAGAGATGCTAGCAGATTATTAATGGTAATTAAAGTAACTGACTGTATAGTATAGAGGGCTTCGAACCTCAGAAACTTCATAATGAAGTCACTAATACTACTGCGTACGTGCTAATAAAAAAAAAATTGAGTATTGCTGATTGTACCTGACTTGTAAAAAATTACAAGCAAGATCTGTTCGTCCCCTCTATCTTATCTTTCGTTTCCACGTATGGAAAAAAAAAATACCAAAATTGAAAGTATGTGTTTCATTTGTTCAGGTAGATAGTAATTAGGCACTGGAGAAAATTCTTCTACCCTAATATATAATTGAAACCTTTGGTAGAAAATGTAGCTTTTCCTGTTCGATCACGACTACTTTTATGGTTTAGGGCCAGTTGTATAGATTCAGTTCAAATATGATGTGTAGTTTAATCTACGAATTTGACAGAAAATACATGCGAATTCTGTTTTCTTTTTAATCGCCACCTGGAGCTTAAATCGAACCAATACAAGTGGCCCTTGATGTAAGGATATTTGAACTCGGTGAAAAGATGTTTCCTCAATGTAGCTGATGATAATTTCATCTTTATATGAGGGCAGTAATGATAAATAACTGTTTCTTTGTAAGTGCTCTGAGACTTATGAGAATGGAGAAATAACTTACACTTTCCATAAGTAACCTTTCACCATTCAGAACAACTTGAAGCTCATCCCCGAAGTAAACTTCAACGGTGAATGGTGGACCCCGATTTACGACAACGTAATGCGCATAGGGAAATTGCTCATCTGCGCGGATTGTGATGTTTTTCTCGCTGACATCGGTTATTTTCAATCTGAAAATAGTAATTCACGTCATAAGTCCGGGAAACGCATTTTTACAGTACGAGTCGAAATGTTTACAATATCTTTTGGCAAAGGCATTAATTTCTACACAATTGGTAATCACAATCCCTTTCTCAAAAACGAATCAAAGACGGTCATTTATCCTTAGATCGAACTGTTCGATCTAAGGAGTGGGCAGATTGAGACCTTAGAAAGAACTCGTGACGAGACCTGGGGAGTAAGCAGATTGAGGCCCCGGCGTCAAGTCACAAACCCTTGCCCCCCTGATACAACACCTGAGGAGTAGGCAGATTGAGACCTCAGCGTGAAGTCACATTCACTTCTTGAAAATGGCTCCAAAATCGGAGCCGAAACGTCGAGAACAAAACTCCAGACGCGGTTCAACCCGAACTCAACAACAACACACAACTGACCGCGGAAACCTATCCGAACACATAACCACAGAACACGGAATGGAATAAAACATATATATATATATATATATATAATGGAATAAAACATATATATATATATATATATATGTTTTATTCCATATTATATATATATATATATATATATATATATATATATATATATATATATATGTTTTATTCCATATTATATATATATATATATATATATATATATATATATATATATATATATATATATATATATATATGTTTTATTCCATTCCGTGTTCTGTGGTTTTGATCCTCTGAAGGATAATTGTCACAACGTTTCGGCAAAGTTCGGAGGTCGAAAATTCTATTTTGAAATATCACCAGGATCGGTATTTAGGCAACTAATGATCGTCGTGACCGCGGATTGAACCGGTATCTGTATATATTATGAATTTTTATTTTCATTTATCTTGAAGATGATCGAAACTGATAGAAACGTCGGAATTCACTGAGAGTGAATTTTAGTGTTTCATCTTCGACCCTCACAAACTCGAAGACTAAAAAAATGCAATTGAAATACATCAGTGAACCAAAAGGTCGTATCTTCGATGTTCGGTGACGGTTATTTTATATCTCCACAGTTCTATTGTTGCATAGTGCCACTTACTTAAACTCATCCAGCTCTTCTATAATAATTATATCGTTCAGTTCGAATCTTTTACTTTCTAGTTCCGCAATTTTTATTCTGGCTCTGTTGCCCCCCAAGAGAGATATCTGTAGATTCAGCGTTCCTTCAGAATTTTTCAGCGGAATGTTTGCAATGTTGTTGGTTATTGAGGCCTTTTGAATTTCTGCCGAATATTTTGCGGCTTCTTCCAAGACATGGTGACGAAGAGACCTGAAATATGAAAACAATAGAATCCCCATCTTTCAAATTGCTGGGTTATAAGAACAAAAATCATCTACAAGAAATCACTGATGAGCCGGAAGTAACAATAGCTATTTAAGTGAATGAAATATTTCCTCATAATCTAGAACTCTTGATTTCAAATGAGAAACGTCACAATGTCATGACTAAAATGACAGATTTCTTAACTGGAAAGTGGAGATGATAATAACGATAATAATGAAGAAGATGAAATATTTTATGGTGATGAAAAGTAAGTGTTCTGATCTTTTTCATATGATTTGTTTTATATTTTATACTTGTTACGTTGCATACTTGACAGTGATTGGGTTAGCTGAAAGGTGTCTCCTCGCACCTAGGTGCAGTAGGAGTTTGAGATTTTGTTCCTCATCCAGCAGATGGCGTTCTGCCATAGAGGTTTACACCATCTGCACCAGATTCAGTCTTCTGTTTCTTAGGAAACAGATTTGATATGTATTCGCAGTCCAATCAAGTGTCTCTGAGGAGACCTACCTACAGCTGACTGGCATTGGATTTGTGAATGCAATCATCAAAATCTCAAAAAATGAAGGTGCATGGCTATGAACGCACAAAACTAGTGCACTAAACCTAGATGCATATATTCCTGGTGAAATGACTTATATACCAGTACAATGTTGATATTTTCAACAAAATCACTAGACCTACGGCTCACTTGATAATGACATCCAGTGAAGTTCACATTCCTGAAGTTTGTTTACAGATGGCGCTAATCGACAACTCTAGACTTTCATGACATTATTAATTCTGACGAATTTTCTATTAGCAAATTCTTTTGGAAAAAATGCAGAGTCAGTGTACTACTTTTTTTTTTCAACACTATGTAATAATAAAGGATGAAGATACACGAGTTCTGTCAAAAATTGCACGAGTTCCTACTCAAGAATTCGCTATATCTTTGAAATTTGTCTATTTCTGATTAGAGGTGAATACAGAAGGATGCATTCGCTTCATATTTTCGATATTTGATATTGAAAATTGATATCAGAAGTCATAGAAGTTTTTACTATTTGATGCTGGAAATTTTAAGATAATTTGATGATATTCTTCGGAATATCGGTATCGACGTGAGAGGTAATGGAGTTGGACCTCAGAGATGGAAAAAATAGTGCGTGAATATAGCATTATAATGTTTGATTTTGAATGAATTGGTCCAGATCAACCCAAGTAATTTCATTTCATTATGAAAAGAGCTTTAGTGCAGGCTATTATGGCGCTACACAAGAAGACGGTTTTTGAAAACAATCTCCCGAAATTACTTCTATTCCATGATTTTACATTTTCGTTGTTGCATCCTTTTACTGGACATGTAATAACCATTGTCACTAATGCTGGAACTTGGAATAAATATGTTAAACTGGAAATTCTGAATAAACAATCAGCAAATAACACAAATATAACTTCTACCGAAGTGAACACTGAACAACATGAACTTTTCATCAATCAGCATCAGAATAATCTCGGGTTCTATTGACCACTTGAACCTGAGTACACGTATTGAATGTTCTCTACTGACCATCAGAACTTGATATAGATGAATAGATGATTGATTATTTTGTGCACAAATAATACAAGAGCGTTTGATATCCATTATGAAACACTATTCAAAACACTTAAATTATAAGTAGTAAACAAACGGAAAACGATCAACGACTAATATTAAACAACACAAATCAATTAGTAAACTAACGGAAAACGACTTATAATTGAAACCAACGGTAGATAAACGACAAATAACTAAGAAAACTACAAAAGAGAATCAAGCTGAAAACGACAAATAGCTGGTTGAAAAAAAATGTGAAATTATGGAAAACTTCGAGTACAAATCGAATAAATTGAAATGCGAATGTCAAAACAATGTCAAAAGATGACAGAATTCGATTCCTGCACCATCTACTGGAAAACGCACTAAATTCCCCAGATATGATTGATCGTGTCTAGAGTTTTTGACGAAACAATATCGAATCAGAGATCGCACCAGAAATATATGCATCTTGCACTAAACTTAAAACCCCGTTGTTTTGTGAAAAAGTTCAATAAATGAATGTAATGGCACCTTTGCATATCTTCAACTAATTCATAAACAAATTTTTCCAGATTATTTCAACAATATTCTGAGTAGAATTTTAACCTCGCTGTCTGTTTGATTCATATCAATCAAATATAAATGAAGTATTCGAAAGTAGCAGTATTAACAATGACAGATCGATATCCTTATCTAATCACACTCAGAGTGTGCCAAAACTCTTATCGGGATATCATGTGGGAGGATTAAGAGCGGAACACCGTGGTTAATCTTCTGATTAAACCAATTCTCTGTACCTAGCAATCGTTTGAAATGTGGCCAAGGGCATCCTATTATATAAATGTCTTGTGGTGTATGCCTGTTGTTCTATTCTCAGAATATTACAAAAGGAAAAAGCATTCCTTGCTAGAAAGACATATTGACGAGGCAAATTTGGTGCATTATTCATTAGCCTTAATGCAATAGTAGAATTTCATACTTTTCACATCTTTAAGGGGGATACCAAAGAATTTAAATTTCATATAATAGTGAAAAACTCTAATATTCTCATAATATCGAAAAACAAAATACTCCAGTTTCCTCTACCAATGGGTTCACAAAAACGCTCGAGAAAGCCATTTGATTACCTAATACGTGTAGCGCTTTTGTGAACCCATTCTACGATCGTAGAAAAACTAGATGGTTTCGTTAAATATGTTCAATTCAAAATATAGAAGATTTTCATTGGAAAATATTGTAAGTATGTTGATACAATTTGAGTCACCTAAATTTTTTTTTTATTTTTCCTAATTTTTTAATTTGTGGTAGTGATACTGGTCTCTACAATTTTCTGTAATACTCTACTCACACTCTACTAGTTTTTATATAATCCTTGACATTTTATTCTGTATATATTCAGGAACTCTGTGCATAATTGTTGAATCTTTCTACCGACCAATTGTTGAAAATAAATATCCACCAATATAAGTGAGTTGTCTAAAATGAAAATGTTAATAGTACTTTAAGGAAACTTACAGTTGTACTTACACTGGTACTTATTCAGCCAAGAAAGTCAATGAGTATGCAATAAAGTTAATGAAGACATTGATTCGATACAGAAATATAAAGAAGTAATTGATTACACAAACTCCAAAAATTTTGAAATAGAAAAACATATGACAGTTAATAACCAGACAGATCAGTATCTTCAAAAAAATATGTTAAAGGAAAACAACATTTTCCAGTGGAAATTTGAAATATTCCAATATGTATATTTGTATAATAAATATGGATAATTCGCCATTCGCAAAAAATGGATGTCCCTCGTAGATGAAAAAATATGAAGTTTGGCCATGGCAATTTGGTTGATAGATAATGCATCAAGGTTCATGAAGGATACAATTTAAAAAAAAAATTGTCGAAGTCCATTCTGAAATTCGGAATTCAATTGAAAACCAATATCAACCTCGGTATTCTCTCAAAAAAATAAGTTAGTTACTAATCAGAAGTCGTAATTTAACAAGATTCCGACATCAATCTCGAATTTTTAAAGTCTGACTGAGAGAACTTTGTTAATTCGCGACTATCAATTTGGAGTTCAGTATAATTTTGACTTCAGACTGGGAATTTGTCGATTTTTTTCAAAGGAGCTCACTTTTTGGGGGTTGCTTGATAATAATCGAACTTAAATAATTAATGAACGACTTGTGTTTGTCATACTCACGCGCAGAAGTCTATTCTGGAGCAATTTTTGAAGACATTTTTGTCGATAACCGGCAACCACGCATTGGCAAAGGCCAAAGCGGATAAAAATATTATCCACCTGCAATAATATCATTATTGTTAGAATATTATTCATTTTAGGAATAATCTTTATATAATTAATCTACTTGCCTGTGCATTCTTAGTACATCACACCAATGAACTGAATGTCAGAGAATTGAGAATATATACCGTATATTATGTTATCTTGTTGCCAGTTGAAAACACTTCAGATCGACTCTTTCAAACTCCGATAAGCGCCATAAATCATTAAGAAAAATCTATTTAAAACGGGAAACGATAAATTTTCTTCTACGAAAATTACTTATTTTTACTCAAATCGTTGAAAGTTTGAGGTTAAAGATGACAAAATGTTTTGTAACTGTTAATATCGATAATATTGACCAGAAATATACAAAGGAACCTCATAAAAACAAAATGATAATAGTTATATAATATCTCATGACTGAGTTGGCGCAATATTTATCATCAATTCCAAAAACCTTGGTCAGTCTGAGCCCAAACTCTGTATTTCCTAAACCACATTATTGGTGATTTGCCTAACTTTATCAGGAAATTATTGATCACACTCACTATATTATTTCTTTCTACATAATCATACACGACATCAAGACATCTTGTTCAAACAATTGAAAAATAAAGAGAAAATTGCAAAGAAGCAGACATTGAACGAAAATTTACGACGGCGTATAAGGGTCACTGTAAAAATATAAAATATCTCCATTGATAGATTTTAATCTGTCAATGCCAGATTAAAATCTGTCAATGACAGAATAAAATCTGTCAATGACAGATTAAAATCTGTCAATGACAGAATAAAATCTGTCAATGACAGATTAAAATCTGTCAATGACAGATTAAAATCTGTCAATGACAGATTACAATCTGTCAATGGGGTATTGACAGATTAAAATCTGTCACTGACAGATTGAAATCTGTCAATGGCATATTGACAGATTTTAATCTGGCATTGACAGATTTTAATCTGGCATTGACAGATTAAAATCTGTCAATGAAGATATTTTTTATTTTTACAGTGACCCTAATACGCCGTCGTAAAAACTAAAGGGAAAAAGTTCAGAAAATTATGAAGCAAAGTTTCTGTAATCACGTTGTTTCCATTAAGTGGTTTGGATAGGAAGTTTAGATATCTAATTAGAATGGGTGCCAAGCAATTACCTATACAGTTTCACTAGGTTTGGCTTTGAGGACTTAGTATTCCAGCTGTTCTCATTAAGTCTGAGATTATACCATATATCATAGCGAATAATGAAATGATTTTATCTTCCAGGCAATAATTGGTCAACTTTATTTAATGTTTCAATGTTGAATTTATTTGGACAGATTTAGGTTCTCTAGCTGTTTGATATCCTACAATTCACAATGTATTATTCATCGATTACAGCAGAGTAGAAAAAATTCAGATACAGCAAATCGAAGAAAAATAGACAAAAATATCTTCTGTAGTTGAAAGCATAGAACAATTCATCAAGATACTTAAACCACCAGATCAGAAGAAATCAGTACTTAACTGTATTTGAAACTAGCAAAGTTGAACACACATTTACCAAATATGGTTCAACCTCTTTCAGTTGTATTTTACTTTTAATCTATGATGAAATAAGTGTGTGGCTGTTAACCATACCGCTCTCGAATATAATCAAATAAAAATCAAAAATGACACAAACACTTTCATTCATTATGTCAAAATGAGAGCTACTGCTCTGGCTTACGGACTGATGTATTTTCTGATTATACCTGATATTCTAGCACTATTCGACAGTTCTTTGAAAAAACTGAGAGAAAAGGCCTCCAGCATTTACAAAACCAAACACAAAGGCAAAGCTCTGAACTTTCTCGGAGGAGACAGCTCAGAATATCCCGGTACAAACCCCAAACTCCTGCAGCTCAACGAAGAAAAGTGGGAAGATTATTACTCGTGCCTGAAAGCACAGAACGAATCACTAGGAAAGTACTTGTCGGTAACACCAGAAGCACTTTTGGGATTCGAAGGAAGCAATATTAAACTCAACTGCAAGATATGCATAAGCCCGGAAGAACACCACAATATAGACTTAGTGGTTTGGGAGTGGGCGGCAATCGATGGCAAACATCTGGTTCCTGTAGAGTTCACAGAAAATATTTTCGAATCCCCGGATGAAAAAACGTTACACTTGTATAACCTGCAACTGGAACACACAGGACAGTATGTGTGCACTTTGGGAGAGTCCTTGACTGCTCCATATTTCCTAACAGTAGTAAATATAAGTGATAGTGATTTTAGCGAAGTACACAACCCCGAAGCACCCCTGGGACCTTACCCTAAAGACTTCGAACTGATTGAAGGTTACAACTTGGTTCTAGATACTGACTGGTCTGAGTGGTCAAAGTGTAGTACTTGTGGCAAAGTCGGAAGGAAAAACAAGCTAGGATACTGCACGGTGTATTCCAAAGAGAAGCACAAACTCTCATTAGCAACCAACTCTACTAATGAGGCAGAAAGTGCACAAGTCGTAACAAATCTAGATTTGGAATTGTTCGATGTATTTCAGTTTGGTATACCTTGTGAGTCACATGTACTACCAAAATCCATCAATGAATTGCCTCAAGTGAAATCCAGGAAGAACGAAATAATGGTTGGCTACTGTAAAGCGAAATGCCAGGGAAACAAAATATTCGAGGTTGTGGATAAGGACGGTAAAGTTATTGAAAAAGCTAATAACTCAGCAGGAATATACTCTATTAGCCAGCCGTTGCCCCCACTAGAGCCAACAGTAGAGCGACAAACGGTTTATGGAGTTAAAGGAAAAACGATAGTCTTAGTATGTCCTGGAAATTTGAACACTGACTCTCCAATCCAGTGGCAGCTGGGGAACAAAAACCTCATTCCGGAAATTTTGTCAGAGGAATCCAAAGGAAGGATCTATATCAGCATCACAGACAGAATCCATATAAAAAATGCAAAAATTGCTGACTCGAATGTATATAGCTGCTGGCAGCAGAAAGAATTGACTGGAACCGTACGATTGATCGTTGAAAAGAAAACTGAGTTCACTTTCAGTCATCATATGATGCTCATTGGTACTGTTATTATTTTGTTTGTTTTCCTTCATGTGTGCGTTAAGGCTTTTATGGGGAGAAAATATGCAAAAACGTATTAGCTTCCAGTGTCCAGGAAGAAATTGTTACCCAATAATTAGTTCTAATGAATTTTTTTGACTGATGAAAGTGGCAATGATAGGAATGATGATGATGATGCCGATTTTTCCTGTTCTCCGAAGTTGATTTGAATACAGGAATGTAGCAAAAAGAGGTCAAAGTCAAAATCCCCCACAAAAAAATACTGTTGAAAAAAGTTAAACTGTCTCTCAGTGAACATCGACAATAAAGTTGAAAACAAAAGTACCTACCTAGTGGCATTGTCTAAGGATACAATGCTAGTGGAATATTTCATTCTTTGGTGAAAATACATTCGGCGTTAGCGCCATCACTTGGATAATAGCGGAAGCTCTTATATGTCAGCATTGTTTATCATGGAGATCATTTTTATAGAGTTAGAGTTCGTCAATGCCTGTGTAAAAAGTATTTGAGCGTTTTTGTTACGCCATCTATTTCTGTTTACTTGACAATACACGACAAATTTTCCTACTGTGAAGAGCAAAAAGATGCAGAGATTTGTCTGTCAGTTTGACTAAAATGTTGAGAGAAAGATGAATCTTATTCAAAATATAGTTGAGTGGTAGAAGTTCATGAAGAAAATGGAAGTTTATGCATTGAAATGATCTTCAAAACATGAATGATATACAACATAGACAAAAGATTCCACTTCTGTTTCTGAATTGTTTGCCATCTTTTTCCCTCCAGAAAAGGAAACTTTGTCGTACATTGTCAAATAAAAGGAAATATATCATTTTACACAGACATTGACTAACTATATCCTATTTCTCTATAGATAGATAGGTTTATTTTCATCACATTAAATACAATAAGTACAATAGTGATAAGTCAAACAGAGAAATTGCAGCTGATGCACAATTATATCATCTTAGATAGTTAAATTTTAAAACGAAATAAAAAGACAGAAACTAACATGTTAAAAGATTGTCTCACAGTTTTAGTACTCTTCGATGGAGTAGAAACAGTGCCTCAATAATAATAATGAACGTAAATAGTCAATTTCATGGAAATAACATTTGGATGGATATGAGATGCTTAAAAACCCTGGTGTTTCTACTGATTCGATATTGTTTGGAATTTCTTGGCGAAAAACAATCGACGATTATGATAGCTTCCTAATTTTTTCATAGAGGGCGTTATATTAGCACTTTCAAAAATCTGTCAAGTGTTGGTTTCAGACTGACGTGAGTTTGATGTTATTGTCGCCAATCTTTGTTCGAATTTTTGTTGATATCAATTAATTTCAAAACTATGTGATATTGTTATTTCTTTTTAGATATTGGGATTGAAAATTGAAAGACTGTGTGCTTCTGGAGCATTATACATTGTAGAAAATCATCTAAAAACTAAGTACTCCAGTGAATTGATTCAGCTTACAATGAGATGCTACTGAATAAGATGTATGTGGATTTCAACGTTGAAAGATTATTTAGGATAATATGAGAAAAATATTTAATTTCTATACCCACCTTTCATGTGGTAAATTGACAATGGGGCGCCAGACGATCCATACAATTCTTCCATTCCTCACAGAGAATCCATACATATTTTCATTTGTATATGCCATCGATGATTCAGTATGAAAGACTTCAAATAACATTCATGGTAAGTGATAGAAAAATGGTATCATTTGTATGCATTCATAAATTGTTTTCAATTTGAGCGAAAGTCCGAAGTTATATCGAGGAGAAAACATTTATACATTGAATCTTATCAGTGAAAGATTGAAAACGAAGTGATCCGTATATACTAGCAAATTTTTTTTAAAAAAAAGGAAACTTTGTCTTTCATTCTCCAGTGAACGGAAAAAATATATTTTTCCAGATAGAAGTCTGATGTTACAAACTGAAATAAGAACATCAAAAAGAAGTAGTTGGCAGTGACAGGTTGTTAACGGTGCATTCCCACGTTAAGTACGCATTTTCTGAAATGCATTCAATTGGCTGTCAAAATCTCTCGCTAAATAATGAACAGTACTGCATAATTCGCGTGCACACTCCTGTCTAGTGGAAATTAAGCCTTATACATGTCAGAACCCCATCCACAATAGCGATCTGAAGTTTTTATGATCTCAGAAATCAAGCAATCACTTTTCGCCAAGTTTATCCCAAAATTATACAGGTATAAGTAGATACACCAGGGTTTCTAGACATCTTAGATGGATATAAGATGTCTACAAGGATGGTGCTGGGACTGATGCGATATTGTTTAGAATTTTATGGCGACACGTGTCACTAATGACAGATAATTATCTGTCATTAGTGTCATTTTTACGCATCGTGGTGTGTTTCTCAAATTCATCGCTAGTTGACGCTAATTGGAAGTGCATAGTCAACCGATCGATCGACAGTTCGACGATCGATCGACGATTCGAGCAGTCAACAAAATGAGCAAAATCTAATGTCATACTCATAAAAAACAAAATCGAATGAAAGGAACACAATTATAGGGAATTTGGCCAGTATTCTGAACAAATAATATAGGTTGTTGATCAGTCAGCGTCCAAAAGTAAAAGTATAGCCAGCCGTCAGGTCGGCCGTTTATACATTTCCTAGGAAATTTGTAACTCTTTTCGTTGCAAACGCCATCTGAACTGATTTGATGTCAAGGGGTCATGATGCTTATTATCATAGTAGGCATGTGTCGCCAAGTTTACCCCAAACATGCCCAGGTATTACTCGGTACACCATCCTTCTAGACATCTTAGATGGATACTACCAGTAGCTTGAACTGTTGATTTCTCTTCCCAGTCATGTATTTTCTTTCCTTTTGCTCACGGATGTAGTTGCTTGAAACACACATATTCTTGATAACATAAACATAAAACCAAAAGATATAGCAATCAGATCAGAAAAAGAAGTGCCAATTTTTGTCAATGTCGTAGATCATTCATGTTTAAACTTCAATTGTCAACACTATTTTTAAATTTCATCACCTTTCTGTCAACATTTCTGTCACACTGACAGACCAAACTGCACCTGTTCTTCATTCCAGAGAAGGAAACTTTATCGTACATTGTCGAGTAATTATCAACAAAATATTGTAGATGGCGCAACAAAAACGCTTCGAATTCTTTTTACACACAGACAATTAATTGACTTCGATCTGAGCCAAGGAGTGTTAGTTATTTTTTGGAACAACTTGATAGCGATTATTTATGTTTTTTCGAAAAACTATATAGCAGAGAATTGATTTCTTACTCTTGCTGCAAGACCAAGATGCAGGGTTATATGAATCTTGTGCAAGACACACAGGTGCTCGTGCCATCAGCCTGTTTGATAATGGTTCATTTCTCACTCTGGATATAATTGAGTGTATTATTCTTACACCTGAATACCAGGGTGCAATTTGTCGTTGCAGCTTATTTAGACGCCAAAGGTATATACCTTTAGTTTCAAAAAATAATTAAAATATGCAAAATTACCGTGGTACCTAAAGGATGCAGCGACAACTTGCGGCATAGAATTCAGAGCCCAGACTCACGAATTCGATTATCGAATTGTTTGGAATATGCGTATATTTTTGGTATAGCGCATGTTACAGTCACAGTCTGAGCTACTCAGGGGCGGATTTAGGGTGAAATTTGGGGGGGGGGGTTACCAGGGGATCTTGGGGAATGGAATACCCCTAAGACCAGCGAGGGGTCCCCCGGAAAATTTTGGTGAGTTATAAGACTCAAACGTATTTCTAGGCTATCTGACAACTTAATATGAGAAATTATATTGGCAAACTAGGCAAGCAAAAAACATAAAACTTCCATTTCAAGACTCTTATTATTGTGCTATTGTTATCTTGTTTTATTTAGCAGCATAAGAATTCTGGAATAAAACAAAATAATTCTTCTGCGATTAAAGAGGAGTGAATAATACTGAGAGACAAATAAAAAAAATCAAGTTGACATATACTACTTTAATTATGTAAATTCACATACATATTTACAGTTTTTTTGTAGATTACAAAACAAACTCGTGCCTACGTTTTTTTTGGCAAATATAGGGGGAGTGGGGGCAGATTGATTCACTTTTTTTCAATACTAGGAAACTGAGTTGTAGAAATTGTTTCAGATAAAATTAGGTGCAACACTGCAGACACAATTTTATCTAGTTTGTTGGTGTACTGGAGTTTTTTTCATAACTTTACATGAAAACGAACAATGATCGATTATGTGAAAAATTGGATTTGTATCAAACCACCCCTCATACGGGGTACATTGAACCAGGATATGGGGCACATTGATATTTCATGCAAACGTAAGACTTAACGACTTTTTCCACTAATTTTTTTATATTAATAAAAAATAAACACATTATCGCTTACAGATGTAAAAAACTAGGGAAAATTAAGAAAAATAAGTATCAAATGCAATATAATAATATGTTTCAAATTACTCCTCACTGCATAATATAAATAAAAAAAGTGTAGATGAAACACAAGTCTTTAATAGCTGCTCATTGTACATTATGAGGTTAGAAGTAGAAAGAAAAAGCAAAGAACGAAGCAGTTCGGCTGGTTCCTTTGGTTATATGAGGTTTTGGTGATTTGGCCACAACATCTGCAATATCGACACTTGCCGTGTCTTCCACATGTGGATAAATGAAAACATAAGATGTGGATCTCTTTCTCAGGTAGGTTACTTCATATTCGGAAAAACCATATTTTGATGTCACCCTTCCCACGTAGTGCACTACAGTTTTTTTTTTTGCAAATTCAACTAACATGAAGTCTCCAATCTCGATAGTCTCAGGGGTAGGTCGGCTAACCTCTTCTATTAGCTCTTCAGAATTTTGATTTATGTCTGTATCTGAAATATTCATGTCGCTGTCGTCATCTAGAACAGGTTCCTCAGATCCAGGATCAGTGGATTCTGAGTCAGATTCGCATCGACGCGATCTTTTCTCTCTGTTTTTCTTTGGAGAAATCCAACCCAGTAGTTTCTTGGAATTTTTCAATTGTGTTACCTTTTCTTTCATTTCTTTATTTCTATTTTTCTCTTCTTCCTGATCGTGAAGCATCTGCAATCTATTTTTTTCTGGTGTGTCTGTAAAAATTCTTGATTTTCCCTTTTCTCGGCTTTTAAGTTAAGGTATTCTGAGTCAGATTCGCATCGACGCGATCTTTTCTCTCTGTTTTTCTTTGGAGAAATCCAACCCAGTAGTTTCTTGGAATTTTTCGATTGTGTTACCTTTTCTTTCATTTCTTCATTTCTATTTTTCTCTTCTTCCTGATCGTGAAGCATCTGCAATCTATTTTTTTCTGGTGTGTCTGTAAAAATTCTTGATTTTCCCTTTTCTCGGCTTTTAAGTTTGGATGTTTTTTGTTGGGCCTTTGGATACGGTCTAATAAATTCAGGTGTTATGATGACAGCCGAAGTGCATGGAGGTGTTGTATGTCGTATCCTTCATTTTCAAGGGGCACATTGATACACATCAAACTGCCCCATGAACCTTGTATCAATCTACCCCAACATGTCGGTTTTTACAACCATCAACCTCACACAAAAACTTTATAAGATCAACAATCAACCTTTCATTTATATATTAAGCAGACATGTACTTACATGGATCCGAAGAGACCTAACCAAACATACACGTGATTAAAAAAAAATTACTGAATATCTGATACTCTCAAAATTTACTTTTACGGCTCTGAAACGCACTTGTGTTTGTCAACAGTGGAATTCGCATTGTAACCGGCCATAGTTGTACAGGTAATATAAGTTCACTAAAGCCATCTATTGGAGGATAGTCAAGTTTCTTGCGGTGCTATGCTGTTCGTGTGAGTGGTGATATATCAATGTGCCCCTTGCATCAATCTGCCCCCATTCCCCCTAACTATAACAAATTAGGTGTTGGTTAAAATATCTCGATGGACGTTGCGCTGTAGCTGCACTGACTGGATGGGTTGTTGAGATTTTCAATATGTTTGCTATTGTTGGGTACATTACAGAGTCACAGCTATCCAATACTTCAAGCAGTTTGACAATTTCCCTTCTTTTTCTAGACGTCTTTTCCATAGCAGGATCCACAGTAGATATTTCTGTTTGAAAGCACTGACATTTGGTTTTTCCAACAAATCCCAGTAAAACTCCACAGCTTTTTCAAAAGAAGTCTTTCTCCGCTAGATTGACTGGCATTCGGCAAAACAGCCCTTACGCACATCAGTGTTGCCACACCTTTCTACCTAAAAATAACTACCTATTTAGAATTTAGACTTTATGTGTGCAATAATTATTGTAACCGACTTGGCAATTACTTTACATGAGGAACAAATAATAAACGCTCTTCGGGGGCCATTTATTTATATTATTTAGAAAATTTTGGGGAGGGGTCAGGACCCCTATGACCCCCCCTAAATCCGCCACTGGAGCTACTCGATAATAGAATTCGTGAAATAGAATCTAGGGGCTGGTCATAACAAATATAACAAAATGTTGATGGCAGCACAAAGGTAGGTATTCAACGATGTGTAGATCTCCAGAATGAGAACAGTTTTTCTTCATTTCTGATATTGGTTCACCGAGCGAGCCATGGTGAATATTTTCCACCTAGAGTTACTTTTCATTAGCTTCTCTCACCACTGGCAGTATTAACCCATATGCCATATTCTTAATTCGACCATATTCTGGATTATATTTCTGAGGTGAAGGATATACAAGATAAATGAAACGAATATCAATGATTAATACTTACTTCATTAACAAAATATAAAATATAAAACATAAATAATTAACGATTACAAATTCTCTTATCTATCAATCCAATTAAGATCATATCTTCATAACATGTCATGCAGATTCACATAATCACTCATTCATAAGCAAATATTTGATAACATTCAGCTATGAATAACAAATGCCTGTTGTTGATCAATTTTCATTACTATTCTTTGTTTAAAAAAGTGATAAAATATATTTCCATTATCTGCAAGAATTCGATTGAAAAAGGCAAACTTATGGTTACTTGAAATTATGAAATGATATCGAAATAGGGAGATTCAGCAAGAAGTAATTCTTACCATCGGATAAGAAATCTCTGCATCAAATCCTACACAACTAGAATAATATTTTAGTCCTTTTTTTTGCAATACGAAAATGATGAGGAAAGCCTAGACACGTTCCACTGATCATATCAACAATTTGAAGGCAACAACATTCAGAAGAATGGGGTACTAGATGAATTTTCTTCGTACATTTAGGTCCATGAAATAAATCTCCAACAAACACTGGGATACAAACGTTCATACATACCACTTAGCATTTTTATCTAACGAACCACGGTAAACAACAATCATGCTCTGCAATTCAAAATAGATATGCAACCTTCTCCGATCTCCTTCGATTTCAACCATCCCACGTACTAAGTAACTAGTTAAAGTACAAACATCGTAAGCTTTGGAAGATGCAAGCGTCTTAGTCGGAAATTCCATCAACACGTGTGTATGATGACGTCTCATGAATGCTAGATGGCTTCGTATCCCGTTTCTATCGGGGAACCAGCTGGCCCATTCAAAAACTCCTCCAGTTCGTCTCTGTGGGAAGTTGTTTCGTCACGCGACTGACGTTTGTGTTTCCTGTCCGTTTTCGACGAGTCTCTGTGCTTCTCCTTGTCTTTGTCCTTAGATTTTTTCTTGGCCTTCTTATCAGTCTGAAAAAAATATGCAATTGGGATGTCTTAGAGTTGAAACATATTTGACTGAACATTAGTGTAAATGGAAATTTTTCCATAGAATAGAGCAATGGAAGAGACTGGAAAAAGCAAAAGACTCATCCTGTTCTATAAAATTTTATGTTTACATATCAAGAGTCCATTTACTGACATCAAACACAAGAAAAAATTGATTAAAGTCCACCAACTCATTTACATGAATTATTGATTCAAGAATTTCTAATATAACCCTTAAAATTCAAGAACCAAATGACACAATTGAGTTTTATTATTCAATGGAAAGTGCAATACTTATAGTTGGTACAATTTGAAAACTGTTACAAGTCATCGAATGCTTATTGTGCATTTGTGTTATATTTCAAAATATGTTTTCGGGAGTGATTACACAAGTGCTTCAAAGTTACCGATAATTTTCCATGATAGCATGTTGTCTAAAAACTGCATGAGTTTATTTTCATATTTTGTCGAAAGAGCCCGACTCCGAAGGACAAATTAGAAAATTGTGATCGAAAACTGTGTACTAATTTCTGTGCATTCTCGAATATTTCCATCGTATGTTGAATATCCCATATGAAGCGGGACATTTTCAATCAATTACAGCGATAAATTCCCGGCGGGACATTTTCGAGCTGGTAAGTACCCGGTAGGTATCGAAAAATACCCGCTCGGTCCGTGTATCTATAGTAACGATTGTTAAAAACACATTTGTCATCTTGACAGGCATAAATACTGAATTTTAAACGTCGTTGTTTTCGCTCCGGAAATATTCTACCGAATTACACTCGTGCATCAAAATAAACCTGATAATTTTCCATTCAAGCATATTGTCAGTAAAACAACTGCATTCGGTTATTTTCATATTTTGCTAAAAAAACCCTGTCAAAAATAGAAAAACATTTCGGGTTTAGGTGAGTACTCCATACAATCAATAGAGGAAAGTATAAATAACATTTCCTTGAGAATTTCCTTATTCGTGAAATATTCCAATGAATTACATTCGTGCATAAAAATGACCAGATGATTTTGCATTCAAGCGTGATATCTTGTACAAATTGCATTCGGTTATTTTCATATTTTGTAAAAGAGTCCTCCTTCGGACTCGGGCACTTTCGACAAAATATGAAAATAAACTCATGCAGTTTTTAGACAACATGCTTTCATGGAAAATTATCGGTAATTTTGAAGCACTTGTGTAATTACTCCCGATAATAACTCAATTTTGAGCGATTGTGATGTTTCAATCCATCGATTCCCTAATGTTCGACGATAAAAAGAATATTAATCCTCTTGCTGTTGAGAGACGTGAATTGTGGATTCAAGCAACTAGAAGAGCAGATTTGAGTACTGATAAGTTGAAATGGGCAACGGTATGTATATTCATGCATTTTGTATCTCAGAATTGCAATTATAATCTCATTAAATTACCATTGTTGTTTATAAAAATACGATTTGTTTGTCCAGCAGGCTGATGCATGTGACGTCACACGCCCGCGGTCTATTATGGAATTTCAGACATAAATCATAAGTGATGTGTTGAATATAAAATAAGGAAAATCAAAAGTTTTTACCAACCTTCCTTGTTAATAGGTACTTGTATATCATTCATTGAAATATGGAAGCTCATACATGAAAAAGTTATTTCCTTTGTAGTTTTTCAACTGGGAATTTAGAGTTATGTGCCCTTCTGAAGGTTCGAATCATAATATATTGAATAGCTAAATCCAAACTATTTTAAAAAAATAGAGATTTTTCCATATTTACGAACTGCGTTCCTACATAGTATGAATATTGCAACGCCTAACACCTATATTCAGTACTGTAATATTTGTAAGCTTCTTGGAGCTTTGTTATCTTCAATCTTTTGACAAATTGCACTGACAGTATACATACTGAAATTCAAATCTGCTGCAACACAATAAAAATGAATATCTAACTTTAGATTATTAAAATAATTCACCAAGTTGTATTCAATTTAACTCTCTAACAGTCGTTAAGGAAAGCGAAGGAAAATTATAATCTCGCCACTATCTTTGGAAATAACTCATCGAAGATGTCACCAACTCTCTTCTGGCATTTTAACAGAGAATGTGAGACTGATATAGAAGCATCGAAATACTCAGTTTTCCATCGCAATTTTCTAATTTGAAGTACCAAAAAGATTTTCACATAGAACTGTCACTTTTGAATAACAATTGTCAATTTATAAACAACAAACTTCAAACATCGGCAACATCGAGAATGCTGCCAACCAAATGCCAAAGAATAACAGGCGCCAAATTTGAAATTCAATATAAACGTTCCCATGCATTTCCACCAATGGATTGGTACTAGTGCGTTGATTTAATTACGTCATCGATGGCATGCAACAGCTTTTAAAATGCACTACAGGAAATAATGTCAATGACGCTGGAATAAGGTGTGAAGAAGAAAAAGTGATAAAAATATGGTTAGATCGTTTTGTGTTAGAAGGTGGACACGTGGAGTACCTAAGTACATTTGAATGAGTTGCAAGGGCTGTAACTTCCGAAGAAAAAGGGACTTATGATTTATGTTCTACAGGTCAAAATAATTATAATATAAAGTTCACCATTTTCTATACGCTGGGTATGGAAGTTAGCTGTCAGAATAATTAGCTGACAAGTTTCTCGAAAGAAGATTGAAAGCCCGGACACTAATACAACTAATGTTATATATTAATGTGTATTTCCCACTTATCAGGTATTATCAGTGCATAGTTAATTTGTTACAGAAAAGTGACATACAAACTTTTTTCAATAGTATTCATTCAGAGATACACTTGACGAAAAAAAAATCTCACCTTATCTTTTTTCTTCTTCTCTTTCTTCAGAGAGCTAGAAGTGTGGAGATCTTCACTATCACTATTAATGCTAGGGTTGTTCGAGCCATTTGTTTGCCTCGTGGCTAGGAGTTCCATGTGAACATTTGAAGAATTAACGCTGTTGCTGTCATCAAAAGCAGTGCTGTTGCTGTAGTCCAATGTTTGACTCACCACCGAGTTGTCTTCGCCGCCTAAAGTCATTCAATCCATCAAAATTTCATGAGGACTTGTTCACGAAAGCAAATTGAGAAAAAAATATAGTGCAGGCATAATAGACACCCATGAGCTCTAATAGCCCAGTAGGAGGCAATGAATTCTATGAGTGATCTAATATCACAAGGGAAGAGTTCATCAAATATACAGGGTGTAGCTCAACTGATGGTTTTAATTTCAAGGGGTAATTTCTTGGCATCATTCATCAATAAAACTTCATATGTACCTATGAATTAAATTTCTTTGCTTTTCGAGAACAGGGTGCTAAATTGAAATCATACAAAGAATAACTGACCAAAATTAAAAATCATCCTGTATTTTTCCAATATTTCGATAATGTTCATTATTGTTTTTAGGGAAAGCTACAAAATATTATAAAATAAGATATAACTTACTATTGTTGAGAATGAAAGGTTGTAAATAAGTACTCTAGCACATCAATAAAATCGGTGAATGTAATTATGAAATAATTTCAATAAGGTTTTTTATTATTTCAAATGAATGACAATTGTTGACATGCTGTCGTAGCCATTGCCATTTTTAGAAATCGTGAAAAACTTTTTGGAATTATTTTATACTTACATAAGTAAGTATAAAATCAAAGTTTGCTTTGATGTAACAGAATTTTCATTCACAACCTTTACAGAAAATCTCAACAACAGTAAGTTAAATCTTATCATTTACATGTTTTGTACATGTACAATACTCTGTAGCTTTCCCTGACGATGATAATGAAGATTATCGAAATATTGGAAAAATTTGTGTCATAAGAGAAGTTACATATTTGCTAAACTTTTCTGCCTCAATCATGTATAGCAAGAATATTCGATATTATTCCAATAAATTATTTTGTTAAAGTGAAAAAATGGATATTAGACAATTACTTTGTCTTATGAATTAAATATTCCCTCATGAAAACTGATGTAATTTTAATAAACATACAGAAAATGAAAACAAAATTACTGCTAAAAATCAAATTTCCAAAGTCAAATCATAAAAATACTTTATATTTAGCATCATTTATATACGACATATAACCGAATTCCATTAAAATAACAAAGCCAAATATTCTTAAAAGAAACTGGTGAAAAAATGGATTTTTGAAACTCCTAGATCATTTTTTAGGAACCCTAGAGAATTGAACTTTTTTTTGCGACTGCCAGTGTTCTGATTGCACTGTTATTTGAATTTACTGTTGGAATGTTATGATATTCTTAGATCATTTGGTTTCAACTCCATAATAATCAATTAATAAAATACGTAATCCTTACAACAAGAGCAATAACTTCGTAAGGTTCAAATATTTATTCACATGTCATTTATTTTGAAATTGTATTATTGAGATTGAATGTGAATAAATTGTTATAATTATTATTATTGATATGACTGAAAATGAAATCATACAATGATTAAAAATTACTAAGAGTAAAAGCACTTTACTGAAATATTACTCATTCAAAAGTTAGCGGGAAAAAGGGGCTGTCAATGTTCGAATACAAATAATGAAAGTTTTCAACCTTCTGGGGACCGCCTCCACTTGGTATCAGCGGCCATCCAACCGTCATAGGCGTCCGACGTCAGTTCAGAGATTTCAGAGTTGATGGTAGAGTCGAATTCGTCGTTAGTTTGTTTCATATCGAAATCCTCGTGTGTCATTCTCTCAACTTCAATTTCGTTGTTCTCCAACTGCATAATCCTTGTCGGAGCCGTGAAAGGAGGTTCCTGTTTTTTCGGGTAATTCGGAATTTTCGAAAACGACGTCTCTTCAGGTTCGAAATCTTCTTGGAGTTCGGAAACTAGAGGATTGCCTGTGTCCGTATCGCTGAAAATATTCAATATGATTTTTTTTTCAATGTATTTCAAAGCACATTCAGGAAAAAAAAAGTGAATGGGAATAAAATAAACATATTGAAATAAAAAAAAAACACTCAAAAAATTATTTACAATGTTTTTTCACTTAGTGTATCAACTATTTTTTTTCTATAAAAGGGTTTTCTATTCGCATCCTAGTTGTCCAGTTTTTCAATAGTAAATCTTGGTGTTGGTTGTTAACTTTGATGTCCATGAAAAAATAATGTTTATACATAGATCAATCATTGTTTTGAAATTACTGAAAATATCTAAAACATCAAATAGTACTTCCAAGCACTAGAATCGTAGAACAATTGATAAGATATAAAAGAATCAAGTTGTTATGAAAACAAATACTACTTTGAATTACAATGGGATGCAATCAAACTTTTTTTGACTTTGAGTATGGAATGTTATTATATTCAAGAATACCATTGTGATTTCATAGTTCTACCACAATCTAAAAAAAACAGAAAACTGTGAAAGAATTCATCCATCACAAATTAATATCTTTCAAACAGTACCATTGTGTGGATAAGACCTTTTGCCAATATTTGTATTTATATGAATTGGGGGTGAATCATTTGCTTTCCTTGATGAAAGTTTATGTGTAGCATTATTCACTTGAATTTCATAACCTGTGGTAGAAGTCCATTGTATCTCAAAGTGGAGTGAGGTAGATTTACGATGCAGAAAAACTCTAAGTCGCCTCCACAATTTGAAACTTGAATTTCAGATTAGAGTGTTTATATTTAGTTTTTACCTCGGTTTCTACAGAATGAGTCAGGAGAGATATTTCGTATTATATTGCCCAATAGAGAGTCCATTGGATTTTGATTCACCACACCAAATAAAAAGGCGAATATGTACATCCTTCATTCAAAAGATATAAACATAATACTGAACATATTCTTATGACCAATAATCATCTTTTCTACATTTTATGTTTGGGCCTGACTTGGCTTTCTGTTTGTAGTTAACAACTACAGCACAGTTAGAGATGAAGAATGAAAAAACATGGCGAGGTACTGGTATAAGACAATTCTTCAACATAATAAACAATCATTTACAAATCAAAGAAATTACCATCAATAATTTGGTAGATAGTATTGAAGCAGTTATACTCAGAATCTTGAAAAAAATATGAATTGATATGAATGTTATTTTTTTCTGTCAATAACTTCTATATTTCTAACGAATTTCGTGATGAGTGTACCATTTCCTATGGTTTAATAATAATAAACCAGTAAGTGGAATAAGTAAGCAAGGTAGGCTATTAGTGGGTACTGTGTGTTGATCACAAGAAGTCTTAATCATATTGTTCAATATCTGGTTTCTATATATGTTAAATATTGTCACATAGTTGCTTTCTATAGACAGATTACATACGAAAAGTCCTACTCACGATTCCGAGTGCTCCTCCTCCCTGCCGTTATTCTGAGCACTCAATTGAACATCATCCAGGAACCCTGTCAACTGTCCTCCATCCGGACAAAACTCTTCTACAGAAACGACGGGACTGACGTTGAGCTTCCTCACTTCAGGAAGTCCCTCCGCCACTCCGGCATTAACCATCTTCGAAACGAACCCGGAACTCATGCTGGAGCTTTTGGAGATCTGAGGCGCGGCAGATGCCGAACCGCTTTTGGCGGTAAGCACAGAGTTACCGTACGGAATCGGCTTCCCGCCGCCGATGACGATAGAAGCGCTCTGAGATCTCTTCATTTCATTTACGTTCGCAGGCGCCTTGATTTGCGGCGGAGGGATGTTCGCGTTCGAGTCAGCCACTTCCCTGCGTTTCTTGATGAGGGTGTCTAGGAATTTGCCGTAGTTCGCTTCGTCCGAAACGCAGAACATGTCCAGCTCCTGGACGGTCGCGTTGGTTTCGACTTCGTTACGTTCCAATTGCCTCAGCAAGGTTTCTCTCTGCAGCTGGAGGAAGGGTAGATTGAAAAATTTGTGGAGCAGCTTCAACCCGAATCCGTTCCTCATCGAAGATTCGGAGTGACGTACTTGGGCTGAACGGGTGCTAGAACAAAACGAAATGATGATATCGAGCAGAAGATAGTTGGAATCAGGTTGAGTATCTGAAAGTATCTGAGTTGAGTATCTGAATTTTTGTTGTCGACGTTTCGGCTTTTATAGTCATCTTCAGGGCACCACAAACTAATATTGAATAATCAGACTTATACAGTTATATGTGGACGTAGCTACTGATATAATGTATGACTTAAATCAATTGTGAGTCAACTAACTCCACATATAACTTTTCATATATTTCACCATTTAATACTATCTTGTGATGACCTGGAGATGACTCTATAAAAGGCGAAACGTCGACAACGGAATACGATTGGTTTTCAGCTAGTTAACCTAATTCCAATTATCTTTCCCTCAATGAATAAAGTCGCAAAACGGTTATCAAAATAATGATAAAACAATTTTTTTATATACAGATTTGTTGCGATCGGTGTTTTCACGAGCAATTGCCAACGTTTCGGCAAAATTTTTTCGCCTTCCTCAAGATCCAACCTATAATTCAGTAGTAGCGTCAATTAAAAAGTTCCCTACCCAGATTTATTCATGAAAATCTTGAAAAACTTTCGGAATTATGAAGAATATGGTTTTAAAAATATATGAGTATAAATTAAATCAGTTTTAAACGTATGATGCGATCACATTGAAACAACAGATCAAAATTCTCAAAGGCTGATGCTCTGCATGAAATTCAAACTGATTTTATTCAAGTATACTTTTATATTTTTTTTCTAAATCAATGTTTTCTCTATTAAATATTTTTTGACTTCGAGTTTTAGTTTTTTTATAGTGTCCTGAGTTCTTGAGGAACAGTTTGGATATCTTCAAAATTTTTTCCTTATTCTGTACTGTGGACTATTTCGTGATAACTTGTTTTTCAAAACTTTGATGTTATGTCCCTGTTCTTTTTCATATTCCTTATATTGAATTTTTTCACAAAGGTCTCAAAATATATCATAATTTTCCAAGAGAAATTAAACATAGTAGACACATAAATATTTTCAAAAGATATTGTTAGAATTATTTCAAATTCATAAAACATTTTGTCTTTCAAATAATAATAATTATTCACTTCATGTAATGTAATTGCACATTAAAATATGTATAAATGTTTATGCTTGAAACTATTTGATACCAAAACATGTGTTGTAGTTTTGTGAACTTCATTATAATAAATCTCTTTTCCTGAAAATGTATGAGAAAGTTTTAATTTTCTTCAAGTATATCGACCAGCTGCATTAAATTATACACCTTCACTTAGAACAAATTAAATGAAGTGTTTGAATCAACTATAGTTTTTTTATTTTTTGTAGGGTTGAAGTAGAAAAATTATTTTAATAGTTGTAGTATAATTGTAAAGGAAGATCATCATATTATGTTAATGTAACATTCATCTCAAGAAATTGAACTGTTTTTATGGGATTCAAGTATTGTTAGATACTCAAGTGTAATTATTGAAAGTTAGTACTTTAGAGTATAGTCTGTTCTGCTGATATTGGTTGGTTTAAAATTGTTTATAATACAATCAATATTTTTGGTGTATTTTAAATGGCAGGTTATTTAAAGATAGTTCAATTAATTGAACTTGTTTTAGAAAAACTCTTGATTATGAAAATGTATAAATTCTATAGTTATATTTATTGGATATGTTTTTTCACCTACCCAGCTATAGATTCTATGTAATAACTAATATGATCTGGAGTAACTGTCCTGTGGTGGGACATATCACAGTGATTTGACAGTATAATAACAGGAATGTGTCCTGGAATTTTTGGGAGCTCCCTCTGTACGTATTCGAATGTCCAAGTTTTTGTCAGATCAATCATCATTATAACCCCATTTGTACCCTTGTACACATCCAAGAATTCAGCATCTAGCGCATGCTCTTCTGGAACTTCCAACTGAGCATTTTCAAGCTTCAATCCTTCAAAATGCTTCTTTTTTCTTCCTCGATCCACAACATCCCATACCTCCACTTTGACAATATCATCTGTGGCTCTGTAGTTCCACTGAATAGAAGTGACCTGTATTTCTTCAGTTGGGATATATTCTTCAACAAATTTTTTACCTTGCAGTCTGTGAAACAAGCAAGTCTTTCCTACATTTCTGTCTCCTTTAATAACAATTTTCACTGAAAAAAAATTGAGAATGATTACCAATCCTCCACAAGAATGATAATTACTTGAAAAATATATTATATATAAATATATAAATATAATATATTTCACTTACTGTTATATTGGACACCTCTTGCAAATTTCTTTTGCAAAGATGAAGACATTGCCTGGTGACCAGGAGGTCTAGTGCTAATAACAGAGTTATTTGGAGATCCATCTCCTTTACTGGTAAGTCTTTTGATCGCAGAGAACATTTTGTCATTATACCTGAACTTCCATATGCTACAGGTTACTCACAGTGAATGCAGTAATTCCTACAATTAGTAAAATATTGAACGCTACAACACCCGAGAACATTTCATAATGAATTATTCCTATTATGAATGAACATTTGCTCAGTACATGTCACTAAAACTTTATCATTGACATTGTAATTTTACATATGTAACCGATAACTGATTGCGATTAATGCGATTTCTGGATAAACAACGAACGATTGGAAAGTGGTCGCGTATAACAGCTTACAGCGCTTAAAGCCGCTTCAGAAAATTTCACATTTCACCATGGAAAACTGTCAAATTTTGTGAAGCGGCTTTGAACGCTGTAAGCTGTTAGACGCGGCCAGTTGAAACTTCAATATTTCTGTGCTTCAACAGCATACATGTATGGGTGTTCTGTGCCAATCGCCAATACTGACAATTGCAATGTCAATATTGTCAAACTGACGGATGAACAGCTGTTCATTTTCTGTCTGTGCTTGAGATTGGGATTGTAATAATAAAATATCGTATTTTCCACTCGAACATTAATAACTCAGTGAATTATATTCTCAAATATTGGTAAGTGATATGAATTGTTTTGCCGGTTGTAATCCTTGGATATTAATTTGTACACATTTCCCTAAGATTGTTTTTCGACTTTCATAAACGCTATTTCCCGTTAATGTAAATGGAGTCCAACTCGAATTTTGTAACATGAATCATCTCTTCGTATTGTATCTATTTGGATGCATGCCTTGTGAAATGTGCATGTCAAGAATGGAAATGACTCGAGTTTTCATATTGAAATTCAACCAGTAATTATTAAGATGTGACACCGATTTATAAACTGTTTATGGAGAGGTGGTAATGTCAAAGATTCTGCATGGATATTGTATTGTACGACAAAAAAATAAAAAAAAACTTGATCCTATACCTGTGTGCTGTTTTTCATCTTACACTCAGGAAGTAGAGAGATGGAAATTTTCAGCATTCAACTAAAATTACCAATCATGAATCCCATGATCAGATATAAAGTTTTTTGCATGACGAAGGTAATCGCGAAAATAATTCTAACTTAACAACACATTCAGAGTGAAATCCCCATAATGGTTAACATAGTGGTTACAAAAAAACGAAAAAACATGCATCACAGCTTAGTAATCAAAGTGTGATTTTCTACAAAATCCAAATAATTTACATTAATGTTGTATTGTAGCCTTAGGGATGTATAAAATTTTATACCAACATTACCTGTTTATGAAACAGGAATTTTTTTGGGATTATAAGTAAGTACATTGGAAAAATATACACCCAAAAAAAATTGAAAATTGAACAGGAAAAAAGGATCAAAGTTTGTAAAAAACAATCCACAAACAGGATATGCCTGCTTTAATCAAGTGAAAAAGTGTTTAATTTGTTTTGGAATTTCATTTATTTCGAAAAGATCAAAACTGTAGTTGTATAATTATATAATATATATTAATAATCACGCTAATATGATAAGCTATCAAAATTTGCTTACCTGTGATGCAAAATCAGTTTATTCATTTTTCACACTGTATAAGGTAATTTCATGAAATATATACTTATATTTTTATCCGAAAAGGTAGTTTATGTGTAAAAAGCATTACCCAATATTATTAACATACTTCAATTGAATAAAGTCATTATTTCTCAAATAATACAAGTTAAATGCATTCCGAACTAAAAAGTCATGATTATATTACTTATGTCCCTGAAATTTGATCTTTGATCAAGAAACTGCATTTTAGAAACTTTTTTCGATATTTCGGTAAATGACGTCACTTTTGATGGTTTGCGAAAAAGAATATTGACAGATAATGTAAATCACATGTTTGACAACAGTTTTTCCGATTTTTTTGGACCTAAGCATAAAATGGTGTCTTAGTCAAAATATGGTAATAAGAACTAGTTTGACGTAAGAAATATAAGTACATCTTGTCCATTTCATCTTGCCACGGAAATGATGACATATTGCGCAAAGCGGGACAAGCAGCATTTTTAAATCTATTGCCAGTTTAGTGCGCAACCGGATGTGGAAACAATTACCGTGCCAAGTTGGATTCCGTAAGCTGTATGTGAGTAGATAATCAACAATTGTCTCGTACATGAGCTGTAAAATGTTGCGGAAAATTTCAGTAAGTTTTCTGATAGTATTTCGGAATTTTTTCGTATTACTACGAAGGTCTAGTGTGGTTTTCTGTTTGCAAAATGAGCTTTTTCAAGTAGCTATTTTAATACCTGTATTTCTATGAATGGAACGCTTTCATGTAAGGAGATTTTCACCCCTTTTTCTGTTCTTTTTTTTTGGTACCTGAGTATTTTTTGACTGATTTATCATATTACCCGTTTTTCCAACTTGCATATTTATCGAATTATATTATGAATCGATTCACCATTTTTTAGCTTTTTTGCAGTTTACGAGTGATTTTGCCTAAGGCATAACATTTTTAGATTGCGAAGATCAATTTGTTTTAAGATACCCAGATCATTACCAAGCTATTATCACTCATAGCTTTCCTCGTTAACGTTGTGGACACATTTTAATGGTTTTAAGTTCAATTTTCTTGGACTATGGTAAGATCCCATGAATATGTCATTAGAAAGCAGATAATCGTTACAGCCTGTTCATTTTGTTTAACTTTGAGTACGAAGGTTCGCAGATAGTAAATAATATCATTAGTTCCGAAACTAAATATAAGATCAAATATTTCATCATTATTTTCTTCGTAGTTTTCTGGGTTTCTAACCTAACAAAGTCTGAAAAAATTAGAATTGATATTGAAATCTATACAAAATTAGAAAGGTAGACTTCTACCCCGACCAGTTGCTGCGTAAAAAAAAACAGTTTCTTTTAGATCAGGCTTCGAAGGATATGATATGTCATGATATATATATCACAGATTTTAATGATTGTCCAAAAATCTGTGACGTTAAGAAAAAGGATAAAACGTTCTTCTGATCAACTCAGAACCAATCGTATGGTGTTGAGGAATGTATAAACAAATTGGAGAATCCCCGATCTTTGTATTTCGAGTCGCCGTGTTTGTGTGAATCACCGATTCTGATACGGTAGTTTCACCAAATTTAATCAAATTGTTCGAGTTAAAACAAGGGAAATCGGGTCGTACAGGCTTTTCACTGGAAGTTAGCAAAATATGTTGCATTTAAAATTATTTGATATGCCAAGCATATTTTTTTTAACTCTGACTATGAACCATTACGTTTCCATTTTTTTTTTGTATTGTCCTTGTTACTTCTTTGTTAATTACACAAATTTTTAGATTGTTTTTTGGTAATTTGGGAGTTTATAAAACAAGATTGGGTATAATGGCTATATGTCGGGAGAATTGCATTTGGGAACGACGCCGAAGTCCGAGTGCTAATCACCTGAATAAAACAGAAGATATGAACAATTCACTCGAGTATTAGTATATTTTTTATACCACCGAATATTTACTTTAGAACTTGCTGAAATGAATATTTTTCACGGACGCTGGAATGTAGAAAATAATACCAGAATATCAAATAACTTTCATTTAAATATGATTCATTCCAATAAAGGAAAAAATTACCCCATTTCATCAGCATTAATAACTTTCAACGAACTACCAGAAAAAATAAAATCATCCAAATCCATTCATATTTTTTCAAAAGAACTAAAAAAAGATTTGCTTGCATAATGATGTTCACCAAATTATCAAATGAATACTATACTCCAATTTATTATTTAAAGTACATAATTTTATGATGTTTTTTTTTGACTTCCTCATACCGGAACCCTGTTCTGTCTGGAAGCTGTATATTGAATAAAATAAAAAAATAAATTATCTCGGGCATTAATTGTGTAGATGCTGAATATTCTGCACACGGATTAATACCCGAAAGGACTACTTTAGAACTCTTTAATGAAATATTGACATTCAACACGAGGATGATAACAAGTGTTATCGCTGGGTACGCTATTATACAATTTATTTTGGTTATTGATGACCGAAAGTAACCAAATGAGTATTCCAGAATTGAAATCAATATCATATTATCTAGGTATAGTACATTTCGTAATCTCGAAGCTCTTAACAATAAATGTACAGCTGTTGTTTGTACAATTTTTAGATTTATTGAATTCTATATATTCGATTCAATTTTCATATGCTTGGTATATGAATTGAATTAACTTTTTCAAATCATATTTATTGAAAGTTTCATTTCACGACTAGTAGCTGGCCTTGAATTTGGATGAAGATGAAGTTTCGTTTAGAGTTTTCTATAAAAATTCTCAGGTCGAATTTACGTATTTTGATGCGTAGAAGATAAATATGAAGTTAGAGCTCGGCGCTCTTCCTTCAAATTTTTCACTTTCTTCTGTACAATATCACGATCAGAACATATTCTTTTTTATTTTTCAGGTCCCTCTCACCACTTATTTCCCTCAATTATAGTCGAAAAACTATTTAATTGCTTTCGTTAAAAAATATCTTCTTTATTAACGTGTGTCTTATGTACCATCATCATAATCGTGTCATAAAAAAATGAATAGTTTTTAAGTATGTATATCATTTATGATGTTTCAGATTTCTCTCAGTGTTAAGGTTTGAGAAACATCAGGTAAACACGACGTAAATATCGCACTCCGAGAACCTTGCTTTGGCACCTCACAAGCAGTATGAGCTGGTATCAAAACTACTGCTTGCCGCGCCATGGAAAAAGGTATGATCCTCATTTTAATTTTTAGGATTCTATGTTTTTGGAATTATTATGTTATTTTCCAAGTTCTTTTTATTGACAATCTTTTTACTATGGAAACTTTGTGAATATGGAACTTGGGTTTGAAATCTAATTCAAATTTTGTTTCGTTGTGTATTTTGAAAAATCGCATTTCTTGACCTCATATTCATAGGGAAAAAACCTGTTTGACATTGTAAACACGCCTCGATAGTTTTTAATGTCTTGTATGTCTTCTCAAGAGTGTCTGCATTGGAAAAATACCTAAGTAGAGTTCATATATTTACTTTGAACGCCTGCGTATCTGCAGGAACTTCCTTGAATTCTGATGGCTCATGGTTATACAGTGATGTTCTAAATTTGTTCGTACCGTTAACCAGCTGACGAACGTCAACCCTCAGAAGTCGAAACTTGTGCGAGCAATGGATCAACGAGGCCTTACCTTTTAACGTGCGATTACCCAGCACGGTGGCCCGGCGAGGATTCGAACCCCGGCCTTTCGCTTGATAGGCAGATATGCTAACCACTACACTACCGAGACCATAAAGTGTGCAATAAATAGGAATTTTTTTATCGATTGTATTCAGTACTCATTTAGATTTAGTTACATATAATAATAAATAAAGAAATGAACTATGTTTAAATGTATGGGAACATTTCTTCATGTTCGTTTACCTATTCCTAACTTTTTGTTTTTGTTTTTTGGTTGTTTGAAGGGGGTAATCTCCGGAAATACTGATCCGATCATGAAGGATATATTTTATTATGATTGAACAAAAACTTCAGTGAACAATAATGGTATATATAAATCAATTCGGTGACAAAGTTGCAGGCAGAAGCTAGTCCTTTTATGTCTGCTACATATAAAATTAAAAAAAAAAGTTACGTTATAGAAAGGGTTGGCATATCATGTTTGCCTCTTTAGATTATTTAGCATTAAATATCGTTGTTATATATATTATTCTACTTCGATTAATTTTTTGTAACAAGTGATCAATTATCAAGCGAGCATCTCAATTTTTTTACATGCATACCAAAATGTAAAATCAGATTGTGCAGTTATATTGCCATTACTATATATGAATGAATGAGTTTATTTGAATAGGAAAATCCTAATATATATGAGGTATAGAAGTGACATCGGAATAGTCAGGTGTGTTATGTGAATAAATTCGTCTCTTTTCGTTATACACAGTATCATTTAATACCGAACCCAGAGGAAAACTTTACAGTGTATAAAAATCATCCATCAGAATTAAGGTTGAGTTAGGCCTATTTTTACTTTCTTTCTTGAGGTAGTTCCTGTACTCGTGTTTTCAAAGTACACATGAACGCTACTCAATGCCCTACCTTTTGACTTTCAGTAAATAAGTTACTTCTGGGAGATCTTACTCTATCATTATTGATTAATTTTTCAGCAAGACGACGGCACAGTCGAAATTAACGAATGAGGAGAGACTGAGGCGTTTCATCTATGTTACCAACATGAACCCAAAATTTTACAGCGGAGGTCACGAAAAATATAGGCGCGATCTGAAGCGCAAGGGGGATTTGATGAAGGAAATGTTCGTTCATAAGTTTCAAGACTTTCTCAAAATAATAACTGCCGCTAGCGAAGATAAATTACTACCGTACCGTTCGCAGCTTTTTAGTCTTCTAGCCCTCGCTCTGGCTCTACCATCAACTACGGCTGAGATGAAACCGCAAATATGCGCTGTCGTTTTGAAAATTTGCAAGTCCCATGAAGATTTCTTCGATTTTATTAAGTTTTCGTCGATATTCAGGTTAGATAGGAGCAGACTTTCCAAAACGGTACGAACGGCTGTTTGTAAATATTATAAAAAGATGACTCCGCTCGATTTGGCTCAGTCGTATGCCGTTTGCAAGAGCTGGCATGGATGGACGCACAAAGATCTGATAAAACTGGGACATTTCAAACCGGATTCTCCATGTAAGTCAAAATTCAAGTTGTGCAACTTCATATATTGGTCACCTCAGCTATAGCCACAACTATTCTTATGTATTCTTGTTATAACCTCAATCCTACCAATAAAATCACCTATTTTTATGCGTCAATATTTTTACTCTTCTCTTTTTAGTGAAGAATGCTGTCATGAATTATATATTATTTAAAAAATTCAGTGATGAGCCTACCGAAGAAGAGAAACCCATCTTTGATATCCTCAAGAAAGCAGAAACGTTGAGGAAAACGACAGATCACAAAGTTGCAGTTCCTCTCATTGCCGAAATGAAGGCTACTATCAATCAAGTAGAACCATCTCTAAGAAAATCTGCTGAAGTGAGTTAGGGTCACAGAATACAGAAACAAGTTTAGATAGGCAACAGCATTCTGTAGAAACCAAAGAGGATTTGGCGCAATTCTTGTGGTGGTTGTTGACCCCAAGTACTCAGTAAACGAGCTGATGACGGATTTTCCATACTTTGATCGTTTGATAAAAACCAATCAATAAAAAAATATCTCTTCATCGATTACAACACATCTCCTGTGCGAGAAGCAGTTTTAATCGGATTACATGGCGTTACATACCCTAAAACGACTTACATTATATATCGCAGCTCAAAAAATTAAGTACATTATTTTCTGTTACTTACCTATAAATTTGAGAGATATGAGAGCATTATGTGAGTCTTCTTTCAATAGTGGCAGCGTAAATTCCGAAGAAAACTGAACTTCGAACACAAAATATGGGTTAAAAATTTGATTTCCAAGAAATTTGTATAGTTTTTTGGTTTTACTCACTCTATCGTGCTATATATGATTACTGGGTTATTCTTGGATTAAACGAGGACTTTTCCGAGCATTATCTAGAAGTTATGGTCTTCATCTACTATTGAATAAAAAACAGCTCCCAACTCGCAGAAAACTCTTTCGTTGAAATGAATCTGAAAGTTATGCTTTAGAGTATTCGAAAGTGTATTTTGAGTGTATCAATAATTTAATGAGCTGCCCTTGAACATGAGAAAGTGTTTGCTCGTTTGGAAAATGCCATTATTATTCACAAAAAAATCTAAGAAAAAATACAATTCTGACATATACTACTACACAACGGTTAATTCGTGTGTTTAGGTTGAATTAAACGTTATCTTTTGTTTTTATATCGCCCAATGGTATAGCAATTCGAATAAATTGAATATTTTCCAGGTTTGGAATTCGGTCCTATTGAATATGTCTGTACCAGACATATTACAAGTGTTGACAAAACTTTACAAGCTAGGATTTCTGAAAAAAGATGCTCCAACCCAAGCAATCATCAACGAGACACTAACAAATGTAGAAAAAATAAAAGAGAGTCGCATCCATCCCATTGAGGTTTTTATTCAGATGAAGAATTTCGAAAAAGGAGGAAAGTGAGTAGTTATTGAGAGAGTATATTGGGAAATATAAATAATTTCACTTCATTGAAAACGTTCTTTAACATTCATCAGTCAGTGGAATCCATCTTAGAATACTTTTGTGATTACACCAATAGGTGCAAAATTATTTTCAATTTTGAACTAATCACAGATCTATTCGTAGTTTGTTTGGGTTCTCAATCTTCCATAATCTGAAAAAATAAGAATTAATTTTGGAATTCACTTGTCAAAATGTGACGTTTTTGGCATATCAACCAATAGTAGCGGGTTATTCTATGGTTATTCTAGCCAATCATTGGATATTATACTGATAAAACTGCCTGGTCCTTTCGATAAAACGTTGTTTACCTTTTGAACTGTCAAAACTATAAGGTTTACCGCTTCGATTCTATTGAACTGGCTCACATTTATATAAATTATCATGAATGAAGAGTTACCTTATTATTAATAGTCATTCACTTTTCACTTTTTCAGCATAATGATAACATAACACATTTCAATGAACACTCAAACACGTAAATAGCTCATAACCCCAACTTTATGAAAGATATAGCGAACGACCGATTCAAATATTTAAGTTTTCCTTAACTCAATTAGTTTTTATTGAATGCAATTCATTTTTTCTGGTATGAGAAGAAACCATTGTAAGAAGATTTTGATACAACGACGTAACTAATGATTTTATGTTCCTTCTGGCGCGATTTTCATTTCATAAGAAATTTTCAATTATCAACCTTGTAGGTACAATGAGAGGTTTAACGCCATCTCTTGGTATCATAGGCAAGCATTATCTTATGCACTGCGCATCATATCTCTTCTGGATCATAGAGGGCATACATCGTTGTTTGACATTTCAAATATGTAAAATTTTCACCTATTCTCCTTTCCTTCTTATGTAAATGAAATACTGATCAATTAAATTGTTCTTCCTTCTATTTGTTCAAAAAATAATCTCTCCAAATAAAACTCGTTCTTCAAATTTAATAAGATAAATTTTCATTTTCGAAACACTCAAGCTTTTTTATTTTGAGGCGAATAAAAAAGTTTTTGTGGAAAATGAAAATTTATCGATTAAATTTGAAAGACTCGTGGTATTACCTTTGATGAATTCCGGGCTGGTAAATACCCGGTAGGTATCCAAAAATACCCGCTCGGTCCGTGTATCTATAGTAACGATTGTTAAAATGTACATTTGTCATCTTGACAGGCATAAATACTGAATTTTAAACGTCGTTGTTTTACCTCCGGAAATATTCTACCGAATTACACTCGTGCATCAAAATAAACCTGATAGTTTTCCATTCAAGCATGTTGTCAGTAAAAAACTGCATTCGGTTATTTTCATATTTCGACAAAATATGAAAATAAACTCATGAACTTTTTAGACAACATGCTTTCATGGAAAATTATCGGTAATTTTGAAGCACTTGTGTAATTACTTCCGATAAGTTTTTCAGATTTGAAATCTATATCAAGAATATTTTGTTTTTGCTAAAACAATATTCAAATGAACTGGTTCTTTTTGCACTAGTGTGATTTAAATTTCTCGTCTGTTATTTTTGTTGTACAAAACAATTTTTATTGCATTCAGTTTTTGTAAGTTCATGAACGTAGAATAAATACAGTATACAAAGTGTTAAGAAAGTTGTTCATATTTGTTGTTTGAATGTCCCCTCAAAATGAAGAAGCTTTAGATATTTGTAATATTTGCCCCGATAGGTAACTGCAATATTACAAAAAAAGAAAAATTGACTTGTCAGTTACGAATCGAATTTTTTGTGAAATAACAGATTGGATTTGAATGTTGACACAACACAAAAAACTGAAATATCCAAAATATTTTTTGCAAAAGGCTTGAAAAAAGAAGCAGAGTAGTTTCCAAAACATCGCCAAAGGGACTATAAAATATTTTTAACTTTTTTTTTCTAATAGTCAATTTTGTTTTTTCGGGATATTGCATTTACATATTGAGGCAAAGTTTGCCCTATAAACAGACATTCTAATAATCTAAAGCTTTTCATTTTTAGAGGAGAGAGGGAAAACCCCAAAAAATGGATCTCAATATCTGTCATTTATTTGAATGTTCTTTGAATTTTTCAGGCCGCTTGATCCGAAACTTCTCAACCATTTAGCCCGAGACAAGCAAATGTCCGAGAACGATATCAAGAAGTTGAAAAGTCGCAAAGAACCGAGATGCCCCTTGGTTATCAGTAACATGCAAAAATGCATGAATACGGCTTGCAGTAACGTCCAACCAATCGGAAAGCGGTATTTGATAACCATCGACACTACCGAAAAAATGGATTTGCCGTGTTTATGCAATAAAAATATCACGGCCATCGAGGCGGCCGTTGCTTTCGCTTGGTTCCTGATGAAGGTCGAGAAGGATGTCACCGTTGCAGTTTTCAGAGAGAACGACTTGTATGTGGTCCGGCTGGATAAAAGTGAGCTCTTCAATTTTTCTACTAGGTGTCCCAGAATTTCGTTAACAGTTGATATCTCCGTTATTTCTTGAGAAAATTATGAACCAAAGACTTTTCGATTATTTACAGAAAATTAATTTCTTATACTGTGGACAATATGGTTTTCGAAGATCCAGTGACACAGAATCTGCTGTAATTGACTTGATAACAAATATTCAATTGAAATTGGATCAAGACTTTCATTGTGGATTATTGTCACTGGATTTATCCAAGGCTTTTGACACAGTCGATCATAACATTCTGTTGAAAAAATTATTCAATATAGGCATAAGAGGTTTGATTCATCAATGGTTTGAAAATTACTTGAGTGATAGACAACAGTTTGTTTGTATGGGAGACAAAATGAGTTCATTTAGAAGTGCAACATGTGGTGTCCCACAAGGTTCAATTCTGGGACCTGTTTTGTTTCTTATATATATATATATATATAAACTCGGTTTCAGAGCTGAATTTGAGAGGTGAAATAAAATTATTTGCAGATGACACAACACTGATTCATTGCGAGAAAAAAGAAGAAGAAATTATTCGTTAAATTAATGACGATTCAAAGAAAATTTCGTTATGGTTGAATAGTCACAAGTTAACTTTAAACATTGGAAAATCCTCATTTGTTATTAGCGAAGAGAAAACCAAATCATAGTAAGAATAACATTATTTTTAATGGGCAAAATATAGAATATTTGGGAGTAACAAAATTTTTAGGATTATACATTGATGAACATTTCTCTTGGAAAAATCATATTGAATATTTAAGAAAAAAAATATCACCAATAATTGGTATTTTGTTCAAATAATCTCTGCAAAATAAAACAATCAAATGTATATTCAAATTACCTTTTCGATATCCCACTTCCGATTTATATGTGAAAAATGAGCTTTTAAGTATCACCTCTTTATATAAATTGAAAATTTGTTCTTTCATTCATTTCGTAAAAAATAAAAATAAACATTCTTCTCTAACCTTCAACACAATTGAAACAATTCATAAATATGAAACTAGGCAGTCCTAAAATCTGAGTACAATCAGTAGAATCAAAACATACTTCGGAAAAAAATCAATTTTATACAATGGAGTGTTAATATATAACAAACTACCGAAGAAATTAACTGAAGATTTTTTGGACAAACGCTTCAAAAAAAAACTTGAAAAAGTATTTGATCCAGTAAAACTTCTCTTTCTTTTCCATCTGACATTGGATTGATTCATGATCGAAATCTTCTTTTCAATGCATAAATTGTGATAGTGACTTAGTTTTAAGATCCCTTCTTTATAAACATTCATGTTTCTTGGGGTCAATAAAGATTGATTGATTGATTAAAAAAATATACTCAAACATTTGAAAAAAAAAAAAAACTTTCGATACGCTCTACTTGTTACTGTACATATTGCATGTTACCATTATTAGAGCGATAGTGGAACAGATAATGACGTTTTTCCCGCACAAAGCTCTCCTTTCTGGACACACTCAAAAGAGCGTTGGATGAAGGGAAAGTATACAGGGCTCTTCATGATAAGCGTTAAGTAGCCGTTCCTGGCAAACTATTCAACGGATCAACCTGAAAATTTCACAGTATGCATAAATCAATATGACCTACACGCCTAAAATTTAGACGATGCGGCGATGTCGCTTCTACTATAAAGTGGCGGCTTCTTTGATTTTTAAAATGGAACACCCCGTATATAATATCATGTTATGATTCACATGGATATGATTTATTTTTCTTTATTTCAATCTCAAATAAATTATGGTATACTGTCATGGGGGGAAGTTAATCAGAATTATCTGAAAAATTTGGAAAATTTACAAAAATGGTTCTTAAAAATCATGTATGGTAAAAATACTCCTCCAATAAATTATTTTGTGAAAGTGAAAAAATGGATATCAGACAATTATTTTTTCTTAATATAATAACTTACATATTTTCTCATAAAAACTGCTGTAAGTACAAAATTATTGCTAAAAATAAAATTTCCAAAGCCAAATCACAAAAAACTTCTTATATTCAGCATCATTTATTTACGATAAATTACCAAATTCGATTAAAGTAACAGAGTCAAAATATTCTTATAAAAAACTGGTGAAAAAATGGATTGTTGAAACTCCCAGATTATTTTTCCAGAATCTTATAGAATTGAAATTTTCCATGTGACTGCCAGTGTGCTGATTATACTGTCATTTTCATTTATTGTTCAAATGTTATTATATTATTAAATCATTCATTTTTAATCCATAATAATTATTCAATAAAATATCTAATCCTTACAACAAGTGCAATAACTTCGTACGGTTCAAATATTTATTCACATATTATTTATTTTAAAATTGTAATATTGAGATTTATTGTGAATAAATTGTTATTATTATTATTATCACTTTGTCAACAAATTCATATACTATTTCCCTATACCTATCTATTACCGTTTAGAAGATTAATTAATCTATTAATTTCGAATTTTTTTTTACCAAACATGAACTTTTATAAATGCCGATAATCCTGAACCCTCTTGCACTAAAACGATCAAATTTGAAATGGAGTGGTGTGATACTATGAGGATCTTCACTCCGAGTCATATTTTCATTTGCCTCATACAGGGTCTTCAAAAAATGCAGTTACTTTGGTCTCATGAAAAAATGAGTGGAACTCAATTTTAGATTGATTTTGTTCAGATAATACTATTTAAATTTCGAACCTTTTTTGAGATGAACTGTTTCAAACGGAAACTGACGTGGTTTTCTTGTTCATCACTCATTTTGTAAAACAGATTTCGTTTGATGTTTCTCAATTAGTCACAGATAATCAGGGTGGGGCAGAATCTGATTTTTATTAAAAAAAATCGTTAATTTCTTTAAAAAAATCGCGATTTATTTGGTTTTATCGATTTTTTTAAATTCGAATATAAAATTTGAACATTTTGATTCTTTGAAATTATTATTGATTATTTTAATGTATAAGTCTAAAAATTTCAATACAATTTGCGGCTCAAAAACTTGTGACCACGCATTTTTCACTCTTCTTGCAAAAAAATTCTTCTCGCGATTTGTTTTCCTTCTGTCCTGTACACTCGCTATACAGTGCCGAGTGAGGCACGAACACGAACGCATTTGTTGTGCTTTTTACAAGAATATTCCTGTCGAGGCTTGTTTTCCTTCTCAACCTATAAATTGACGTTGCCCAACAATTTCACGCATTTCGCTAGTTGTACACACTCGGATATTAGAAACAGATTAGGCATAGAAAAAGGAGGAAAACTCGTGTTTTTGTTTCAATTGTATAAAGAGAATAAACAGACTGAAAATATACAGTAATGAAATTTAGGTGTTACGTTTAGTTTAAGAATTTGTAATTATTTACTTCTTTTTTGTTGTTTTTGCTAAAAGCAGATACTCCTGATCTTCGAGAAAACTTTTACATCATGTTATATCTGGTTCTGAATATAAAAAACAGAATTGATTTAAATAATGATTTTAGTTTTAAAAATCAAGCGATTTAAATTATGATTTTAATCGTGATTTTAATCACTTGATTTTAATCAGCCCAACCCTGATTAAAATACTCTTCAACCATCGAATGAAACTTCTCTTCAAACAATAGTTTTATTAACGCTTAAACACGAACTGACAATAATAAACCCATAAATTAAATGAGTTAATTTAATCGTCAGTGTATTTCAGAATATTTTCAAACACATCTCCACCTCTACTTAAACAAACATGTAATCTCTTCAAAAGATTGTCATGTGTAGCGCTTCTGATCAAGTCTGGAGTCTGCTATTGAAAGCAGTTGTAACTCTCGATTTAATATCTTCCATTGTTGTTATATGAGTAGAGTAAATCATATTTCCAATGAAACCCTACACGAAATAATCTAATGGATTGCCATCTGGTGTTCTAGGAGGCCAACGAAAAGGTCTTGTTTTCCGAGATCACTTTTATTTTTATGGATTACTTTGAGGTTTAGAAAAAAAGTCCCTAGATACGACGTGAGACAATTCGTTCGTGCTAAATCGGTATACCGGGATATATCCTAAATATATTATTTTGGAAGTTACAAAAATGAAGATGCAATAAAATTTATTCGAATAAAGATACCACTTGTCGAGGGGGAAGCACCTAACTGAAATCTCGTACAAGGTATATCGAGTCATTTAAGTCTATTATGAGATTCAAATTCTCGTCTTCTTGATTGATTTGCCCAGGTTGAGTAATTGATTCATCAAGTTTTTCAATGGTTGAATTTTTCTCTTCGCGTCACGTTCACTTCTCTTGAATACCATAATGCAACCTATTTTTTATCTAAAAACTCAAGTGAAAAACATTTACACGCCAATTCTTGGTGACCTAACGAATCTGACCTTTTATCAACAATATTCATGTTTAAATGTAATGAAGTTATTGTTATTATTAAACAAAAACTGACAGATTTGACATGTTAAGACTGGGCTCACCTATTCCCGAAATATAAAAAACAATATTCTTATCCAGGCATATTTTTTACTTGTTATAATTATCTCTGATCATTCTTTCAGGGGCTCACATGAATGAACACGTTCAAAAACTGCGTCTGAACAGGACGAAATATGTTGTGCCAGCTGCTCCGATGGAATGGGCTGCATCTCAGAAGAAGCATTTCGACATTTTTCTCACGTTCATACACTACAGAGAGTTCTGGGCTGCGATTCCCAAGGATATTAGAGATACAATGGCGGAGCCTGAAGCAGCTCTGGAGAAGTACAGGAGAAAAGTGAACCTACCGAACGCTAAGTATGTGCATTCATACAATATTTTTTTTTATATTTTGATGGGATAATCTGTAACGAAGTTTGAAAACTGTGAATGTCCTACAAAAACTTTCGTCTTCGAGCCTATCTACCATAACCATAAGGAAGTGACAGTGGCTATTTTATTCCCGTTTAGAAAGATCGAACAAAATTATAGAACTTTTTCTCTTCTGTTCAAAAAACTATACCCTAACACTTTGTTATCACCGCAAACATAATATTTGTTCTATACATCATATTGCAGTAATCTTTGAAATATTAAATGCGGTTTTTCACAAGTATCTTTTTGTCTTCTTGATATAATATATTCCATTTAAAGAATAATTTTATAGTTTGTCTCTGGAAAAGAAAAATCCTTGAATTGACTATATTGTCCGTATCGAAATTGATTGTTTTATTTTGCAGAGATTTTGGGGGATATATGATCGAAGCGTTAGCATTTCCCCCTACTGATATAAAATATTTTAGTTTTGAATGAATAAAGCTATAATTTATTAATTTGGATGTTTCAAACAAATATAGTTGCGAATTTTGAACAAAATACCAATTAATGGTCATATTTTTTTCTCGAATATTCAATATGATTTTTCCAAGAGAGTTGTTCATTAATGTATAATCCTAAATATTTTAGTACTCTCAAGTATTCCATATTTTGCCATTAAAAATAATGTTATTTTTGTATGATTTGGGTTTTTCTTCGCTGATAACATCAATGAGGATTTTCCAATATTTAAAGTTGTGATTATTTAACCACATCGAATTTTTTAAAAATCGTTATTAATGTAACGAATAATTTTTTCTTCTTTTTTCTCGCAAATAAGTCAGTGTTGTGCCATCTGCAAATAATTTTATTTCACCACTCAAATTCATCTCTGAAACTGAGTTTATATATATATATATATATATATATATTTGATCGGCTAGGCTTCCGCGGTCAGAAATGTGCTGGCTGAAACTTCCGGTTGATCCGCGTCTGGAAAGATTTACTTGTCTACGTTTCGACTCCCATTTCGGAGCCATTTTCAAGACTTAGTGACCTTGCGTCTAGGTCTGAGTTGTCTCACTAGCTGGCTATCATCACTGGAGAACGAGGATAGAAGGTTGGTGGGATTTAAGGGTTCATTAGTAGTTGTGGCAGGATCAGGTATCGGACGGTCGATGGGAGGTTCGAACGGATTGGTTCCCAAGTCGGAGTGGATAGAAGTATGTCGGACCAAAAGTGGTTTCCAGGTATTGGGGAGTCTTTGAGAATCGTCGCGTTTATTGAGACAGTTGGGACGTTTTTCGATTTCAATGGCTTCACGGGTAATTCTGGTTTGGAGGGTTTTGGCTGTGGCAACGGTTTTGGTGTTTTTGAAATCTATTTTGTGGCCTGTTTCTAAATGATGTTGGAATAATGCTGAGTTTGTGTCAGAATTACGGACTGCTAGTTCGTGTTCATATGCTCTACAGGACACTCGTCGGTTGGTCTGGCCGATGTATGTTCTGGGACAGTTAGAGCATGGTATTTCATATATTCCTTGGGTTTCATTGGGGATTGTGTCTTTGGGTGTTCGAAGGTAGGTGGATATTTGGTTGTTAGCTGTGAAAATGGTTTTGATGTCATGTCGTGTCAGAATTCGACTTATTTTATCAGTAACACCATGAATATATGGAAGGAAAGCTTTTTGTCGTTCAGGTTCGTCCTTCGGGGGTCTAGGGTGAAGATCTCGGGTTTGCTGGAGTTTAATAGACTTGTGGATTTGGGAATCGGAAAAATCGTTCTGGGTAAGTGCGGATTTGAGCTTTTCCATTTCATTGGATCTATTGTGGTTATCGGTGAGTTTGAAGGACCTATGTATGAGAGAATTCAGAACCGAATTCAATTGTGCTGGGTGATGATGAGACTTGGCATTGAGGTACCGGTTTGTATGGTTTGTTTGTATGTATATTATATTCCAGTCGAAACCATTATAACTCAGACTGAAGCAGCCATCTGTCATCTTCCTAAGAACACTGCCGAAGAAGCTAGGCAAGATGTTGCTTCCTTCCTGAGAAGAGCCAAAGTCCCCCAATCCAATGTAACCCCAGCTGAGAGACGGTCCCTCAAGAATCTCCACAACAATCCAGATATCATCATTCTACTAGCCGACAAGGGCAACGCCACTGTGATCCTCAACACCACAGACTATGTTGAAAAGATGACAACATTGATCAACTCCCCTGAATACCAACACACTTCAAGAGACCCCACCACGTATCTCGAGAAAAAGACCAAAACCCTCATCAACAACTCCAATATCCCGAATAACCAGAAGAAAGCTCTCATTCCGAGGGAGAAATCTTCGCGCATTCCCCGAATATATGGCCTCCCAAAAATACACAAACCGAATATCCCACTCCGTCCCATAGTTAGCGCCTTTGGATGCCCAACACAACCCCTTTCCAGATACTTAGCAAACACCCTCCAACCTCTAGTAGAACAGTGTTCGTCGTATATCCAAAACTCTTTTCATTTCATTGAAATACTCAAAACCTTCAATCTCCGACCAACAGACATTCTCGTAAGCTTCGATGTAGCATCTCTCTTCACGAATATTCCTTTAGCTGAAACCTTGAGTGTTTTGGAAACCAAGCATCAAATCTCTAGAGACAATCTCAACCTCATCAGCCATTGTATGTCCAGTACATACTTTCTATTTCAGGGCAAATTCTACAAACAAGTGAAAGGAGCCCCGATGGGTTCCCCCCTCTCCCCAGTTCTTGCAAACCTCTACATGGTGGACTCCGAAACCAGAGCCATTGACACATCTGAACTCAAGCCCACTTGCTGGCTCAGATACGTAGATGACATCTTTGCCATTTGGCCTCATGGGTTTGAAACCCTACCAACATTCCTGACCCACCTTAACACCATTCACCCCAACATACAATTCACTATGGAAATAGAAAAGGACGACTCCCTCCCATTCTTGGATGTTCTCATCAGGAAGTCCAACAATTCTTTCACTCACACCGTCTACCGCAAACCAACCCATACAAACCGGTACCTCAATGCCAAGTCTCATCATCACCCAGCACAATTGAATTCGGTTCTGAATTCTCTCATACATAGGTCCTTCAAACTCACCGATAACCACAATAGATCCAATGAAATGGAAAAGCTCAAATCCGCACTTACCCAGAACGATTTTTCCGATTCCCAAATCCACAAGTCTATTAAACTCCAGCAAACCCGAGATCTTCACCCTAGACCCCCGAAGGACGAACCTGAACGACAAAAAGCTTTCCTTCCATATATTCATGGTGTTACTGATAAAATAAGTCGAATTCTGACACGACATGACATCAAAACCATTTTCACAGCTAACAACCAAATATCCACCTACCTTCGAACACCCAAAGACACAATCCCCAATGAAACCCAAGGAATATATGAAATACCATGCTCTAACTGTCCCAGAACATACATCGGCCAGACCAACCGACGAGTGTCCTGTAGAGCATATGAACACGAACTAGCAGTCCGTAATTCTGACACAAACTCAGCATTATTCCAACATCATTTAGAAACAGGCCACAAAATAGATTTCAAAAACACCAAAACCGTTGCCACAGCCAAAACCCTCCAAACCAGAATTACCCGTGAAGCCATTGAAATCGAAAAACGTCCCAACTGTCTCAATAAACGCGACGATTCTCAAAGACTCCCCAATACCTGGAAACCACTTTTGGTCCGACATACTTCTATCCACTCCGACTTGGGAACCAATCCGTTCGAACCTCCCATCGACCGTCCGATACCTGATCCTGCCACAACTACTAATGAACCCTTAAATCCCACCAACCTTCTATCCTCGTTCTCCAGTGATGATAGCCAGCTAGTGAGACAACTCAGACCTAGACGCAAGGTCACTAAGTCTTGAAAATGGCTCCGAAATGGGAGTCGAAACGTAGACAAGTAAATCTTTCCAGACGCGGATCAACCGGAAGTTCCAGCCAGCATATATATATATATATATATATATATATATATATATATATATATAAAACAAAAACAGGTCCCAGAATAGAACCTTGTGGGACATCACATGTTACACTTCTGAGTGAGCCCATTTTGTCTTCTGCTCAAATAACTATCAAACCATTGATGAATCAAACATCTAATGCCCATATTGAATAATTTTTTCGGCAGAATATCATGATTGACTTTGTCGAAAGCCCACGATAAATCCAGTGACAGCAATTCACAAGGAACGTCTTGATCCAATTTTAATTTAATATTCGTTATCAAGTCAATTACAGCAGATTCTGTGTCACTGGATCTTCGGAAACCATATTGTCCACAGTATGAGAAATTAATTTTTTGTAAATAATCGAAGTCTTTTGTTCATAATTTTCTCAAGAATTTTGTACATGGTACAAAATTTTCATTACGATTTTATAATGGATCTCATTATTATATGGGTGTAGAAAAATGTATTGAATATGATTTGAGTTATCTAATATTCTCTATACATCCGTGAAAATTCTAAATAAGAATAAGAACGTGATCACACATGTAATTTTTTTCAGATTGGTCACTTTTTGCTTGACTACTCCAAAACTCTTCAGATGTGACGGCTCTCCCAACATCATGGATGTTTCAGGGTTTGATTCTGTGATGCCGCGGGCCGTAGAAAATTTTTGTCGCGGTACATTTGTTTAAATTTCCGTATTCAGAAACTGAGTACGTCCATCGGAATCAAAAGTGTTCATAAAAATTCGAAAAAATTATTTTTGTTATGAAATATTTCTTAAAACCATCGTAGTGAGAAATTTTTTAAGCCGGGTATTTTCTATATATTAATTCTCAAATCGTGTTATTTATTTTCAATATTTACCTAATGTACTCGTATAGGTGTTAGAATTTGTAATGAGCAGCACAGCTTGTAGTTTGTGATATTTTATACATACGTTAACTTCACACATGTTTTCTATACATTATCTACTGCCGAGTAGTTTTTTGGCTGTTTATTCAAAATCGACAGTTGGTCAAGATCAGGAAAACTTCTTGTAATGGTGTACTTGTTCCAAAATACCTCGAAAACGCCAAAACATATAATATCGAGTAACTAGCTTATTTACCCTTTTGATTTTTAACATCAAGAATATTGAAAAGTAAGTGTAATTTTATTTTTGGAATACATCACTTCTTGATATCTTGGTATCAACCAAATGAAACCCAGATCTTCAACGTGATATACAATCAGGCAATTTCACTTTTTAATCCTCTCTCTTTATGAAAACTTTATTATTCATTTGTTTCATTCTTAATTTATCACATTTTTCGTTTTTTTTTAATTTGCATGCAGTTGACTCCGGTATATCACTTATACTGGAAAAATCTATACGAATATTAATATAATATTTTCATGAATTATTTGGGACATCAAATTTTTTTTTGATTCAAATAAAAGATTGTTTTTGTGATAATAATGAAAAATAATAGTAAAACCAAGGTTTCATTTGAAAATAACCTTCTTATAAATGTGCCTTTAAGATTTGGAAAATATGTTTTGAATATATTTATATCTGTCTGTGAAGAATAGTTGTTGCTTTTTACTAATATTTAACATGACCTATTATAGATTTTGTGTAGTTGATATTTGAGCACAAGCATCGTTTGAATAATGATTGTAGCACTCAAAAAAATTTCTCTCAATATTTGATTTTTCGTCATTCAGATGGTGAATATTATCGATATTTGTTTTGGTTTCATGCCCTATTTCCAATCGAGTAATCGAATTGTATGAATTAAAATATTCATATTTTTTTTATAATGTTTTTTGAGTGCTAAATATTTATACATTACATGGTATCTTGTCAGATTTCTGTTAGTGAAATGTTTATTTGGAACCTGACAAATACTTTAAACATAAAATGTTAAATTTTGCTTTTTATTTTTATGTGCATTGTGAGAAATTTGAAAAGCATTTGTATCAGTTTCAAAATGCTCTCTGTTTAATGGTAGTGGTATGAAACTCCATGAAAATTGACACTTTTGTTATATGCTAAAAACCTTTATATATATATATATATACCTACCGTGTGACACAGACTCATAGTACACCCCCGTTTTCTCCTTTGTTTTTCTAGCTATATTTTTGAAATTCGGAACATTGAGTATGCACACTGAACAGCATTCCTCGACATATCTGAAAGAAAAAAAAAACAATTTTCAATTTTTCCGGAAATTACATCAACTTTCGATTCTTGAATGGGACACCCTGTATATTGTTACATGATCGGTTAGGGATTATCATGAGGAATCCAACGATACCAGGTTTTATGGTGTTATCTCCGATGACTAGGGAGATATCGCCATTTATTTTATTCATAAGCTCAATGAGTGGGAAAGCGAATTGGATTGACCCGCCAGAAAAAGTTTCTCTCTCCTACTCGTTGAGCTTATGGATGAAATAAATGGCGATATCTCCGCAGTCATTGAAGATAACATCATCAAACCTGATATCGTTGGATTCCTCATGATCATCCCTAGCCGATCATGTAACAATATACAGGGTGTCCCATTCAAGAATCGAAAGTTGATGTCATTTCCGGAAAAATTGGAAGTTGTTTTTTTCTTTCAGATATGTCGAGGAATGCTGTTCAGTGTGCATATTCAATGTTCCGAATTTCAAAAATATAGCTAGAAAAACAAAGGAGAACACGGGGGTGTACCATGAGTCTTGTGTCACACGGTATATATATATATATATATGCTGGCTGGAACTTCCGGTTGATCCGCGTCTGGAAAGATTTACTTGTCTACGTTTCGACTCCCATTTCGGAGCCATTTTCAAGACTTAGTGACCTTGCGTCTAGGTCTGAGTTGTCTCACTAGCTGGCTATCATCACTGGAGAACGAGGATAGAAGGTTGGTGGGATTTAAGGGTTCATTAGTAGTTGTGGCAGGATCAGGTATCGGACGGTCGATGGGAGGTTCGAACGGATTGGTTCCCAAGTCGGAGTGGATAGAAGTATGTCGGACCAAAAGTGGTTTCCAGGTATTGGGGAGTCTTTGAGAATCGTCGCGTTTATTGAGACAGTTGGGACGTTTTTCGATTTCAATGGCTTCACGGGTAATTCTGGTTTGGAGGGTTTTGGCTGTGGCAACGGTTTTGGTGTTTTTGAAATCTATTTTGTGGCCTGTTTCTAAATGATGTTGGAATAATGCTGAGTTTGTGTCAGAATTACGGACTGCTAGTTCGTGTTCATATGCTCTACAGGACACTCGTCGGTTGGTCTGGCCGATGTATGTTCTGGGACAGTTAGAGCATGGTATTTCATATATTGAATGAAACCCAAGGAATATATGAAATACCATGCTCAAACTGTCCCAGAACATACATCGGCCAGACCAACCGACGAGTGTCCTGTAGAGCATATGATAACGAACTAGCAGTCCGTAATTCTGACACAAACTCAGCATTATTCCAACATCATTTAGAAACAGGCCACAAAATAGATTTCAAAAACACCAAAACCGTTGCCACAGCCAAAACCCTCCAAACCAGAATTACCCGTGAAGCCATTGAAATCGAAAAACGTCCCAACTGTCTCAATAAACGCGACGATTCTCAAAGACTCCCCAATACCTGGAAACCACTTTTGGTCCGACATACTTCTATCCACTCCGACTTGGGAACCAATCCGTTCGAACCTCCCATCGACCGTCCGATACCTGATCCTGCCACAACTACTAATGAACCCTTAAATCCCACCAACCTTCTATCCTCGTTCTCCAGTGATGATAGCCAGCTAGTGAGACAACTCAGACCTAGACGCAAGGTCACTAAGTCTTGAAAATGGCTCCGAAATGGGAGTCGAAACGTAGACAAGTAAATCTTTCCAGACGCGGATCAACCGGAAGTTCCAGCCAGCACATTTCTGACCGCGGAAGCCTAGCCGATCAAATATATATATATATATATATATATATATATATATATATATATATATATATATATATATATATATATATATATATATATATATATATATATATATATATATATATATATATATATATATACTAAATTCAATTAATAAATGAATATTTTTAATTTTCATGTTTTTCCATTTGATTTAATATTATTTTTTCTCCCCCTATTTCACAAATTTCGAAAATATATTTGTTTGTTTAATTTAATTTAGTATTGTATTTCATCAAGTTCGTTTTTATTTTCAACTTTATACTTTTTTGTCAGCTTTCATTACGGCTGAATTTATAGATAGTTAGATCCACTACCATTTCTTGGTTTGCAGGTAATCAATTGTTATCGTGAGTAATAATTGCACTGCGAATAATTATATTTCAATCACTGGATTGAAAAGCTTTATACATTTTCTGAAATTCTGTGAATTGCATTGAGGCTGTTCTGCTGTTGGCACTTTTTTTAATAATTAGTTTAGTTTTAGGTTATTATTATTTTCACAGGATGCCGAACTTTCGATGTATTTGCAATTGGAGTGATATTTTTTTTGTTCTCGTTGATGTTGATAAATTTTATTGAAAAATTATCTTGGACGATTCAATTTTATATATTGCATATAAGTTATGCAACAATGAATTTTTCTGATTTCAATTAAAATTTTAGTTGCATGTCATGGATTCGGAAAAAAAATTTCAACATATCAGTGCTATTGAATTTATGATAAATTTTCAGAAACTATGTAGAACCTTGAAAAATTAATCCAATTTCCTGCTGGTTTTTGAACATGATTGTAAACGTGTCAGGTATTTTTTGAGGCTCAGAGGTTTGAAAATTCTAGCTTTAGTGTTTTTCATTATTTTGACTGATTTTTGTTCCGCCTACTTTTACAGAATTGATCTAGAAATAAAATTATTTGATTTGTTTCAGTTCAGTATTTAGCTCGTAATAGAAGCCTGTTCATTTTATGACAATTAATAAAGTAATAAAATATGCTCAGTTTGCAAATGTTTCAGTTGTCACTTGCCCTTCTTTGAATAGATTAATCTCCATTTCGAATTGTAAAAAAAGTGAAAGGAACCCTCAACATTTCATAATTTTTGTTATAAACTGATTTATAACAATGCATGTATTTCCCGACGTTGTTCTCATTACCACTGTATGCTAATACAATTTCCAGCCAGAGCTACTTCAAAAAGTGAGGATCAACTTTTTTTGGGGACTAGAACTCAAAACCATACGTGAATAAAAACCCTGGTGTGTTGACTTATACCTAAAAGATTGTAAGCAAATTTTCTCGACTTTTCGCTATCTTGATTTTGATCAATTTTAACTGAAGAGATGCCTTCGAGAGTTTGCCAGCAGAGGCGCACCTTACGTGATTTTAATTTAATCTGTGATGCCATGATATCCGTCTGCTAGACGACCATTCGATTATTTATAGATTTATAGGTTATGTTCATTTCATGGTCTCATGTTTTGCATGCAATTTCTTGCTTTCCCGCGAAATGCTAGAAATTATGTAGTCATTACATTTTGACTGATTATTAATAGGTATTCCTTTTGCTTTCAATTTGATGAAAAATAAATCAAAAACTCAGTGATTGTGATGTGATTTTGAATCTTCCGAAACAATAGTTGTGAGTGAAACTGTAAAGTATTGATATCTTTCTACTCTGAGGAACCGAAGCTAGGTAAGTACATTTTTCTTCATAGTGTTAAAAAAAATGCAATTTTAATGTGATTACGAACCGATGATATGAGGGATAAGTAATACCTACATGTTACACGAGCGTTTTATTTTGAGCTTTGTAAATCGCTTCATAACAAATCTAACTATCACTATAAAATTAAACAAATACAAGAACAGCAACGATAAACACTTGAAAAAATATATAAACAAGAAAAACGTGAAAAGAAATGAACTAGGTACAAGATTTTGAATATTAAAGGAACTTTCGAATGCATTCAAATCGAACTGTCAAACATTTCAAAAAAATTAATAGCTTTTTATTAGACGGACTTGACCTTATACGTATTTTGTTTACTGATAATTCTATTGGTGAACGAAAGATTCCGCAAGTTTATCCAATGAGACCGCCGGATTCGAAAATCACTCGTAAGCTGCCGCCTCAATGAAAATGTACCCTTAGAAAATCGCATTTGTATCACCACCTACCGTCAAAAAATGTAAGTTAACTCTTCGATTTTTCAGGTCGAGAGGAATTGGCTACACAAAAGCATATCGGTCAACGCACCAAGGTTTTTATTCATCTTGCTTGAACCACATATATAGGAAGAAAATGTAATATGTCAACTAAAAAACAGGAAAATTAATTCCAACTCAACCATCAAACACATGAATATGTAATACATACGCTCTGATTTCAAATTTTCATTTTGTTAACATGATATATAAATATTGGTATTATCAGCAGAGGTTGGGATAATATACTGAAAATAATAAAACACATTGACTCCTATATCTAAATTGACTCTCCTAATAGCACATGAAATGAAAAATTAAAAGGTGTCCTGGACCTTTTTTCAGCAGGTTGATGAGAGTATTCTTTCAACTTTATGTTGCATGTAGGCCTCGTATTCATCAAAAATGGAGATTGATCTTGCAGGGGGGTCATGAGAGAGCCATTTTCATTTGAATTGTGATTTTATGATTATTTTGGTAAATTTCCGTTTATCGGGCACGCTAAGATAAAAAAAGCGGTTTGCGGGAACTTACGTATTTTGACCTGAACAAAAAATGCAAATAAAATTTTTGGCGCTCCCATTTAGTTTGGAAGATATGGGGCAATTTTTGCTTGAAAAATGGGATTTTCTAGTACACGTGTCTGCGGCAAAATATAACTCGAAATGCCTCCTTTTCCTTTTTCGAATTGCCTCCAACACAAAGTACACGCACTCTCTTAATCATCCGTTTTACACGTTTTTTCAATTGAAAATATTGATATATCGATTCCGTGAATGTTTTTATCTCAGAATATTGGAATTTTCATAGAGAAATAGGATAGTTGATGAAACAGTGTCAAAATGGTGCGGAAAAAAACTTTCACAGCTTATTAAATCTTTTTGCCAAATAAGAAAGAACTTCGAAATACAAGGAATGATAGCTACGGGTTTCCTCATTATCTTGAACTTTGAATCATTGAAAAATCTCAGTTTTTGCCTGAGTTGTGAAACAATTCGTCCGTCCGCCTCCAAGCGAGTGCATAGACAACAGAATTTTTATAGAGAAAGCGGCAGCTGAAATGAGGAGAGTTTTGGGTCCCTTTATCTCGAAAACTGTTGAGTTTTGGAAAAAATGATAAGGGTCATTTTTATAGATAATGAGACGATCTTTAATTTTTGTATGAACGAAAATTCTCTAATTCGTATATTTAGCCAGATATTGGCGGAAAACTTATTTTTCTGGGTTTGGGGGGCCATTTTTGGCCATTTCCATGAACGCAATCGTGTTAAGTTTTGGTTCCTTTGAAAACATCTGTGACGACCTACAAATCGAGCCACAAGTGAAGAACTCATAGACTTATTCACAGGTTCGTCCCTTCATTTACTAGACTATCTGTAATGATATTAGTTTCTCATTGCAGTATTAGGCAGGGGACACATGGTCCGGGTGACTGCCCGCCGGGCGATTGGCCGGACGGACGATATTTTGATGGACAGAACACACTACATCGGAGCAAACTCCCGTCCGGGAGATTCTATTCCACTTCTCGTCATTTTCAGCTCAATCATGGACGAAGATAGAAGTAAACTATTAGCAGTGATTTGTTTACTGCATCACAGACGTAAAAAAAAAGTAATAGAAGTGTATGGATACATCCTGCTGTGCAGAAGAGAAACATACTAGGAGACTTCAATACTCTATTTTTCGAATTAAGAGAAGATGAAGAAAAATTCTTCAACTATTTATAAAAAATATTATATTTTATTATATAATATAATATAAATAATATTTTTTACTATTCCTATGTTGGCAATCGCCTAGGATTCAAAAGTTCATGTGCAAAACATCATCGTCGTCATTATCAACTCTCCAATATATGAGTATATCACAACCAAGCACCAAACCACCAACACGAGAATGCGCACACCACGACGGTCACAATACTGACCGCACGTGTTCGCCCGGACCGTGTGTTCCCGCCTATTTGACACAATGCCCCGTCACCTGTCGGACGGGTGAACGCCCGGCCGGGTCTCGGATGATCAGTTGAGAATACATCCGGGCGTTTTTGCTATCGGACGGGTTCCGTGTGTTCTTCACTAACTTTCACAATGTACTTCTGGATCATCCGGAGCCCGGACAAAACTCGGACGGGCGTTTACCCGGACCGTGTGTCCCCGGCCTTAGGATTTTATGAGGATTGGCATGTTCGCTGGTGTTGAAGTCGATACTAATACAATAATATCCTAGATTTGTGTGCATTTTCCAATGACGAAATAAATGCTAATGTCAACAGTATTATTTGTAGGTAGTAGAGATTAGTCGAGATCTTGCCCAAAATTTTGCTGCATTTTAATATGAAAGAAATTTTTTCATTCAACTTTTCATTTAGGAATTGAAAAAGGATTCCTGACTTTTTTTGGAACATTTCAAGTTCCAAGGAGCATCTGGAATTGAATACTCTATTCAAATAGCTACCACTTTGATTATATTCATTTGGAATATATTGTAATGAAACAAACACATCAGCATAACATTTTTATTGTACTATCATACATAGTAGTTAAAAATAAATGTCTTATGAAATTGAGAAGTGTTGCAATTTCAATCTCTTCCATTTTTACAAAACTGGCGTCCAATGGAAAATGAAAAATATATGGGAATAAAATCAAAATCTCATAGAATATTTATATGGCAAAGAATATATCTGTACCTCGGAGGGATACAACACTATGTCCATTTCCATAACTTTCAGAAGGATAAAACACCAAGTCCACATGGTGTTCTATCCCTCTAAATGCAAGTGGACTTGGTGTTGTTTTAAAACATGCTATATCCGGTTCTACCCGGTTTCGGACATAGTGCTCTATTCCTCTAAGAAATATGAGAAAAGCTGATTTTAACTCTGTAATAAAGTCAATATGGACACAAATGGACATAGTGTTGTATCCCTCCGAGGTACAGATATTAACCATGGACAAAGCCTCATCAAAGTCTCTTGAATAATTACTTTTTTGAAAGATATGTCATCGTCGTGGAATAAAAAAGCTAGATATATATACAGCATACTTACACAGTAAGGAACTCAAAATTGTCAGTGCTTATATTTACAAATCAAAATATATACAAAAATAAAAGATATTTTATATCAATTCTGGGATTGATGAAGGATAATGTACAAGTAACACATATCCCGAAGATTGTCCTGCTCGATTGGTAACAATTTATCACTCTATCTCGAATCTTGAAGATGTTTTCAACACCGATCCAAATTATAACAGACAACTTCGTCAAATATATGTACTTTACTTATAGGAAAGAAAATATTTAAAAACAATATCACACTTTCATAAATTGTTACAAGCTAGTTTCTAAATACACAACTTTCAGGAAACTACAGGAATGAATAGACGTTTTTCATCATCTTTATACAGGTTGATCACATAAAGTCCGAAGCATCATTCTTTTTTGAAATTAACAGTTTGAATATCTGAAAATAGTGAAAAGTTCAGTGGTTGACAGACGAACAACAACGTATATGCCTTGGATTCAGGCTAATACTGATAGTAAAATGACACACATGCGATAAAAATAATTTTACGATGATATATATAAGGAACCTAATTTTTTGTACCAATTTTATTCAGGAGCATTTTGTTCAAATTCCTATAAAAAGTAAGAAGGGAATGCAATAGATCTGACATAAAAAATATCAATGAAATTTTTGAAAAACGATACATGAAAAAAAAAACATCAATCATCATTGTTTGAATTCCGAAGAAAAACTGTCATTAATTTGAATAATTCATTTCTCAAAATATCTTAGTTTAAACTGCCACCCACTCCATTCACACAGTCTGCAAAAAACATTTCAGACATTGAAAAATTGAACTGCTACAAACAACCAGGATATCATCGTCACGAAAATGATCAAAGTACACATTTTACAGTACAATTCAAACCTGGAATTCACCGAATATTAGGCATAACTCTGGCTGTGTTCCAGCGAAAGACCGTTCAACTTATTCCCCTGCTCCACCCAATTCTTCAACCTCCCTCTCAACTCTTCCAGACTCTTCGATTTCGCCTTGTTTATCCTCTTGTACTTCACGTCTTTCGGTTTGGTCACGGACCTGTGATTCGACATGACACGGTTGTACGTCTTCACTTGGTTTTTCGGGCTTTCCTCGGTCGGTTCTTCGACAGTTTTCTCGCCATTGGTGTAAGGCCAAGAAGGCACCTCTGCTATCTTCTCTTCGAGAGATTTCTCCCTGATACTTTGGCTTTCGACGTTGCAGTTGGATTTTCCCCTGTTCGCGAAGGACTCTCGCTTTCTGTTCGCTTCAGTCTTGCCGTCTTGATCGTTGTCTGCATCTTCTTCCACGCTATAAACTGTCTCCAGGATCTCAGGCCTACGCAGGAAACCGTTGTTCCTCCTCACCGAGGTGTACTTCAAATTCGGGTCGATGGCGTCAGATATGGACCGCATGACGGTCACGCCGTCTGGATTCGTTCGAAACTTGGGGATGTGGTAGGTGCTGTCAGAATCGACATCTTCCAGCACTACTGCGCTGTCAGAATCGTTCAGCGAGTCCAAGTCTGGCAGGTTCGTTTCCAGCTCGCTGATCTCCGACTGGGGAATTTCCAGACCGTTGTCTGTTAGTCTGTTTGAGAGCGTTTCGATGATTCTTTGTTGTCTGCTGATGATGTTTTCTCGGATGTTGAGCATGGTGGAGATGTCTTTCTGTTTGCGGATCAGCCTGGATTCGAAAAGGAGCAGCTTCGAACTGAGGGCCTTGAGCTGGTCGCATTTTTCGCGTTGGAGGCGGGAGATAAGGAGTTCCTGGAACGAAAAAACAAAGTCCAAATAACTATTGATTTATCCTTGAAGAAATGGAAAAGCGAGAGAAAAATTCTTTACTACTTGTTTTCGCATAAGTTTTTTTGGCAAAGGTGTAGAATACGTCAAATCGCCAATTTTGTAATTTTTTGTGGAAATCGCCAGAAACGGCCTACAATCGAAAAATACATAGAAATTTTGGCGCGGAAGCTACGAAAAACGATTTTTTCGTGTGAAAAACTGAAATTCTAGCCAAAAAACTAGTAATTTCTGAGTTGACAGAAATCTCATTGTTTTGTTGCTTCAGTCACGAAATTTTGAACGAAATACAAGTACTCACACTTTTTTTGATTGAACACATCAGAATTGAGCATATGTTTTTCCAAATATCCATTGAAAATATCAAAATTTCTACTTGGAAAAATTCACCATTGACACTGACAACAGTGACTGTCATAGTGACAGCATTTTACCCAAACGCACGTTATGTGATGCAAAGTTGCCAAACTGTAAATTAGAACAATGTCGTATTCGAATTGCCATCAAAACATAAACTAACCTAGCATCATTTGAATCAAGTCTGATTATTGAATAAATCAAAATCAAGCCCAACTAACCTAGCATCACTTGAATAACGTCCGACTATTGAGAAAAATTAAAACTAACTTACCTAGCATCACTTGAATAAAGTCTCATTAAGATAAATCAAACCTAACTAATCTAGCATCACTTGAATAACGTCTGATTGTTGAGATAAATCAAAATCAAACCTAACTGCAAATCAAAAATTTTCGATAGTAAATATTTTTCGAATTTTTTTTGAGAATTGAATATTATACCATATAGAAAAAACATCACCTACAAAATATTTCAGAAATCGCGCATCATAATATTCGTCTGTAACAGTTGTCGATTATTTTCAACAACCAATATAATTTTATCTTCTCATATATTATATATAATAAGTATATGAAAATATATTGAAATTGAACAAAATTGAACAATATAAAACTGATTATGATCCAAAATGTGCAATCATGTGAAAGGAATAAGTCAAACTTAACTCCACACAGAACTTTACTCAACAAAATGTTATTAACTGCTTCCACAGCATCAGTAATAGTCGCTTCCATCCTCTTCCATCAAGTTTGAATCTTCGATCGCATCAGCTGAATGCAAAGAAACATCTTCATAAAAAAATGCATCTTTATAAAAAAACATACTTACCATGAATTAAAACGCGTGTGGTCCGAGAAATTTTGTGGCGCAGAAAAAGAAGACATGTCCATTTTTGAACTTTAAAGGATCATAACTTGCAATTGTATACCATTCGAATACAAAATAGAACATTTTGGAATTGTGGCAACATCGTACCGGTTATCTCTATGCGGCAGCTGTCAATCAAATGACTGAAATTTCATGAATGTTGATGTCAACTTTCTGACTTGTAGTAATTAAATTCCAGCAATGAATGCAAACTGTATGAGCTGTAATATGTACAGAAACATGATATTCATTCAAGAATAGTATATGTAGATATAGTTTCATGAATGTAGTGGTAAGTACAAGGATGATATAACAGTAAATCTAAGGTTTTTTTTCGTACCCTCCGCACATTAATTTTCACTGAAATGAGGTTTTCCTATGGTTTCCGCACCAAAATTTCATGTTTTCCATTAATTTCAAGGTACCCTGAACTTCCCCTGCGATTTTCATCAGAATCTGAGATTTGACGTGTTCTACACCTTTACCGTTTTTTTATTTCATTTCAATATCATATAATGAAGAAAAAATTTTTCGAGCTGCGAATTTTTTGATTTTGAATTATAATTCAAGCTAGGGAATGATTCGTAAAATAATGTTCATGGCGAAATTATTTGCAAATAGATATAGATTGATGACATATTCATCAGAATAACATTGATTATTGATGATTAAATGAGTACGTAAGAAAATCTTTACTTATGTTTTGTGATACTAGAGTTTGAATAATAATCTCAAATAAATATTATTCTTTATGAATACGTTTCTTCATTCGATTTTACTAGAAACAAAGTGAAAGAACTTGATATCAAAGCATACAATAGAAGTTACAAAATGAATTTATCGGAGTATAAGGAATGACAAAAAGCTCTATGAGCTCCTTTCTCTCCAGCTTTGGCGGAGTACCAATGACACCGCTACTGCTTTCATAACGTCTGTCAATCCAGGAAGAATTTATCTTGTTAATCGATAAAATAAGGTTGTTGTCATAGCAACATTTCCAAATGCAAGCTTCTGAAATTCCGAAAGTTATTACATGTTAAGAAAATAATGGTACTCACAAGCGATTCTTGGAAACTCATTTTTAGCATCGTTTGATATCGACAATGTTATGACTTTAATGTAATACAATCTTCTCCCTTAAAGGTAATTATCTGACCAATGTCGTGAATGAATTATAATACCTTAACTGCCTTACCTGCATTTTATACGCCCTCCTCCAAGCCATTATTTGTTGTGCTTGCGCCCTTGTCTTCTGTCTGAGGTCCTTCACCAATCTTCTGGCGTCCTCCAAGCTGTCCACATCTGAACCCGTCGACATATCTCCACAACTGTTTGCAGCAGATGGACCCTGTTCTATATCCAATACTGGCTTGGCTGAGCCTAAGCTCCCAGATCTGGAAAAAAAATCATAGTTATGCTCTTATTGATGATAAATGGAAGATTCGAGATTTTATTGACTTGTATTCGAGTTGATATCATTTGAATAGGAAACATTATTATGGCAGTCATTTTTCCAAAGTCACAAAAACATACAGATAACCTTTTCCCGAGTCTTCTTTTTTCTGCAAGTATCGGCAAAGTAGTTTTAGCTGATATCTCATTCTGGGGCTTAAAAAAAACTTTCAACTGCAAAATACTCCTGCAAGTGGATGCTTTCCTGGCTAGTGACCTAGCAGTCCTGGGTTCGATTTCCCCATGGGGAAGATATTCTTCTCTGAAAATTCCTCTTTGTCGTGTTGGGAAATGACTATTCCACGTTTCATGGTACCTTGCGGCTCCTGAGGTAACGCGTATGGAGTTAATAACAAGGCCTTCTTGCTAAAGGACTTTGTTCGAAGTCGATGACGTTTAGTATAAAATACCACAAATATCATTTACTCACATTCATAATGGGAAATGACGTGAATTCGTTATTTTTTGAACTACTGTCTATCGCTGATGAATTGTGAATTAAACGAAACTTTCCAATGAAAACATATTTCCATATATCTGAAATTAGAGTACTCGAGTGTTTGGAATCATACTTTACTAGCCGTAAATGAAAATGAAGATAAATGAAATTCCCGGGACCGTCGAAATTGAGAAATATCGAAGGCTCTCTTGTGTGCAGATCAAAGAAATATAACCCTGTGGTTTGGGATCGTATACTCCTTTTCTTTCATGTTGATAACTTATTGAATATCGAGATGAGTAGCAAAATAACAGTTTTCTCAGACGCTATTGGAATTTAGTGACCCAGTAAAACGTCATTAAATCTTGGTTGAATTTAAACCTCTCATCAGTGTATCTCATGTCTGCACAAAACTTTTTTCAAATCAAAATTGCACCAAGTTTCAAGGACTCCTAGTAGGATACAATGCTACATGAAGCTCGTGAAGATATTGGAAAAACAAGTGCTTGTTTTCAGATTAATAAACATATCGTAAATGATACGAAATCGGTCTTTATATGTTTCCACCTGCCTCAAAAATTCATAGTTCATAATTTACTCATGAAAACTGAAAACAACAAGTCTTAGAAACAAGTATGTATAATCAAAAAAATTTCTCGGAACAAGCATATCAGAACACTGTACCAAGAAATTACAAATTGGCGGAATATTTGAAAAAATTGCCCCTATGTATTACTGTGTACATCAGCTACTAGTACGAGATCCCGCTGCAAAATCACTATGCTCATCACGTATATAATCAAACTAAAATTTACTTCGTTTTTTGTGTCATTTCTACGTGTTTAAAGTTGTATACTAGGTTTAAGGTTTCCGGTTTATAAAACGAAACAGTCTAAGATTCAAACAATGATGTTCGAAAACAGAAAGAACTGTTTAAAGATAACGCCTTGCAGAAGTTAACACTGCAGTGAGTTATGTACTATACAGTGCATTTCTTTAATATCCCCCTCCTTTTATATTTTGAACGGGTCAACTCAAAAAATTGGAACTCGGGCTCATGATATTTGATGCATGAATACTAGGTTATGAAGTAAAATTTCAAGATAACGACCGGGCGCCATCTAGAAAAAATTAAAAGGTAAGGGAGGTCTCGTGATACATCATTTTGAAGCTCCTGACGAATACTTCAGAACTCTAGAAGATTAGGTCAATATCTTCACATACTACAAAATGGCGGAACATTCAATAATTGCCTGCTCACATCGACGCTTGATTCCATAATTTGAGGAAATAAGCTAAGTTCCGTTAAGAAGATGCTTGAAATGGTTCCCCTATCGTCTTGAGATAAGAACTGCCTATCCGATATTTCACGTCGAACATTTTGGAACACAGAAACGTCAATATTTCTACAAATAATTATTATTCTCTGCCGTACATTCAATATTGAAGCAGGTTCAGTTTCGTACACCTTCTGTTTCAAATAGCCCCATAAAAGAGCCTGAAGATGTCGAATTCAGCAAGCAGGCTGGCCATTCCGTAGTACTCCGATGACCAATTAAACGACCATGGAAAGTTTTATCCAAATAGTTTCTCACTTGTCTGGAGTTATGTGGTGGTGCTTCATCTTGTTGGAATAATAATATCCATACCGAATTCATTAGGATTCACTTCGACGATTTCGGTGATCAGAGGATCAACAGCAGTTGCAAGCATATTCAAATACAATTCCTCTGTTGAATTTTGTTCAATTGACCATTTTGGAGATAGTTCACGTGGTACCTATCTACTTATAAAATCGGAAACTAAATGAAAATATCAGAACTGAACAATGATGTCCACTGTACTAACAATTTTGTTTCTTTTCATCAAAAAAAAATATCTATCAAACCTTATCGGGTCGTTGGGATTACCATATGACAGAGAAAAACGAATATTTTTAAAAATAAAAATTAATGTGTTCGTCTTCAGGTGATTATTAAATGTTCCGCCATTTTGTAGTAGGTGGAGATATTGGGTAGAGTGAATAAAATTGGAGCAAATGCTCGCACTCCAATTTTTTGAGACAGACTTATATGGGTTGTTGAGGTATGACAAGGATGGATCTATAGGTTGAACTCATGCTCACTTTTATTCACTTCACCCATTGACTTCATATTCTAGGGGGGTTGTAAGGTATTCGTCGGGAGCTTCGAAATGATGTATCACAAGACCCTCCTTTGCATTTAATATTTTTTTAGATAGCGCCCAGTCGCCAATTTGAAATTTTCATGTGTCAATTTTACTTCAAAATTTAGTATTCATGCATCAATCTCATTATCCCAAATATCGATTTTTGGAGTTGCCCCGTTCTAAAAATAAAAGGGGGGACATTAAAGAAATGCATTGTATAGTATATTTCATCTTCGAGCATAAGTTTTCCAACCCAAGCATCTCTAGTCTTGTGGTCAGACTACCTAAGGAGGGACTCCTTCAATAATCACTGAAACTATAAGATAAGATCGTAGGTTGCCAATGTTTCAACCGAAATATTCTTACTTGAACTCATCGTAACGTAAATGAACCTCGAAGGCTCTTGCCCACTTTTAAAAAATTACATTCTTGTCACTGATTCTGTCATTATGTAAGACATCGTCGTCGATCAGTGTCGACATTATAAACAATAACGTTCCACTATTCCACATTGCTGTTTATTCAAAAGTGCTTCGACCTCCAAATCTGATGGTCTATTACTCTATTGAGTCTCGACATCTTCATCGGAAATTATAATGTCGCCAGCTATTCTCCGTTCTCAAAACGTGCATTCGAGTTTGACAATCACACGTGACTAACATAACGGAAGAAAATGTATATCTTTCTCACACCCGCGTACAAAATCACCACAGTTGAATAATTTAATATAAAATATTCATTTATTCCTTGCGCAAGTTAATTGGCGTTAAACAACGACCTTAACATTCACTTGGCAAAAACATTATAAACAGTTATGTAGAAAGATATTATGAAACTATTCAATTCTCAGTTGATATGAAATACAATGGGTTTATTGCATTTTAATACTGGTTCACACGAGAATTTCCTCATAAAATAGAGGGCCAGTCCAGATTGGATCAAAAATACATATCCGAGGGCGAGGCAATATCTCCAAGTAGCTATTCCTCTTTCTAGTTATTAAAATGGGAAACCTCAACTTCGTTCCCACAACTAATCCTTCAAGGATTGGGAGCATCTCGTTCTACCCACAATTCGTTCTGCCCACAGTCTCCGAACATACCCGAATGATTCAACTTTTGCAAAATTCATCTTTTTTGTCGATAGGCCCCCAATGAATGTGTTAGGCTGGGATAGGTTAGTTAGGTTTGGTTAGATTGGGTTAATAAAAAATTGCAGAATATTCGGTGAATTTCACGAGAGGCATCATTCGGGTATGTTCGGAGACTGTGGGCAGAACGAAATGTGGGTAGAACGCAACGCACCCCAAGGATACGGGTGTGAAGTTATCCACATCCACAACATACACTGAGAAAAATATATCGAAATTTTTTCAAACCCTTGTAGAAATCTGATATACGCCACGGTATTCAATGTGATGCTTCTTTCGATGAGCTGAGTTGAAAATCTGATGATAATGGGTTATCAGATTATCTGAACGGGATGTGAATGGGGTAGTAATGGTTCGGTAACTTTGATATCTCTATTTCGAAAAGTTGATATTGTACGCCTTTCATTTTCGGATTTGTTATTCCTTGAGGTCAACCGCAAAAAAATACCATGTCGGAGTTTTCCAGGCCGTCTAAGAGGGTGGGAATGGGGTTGAAAAACTACGAAAATTTCTATTTCGTGAACTTGACATTGTACGCGTTTCATTTTCGGATATGTTATTCCTTGTGGCCGAGTACATAAGAAAAATACCATGTCGGAGTTTTCCAGGCCGTCTAAGGGGGTGGGAATGGGGTTGAAATACTACGAAAAATTCTATTTCGTCAACTTGACATTTTAGGCGTTTCATATTCGGATATGTTATTCCTTGTGGCCGAGTACATAAGAAAAATACCATGTCGGAGTTTTCCAGGCCGTCTAAGAGGGTGGGAATGGGGTTGAAAAACTACGAAAATTTCTATTTCGTGAACTTGACATTGTACGCGTTTCATTTTCGGATATGTTATTCCTTGTGGCCGAGTACATTAGAAAAATACCATGTCGGAGTTTTCCAGGCCGTCTAAGGGGGTGGGAATGGGGTTGAAATACTACAAAAAATTCTATTTCGTCAACTTGACATTTTAGGCGTTTCATATTCGGATATGTTATTCCTTGTGGCCGAGTACATAAGAAAAATACCATGTCGGAGTTTTCCAGGCCGTCTAAGGGGGTGGGAATGGGGTTGAAAAACTACGAAAAATTCTATTTCGTCAACTTGACATTGTACGCGTTTCATTTTCGGATATGTTATTCCTTGTGGCCGAGTACATAAGAAAAATACCATGTCGGAGTTTTCCAGGCCGTCTAAGGGGGTGGGAATGGGGTTGAAAAAACTACTAAAAATTCTATTTCGTCAACTTGACATTGTACGCGTTTCATTTTTGGATATGTTATTCCTTGTGGCCGAGTACATAAGAAAAATACCATGTCGGAGTTTTCCAGGCCGTCTAAGGGGGTGGGAATGGGGTTGAAAAAACTACTAAAAATTCTATTTCGTCAACTTGACATTGTAAGCGTTTCATTTTTGGATATGTTATTCCTTGTGGCCGAGTACATAAGAAAAATACCATGTCGGAGTTTTCCAGGCCGTCTAAGGGGGTGGGAATGGGGTTGAAAAAACTACTAAAAATTCTATTTCGTCAACTTGACATTGTAAGCGTTTCATTTTTGGATATGTTATTCCTTGTGGCCGAGTACATAAGAAAAATACCATGTCGGAGTTTTCCAGGCCGTCTAAGGGGGTGGGAATGGGGTTGAAAAAACTACTAAAAATTCTATTTCGTCAACTTGACATTGTACGCGTTTCATTTTCGGATATGTTATTCCTTGTGGCCGAGTACATAAGAAAAATACCACGTCGGAGTTTTCCAGGCCGTCTAAGGGGGTGGGAATGGGGTTGAAAAACTATGAAAAATTCTATTTCGTCAACTTGACATTGTACGCGTTTCATTTTCGGATATGTTATTCCTTGTGGCCGAGTACATAAGAAAAATACCACGTTGGAGTTTTCCAGGCCGTCTAAGGGGGTGGGAATGGGGTTGAAATACTACGAAAAATTCTATTTCGTCAACTTGACATTGTACGGGTTTCATTTTTGGATATGTTATTCCTTGTGGCCGAGTACATAAAAAAAATACCACGTCGGAGTTTTCCAGGCCGTCTGAGGGGGTGGGAATAGGGTTGAAAACCTACAAAAATTTCTATTTGACACTGACTTCTTCGACGCAGAATTTCCCTATTCTAACGAAAGAGCAACACAAATCTACCCTATGGAAAGAAGAGAGGAAAAAAAGACTGACAGCATTCAATTTTGGTTCTATCTGCAGCGCCAAAAGTCATGTTTCTCTTTGTAATGAAGTGAAGAATATGCTGTATAGCAGGGAATTCAATATCACAGCTATGGAATACGGTCGTGATAATGAGTGTGAAGCACTGAAAGTGCCACACCAATCGGAAAATACATCTTACAGGCTTGTGGGTGCATGAAGAATATCTTTTCCTAGGAGCATCTCCTGATGCTCTAGTGGACGAGGAAGGCATAATAGAGGTGAAATGCCCATACTCGATCCGAAATTTGCATCCAAGGGATGGTATTATGCAAGGGAAACTTAGATACTTCAACAATGATGGAAATTTGAAGCGAAACCACCAATATTACTTTCAAATTCAGGGAACTATGTTTGTCACAAAGAGAAAATGATGTGATCTAGTCATTTACACACAAAGGGGAATTCACATACAGAGAATTAAGTATTGCCAATAAACAATTCTGGGAAGAGATTGTCCCGAAATTAAAAGATTTTTATTTTAACTACTCGTTACCCAAATTGTTGATCCTGTTTACCCAAATGAAATTCGTAGGCGACAATGGTCAGAACAGGGGTTCGAACGAAATTCCAAAAATCTTTCAACATTTGAAATAGATAATTTGCCCAAAAAACTGTTTTCTAATGGATTGAGAGGCGATACAGATTACTATAAACCTTGTTCAATTTTTGGGAACTACACAATCTGTAAATTTTCCAGTTTGCTGTGTAGCGAACTAAAAATTGAAGACTTTGAGAGTTTGAATGGTTCTTCCTGGTTGACAGACTCGATAATAAACTGTGCCCTACATGTAATCACCAGAAAAAGTTTCAACACCATATCTATTTCCGTGGAAAAATCATACGCAATATTCAATTTCACGAATTAGTTGGAACAATCCTTTTTCGACGATCTAGATGATTTCTCAAAGTACGAAAATATTGTTTTACCACTACATATTAATAGAAATCACTGGTGTTTGATAATATTGCATATAAATAAAAAATTATTAACATTCATAGATCCACGAGGTGCCACTAAAAAGAACTCTCAGAAGTATTTAGATTCACTCAAGTCTTTTTGGAAAATGTATGACATTTATAAACATAAACATTTTTCAAATGAAAATTGGAATTCAGATTGTCCGGATCACCTGTGTTATGTTAGTGTTATCTAGTACATAATTGTCAATAGTACATACTACATTTCTTATTTCGATGTTAAATGTCATATGTCAAAGAGCATGTTTTTTGGTGTCATGTCGACAAATGAACGATGTCTGTTCGTCTTGTATAGTCTATATTAATTGTTCATGTTTGTAATATTATATTACTGATCCTGTTCTCAATAAAGATATAATTGGATCTAATGACTTTATAACATGGTGTCAGGTTAAAAACTCACGTCAGTCAAGAACAGTGATAAAGGTTAATAAATAAGGTTAACCACGTGTGGAAGAGTGCTATTTCCTTAAATTATCAAGGATAAATATATAAAATGACACCACCAACGAACCAGGCCGAAGGAGCATCGACAAAGAATCGCTTTTCTGGTAGTCAATCCATTCCACCACTGAAGATGGACGGAAATTTGTGCCACAACTGGAAGGCATGGTGGCAACAATTCTCTATATATATGATTGCAACTGGACTCAATGCTGAAGATAATGGTCGAAAGGTAGCAATATTTTTACATTATATTGGACAGGAGGCATTGTCTATATTCAACTCCTTTAACTTAGACATGGTTACTTGTAACTACGAGGAGTTGATAGAAAAGTTTGAAAGTCATTGTAAGCCGAAGACAAATCTCACTGTAGAGAGGCACAATTTTCTCACGAGGACCCAAAGATCAGATGAGTCCACTGAGGATTTTGTGACGGCATTACGAAATTTTAGTCTCACTTGCGAACTTGGTGACCTACGAGAAACTCTCATTAGGGATATGTTCATTGCTGGCCTAAAGGAGGAAAATCGTACCATCAAAGAAAAACTACTTCAAGAAGATCAACTAACCCTGGAGAAAGCTGTCCAGATCGCTAAGAATATTGAACTAACCCAGTTGCAAGCTCAACAACTCTATAAGCAAAACGAACCAATCGTTTATGCAGTCAAGTCCGGCAAGAATTTCAATGAGGGACATTCAACAAGATATGGATATTCTCATTCAGGCAAGAATAACACAAAAGTGTCAAAAGACTCAGGTAAAAATTTCTATAATAAACAGTCATTTCAAAAGTTCAAAAACAAATGTTTGCGATGTGGTGAAATACATAGATTGAAATGTCCTGCTCTAAATGTAACCTGTAATATTTGCCAGAAAATAGGTCATTTTGCCAAATGTTGTTTCAGTAAAAATGTCAAACTTGTTGAAATATATGAAAATCAGAATGATGATGGTGAAAATAATGAAATGTTTGTAATTAGGGCATTGCACACATCTGATCCAGAAAAACTTTGGACAGTAAATATAAAAATGAATGATAAGACAGTCAATTGTATTTTAGATACAGGGGCTGAGGCAAATGTTATGTCATCTAAACTATTTAAGTCAATTCGAGTAAATGATGAAATAATGTCGACACCTGTCAAACTAACGTCCTTTTCAGGGAATACTGTACCTATTTTGGGAAAATCCATAATCAAAAATTGTTATGTAAATGACATGTCTGCTTGTATAGAATTTATTATTGCTGATTTTGATTGCCAAACCATAATTGGCTTGTCGACTTGTCAAAAGCTTAATCTATTGCAAAGGATTGCAAAAATTGATCATCATCAGGTAGTTCAAGAGTTCCGCGATGTTTTTGATGGGCTAGGGTGCCTTCCAGGTGAATTTCATATCAGTGTCAAGAAGGATGTAGTTCCAATAATTAATGCTCCAAGAAAAGTACCATTTATGTTGTGTGATAGGTTTAAAAAAGAATTAGAAACAATGGAAGCCCTAAATGTCATAACAAAGGTCAGTGAACCAAGTCAGTGGGTCAGTTCCATAGTATTAGTTGAAAAAAAAATAAAGCTCTACGAGTCTGTTTAGATCCACGTAATCTGAATAAAGCCATCGAAAGATGTCACTTTCCATTACCAGTTGTCGAAGAATTAAGATCAAAACTTGCAGGTGCACATTACTTTTCAACTTTAGATGCCAATTCAGGATTCTGGATGATAAAACTTGACCATGAAAGTTCAAAATTGTGCACGTTTAATACACCATTTGGGCGGTATAGGTTTTTACGCTTACCATATGGGGTATCATGCGCTCCAGAATTATTTCATAAAGCTATGTCTGATATATTTGAGAACATCGAAGGTGTTCAAATATACATTGATGACCTGTTAGTGTTCAGTCGTACCATAGATGAACACTATGTCATTTTAAAAAAAGTTTTATGTAGAGCGAGGTCTGTAAATATGAAATTTAATAAAGAAAAATGCAAGTTCTTGATGACTGAAGTGAAATATTTAGGGCATTCATTCAGTTCCGAAGGAATGAAGCCAGACAATGGTAAAGTGGAAGCTATATGTAAACTTCCAGTACCTCAAAATGTGACAGAACTCAAAAGATTTTTGGGTATGCTGAATTATTTAGGTTCTTATATTGACAACTTAGCAAATAAAACGACAAACTTAAGAATGTTGTTGAAAAAAAATATTGCCTTTCATTGGTCTGAGCATCATCAAATTGAATTCGACTTATTAAAAACAATTATTAGTAAAGCACCCGTTTTGACATATTTCAATCATAATCTCCCTTTAACGTTGTCAGTTGACAGTTCTAAAGCAGCAGTGGGAGCGGTAATACTGCATTACAAGCAACCCATTGCGTTTGCATCAAAATCATTGACGGCTTCGCAAATAAATTGGGCGCAAATAGAAAAAGAACTATTTGCAATTCAATTTGGCTGCTACCGATTTCATCAATACATTTATGGTCATAACGTACTTGTAGAAACAGACCATAAGCCATTGGTTTCTCTTTTTAATAAATTACTTGTGGCGGTCCCTGCAAGATTACAGAGAATGATGTTGAATTTACAAAAATATGACATCACTGTTATCTATACTCCTGGAAAATACTTATTTATAGCAGACACTCTAAGCAGGGCACCTGTTGAACCACCTGATGAAAAAGATTTTTTAGACGAAGAACTTCGTATTCATGCAAATTTCCTAATTTCAAATTTGGCTGTTAGTCCGGCAAAATTAGAAGAAATTAGAGAGGCTACAAAGTCTGATGAAATTTTGCAGATAATTTCAAAGTATTGTTTAGATGAATGGCCCAATTTAAAAAACAAAGTCCCTCCACAAGCGAAGCCTTATTACAATATGAAACATGAGTTACATACAATTGAAGGTCTTGTGTTCAAGAATAATTTATTGGTTATACCAACAAGTTTACGGAAAAATATTTTGGAATTGATCCATGAAGGACATTTAGGAATAGAAAAATGTCAGAGACTGGCAAGAACGATAGTGTTTTGGCCAAATATCACAGTTGACATCAAAAATAAAGTAGAACAGTGTTTGTCATGTATGAAATTTCAAAAAAACAATCCTACCCAACCGTTGTTACTAAATGAACCAGCTGAGCTTCCTTGGCAAAAACTTGCCACTGATTTTTTTCATTACAGAAAAGTAACATATATTTTGGTAGTAGATTATTTTTCAAATTTTTTTGAAGTATCTCCTTTAAAGTCGATAAATGCTAAAGAAGTAATTAGTCGAATGAAATCGATTTTTGCTTGCCATGGTATTCCTTCTGAATTAATATCAGATAATGGCCCTCCATTCAATTCTCGTGAGTTTAAGAATTTTGCTCATGAATGGACATTTTACATAAAACATCAAGTCCGTATTACCCGAAGAGTAACGGCTTGGCAGAACGCACTGTTGGGATTGTGAAAAATATTTTCAATAAGTGCAATGATTCAGGCAGTGATCCATATATCGGTTTATTGCAATATCGAAACACTCCCTTATTAAGCGGATATTCCCCCGCACAATTATTAATGTCGAGAACCTTGCGTATGAAATTACCAGTATGTGGGAACACATTGCAACCTAGGCTAGTTGACCAGAAGTTGAGAAAAAGGTATGAAGAAGAAAAAAATAATAAAATGAAACAGTATCATGATTGTCATACAAAAAATCTTCCAGATGTACAGGAAGGGAAAAAGGTATTTTACAAAAAATTTCCATTCTCTCAATGGATGCCTGCTGTGGTCAAACAAGTTGGTCCCGAACCAAGATCGTTTATTGTTCGTACTCCGGATGGTACAGAGTATAGAAGAAATCGACAACATATATTAGAAAACAAATCACAGGATGAGGTAATAGGCAACGAGTTAGACTCATCATCAACTTTGTCAGGGGGTCTTGAGTTTCTTGAGGATGATCAATCTAGTAATGATAACATAGTTGCAAATACTGATAATTCATTGGAATATAGTAACTCGAGTTCACCTGTTCTTAATACTGAATATGTGACTACAAGAGGCAGACGTGTCAAACCCCCAAGACGCTTTTCATTTTCAGAAAATGAATGAAAATTATTCCTTTTTTTTTTTTTTAAAAAAAAAAGGAGCATGTTATGTTAGTGTTATCTAGTACATAATTGTCAATAGTACATAATACTACATTTCTTATTTCGATGTTAAATGTCATATGTCAAAGAGCATGTTTTTTGGTGTCATGTCGACAAATGAACGATGTCTGTTCGTCTTGTATAGTCTATATTAATTGTTCATGTTTGTAATATTATATTACTGATCCTGTTCTCAATAAAGATATAATTGGATCTAATGACTTTATAACAACCTGAAACAATTCGACACATTCAATTGTGGTGTTTTTGTAATTTATTCCTTTCTGCAATTCATCAGGAAAGAATCATTTTCTTCACCCGTGGATCTAGTGAATTTTAGGAAACAAATTAAATTGCTTCTTCTCGAAAATTCGGACAATGTATTGAATTTATGCTTGGTTTCTGGTGAAACAGTTGAAACTGAAATAATAGAAGTATGTTCTATGTGCCAAAGAAAGTTCCACCGTAGGTGTCACGATTTGAGAGATATGAGTTGTTACTTATGTCATTGATTGATTGCTTGGATTTTTTATTTCCTAGTGGAGATTTTTTGTTTATTATTGTTTAAATTTTCTACGAAAGGAAACAACAGTTTGTTATATAATCAGAATTTCATATTCATTTGATCAATCTTGGGATGTTTTCATTTTGTACTTATTGTTAATGGAAGTTTCACCGTAGGTGTCACGATTTGAGAGATTTGAGTTGTTACTTATGTCACTGATTGATTGCTTGTTTGGATTTTTCATCTTCTATTTGAGATTTTTCGTTTACTATTATTTAAATTTCCTACGATAGGAACAACGGTTTGTTATGTAATCAGAATTTTATGTTCATTTGATCAATCTTGGGATGTTTTCATTTTGACTTATTGTTAAACTAACTGAACGCAACTGTGATCGTACTTATTTATTGTATATATCCATGGAGGAATATGTATATATAAAGTAAATTGTTAATATTTCCTGTCAATTTGATCGATCTTGATTCGGTTGTTTTCATTTCGTACACTCTATTTCAGTGACTGAACGAAAGTATGTGTTATGCATTGTATATATCCATGATGGAAAGAAAAACATTATGACGTGAATTGTTTATATTTCCTACGATAGGACAGTGTAATTATGTTTCATTGAAATTGGGCCGGATTCAAAAATTCCGATCAGACCTCTATTACCTGTTAACTATTCTAGAAAAAAACCTTATTTCACCAACTATATCCATCATCTTATGGCGGCCTGGGAAACTCCGACATGGTATTTTCCTTATGTGCTCGGTCACAAGGAATAACATATCCGAAAATGAAACGAGTACAATGTCAAGTTGACGAAATAGAATTTTTATTAATATTTCAACCCCAATTCCACCCCCTTAGACGGCCTGGAAAACTCCGACATGGTATTTTTCTTATGTACTCGGCCACAAGGAATTACATATCCGAAAATGAAACGCGTACAATGTCAAGTTGACGAAATAGAATTTTTCGTAGTTCTTCAACCCCAATTCCACCCCCTTAGACGGCCTGGAAAACTCCGACATGGTATTTTTCTTATGTACTCGGCCACAAGGGATAACATATCCGAAAATGAAACGCGAACAATGTCAAGTTCACGAAATAGAATTTTTCGTAGTTTTTCAACCCCATTCCCACCCCCTTAGACGGCCTGGAAAACTCCGACATGTTATTTTTCTTATGTACTCGGCCACAAGGGATAACATATCCGAAAATGAAACGCGAAGAATGTCAAGTTCACGAAATAGAAATTTTCGTAGTTTTTCAACCCCATTTCCACCCCCTTAGACGGCCTGGAAAACTCCGACATGGTATTTTTCTTAAGTACTCGGCCACAAGGAATAACATATCCTAAAATTAAATCCGTACAATGTCATGTTGACGAAATAGAATTTTTCGTTATATTTCAACCCCATTCCCACCCCCTTAGATGGCCTGGAAAACTCCGACATGGTATTTTTCTTTTGTACTCGGCCACAAGGAATAACATATCCGAAAATGAAAAGCGTACAATGTCAAGTTCACGAAATAGAATTTTTCGTAGTTTTTCAACCCCATTCCCACCCCCTTAGACGGCCTGGAAAACTCCGACATGTTATTTTTCTTATGTACTCGGCCACAAGGGATAACATATCCGAAAATGAAACGCGAACAATGTCAAGTTCACGAAATAGAATTTTTCGTAGTTTTTCAACCCCATTCCCACCCCCTTAGACGGCCTGGAAAACTCCGACATGTTATTTTTCTTATGTACTCGGCCACAAGGGATAACATATCCGAAAATGAAACGCGAAGAATGTCAAGTTCACGAAATAGAATTTTTCGTAGTTTTTCAACCCCATTCCCACCCCCTTAGACGGCCTGGAAAACTCCGACATGTTATTTTTCTTATGTACTCGGCCACAAGGGATAACATATCCGAAAATGAAAAGCGTACAATGTCAAGTTGACGAAATAGAAATTTTCGTAGTTTTTCAACCCCATTTCCACCCCCTTAGACGGCCTGGAAAACTCCGACATGGTATTTTTCTTATGTACTCGGCCACAAGGAATAACATATCCTAAAATTAAATCCGTACAATGTCATGTTGACGAAATAGAATTTTTCGTTCAGATAATCTGATAACCCATAATCATCAGATTTTCAACTCAGCTCATCGAAAGAAGCATCACATTGAATACCGTGGCGTATATCAAATTTCTAGAAGAGTTTGAAAAAATTTCGATATATTTTTCTCAGTGTATGTTGTGGATGTGGTTAACTTCACACCCGTCCCAAGGATTCATATATCAGCATAGAAAACTTAACAGTATTCCATAAAGAATTTTGATATGACATGGATTTCAACAAACAAAAAAGTAAAAGTGAGTAGGTACGTTATCCTTCTACTGTATGTACCATTTTTTCACCTTTTATTTGTCTCGTATTGACTTTTCCTGGAGTATCAACTATAAAACAATCTTGGTCGAAATCAACCCCCTGTTCGTTACTTTGCAACGTTATACCTAAGATGCCTGAAAACCCTGGTGTGTTTACCTATACCTGAAGAAGTTTGGGATAAAAGTGGCGAAATCTAGATTGCTTGATTTTTGGTGGATAATTGAGCTTTTGGAGGTTTCCGTACAATATGTACAGATGTCGCCAACACGCTCTTGTCAGTCTTGTCTGAAGCTAAATTTGCACTAAGTGAAAATGCGCAGTCGGGTTTTTCCAGTTTTATTTGATTGGCTAGCGAGAAGAGATCGCAACCTGAAGGATAACGGGTGGACAATGAGATACCAGTAACAACGTTTCGATATTTAAAAGCAGTGAAATCAACAAATAAACACGATGAAAACATCACATCAAAATTTCAAAGTGACATGACAATATGACAATTAACTTGACACTTGTCATCAAATTTGAAATATGGAAACATAACGCCCTCTACCGAAAAAATAGGGGAAACTTTCAAAAGCGTCGATTGTTTTTCTCGCCACAAAAATCTAAACAAAGTCTAATCAGTTGAATCACCAGGATTTCTAGGCATCTTAGTTATACCTACTTAGTAACACATGACATTAAATATGACATCTTCCTGGTAAAACAAACAGGAAAGCAAAAGAGTTCCACCATGAAATAGTAATGATCCAAAGATATCCTGTTGATTGATATAAATCAGGCGTCGGCACATTCAATAAGATATTTATTATAGCTTCATCCTCCAATGATTTTTTTATTCATTTCATTATTCTCAATGAATCAAAGATTTCAAAATAGTTGAAACATTGCGAGCAATATAACTCATACTTTATAGAGTTGACGAAAATGATTGGTGTTGGTAGGGAAAATGAATGGGTTTCTACGAGGGGTGTTTCACTTCAGGAATCTGGCGTACATAATACTCTAGAAATCTTCTTGAATGTGACTCTTAGGCCCGGTCTTTTCACCTCCAGATATCCTAAGGATAGATTGACTGAATGTTAGAATATGCTTTTGTTATCACTTAACGATAAACAAAAGAATATTCTAACCGTCAGTTAGTTTATCTGTAGGATATCTGGAGGTGAAAAGACCGGGCCTTAAATGAGTATCTCTAATTACAACCCCCAGTAAAACTATTGAGGAATAAATTGAGGTTATACTTGCAAAACATATAATCAGAGATATTATCAATTCAACATTCCAGTTTGGATTCCAAGAAGGAAAATTATTTCAAGACACCGTTATATCTCACTAAACACATATATGAGCACTGAACACTTGATGGTAAACACTCTCTAAGGTGAGTAGATTTGTTGATTTCTCGAAAGCATTCGACACTGACAATCACACTCTTTTTCTTGATATCCACACTGGAAAACAAAAGAAGGTGAGAGGAAATTTACGAAAACTTTAAGTAAATGTGGCGTACCACAAGGAACAATTTAGGCTCCTGTCTTATATTGTATATGTTGAAATCGACTGTTTTCAACAAGACTGTCCAAACAAATCACTGGATTATCAGATGACACTGTCATTTCATTCTATACAGACACTTGGTTTAAAGCGAATTAGTAAGCAGAAAAATATGTGACAATCATTAAAGACTGGTTTGACTACAGAAAATAATCGCCAAACTTCAAGAAAATCTTGTATATGCCATTTGGCGATAACAAATCGTGATGCTTTCATGTCATTGATTTCCGCTCTTAAACCGATCATGAAAAACATTAGCATCTACGATTCATCGATCTATCAGTTATTTTATCTACACCCGTACTCTAATAATATACTTATATGCCCACAACCCGTTTTATAATGAAATCCATTACGATACAGATTTTTCATTACGATACAGATTTTCAACCAATAGAAACCCATTATTTTTCAATCAAGCATGATGTGCATGCTCTGCATTTGACATTTGTCAAGTCAAAATCGGTATAGGTATTGAACTTTTGAAGAATATAGTCAAACTTCGATAATCATAACAAAAGGTCTGATACCAGCGATATGGGAGAATCACCTTCGACACCTTCACCGACAGAAATACAGTTATAATGATAAAATTTTTCATTTGACAAATGCATGATTTATCACTAATTTTTTAATCAGATTTTGTGGGCTCTCCGTAGCCGAGCCGTCTGTGGCGCTGACATTGATTGATCTAGCTGGAGGAGACATTGGTTCGATTCCAGTCTCGGGTAATCTTTTTTTTTTCTTTGATTTTTGATCTTTTTTCCATATCTCATCGTTTTATTTCTCGAAGTAATACTATTAATTACAATTCAGTGGAATTTTTCTAAGAAATTCGTTGAATTAGTATCATTGTGTGCAATGCTCATATATTAATAACCATCATTACACGATCGTTGCATAATATACTATTTCATGGCCGTTTTCATGTTTCTCCACGAGTTAACTCAATGAATAGTGTTTTTTCACGATACGACGCTCTATCTAGTCGCCTTGTAGTCTGTGCATACCAAATTATCCACTGTTTTACTGCACAGGAGGCCTGGATATAAACAACTAGCTACATAAACTTGATCAGAGGGCCAGACAGAAAAAATCCCGAACAAGATTTATACTCTGCGTTTTAATGTTTATTTCTGAGCTGTCTGGGTAGCGGAGAGAGTAAAATAGCCAGACAAGATTCCGTAGGACTTGTAGGGACACTCCTTTCTGTCCTTTTGCTGGAGGTCTGCCGCGGAAAAAGCAAACGCCGCAACATACGATTTGAAAAGGTTCGCCAAAGAAGTAGGAACGTTGAGAGTAGCGTATAGGCTTGAAGATTCAGCAAAGTATCGATTTCATAATATAATTGAAATAATTGCAGATGAATATTACTTGTAAACTGTCTGCGAAGATGCATTGTGAGTGTGAATTGAAAATTATTTCAGGTCCGAAAAAATTTGGAAAATAGAGGAATATTCTTCGGATTATTAAAAGTAAACGATGTGATTTTTTTTATCGATGAAAAACAGTGCCCAATGGGCTTCATCAAGAACACACTGACTGTAATAAGGTATGTTGGATAAGCAATAATCATAATTACTTATTTTGCAGGTAGCGTTCAGATTTTTCTAAAAAACGAGATGGTTTCAGGTGGACTCAGAAGTCTTGAACGTGAATCAAAGCCAAACCTCTATACAACAGTTGATTCATCAATGTCATCACAATTTGATGACTGTGGAAGAATTCATTTTGAGAAATAGATTTGTAGAAACGACATTCTACATATTTATGTTCCCTAACATTTCTAGTTATATTTACCACACGATAACATCGATGAAAATATTTTATGAGGTTTATAAGGTTTGAAAAAACGATTTGTCTTGAAGTAATAAAAAATCACGAAAATAATTGTAAATGTTTTCAAATCTTGAATTCTAGCTGTTAAAACGGGGATGGTGAAGAAGTCATTGAGAATATAAGGGTTTTTCTCCTGAATGAACTCGAATACAACTAACAATTGTTTACTACAAATGTAGATAGGTACTTGGCCGAGTACTTGGCGAATGTCTGAATGATAAATTCAGGTAGACTCAAGTATACCCATGGTGTAACGTTCCAGGTAATTCACACCCCAGGAAGCAGGTGAATTTGCCACATGAAAGAGCAAATTGACGGATACATAATACCACTTTCTCGGTAAAACACTGTCGAGGGCAAAGAGATTGTTGATAAAGATTCAGTGTAATATGCAAGATTGTAAATCTCATGAATTTGGAATGAAGATATTCTAGATATACATTGATAATTACTCTTATCAAGCGAGACATCTCGGCTTTACAGATTATACAATTTGTTATTTTATTATTATTATTACGAGCCGAAGTTATCCATTCCTCATTCCTAGTTCTTTTAGTTTTGACCTTTTTGTGGAAATTGGGTGGAGTAGATGGACAGAAGAATAGAGTTCTCCCACACAAACTTAGATAAACGTGCTATAATCGCTTGTCTGGATTTTTTCTGTTTATAGCCTATTCCGCGCGTTCTATTCTTAGAAATAATGTAGGAAGATATGTTGCTTGCTTGAACTATCGACGTGCAAGGTTTCGAGAAAGGTTTTAACATTGAAAACTGAATGGATATCTTCGATAGGAATTACTTTTAGTTACATCTGACCTTAATGTGTCTAATTGTGAGACGTACAGTGCCATGAAAATTTGTTACTCAATAACGAATATTGGATTTTGCGATTAATTTGCGAGACTTCCGTGAAAGAACGGATGAGAAAGTTATTACCAAAGTGGAAGGTCCTACACGGTGTACGAAATTCACCAAAAGTATCAATACCAAGAATTTTACCATTCACTACTTGATAATTGATATTAATTCCAATGATGATTTCAGTATCTTCATATTTCAATTACTTACGGTGCTTTTTCAGAGTTAGTTTCAAAGATATTTCTTATCGTGGAATCACAAATCAGATAATGTTCTCAATTTCCTGAAGAAATGAAATTCTATTTTAATTTTTGAATAGCACACATTCGCCAATTTCATATATGGGGATCGATCCCCGGAAGCACCAGAATATCAATTTTGGTAGGTGGGTACTTTGTTTCCAGTTACGAAGCAGAATTGCATTGGATAACACTCTATAAATTGTCGGTAAGGAATAAGTATTATTTGTTGGGGTTTAAATTTTACGTCACATCACAATGCATTCTGAGTCTATAATTATGAGCGTTATTATTTACACAATCAGTTTTAAAAAAATTAGTTCACAAATAGGCTCGCAAATTGGTTTCGCATATTTTTATACAATCTGAATCATTCCAATATCCTGAAGTTATTTGGGAACAATTTGTCGTTGACACATTTATACTATTTATTTTTTACGTTACTGACGCCAAAATACTTCTGACGTCAGTAAACTCGCGGTTGGTATGATTGGATTTATATGGATTATATATTTCTAATATTGGCATCTTTGAACAATATTGTGCATACTAAGTTGTTGATCTCGGCGCTACTAAAGGTTATATTTTGTCTATAAAGAAATCTACAATTCAACAAACATATCATAACCATATAATCAGCAAAGAAACGGCAATAATTTAGCAAATACGAAATCTTCAAAAAATGTACTCGAAAAATTAATTTCGGAGTTTATTTTTAACCCTATGAATCGAAACTTATGAAAACCCCGGAAGAAATTGTGAGAATTTTTAGGCACAGTTAAGTATTCACGGCTTGAGGGGATGAAATTTTACTAATTGAAAAAATACCTTATTTCTTCCCGTGGTCTTTTATGTTTCTAACGGGACGAGTAACGGGGTTTCTAACCCACTGAAAACAAAAAGTAAAGTTGGAAGGGTAGACTAGTATTCCACCATCGGGTCAAACCAAAAAGTTGCGGCAATGAAAAATGTTTCTTCCGTTTGGGGTGTACACCAAATTAATCTGAGCTTGTCTCATAACTCAGAATTGACTAGATGAATTGAAGAAGTATAGCTTATCCAATCCATTCTGGCACAAACTCAGCTTCTTTTCCAGTTGCACACTGACGAAAGAAAAACACCTAGGTACTAGGAAAACATTTCAACATAGTGAACACATATAATAACTACAACTGTAACACAATGAAGTCATCGTGTTATCAGGCAGGGAAATGAAAGTGAAGACATACCCTGTTTTATCAAGAATAGTTTTGTGACAGCCGAACCAAAATCCAGTTTTTCAAACTTACTTTCCGAAAATATGTCAAAGATCTGAGGTGTGACATGACATTTCGGAGTCTGGAGTAGGCTAGAGATCCAACAAAAATTACGGACAGGAATTTCATCCACCACAAAGAATGATATTTTAGTAATACAAAAAACATATTCGCTGGGATCACAAAAAATAGTTAACGATGTTTCTACACTAAGCCATCCGGTTTAACAATTTTTCAACGTTTTCTTCACCTCATTTGGTTGTTATTTCTACACACTTTGTTGAATTTTATTTTGTTCCAGAATCATATGTATGAACAAATTTGTTTTCAATATTCTTCTTGTTTCCTAAGATGATTCTAATGAATTATAAACTTTTTGTTTTGGTGTGAATAAAAAATAGAGACACTTATTTTATTATTCCAGCTCACTCAAATCCGTTCAGCAAAAAACTTACTGGTTCATCGTAATCTCCACCATTTTCATCACCAAATGTCAGGATTACACTCGAACTAATCGCTCACATGCAGGAACAACTTTCACTTTTCCCGCCGAAAACAAAAAAGTTTCAGAAACCCACGAATCTCAAAAGCCAAACCACATCACGAAGAAGCGCCGGCAACAAACTAAAACAATGGATTAGAACAACTCGAGCGACCCGCAAGTTCACGCTGAGCAACCAACAACATCCAACAACAACCAGCTGCGGCGTCCGAGCACGATTTGACTGCTAAACAAAATATAAACACGGTAAATCGGCAAATCAGTTTTACTACGGTAAGCTAGGTAAGTACAGTGTTGCCACTGTTCTCACAGAGATTTTAACTCTTGAAGACTAGGAAAGTTCAATATACTGATACAAGTATCGGATGAATGTGAAGTAAATCCAAACGATAAATCGAAACCTGTAATTGGTCAATCTTTCATTAAAAATCAGCTGTTTAGCGTTTGATGTCGACATTTGTTGAATACACTAGTGCCCTCATCGGTCGAAATTATTTCCAATTAATACTCAACTCAACAACGGATAAAGAGGGACGAAATTTGAATATTTTACTCTACTTACACTTCTTATTGCACTCATTGTTAATATCTTTCAACAGGCGCGTATACAGCATAAGTTTATAGGGGGGTAATCATTGAGAAAATTATGCGTTTCCACCATTTTATCAAAACACAAATGCATATTGGCCTTTTTACAAACTTAACTTTCACAATGACTTAAATTATTAGGAAACTGTGGAATAAAAATGTCAGATTTGTTTAATCTTCATTTTATTCATAAATAAAATTGGAAAGTAGAGAAAACAATAATTTTCGATGTAATAAATTTATTTTAGAGATAACAAACATTTGCCTTGTCAACGTAAGTGAAAATAAACCGTTATAATGATATTCGTTCTTGTATTTATCATACTACATATACACATGAGTAGAATGAAAAGATTATACTTATTGAACACAAGATAATGCAACAGAAAAATCAAATAATAAATTCAAATTTAGGTTTAATAATTTATTCTGAGATATTCTACAATTTTGGTAATAATTTTGAATTTAATTACTGCATTCTGCGATCTTACAGGGTTACAGGGATTAAAGATGAAATGAAATTGTGATTGATTTTTCATTCATTTATTATATTTTTTGATATCTTCCTATATGCTTTTATATATATTGTGATATGTAATGTGACTAACTGATCATAGGGGGAGGGGGTAATAACCCCCTTTACCCCCCCTTGTATACGCACCTGTCTTTCAATGATTTCTATTGGCGTATTCTTCTTCCAATTTGAAAAAATGGAAGAATTCTACAAACTCCTTTCATTTTCCCAATGATCATTATATTTATTGTTGAATATTGTTTGTATATCTTTTTTACGACGGCGTATTGGGGTCACTGTAAAAATAAAAAATATCGCCATTGACAGATTTTAATCTGTCAATGCCAGATTAAAATCTGTCAATGACAGATTATAATCTGTCAATGCCAGATTATAATCTGTCAATGCCAGATTAAAATCTGTCAATGACAGATTTCAATCTATCAATGACAGATTTTAATTTGTCAATACCCCATTGACAGATTTTGATCTGTCAATATGCCATTGACAGATTATAATCTGTCATTGACAGATTTTATTCTGTCAATGACAGATTTTAATCTGGCATTGACAGATTATTATCTGTCATTGTCAGATTTTAATCTGGCATTGTCAGATTTTAATCTGGCATTGACAGATTATAATCTGTCATTGACAGATTAAAATCTGTCAATGGAGATATTTATTTTTTTTACAGTGACCCTTATACGCCGTCGTACTTTTTCAATCCTAATTTTCAATATAGGAATTTCAATATATGTCCAATATTCTTTGGGAGAGTATATTATAATATATTATCAGTTCAGGTAGCATATTAGCACAATGTTGCAATATACGTATGTCAAATCCTAATATTCCTTGAATAGTGTATTCACACTAAACATTACTCGATTTCATTAGATTTATACCACGTTACTCCTTCAGTTTTGAGATTGAAGTGAGATACTCACGATCAATAATTTCGAAAGTGAAAACACCAAAGAACACAGAAATAAAAATGTAAATAGTATCAACAAACACCGAAAGCGCTGATGGCGGTGATTTTGTTCCCGTTGGGAATGAAGATACTGAATCGCAGACTTCTATGATGGTGTTAATTGACTTCAACATCTTCTATCAATGTATTTTGTATTTCCCATTACTGTGAAGCATAAAATTTTGAATTTATTTCGCCAAAATTGTTCTCTGTGAGTTATGAGCTGTATGGATGAGGACCAAATGTTTCCCCAGAAAATGCGTGGAAAATTCATTGTTTCTTTCAAAAATAACTAGGTGAATGTTCATTCTTGGATCGTGTAAATCGAACGACTAAACTATACATATATATTTCGAAACTCATTTCGGTCCCAGATTTTGTGTGCAAAGGGTATTTTTTTTGATTTCACATTGCTACATCACGAAAGAGAACTCATTTAACGCTCCCATATTGCTCAAAATTCTAGGGAAGTTCAAGAGAATGTTGAATTTTTTTGAACTGCATATAATGTGAGTCGTCTTAGGGTACTTATCCCTATATTTTCCGAAGAAAACTTCTCCTTGCACATAAGATGTATTGTAAGTTATGTATATGTAATGCTGTCATTACTAACGTCATTGAAGGTTGGAAAGTGTCACATTACACACCTCTACTTTCCGCCCTCATTTCATCTATTCTAGACTTTATCTGTCATTTATTGACTATCTGACATTTATTGATATTGGTGACAATTGTATAACCCGTAGTCACGGTAACAATGTATCTACTTGATTATTCTGAGAAAACCGCGTTCTTGGTAATTTGTCGTTGAATGTAATATTTTAGATATTTTCAGAACGAAACAGAGATTTATTAGTTTAAATCGAAATATGATGGTTGTAAATAAAATAGTAAAAAAACCTTGGAAGGAAGTTTCATTCCTGTCTCGAGATCATAGCTAACCTCGACGCTTTGCGTCTCTGTTAACTAACTGATCTCACAACAGGAATGAATCACTTCTCACCTCGGTGTGTAATATACTATTTTATTTGTTGGTTTCTATCGATCGATCCAAGAACGAAAAATCTGCCCCCAATGTCGAAAATACAGAATTCTACATTTTTATTCTGCACAGTGTTCTGTGATACATTGAATTTTGTTGTATCTTTAGGGCCAACAACTGCTACATGACTGTGGCGCAATAGTTTTTTGGTTAACAAAGTATGCCATTGTCTATCTTTTATTTCTGTAATCCGAAGTAAATACTTTAAATCACGAAGCAACATCGATTGAATGAATTCGAATGTTACTTTTTGCGACATATTATTTACAATATTGTACCAGTACAGATATTGCGATATATTCTTACATGGTTTTCGAATATTGAACAAATATCGCCGAATGTTCACATTGTTTATAGTGGAAATATTATTCACAACATTTAGCCGGTGTTTTCTTGATAATGAAATAAAATTATATGTGTGCTACTCGGGTTACTTATGTCCATGGATGGAGATATAATGAAGGTTTTGTACTTCTTTTAGTAATCACAACGGTGGCTATAATATTATTTTTCTACGATTGTTATGAAAACTATACTTTTTGAATTCCATGTAAGTTCATAAAGTATCACTGTCTAAACACATTGAAAAAATGTATAATATATATAAAAAAGTGTCGTGTCATTTTTTCACGCTTCCAAAATGCATTTCGAAATCGTGAAGTAACCTATGAACGCCATTACAACGTGGACGACTGTCCACGGTTGCAGAGGAATATCTAAACAGTTCTTTTGATGCGAAACTTATCTGTGCCCCCAGAATTATTTCCGCAAACAACATTGACGAATATTTCCCTCATATATAAAATGTCCCATAAGAGCATTGCAATTATCGAAAACTTACAGCGGTAATTGCATTGTATCAAGTCACCATAACAACACATTTGAAACCGTATCGCTAGACGTCAGTAAACAACACAAATAAATGTCAGATAGACTTCAAAAATAGAGAAACATTTCGCGTTTAGGTGAGTACTCCATACAATCTATAAAGGAAAGTATAAATGAACAAAAAATAACATTTTCTTGAGAATTTCCTTGTTCGTGAAATATTCAAATGAATTACATTCGTGCATAAAAATTACCAGATAATTTTGCATTCAAGCGTGATATCTTATACAAATTGCATTCGGTTATTTTCATATTTTGTAAAAAAGCCCTCGTCCTTCGGACTCGGGCACTTTCGCCAAAATATGAAAATAAACTCTTGCAATTTTTCGATATAACGCTTTCTTGCAAAATTATCGGTAATTTTTATGCACTCGTGCAATTATAACCGATAATTCACTATCATATACGAGAGCTACAGTTATCAAAGAAGTGGATCTGGACGATCCAAATGAGCATATCATACCTGTAACATGAAACTCAAAAATTCCTACAACTGAATCAAAGCTCAATACAAATAATTCTCTTAACGTAACAATAATGAAGAAAAACATTTATTAATCTAATCGTCCAAAGTTAATATCGTCTCTATTTTGAACAATTTTGAACAATTGAATTGATTTAAATATGAGATTTTTTTTATTACGATCGTAAAAAAAATTCATGAAACTGGTACATAAAGTTACTTTGTTTTACTGATGCCTGAAAGAAAGACCCACTTTTTTCTTTTTTTTGGGGATATTAACCTACCACAATCTGAAAAAATTAGAATTAACATTGGAATCTATACAAGTGAAAAAAAAAAGAAACTAGGAGAGATTATGTGTGAAAGAGTTCTGAAAACAGATGTTGTTTTGATTTCCGAAACGTCAACGATGAATATTTTGATAAATATTCGCTCTTGAATTTTTTTGATGAACAAATTTGAGATATACGAGAAGTTGCTGACTAATTGAACGTGTGAACGAGAAGGGAATATTTTCAATCAACGCATCACTCATACACTACACTTGTATAGATTCCAATATTAATTCTTATTTTTTCAAATTGTGGTAGTTTGAGTACCCCAAAAAACTATAAGGAAGAATCCATCCACCAAAAAAAATTTACATTCAATCTGTGATCCATTAATGTTTTCATTACCCAGTTATCAACTACAAAATAGTCTACTTTTTGCCCCGCGAACATAAAATTACGTCATGGCCGTAGAGCACGAAACATTTCTGCATATTGACACATTCAGGATGACAGTGTTTTTTCTAGCAACGATAATATCTACTCACATAATAGAAGATCATTGTTCTTTTGAACATAGTTGGCAATGCCTCGGAACAGGGGCCCTTATGTTTGCACTCAGTGCATAAATAGCTACTTTATGCCCTTGGTGAATGAATAACTGTTGCCTACCAATGATATTATGAACTAGATTTATGTTCTGAAGACGACGATCGTGCAAAGCCAAGATACCAAATGATGTCACACTATTTTGTCATTTCTACAATATTAATATTTGAAAAAATCTAAAAATTAATTCATTCTTGACAACATTTACATTTTATGAAAGTAGATACTATTATGTTGAACTTGTAACGTCAAAATGCAAATACAACACATAAAAAAATAAGCTAAGGCAGTACCAAACTAAACCAGTACAACCATTGTTATTCCAGTTCTTGTTTTATTTTATCTCTTATTTTTTTTAATTATTCCATCGTACATTTGAGCTCCTACTTGAGAATAATCAGAGGTAGCAGCTCTACTGCGAAAGAAGCAGCTCCGGCAACGCCGCACTAAGGTAGGTAAGAAGAGTTCTGTGGGCAACGGCCTTGCGGTAATAATGCAAGGTCGTCAGTGGTGTAGCGTGCGAACGCGAACTGAATTCTGTCAGTGACCGGCCTTCCGACGATGATCTTTCCATACAATACCATGATTTATTGCTGTGGGACCGAGCACTAGATGATCCGACGAATAATAATTCGTAATGAGAAAAAAATTATGCAAATTCGATTATTGTTTGGTCACGGCCATGGCACTAAACGACAATAATAACAGGGGAATTAGTACTGTTTGAGTGTCATTATTTTGTGGTGGATGTAGTCTTTTCCTTCAGTTTTTTTGGTTTCTCAACCTCCAAAAATAAACCCATGTGTCAAAACTCAAATTTCTGACATTTACAAAAATCGAACATAAAAACGAAACTAGAAGAAAATATTTGAAAAAGTATTGAGAGCGGATTTGGTTTTCGAAACGTCAACGATAAATATTTTGATAAATATTAGTTCTTGTATTTTTTGATAGTCGAATTTGAGATATACGAAAAGTTGCTGACTATTGAACGTGTTCTATTCAGACGGAACTTTTTTTGAATTATTGCAGCAACTTATCGGGGTAGATTGAAAATGTGCTCTTCTACACTTGTATAGATCTCTTCATTAATTCTTAATTCTTCAGATTGTGGTAGGTAAAAAACCCAGAAAACTAGAAGAAAACAGGGGAATGTGTTATGTTGTTGAATATTATGTAAATACAATAGGTGACTATTACCAACATCTGTTCCAATCACAGATTAGTTTTTCACACAGTGTGTCTATAAAAAGTCCCTCCCCACCCCCTAACTTCTGAACTGGACAAGATATCAAAGTTGGACTTAGTAAACAAATTTTGTGGGACGTCACTGGTAGCCATAAGAGGGTTATCAATTTTTTCATGGAAAGAAGGTTTGTTATACTTCATTTAATAGACAATTTAATTCTCTGTCATTCCTGAGTTATCAGTAGTCAAACTGATCTATTTCAACTATGGCTTTCCTCAGCTCTAGTCTCCACATCTATATTATTATTTTTCATTAGTTTGGGGACTATTTGAAATCGAATGGAAAATGAAACTGGTAATAAGTCAAGAACAGCTCGTCCAATTCTCAAAACTAAACGAGCGACTGATACATGATTGAAAGACCTATCATAAGACCTATCACAAGACACTCCTTTCCTTGAAAAAAGTGCGAGTGACGGCATTCTATCTATTTTCACAAGAAGTTCCGAAATTGATATCATTCCACCAAAACTTTGTGCGATCTAATATCTTGGACTTTTCAAACGTTGAGACCGTTGGACCACTTTTTACGGCTGCACTGTATATATTCGCTCAACTGCTTCTCAATAAACTTTTCTCAAAAAAGGAATCATATCAGTTACTATTTCTTTTATGCTATCAGCACATCAGTGTAGCCAGATTTAGCAATACTCAAAGGCTATCATTTATGCATTTAGTTTTCACTCCTCGTCAGTTAACATCTATGTTTCAAATGAATACTTTTCGTGAAAGTGATTCATAAAGTGTAGGTTCCCTGCCATAAACTTGTGAAATTCTTTCCATGCTTTCATACATATTTTGGAAGGCATTTTCAAATCAAAAGGGAGCGAAGAATGCAATAAACACTTATTGCCTTCAAGAAAAAAATGCTCTGGAACAATTCATGAAAGCAGTAACTATCTATAAGTTGGTAGAACAGTATCTATAAATCCCAACTGAATATACTCGTAACTTCCATTTCGAATACAGATACTCCATCACAAAAAAGCACTACATATGTCACTCACTGTTATTTTCAACTGCGCAATCAACAACATATGAAAAAAATTAAGGTAGTTCTTATGTTTTTTTTATCAAGAGTATATTCATTTTCTTCTCTTTAGTTTTTGGGTTCTTAATCTTCCTAGATCTGAAAAAATTAAAATTAGTATAGACCACGGGCATGTGATATCACACGCATCAGCCTGCTGGACAAACAAATCGTATTTCCATAAATAACAATGGCAATTTGATGAGATTATTATTTCAATTCTGAGATACAAAATTCATGAATATACCGTTGCCTATTTCAACTCATCAGTACTTAAATCTGCTCTTTTAGTTGGTTGAATTCACAATTCACGTCTCTTAACAGGAAGAGGATTAATATTCTTTCTATGCTATTGTCGAAAATAGAAAGGAATCGATGGATTGAAACTTCACAATCACTCAAAATTAAGTTATTACCGAGAGAAAATATTTCGAAATATGACACAAATGCACAAAAAGCCTCTTTAGATCGGTTTGTTTGTCCAGCAGGCTGGATTTACAACTGTCAGATTTACTGTCGTCTGGCAGATATGCCCGCGGTCTATAAGAATTTATAGAAGTGTAGAGGGCAGATTTCCAATCTACCCCGAGATGTTGCTGCTTCAATTGAGAAACCTTTCTGGATAGAACAAGTCCAATTAGTCAGCAACTTCTCGTATAACTCAAATTTGCCTATCAAAAAAATACTATGACTAATGATCATCAAATACTTATAGTTGTTGAAGTTCCGGCAAATCTTCTTCCGTTTTCGAAACTTCTGGAGAAATATCTTTCAGTACTTTTTTAGAAATCTGTCAAAGATTTAATATTGACAGATGATTTTGTCTTTAAAGATGGGTAGCCATGTCCGACTTGATAAATCAACATTTCGATAGCTTATACTGACTATAAACCGAGCCTTCGTTAATGGTATTGGAGAAATAATATCCATGTTCCCTAATAAATATACACTTGAAACTTTTGCGTGTCCATTCGCCAATTCAAAATCTTTTGAATAAAAATCACCTACGATATTTTTGGAATTGCCTCGCCTTTGCTTGGCGTTTATGCACTCATTATTTCATGAATATATATTATTTCACTTGTGATATTATAGTAAAAATCCTGGACCTTTCAGATTTTCATGCAAATGACCTTCGCAAAATTGTTATGTAAAGAGGATGTTTTCTTTTTCAAACTGGGTAGAAAACAACCAAACACCTTATATAGCGGAGAATCGTGAACTATTGAATAAACAAAGAGTTAGCAATAGGTTATTCGATGTAAATGATACAATTACAACACAATATTACAAGAATAAATGAATAACTATTGAAAACGTAATGCAACTGAATGAAAAATATCGATGTTAGCATGATACCAAATACAAACCAACCATTTCTCACTTCAAGACAAAACAGTAATCGAATAAAGATGCCTTTGAAAATACGCCATTTCAATTGTTCATCAATTATACCTAGCTATCTTCTGGGCACATGGGACAATATGAATATCAGATGAAGAAACTTTATAACCCAAATTACGAACTATCTTGTTGACGAAGTCTTCAAGAGTTCAAGAGAAAAGTAAACTCATAAAATGTATTTGAATTTGTACCCAGACTGATAAGAATACTATATAACAGTGGAAGATGCGGTTTCATAATAGCTTGTTTTATGTTTTATTGCCAAGTTTGAAGATACTATGAAATAAATACATAAACAATAGTTTGAAAGAAGATATGAGGAGTTTCCAGTAGAAAGGAACTCAAGAAATTCGTAATTAAAAACATGTCTTGTATTACTGCCCAAGTGATTCACGCCTTAAGACGCTCAAAGACATCGAATTAGGCGCTTAATCGCCAAAATATAGCTCCAATGATTGACGCTTGATATAAAATATGATTGGAAAATTGAATATATTAACTGACACAATAATCAACAGTGATAACAATATATCAAACGAATATTTAACGGATTTCTTTGAAGAAATCCATAGTGTTTCCGAAAGGTTGATGGAGATGAGAAGTTTTGATGAATATGAGTTCTTGTATTTTTTTGATAGGCAAATTTGAGGTACCTATACGAGAAGTTGGTTACTTATGACGTAGATTCGAAAGAAATTGTTTCCGTACTGCAGTTGTATAGATTCCAACATAAATTTGTTAATGTTTTGTATTGTGGTAAGTTTTCAACTAACAAGAACTGAAATGTGAAAACATAGAATATTCATTTGTGTAAACACCCATAAAACAATAATTTCATCAGTTTTCAACTCAACTTCAACAGTAACTTTCATCAATTTTTTAGAATAGAAGTTGTTAGGGTGATGGTATCTTGACATATAAACGAGACAGAACTAGTCACTTCCACAAACGAGGACTGTGACTCCACTCTCAGGAACCGCTTTTTTGCCCTATCTAAGAGGTACCACGGATCGCATCGGAAAGATATTGAAAAAGCACAATATAAAGACAATATACAGACCAACGAAGAAAATAGAGAAACAACTGAGGTCAGCTAAATATCCAAGAGATCCGCTATCCAATGCTGGGGTATACAGAATTCCATGCTCATGTGGAAAAGTATATATAGGGACCACCAAACGCAGTTTTAAAACTCGAATCAGTGAGCATAGTAGAAATTGTCGGTTGGGACAAACTGACAAATCAGCTGTAGCTGAGCACGCCCTTCTGAACGACCACAACATACAATTCGACAAAACTTCAATTCTGTCAACAACGACTCATTACTCCACTCGCTTATACCGGGAAGCGATTGAGATACATAAGCACAAAGATAACTTCAACAGAAAGGAAGAAGGACTAAATTTGAACAAAATTTGGTATCCAGTTCTAAGAACAGCCAAGACGAAGCCAGATAGAACCAGGGAATCGGACGACCAACAGAACACTGGCGGACCGAGAAATAATAACGAGTCAATTCCAGATTTGCAAACAGTCGTAGTAAACTCACATAGAGGAGTCCAACTAAGACCACGCCGCTGAAGATGGCTGCCGCAGATGTAGCCGAAAGCTCCGGAAGTAAAAATTCCACTACACGGCCCTCAAGCCCGAAAAACCAGAGATGTATGAACAATAATTGTTTGAATAAGACACTGTCTTACGATTTGGCACAAACTGACACAATATGAGCCATTTTCCTTTGCAATTACACTTTAATATAATGGGGTAAATCAAAACAAATCTCTCTCTCTCTCTCTCTCTATATATATATATATATATATATGAGAGAGAGAGAGAGAGAGAGAGAGAGAGAGAAAGAGAGAAACAATTGTAAACGAATATGAATAAACCAATCCCTATTGCGGATCTTGCACGCCAATGGTACGCTGAAAGGTGATCGGCAGAAGACAAAACATTCACTTCTTTGGGCTCGAATCAGGATCTTGTCGCTCTCTGGCGTCTCAGCTTCTATAATATCTCCTTCAACATCTCCTATTGTTGCTTTTGCTGAGAGCGGACATTAAAATTCCTATAATTTTTCAGTAGGCGTTTTACATAAAAACAATAGCTTTCAGATGAAAAAGTGGTCTGATTGATATACAAGATCCGGACACAGATACTTAATGAGTGTTTTCTAGATCGTATAATTTAACGTCGTCGTTAGCATTTAATGAGGTTTGTATTTGGCGGAAATTCAGAATTTGATTATCTGTAGATAACTAAGTTGTTTTTTGCCGGTGTTATTAATATCTGGTTAGGTAATCGACATTCTTTGCGTGTTTCATTTCTTTTTTTTTTTCGAATAATTCCTTCCAGAGGGTTCGCAAAGGTTAGCAGCTTCAGAAGCAAATTGATATTCAATCTAAAAACTAGCTATTTATATATCTTACAATCTGAGGTAGAGCAGGCAAGCACTACTGCAGAGGTTCTTCTCGGTTCGATCAGAACTTTATCCATTAATGATGGTTATTTCAAACAATTTATCAGTGGATAAAAATCTGGTTGGACTGAGAAAAACTTCTGCAAGTAATCTAAGATACGTTGATAATTAAACGTGGTCTTTACATTTAGTATCCATTTTCTCCTAAATATGCTAATAATAATAGTAATAGTAATATCAGTTTGGTGCTGAGGTAATTGATCTCTAGAAGAAGTATATAACCAAAGACTCAAACTGCAAGCACACCAAGTGACAAGCTGTCATGATCGACCCATCTATCCAGTATGGTCGAAAGCCAAAAGTATTTCTGCTATTTTGGTGTCTAGAAAGTATCTGCATATGCTCTAAAGCACCCATATTCAATGAAAGTAATTCCTTTTCTGCAGATATTTCCGTAGTCATTGCTCTTTCTAATATGTCATTGTTCCATATTTTCCAAAACAAGAATGTTGAGAATTATTTTGTTACTTGAAACATACTTCAACATTGATTGATAGTATATTTCTCTAGAACTGGAATGTTCAAGTATAACAATGGATAAGCAAGTAATAAATATTTTTACTAATGGGCAATATTTTGATTTCACCGATAAAGCATTCGTTAGAATCATCTGTTATTATTTCTTTTGATCGAAGAAAATGTTTGAACTACGCAAAGAATTTTGATGTGTCGTAAATACATTTTTCTACAAACGTCAGTAAAAGTATAATTTTTGACCTATGCTGTCGGTGTCTAAAATGCTATTTTATGACACTGGTGTTGAAAGTAAATCATTTCTAGCACTAGTGCTAAAAGTGATTTTCGGTCAATATCTCTTTCGCTTGAAAAAAGCCACAAGCTTGTAATATGCGTATGTCATGATTATTAATGTTCATCATCGACTTCAACATAGTATTTCGACCAAAGCGTTGACGATTTCCATATTTTTGCGCTTACATTGCAAACGATGGCAAAACCCTACGAGATAAATCTGAATAATGTATTGTAGTAGTAGTATTGTATACCTTGAATATAGTAAAATATATCGACAAATGATGATGATTAATTCATTTAGCAGAATTGAGGTAATCGATGTCCCCAGCTAGCTATCATCTCAATATCCCTAGAAAATTAGAGTTGAAGGAATTCTCGAAATAACATGAAAAATGGTTTTCTTCTACACATATTTCCTTGGCAATTACTTTCCTGAAATGCCATCGATTGTTTCATTTTATGGGAGCTCTATCGCGGTAGACTTGACAAATATTGTGTTACCACCCTTTTGTTGAGAATCTCATTTTGAGGAAGCGATTTTTTTTTCTGAGCCTCCCATTCTTAGTCAATTTTTGAGTAGAACAGAGTGATTTCCTTGACTCCCATGCCGATGAAGGTGTACTTTTCAGTAAAAAACTAAGCAAATGAGTGTTCATATGTCCTCTCCTTTCGTTCCTTATAGGCAACTTAGCACGCTCTTTCATGTAGAATCTTGGGTACCTTCCTCTACATGGGAAGCTATACCCGTAGATGAAATATCAAAATTTTCATAAAATTTTCCTGCATTCCCCTCACTCACGCCTACAACAGTACCTACTCTCAAATTTGGGTTTCTGAAGTGCATCCTTTATGTGAAAGCATATGAAGAGGATTTCGTGGGAGGATATTATTTACTTTCTACCTGCATTTTACTTCGGAAGCGTGCACCACCTTTGAAATACTTTAATGAATTCTCTTGTGGTAAATTACACGCTGGCATATTGTTTGTACTATTATGGCCAGTTTGAAATCCTTCCCTTCTGGTATTAGTGAGTAGTATCTAGATGAGAGGCAGGCTCTTTGAGGGAGGGCTTAGGATTACACCCAAATTTATTTGAGTCATTGACCTTTTCGGAAATCAAACTTGACACTAAGTAATCCAAGGAGATTTGTATTCCAATGAGTTCTATACCCCCATAAGGAAAATGGTATAACTTAAAAATAAACTTTTATCAGTTTCATTGAGATTACACTATTCTTATTCCATGAATTCTAATATAATAAATATGAATTTAGGTGGCACTTGGTACCAATACTATCAGCATATTCTTCGAAGAAGAACACTCCCTTCACTAAAATTTCCAACTTCATCCTTCACCACTCTGTCTCGTTTCGATCAATTGAAGTTGAACAAAATAGATATTGGAAATAACAAAATTAAATATTTTTCATTTCGAATATTCAAAAGTTTTAACAGATATCATCATTTAATGAATCTATCAATAAAAAATAACTTCTAAGTGAGTTGTGCCTTCTCATTGTTACAAGATTATTATGAATCATTTCGTTATTTGAAACAGATAACATTTACCCAAAATTTGTTGTCAACTAGTAAAATGAATGAGCAATAAACCATCATTCGTTGAAGTGAATAGTGAATTGTATAGAGATGAGATTAACCTATCAATCTTAGGGTAGTGAAAGATATCGTCAAAGGATAATCTTTTATTTATTCAGCTGAATTGAGGTAACCCAAAAGTTCACAGAACCACAATAGTCTCAAAATAGAATAGTACTTGTAATAACAAAAAAAATGGTGAAAATCAGATTGTCGCTGGAGCTGGATACCGAAACCTACATTGAAGCTGTTGGATAATATTGATAAAAAAATATTTTCTCTCGTTAACACTTGATTCAAAAACTAGTTTGCATTGTGAAATTGAACGGATTATTTTTTAGCGAATGGACGATATTTAGTAAAAAATCATGAAAATAATCAAAGTTACTCTTTGGAAGACATCACTTTGAGGTGGTTGAATTCTTTCTTCAGAGTTTTTTGGCTTTTCAACCTGCTACAATCTGAAAAATTGAGAATGATATTGCAAGCTATACAAGTGTAGAAGGGCATAATGATGTAAATGCCAGAAAAAATTATTCAGTTCAAAGCTTACCACATTTTGAAGCGACCTGGTTTCACTTTTAATAATTTGTCTCTTTCCATAATAAGATTGTGAGGAATTGCCGTTTGGAGATGGCGATTGAAGCAAATAAGGAAACTAGCCAAACACTCGTTGAAGGCATACATACATTTCGTAAAGTATTTTTGTTCTCTTTTATCAATTGTTTTTTTTTCTCAATTTGTGGCTAATAAGTCTACCATTTCATGAAAATAACACACAATATTCAATATTCATTTATTTATTTCCCAAGAAACATACATTATGTTCATAGTAGAAAAAAAGTACAATAATATGAATAAAAATGGAAAATAAAGTAATTAAATCGGAATACTTCCAAATATCACTTATGTAAATTCACAAGTGTGCAAATAGTAAAAATATTACTGTGAAACAAAAAAGTCCAACTTACGATAATAAATATTTTTTCAAATCGTTTTTGAATTTTAGTTTGCCACAAGATTTCAAATAATTTGGTAATTCGTTGTAATATTTTATGCCTTGAAAATAAATCGATTATTGACCCATAGGTACTTGTTTTCATTTTCATATCTGACAAATTGTTAAAATGCCTTGTAGAATGGTCATGGTGGTTACTAACAGGTTTGAAAACCAAGTAAGAGTGTTTGAAGTTATTTTTAATCTGGTGAATGACAGTACAAATTTTGAGTTTATGAAGGGAGGAAATATCTAAAAATCGTTTCGGTTTGTATAAGTTGACTGTAGGTTCCTGGTAGTCTAATTTGAATATACACTCGACAATTTTGTTTTGTAGTGTTTCCAACGGTCTGATCACATTTTTTTTGCCGATTCCCAAACAGAAACCAAATACTGGAGTTTGGAAAACAATAAAGAATAGTAAATTAATTTTAGATATTTTTACGGCAAACATTTCCTAATTTTGAATGAAATACCGATTTTAGGTGATAATTGTTTTCTCAATATTTCAATGTGTTTGAACCACGATAAATTTTCATCGATATACAAACCAAAAAATTTTAAAATTGGACAATAATTGCTATTTAAGTTTTTGAAATTAATGGGGCCTTTCAAGTTGATTAAACTAGTTCTCTTTGTTATGAACATAAAGGAAGATTTTTCAGAATTTAACGTTACCTTATGTTTCACAAGCCAAGATGAGATTTTCTCAATGTCTTTCAACATGCTCGTTTCGATTTCTTTAGAATTATATCCATCATATATTGAGGTTATATCATCAGCAAACATTTTTATTTTCCCAGCTAGCTCTAAATCCAATAATATAAATGAGAAATAGAACAGGTCCAAGGATTGATCCTTGTGGAACTCCACACAAAACGGTTTCAGGCAACCATTTAGTGTGTTCCATGAATACAAGCTTTTGGCATTTTTTTTCGTCTACGGTTGAAGAGAAAATTTTCAAACAGAAATAGAAATGATAAATTTCCAAGCAATATTCGTATTAGGAATCTTAACCATGTTTAAAAGATTATTTCCTTCAATGCGATGAATTCATAAAAATATTGGGAGGCTAGGCAACCACAATAGTATTTTATGGCAATAACAAATAAAGGAATAATTTTATATGATATCAATGAAATGAACAAAACATTTAGTGGACCTTTTTTTAGTGTTCCACTACACAAACCAATTGAACTTTCTAAGTATGAACTTTTCGCGTGCTTTATATATTCCTATCGCTCGCAGAGAAAAGCAATCATTGGCTAAAAAAAAAAAAACCTTTTGAAACCTTGAATACATTTTATATAGACATCTACTATACATTGGCTAAGGCAATTTAGACTTATTTCAATTTAAATGATTATATTATTCCTAAAGAACCGTTTGCTATATTATTTCCACCCAGATTTGTTCGAATAGTTTCTGTGTCAGAATGTGTAGGAAAGAAGTTGTAATTCATAATAAAAATGATGATTCGAGGAGAAATAATGAATAAACATAACATTAAATAAATATCATTTACAGTTCAGTTGGCTGCCCTGAGCAGAATTCCGCGCTATATAAGACTTTTTGTTTTTTTCTACCTGATATTGAATTATCGTGAGTCATAAAATCGACTGAACTAGTACACTTTCCTCGAGATAATGCTGCGGTTGATAACAAAACGTTATTGAAATGAGGAATCCACTTTCCAATAGACTGATGGCCTAAGAAACTAAACGTTTTAGATTCTTTGTTCTCATTTTTCAATATTGTGGATCTTTTGCGTTTGATATGCACGTACAGTTATTTGTGGTCATTAAAAGCTAATGAATACCAAGAATGCGATCTGCATTCCATAGTTCAAATAAAGTCATTTTCATTAGTTCAATTATTTTCTTACGCTATGAAGATACGAAGTGTCAGTTGATAAAACTCACCAGGGAGACGAAAACTTGTCACACAAGCCATACTAATACGATTGAGCGTTCAACATCCCCTTTATTGAAAAAGGTCATGTATTTATTCCATATTTCAAAATACCTAACCTCCCATGAAATACCAATTTCATTTCCGAATTGAACCCCCTTTAGGTGAGTTGTGGCTAACTCTTTATATGAATTTGCTATTGTTTCAAAATTGATCGCAAAAATTATAATCGAAGCCAAACCAATTGTTAGTCCCTAAGAGAGAGGAGTGCCATAAATCTGGCATAGCGAATGAGATAACAAAATTTTTTGAAAAGTCAATACCTTCAACAGCAATGAAATGAAATATTCTGTCTGGGCAGAACTCACGCAAGAGTTTCATACATGGCTTCCCAAAGCAAAAACTGTCCACTCCAACTTTTTTAATTCGCTACATCCCATGTGTAATAACATCATTTTTAATAATAGTACATTTCAAAGAACATTTATCTACACCCGTACTCTATTAATACACTTATATGCCCACAACCCGTTTTATAATGAAATCCATTACGATACAGATTTTCAACCAATAGAAACCCATTATATTTCAATCAAGCATGATGTGCAAGCTTTGCATTTTGACGTTTGTCTAGTCAAAGTCTGTAGGAATTGAATTTTTGAAGAATTTAGTCAATTTTCGATAATCGTATGAAAATGTCTTATAGCAGTGATATAGAAGAATCACCAGCGACTTCTCCACATATGTCTTAGACAAGGAAAAAATACAATCGAGAAGATTATATTTTTCATTTGACAAATGCAACACATATGTTTTTATTTTCTACCAAATCAAATAAGATCTCATGGCCGGGTGGTCAATGGCGCCGGTAGTAATTAGAAACGTCCGGGTTCAATCCTGACCTCGGCAAAGACTTTTTGTAATTTTTTTTATTTCTCATTGTTGTATTTTCCGTGGTTATAACAATAATTATAACTTTGTAGAATTTTTCAAAAAAATACGATTAATTACATACTATTATTTTGTTCAATATAAATACCTGATAATCTCATATTTTTAGTTCTTCATTATTTATTGGGTGTAGATAAAATAGCGTATGCAACTCCCATGTAATGATTATTACACGATCGTTGCAAAATAAACTATTTTCTAGAACCAGAGTGAACCCGTATCGACTTTTTGTCATTTTTTTATTTCTCATTGTTGTATTTTCCGTGGTTATAACATTAATTATAACTTTGTAGAATTTTTCAAAAAAATACGATTAATTACATACTATTATTGTGTTCAATATAAATACCTGATAATCTCATATTTTTAGTTCTTCATTATTTATTGGGTGTAGATAAAATAGCGTATGCAACTCCCATGTAATGATTATTACACGATCGTTGCATAATAAACTATTTTCTAGAAACAGAGTGAACCCGTATAGAAAGTGAATTCTTCAATTGTGTAATTTCATTTGTTGGGAATGTACGACGGCGTATTGGTGCCATTGCAAAAATAAAAAAACTCGCAATTGTGACTTTCAATCTGTCAATTGACAGAATGAATGTGTAAATTGACAGATTTAATCTGGCATTTGCAACTTTTATGAAAGATCTTGATTCGGGTTTAAATTGTTCGGTTGAAGCAATGTCACATTATCATCATACAAGCAGTGAAGGCTCGTGTCCACTTGCAAGTAACTTGCGAAAGTTTTTTCACCAAGTACTTGCCGGCGTGTCTACACTGTAGTCTGATTGTTTTGAAATTCATTTCGGCAAATTACTCTAGCAAGTTCGTTTGCTTGAGTAACGTGTACACACACTTCCAGAAAAATGTCGTCTCAGCAAGCGGCTGCTGCTGTTGTAACATATATTCAGTTGAAAAAAAATGACAAAAAGCGTAGAGAAATTTGGGTCAGAAAATGGATTCAGCGAAGATCTACGTTAGGCATACATGAGAAGCTGCTTTCTGAATTGAGAACGGAAGATCCTCAGCAGTTAAAAAATTTTTTACGCATGTCTGGGGAAGATTTTGATATTTTGCTGAATTTGGTGAAAAAAATCTTCTCGTGCTTTTATACAACTCATATGTCCCCTCCACTCTTTTTTTTTAATTTTTCTCCACTCCTGATTCAGTTGTGTTCTCAAGTTATGTAGCTTGCGCTGAATTTCATGTTCAGATCTGTTGAATAGTTCTGCTAATTTTCAAAATGCGCCTTGTTGTTTTACTCTATTTTTGAAATCTTTGCAATGTTCATTCCGTATTTCTGGTTACAGTTCAAAATTTTCAATTAGCAGAAGAGTTTCTTCTCTATTCTAAACACGTCGTTCCTCCATTTTTGTGAAAAAATTAGAATTTTATTTCAGATTCGAAAAAAATAAATAAAACTTCAAAATAGTTCACAATATCTCACAACTTGCTGCAAATATTTCGAAACAGTCTCGGAATAATAAAGTGCAAACTAATTTGCTTAGATTAGCCGTGTACACTACAAGCTCTAACAAGTCGGCAAGTACTTGGCCCGAGAGTAAACTTTCAGCAAACTTTCTCTAGCGCTGCTGTTTACACGCATTGCAAGTAACTTGTGAAAGTACTCTAAATTAAAATTGCTAGTGGACACGAGCCTTAACGTCAAGTTACATACGATGAAAATTCCAACTTTCCATGGATCATATGATGAGCGATTGGAACATATTTATAAATACCATTCATACTAATTCGAAGCTAACAAAATGGTTAGGGCTTTCGCGGCCAAGGTTTTCAGTATCACTATTTTTTTTTGGGTCAGAAGGCCGTCGTTTTTTTTGGAATTTCTTCCTGACGTTTCGCTGGCGCGAATGGCTAGCTCCTTCAAAGGCTCATATTTCGTAAAGCATATTTATTCAAACTCAAGATGTATGAGCCTTTGAAGAAGCTAGCTACTCGTGCCAGCGAAACGTTAGGAAGAAATTCCAAAAAACTACGGCCTTCAAACCCGAACAAAAGTAATGATACTAATTCGAAGCTGTCTGACATTGAACGATTTCATTATTCGAAAAATTCCATTCAAGGTAATGCAGCCAATGTCATAAGCTCATTAGAAAATTCAGAAAAAAATTACAGTGAGGCTTGTACTTCACCCAAGGAACATTATGGAAACAAAAAAAGCTCATTTCATTGAGTCAAATTGATTCATTTTTCAATTTTCCCCCAATAATGAAAGAGTCTGCTTCACAACAAAGAAAATTATTGGATATAGTCAAAAAGGATTTGATGGCTTTGAAGAATTCAGGACAAGAAGTCGATAAATGGAATTTGCTTTTCATTCACATTATAGGAAATGAACTCGATTTCAATAGTAAAGGAAATTGGTAAAAGAAGTGTTCAAGCAATAGTTTCCCAAAAATGAAAAACTTCTCGGACTTTTTGGAATCATAGGTCGACAGAATTGTGAATTCAATTCATTTGAAATTGATTAAATTCATTTTCAGTTGATTCAATTACTATTCTACCTCATGTGTCAGATATGGTGAAATACTCTTTCTGAATTTGATAAAAGATTGGGACATGGGTAGGGAAACTGGTATCATAGCTTCTCAATATATCTCCTCGTTTTCGTAATACTCGGAGTTACATTCCAAAAAACCTAACGTCGCCATCTTAATTTGGTTGAAATTTTTAAAATTCTAGGAAAATGTTGTCCAAAATGAAACTATTCACATGATATGAAAAAGTGGGAAATTATCGTCGTGAAGCCCTGTTTGAAACTTGTGCACAAGGTCTGCCAGGCCCATAATGATTTTCGTTATTATCGTTGTTAATACTAATTGTTCTAAATATTTCATTTTATTATTCGACAAGTCCACTCTCAATTTGATACTTCTTGCCTGGTGAAGAAATGTTTATACTTTCCCTAAAACCCCAAACGAATACATTTGTTATAGTTAATTTTAATTACTTTTCGTGAAAATGTCATATTCTGTTTTTCATTGAGGATTTAATAAGTTTGAGATATTTCTTCAGTCTCTTGAGGAGTAGACGAATAAGATGAGGACTATCTTGAATATTCACAACATCTTTGAAGGCGATGAAGTAGACATTGATTTTGATCTGCATCTCTCAGTGAAAAATGAACAAATCAATGAATTTTATGAGGTGTGCTAGAATAAAAAGTAAATTTGTTTGGAAATAATCACCATTCTGATACAAATTACCTCCTACTGAATGAAATCCAGTAGCTCCAATGTATATTTTGGTGGTATATCTTGATTTCATTCGAGAGAAAATAAATGAGTTTGTATAGCAGAAATTAATGAATTATAATGAAACAAAAGCTGGATATTGATTTTCTCTTTTTGGAATAGCTCAATGAAACATACTTCTGTGATTATATCACTGTATAGTACCTTCATTCCAAACTTGGAAACTGTCTGATGAGAGTCATAACAGCTGAAGGAAAAAATTAATAAGCATATTTATCCAATTAACATCCTACAGTTTTTAATCTTCTTCCATTGGCCTTATTGGGACTCTGATAGGCAGTTCCGCCATATTACATTTCCTTAACGGTACTCTTCTCAGTCGACTAATATGAATTGTAAAAGTGCGTTTTAAAATTCATCGCCAACGGCTTCACTGAAATGTAATAATGAATTGTGAGACCTTCAGATACGTGCAAGAATGTTTTCAATTTTCAATTATACTGTTTGAAGTTGTTTAGTATGTGGACGTGTCCACTCGCGGCTGTTTTGTCGAATATGGAGTACCAATGCACCGTTTCAGTGATATTGAATTTGTAAATATGTGTCGTTCATTATGATAAGTTGCGATAGCCAAATTGTCGATTTGGAGCGATTTTTGGTTGTCAAAAAAATTTATTATTTCAGAATTCAGCAGTGGATGTTTTACTGATTCTCCATATATATATATATATATATATATATATATATATATATATATATATATATATATATATATATATATGGTATATATATATATATATATGCAACAAAGTGCGAGATCCACGAGGAACGTCTGATAACCGAAGTTTTCCGCCATTACACTCGTGTGATGTTGTCACTTTTGTTGACAACAAGCAACGCGGATGCTCTCGGAATTTTCATCCGAGAGCCTCCGTGCAGAAGGTTCCATTTGGAACCACAAATCTGCAATCCTATGCATGTCGCCAAAAGCTGATTTAATTACCAGCAGACGTCATGGTGTGGTCTATCTGTGGACTGCAGTTTCGTCCTTTGGGACTCATCGGCACAGCAATGACCGCATTCGAACAACGACTAATGCTCGAATGCTCCATGACGAATACTGGGAACGCCACTTGGCTCATCCCTCCACGATCTTACGATGAGTGTGAACTCAGCGCCAATTCGTTAAATTTCATAAAATCATATGGCAAGTTTCGATGTAGCATTCCTTTTAACAAATATCCCCTTAGCAGATACACTTAAGGCGCCGCTCTGCTAAATTGTGGTTTACCTAAGATAGGCTTTGTTGCTATGGATTTGCCAATCAGCTTCCTTGTTTCTTGAGCCAAGCTCAGTTGAATCTCTAGTGGGTTGAAGAGGTGCAATTGGCTCTCAGCATTCTAAAAACCAAACATCAAATCTTCCAAGACACGCTCAACCTCATTAGTCATTGTATGTCCAGTATATACTTTCTGTTCCAGGGCAAATTTTACAAACAAGTAAAAGGCGCCCCTATGGGTTCTCCTTTGCTATCTGGCCTCATGGATCCGAAAACCTTCACACCTTCCTCAATCACCCTAACAATATTCCTCCCGATATAAAATTTACTATGGAAATGGAGACGAACAACGCTATTCCTACCTTAGATGTCCATATCACAAAATCCAATAATCACTTCACTTATACTGTCTACCGAAAACCCACGCACACTAATAGGTATCTCAATGCCAACTCCCACGATCATCCAGCCGAGGTGAGCTCCGTACTGATCTCTCTTATCAATAGATTCATCAAACCCACAGATGACCACAACAGACCCAGTGAGCTGAAAAATCTCACATCCGCCCCTCTTCCAAACGATTATTCCTACCCTCAGATCCAGAGAAGCGTTCAACGCCAACAATATCGCTTCCCGTATCCCAAACCACCGGAAGACCGGGTTGAAGATCCGAACACTTTTCTTCCTCTCATTCGATGAGTCACTGATAAAGTGAGCCGAAAAAACACGACATCAAGATAGTTGCAGCAAACAATTCAATATCCTCTTTCCTGTGCTCACCCACACAAGATATAATACCCAACGAATCAGATGGAATATATGAAATATCTTGTCACGACTGCCCGAGAACATACATAGGACAGACGAACCGACCAGTATCGAACAGGTCCTACGAGCACGAACTAGCAGTACGTAATTTGGACATGACCTCGACTCTCTTCGAACATCACCACCAAAAGGGTACCCAAAATTGTCTTCAACAACACTCCACTCCAGGATAATTCGCGAAGCAATAGAAATTGAAAAACTTTCTCAATGCCTTAACAAACGAGACGATTCACAAAGGCTTCCCAATTCCTGGAACCCATTACCGTTTCAAACTAGAATGGCTCCAAAGTGGGAGCTGAAACGTCGACAGAAGAATATATATATATATATACATATATATATATATATATATATATTCATATATATGGAAGATTTTGAGGATTTTTTCCATTTGTCTCCAACAAACCCATTCAGAAAGAGAAACGAAGCTTATACGAAAGAAATAACATCAAAAACACTAACTGATACTAATACAGTTAAGACTGCTTTGTAGTTCATTAACGAGACCTTAAAGTCTTTGAGTTTTAGCCAAGCTGGAAGTAGACAACATAAACTTTACGCTCTCATTAGGAAAAACTTTTGTTCTGTACAGGCTGCAAGATATAAGCAAGCAGTAATTCGAACCAAGATGGTAGACAGACATCGGCAGAAAAACAATTCCTTCTCTGGCCAATACCACGAAGAGAGTATTGGAATCAGAGAACAATTTTTGAATTATATCGAGATAATTCCCCTTTTTGTTTTAGTATTAATACATAGATTACAGCTTTATGAATTATTTATTATTATTGTTTTAACGACATATACTTTTTTTCTTTTCTCTCTTTCTCTCTTAGTGTATCTCACACAAATAATATTCAACGAAGTGAATAATAGGTATAGTAAACTTGGGAAATATATTCCACCATGCTGTTCCACCATTCTGTTGTTCCAGTTATGTCCTGTATTATATTAAACAAATAAACGGTATTTTGGGTAAGCAACAGGAATTTGTCATATTCTACTTCAGCTACGGGATTCTCTACACAGTTTTGACCTCAATAACGTCTCTGAATACGAAATGACACAATAATTTCATTGAAATGATGCTCATTGAATTGACAAGGTCCTGGTTCCTAGATAATAGGAAAGTTAATTTACGATGATGAAGACTGAGCGAAGTGATATTTTCCATGAATGTACAGTGAGGTGTAATATTTACTTATATGTATAGTTTGAACGTCATTATTTTGTGGTGGAACAATATTTGTTCCGTAGTTTTCTGGGTTGGTAATCTACCACAATCTGAAATAATTAGAATCAATATTGGAATATACAAGTGTTATGTTAGATTTGAAATATTTGACAAATGTCAATTACGAAGATTGCCTAGAGATATTTGCATTTGAACAGGAATTCGCGTATAAGTTTTGAGAACGGAAACAGGTTTAGTTTCCGAAACGTTAACGATGTGTATTTTCTTACATATTTATTAGTTATTATTTTTTTGAAAGGCAAAATTTGAGATATATGAGAAGTTGCTGACTAATTGGATTTGTTCTATCCAGAGAGTATTTTTCAATATATGCAGCAATTTTTTGGGGTAGATTGAAAATCTGCCCTTCTACACTTGTATAGATTCCAATATTAATTCTTGATTTTTCAGTATGTGGTAGGTTACAAACCCAGAAAGCTACAGAACAAACTAAGTAGATGATTATTTTGATGCAAGATCGAATTTGGTGATTTCAACTTCAACACAGATAAAAAAAATAATAAGATAGCTTGAAAGAGAGGTACTCGGAATAAATGAAATGTTATGAAGCTTAGTTATGCAGGAAAAATTTGTTTCTCTGAACAGATACAAATAAGGCTTCGTGAGAGACTAAATAGAAATACGTGTTGAATATATGATTTTAGCAACATTTCCTGTCACTTTCTATTTCTGATATTGGTTGTGGATGTTATGTCTCTTGGTGATTGTATTCATCGTTGTTCTTTTAACCATATTTCAGCAGAATATGTTTCTTGTTATTTCAACAAAAATTATCGATTTTTCATTTTTTATACTCTTTCGAGTGCGCCCAGAAGGTACAGCCAATAAGTTAATGAATTTTCAATATTCACCCTTTGCACTTTTGTTTTATTTTGACCCGAAAAATAGGTTTTTTGTCAGATGTTTAGAGAAGTCAAATCATTTTGAAACAATCCAGACCAGTATTGACTCACAGTCTGTAGGTTAATGTTAATGTGAAGTTAGTTCAGACTGTCCTGAACGAATAGTTCCAATAAGATGATTTCATTTATAGCCAGTCTTCGAGTTTGCTCATAGACTATTCGTGAAATATGGAGAAGGAAGCTTTTGGTGAGTTCGAAACTTCAACATATGTGGAATGTTTGACACATAGAATTCATCAGCGGATAATAATTTGTCTCACCAACCAGTTGAACATGACCTTATATTCACTAATTTTGTGAGAAAACTAGGCTTTTTCAGGACTACTTGGTTGCCATGATTATTGTACCAAAATGTGGAATTCAACCTGATAGAAAAAATTAAAAAATACATAACGTCTCGTCAGCTTCTCATGATCTACAAGGCACAGATACGGCCTTCCATAGAATAAAGTTCTCATGTACCTATGAAGCTCAGCACTGAAACGTCCATTGAAACATCTTGATTCTATTCGTGGAAAGGCAATCCGTTTTTTGGGGATTTTATGCCCACAGAGTTGCTCACTTCGGATATGTTCCGTAAATCGTTTCGGTTAACCAGCCCCCAGATTATATTTCACGAATTCGATTGTCGAATAGCTCAGAGTGTGACTGTAGAATGCGCTGTACCGAAAATATACGCATATTCTAAACAATTCGATAATCGAATTCGTGAAATAGAATCTGGGCTCAGAGCGGTTGACAGCGGTTTTGAACGGTTGACAGCGGTTACTGAAATTTTCGATATACGGAACGCTTGTCACTTGTCATACAGAATCATATTAATAAAAGGAAAAAGACTTTATTGAAAATTAGAAGAAGTAATTTTACCTACCTGATTCATTTGACCATAATTAATTATTAATTGTATTCTTTGGCACTATATAAATCCAATGTCTTTCTCTCTCTATATATTGGGATGGTCTTTGCTTCCGAGTGGTCGACTGCGCCTGCTCGGAAGCAAAGACCATCCCAATACAGAGAGAGAGAGACAATTTCTTTCTGTGCCTCATATTAGTTTTACTTGTGAGTTTTTCGTGTACAAAACTAGAATTATAAACCTGGTATTTGCTTAAATTGTTTTATATTTTTTTATAATTTTCGTTCCTTGCTCATTGAAATTGAAATGGATCACCATGAATGTGTATATAAATATGTGCAAGCTTACAGAGAACGTAAATAGAACTCTTGAGGGACCGTCAGGTACTTACTGGGATAAGGAAAAACTTTAATATGTGGGAACCTAAATATATGTTTAATCGCAATATACCAAAATAATTCACAGAAGAAACATCCAGGGCTATTCACTAAGTAAAGTGGTTATCGCAGCTGCTAACCGTCGTAGCAACTCTGATAATAACTTGCCATAATGACGGTGGTAAGCTGTTTTCCCTTAACAAGATTTCTGAAGCAGTTGCCTGTAAACCACTACTCACAGCAACTGGTCATTATAGTAGCAACTTAACTTGAAAAGTGAATACCAATTTCGCGCTTAGCAACTGACCTTGAACATAACGACAATTTTTAGTCGCTATCCATAACAACTCTGCTTAGTGAATAGCCCTGATTATATCCCTACAACTATCAGCAAAAATAATCCAATTCAACTTGACATAACATTTTAAATATCATTTTATTTATCACAATAATAACAAAACAAAAACAGACTTAGTCGTGGTAACACCTTATGTTGGTATGTTCAAAAAATAATTTTATATCCTATCTACGTCCTCACAACTAACCACATCCAAAATATCAGCCAAATACACCACAGACAGACCAACTTTGACCAACTCAAAGTACATATATAAGTGTCCTGTGATCAAATTACCACTGCAACCGATAAAATTCAGCGGTTGTTCGGGTTACAGATTTAATGACAACTTTGACAGACCACGCCTATTCTAATCAGGTATAAACATATCGGTTTCACCGGTTACAGCGATTTTGACAGGAACCGCGTTCCGTAAATATAAAATTTATAAAATTTTTGATTTACGGGACAGTAAATTTGTAACCAGGTTAACCGAAACGATTTACGGAACATATCCTTCGTTGGAGACTTGTCTCTCTTTTTTCAACATAACAGACAGAACAGCTGAATTTTCTAACTCCTTACTTTATATGAAAAAAAAAAAATCAACCCTTTCTTAAAATTCTCACTATTGAATTGAACTTGATTTATTTACACGTTAATATGCCGTTAGCGTGAGCGTGAGAAATTGACATCGTGAAAATTTGATTTCAAATGTATTTGTTCAATAAAAATTGATCACAACTTGAGGTCTTGTAGCAGAATATTCAGAATATTCACTGATTGTTAGATATTTGTCTTCCAAAGAAATCAATTTAACAGAAAATCGACGAATAATGCTAGCATAGAACAGCTGCTACCTACCTGTTTTCAGTGTCAAATTGTTTTTAAACAAATCTCAAAATTAGCGGTTAGATATCTCAAAATTAGCGGTTGGAGAAAAAATTGGTACATAAGACGAGCTTTCGAGACTCTCTAACATTCATATTTTGTAATTACCTATTCTAAACATATAACAGAGCGCTTTGTCTATTGCTGTATCTATTGAGGTATCTTTTGGATAAGTGATGAAATTGGACAACACTTTTTTATGAAAATCCATGATAGTGTGATTGAAAAACACTTTGAATGTGTGATTTTCACTAAGCAGTTGCCAATACGTGTAGTTCATTTCACTATACGATAGCTTCTTCAGCCGTGTTATGATACTACCAGGTATTGTTTAGTGGAACACGTGTAGAGGTATTGCCCACACAATATAGTGTTTTATATGACTGCATCATTTTGTTATTTGGTACCAAATCAGTTTATAGGTCGCAACACACAATGTTTAACCTAAATCAGTGGGAAATGCAAAGTTTACGAAAATTATCGATTTCTTATCATAGATCTATTAATAATAACGGCTCACCATTTTGAACACGTATGTGTGTTTCGTGATATTCGTACCAGATAATACCTATAATTATGGCCTGCCGTATTTCTGTTGATATTGCATACATCACCTATAAATATAACCATTTAACTCCAGATAGATATGTTACAAAATTGCGTTTTTCGCAAGAAAACGCCAGATCCAATAGCGATATGTAATTATTAATATCTCGACTATTTGAGATTGCAGTGACTTGTCTGTCGCAACGTCACATAATTAGCTTTTTGAGACGCTGTTTTATGCATATTGAACCATTTGCAGTTGATACTATGATATTTAAGGAAGGTAATATAAAGCGAGTGCCGTTCTCTGTTACGAAATGTCGGAGATATATACACTTTGTGTGCCTATTGTCTTTCGAATGGATCATTTTATAGGTTGTTCTGAGAATGAGATTTCAATTAATGATGATGTTCAAGCCGTGTACACAAGGACACCGTTTCACAGATTCCATCAAGTATGATCTTTCACAACGGCCAAGTATCCCCATCCACTGAAAACAATAAAGAGTAATTCACAAATATTTTTTTCTGTAGAAATGAACTTGATTTGGAGAGTCTTGCTTTCCTTTTCTTTAACAGGATGAGAAAAAATGTAGACCACCAGTTACTAGAACATTGAGACTACTTATGATACACAAAAAATGATTTTTTTTAATCCAAGGTTTGATGCGAATTTCATAAAGCTATAAATGAAACTTGATTATAACTGTTTCATATTCCAAGGAACTCTTGAAAAAACATCTATCATTATTTTGATAGTCCATTTCGAGAAAAAAGTTTCGTAAATTAGCGTGTACCTTATTCTTGAAATAGAATATAATTGAAGGTCATTCTTTCACGTGTTTTTCAATGATTTGTACAATCTTTTTCACAACAAACTGATTTCAACGAATTGGGGCATTTGGACGAGAGGCCAAGCCAATCTCGGATACCTACGTACATATTAGATTAATGAGCGAAAACAACTACTCCCCTGGCGAATACCACGAAGGGCATTGAATTTATCCGACCGATGTAAGTGATATGTTTTTCGTGGTACAAATCTGTTTCAAGTGCTCAGAAATCTGAGTCATGTACTTAACAGAGCAGTCTCTGATTGAACTCCGCCTGAAATAAAGACACTTTATTATTATTATTATTATAACATGTAATATGATGTCATTCCAGAAGTGGCGTGTACACCGTAGTGGATGCCAATTTGAATTCACCTCAATGCAAAATTTGAGTTGTGTCCCAAAGTATACTGCACTATGGGTCTTGGTGGGTTTGCACGGGTTCAAAAATTAGATTTATAAATTTGATTGTATCAGCGATCGTGTTTTGAGCAGTATTGAAAGTTTTTTGAGGTAACTTGTTAAGTGCCACAATTTCATTTCCAATTTGAAACGACAAAAAATATGTACATGAGCATGGAAAATATATACGAGTATATCCGAAAAACTTCTTTAAAAAATTGTAGCATGATTGTCTGAATTTTTTATTTTAAAAATGAGTGAAAACTTAAAAATTGTGGTCAATGTATAAGATGGTTTGTTCGTAATTTGAAATTGATTTTTAATAGGCTTTATATTGGATAGGAACAAGTACGATATGATTGATTTATTCATTGATCCCAATAAACATTTCTGTTTATAGAGGGATAATTAAAGAATATACATATAAACAATAATTATTGAAAGAATAGGTACTGAAAAATGAAATCTAATGAAAAAATGATATTATATATGATTGATCAAACGTGAACAGTTAAGCTACAAGTACAATGTATGAAGAAAGTCAAAGAAATCAATAGATTCAGGTTGAAGCAGTCGAATATGGGAATGAAACATAAATATTCATCGACTGAGTATATATTTTTCAAGTTCTTCTCTAAATTTGAATTTATTTTTGCTATTTTTCAATGCCTTTGGTATCTTATCATATATCTCTGTTCCATCGTAAAATACTGACGATTTTCCTCAGTTAGACTTAAAATCCATAGAAATATATAATGTTATTCATATTTCTTGTTTTGTGAATGTATATTAGAAACATGAGCAAGAATATTTCTTCCAATATTCTAAGAAATTTTGAAAATTATTTTTCCACAAAGTAACTGCGTTTGTATAAAATTTGAAAATGAAGTGAGGATAGAAAATCTCAGCAAACAAACAGCAATATAATTAAAAATGAATAATTACCCTCGATACCAAAAAAACTAGGACTGGAATAGCTAATTGGGGATTGAAATTGGTTAAACTTGGGTAGGTTCTATGGATATCAACAAGCTGACGTCTCCTTGAGAACGCCAAACATCAGACAATGAAAACTTAAGGAAATAAAAAATGGATAAAGAAAAAACAGCACTTGTTAGGTAAACTATTATATACGATAACGGATATTTGTTGTAAATGAAATAATAAAAAATAAACTGTTGGTGTTTATTTGAATAATCTGAGTCCATATAGAATTGACACCTGTAATGGAAGAATAACCTACTGAGAAATAAGACCATGTCCACTTTCCATGACGATTATTATACCACGTTATCCACATATGGGGATAAAATCCTGAATCCCATGTCGACGATACGCCCTAGGAAAAGGCAATCCCGTCCCGGATACAATTTCTACTGCTGTTAATTAATCATTTACCTCCGTTTTTACGCCCGTGAAATTTTTAATGCCTTTCAAGGGATCATCGAACCTTCACCTCCATACGCAACCCGAAGCGGTTTCAAGAGTACTTCACCAGTTTTTTGTTTCATTTCATATTAGAGCTCCTGCTCCTCTTCAAAGACCGTAAAAATAGTTGATAGACTCTTTCAATTTGTCATATTTCCTTGACATATAATCAATGGTTGTATTCCTAGTGCAGCAAGTTCTGAATAATTGAAATGCATGTAAGCCATGATTGTTGAATTTTGCTTAGCAAATCACTGAGTGTATAATGATCATATGGAATGCTGACACCGTGGGTCGAATAAGTTATATCATCAAGCTTGATATAGGTGTATACAGGGTATACTAGAATTTGATAAGAAAGCAATATCTGCGTTATCAAAAAAATATAAAATTGTGGCATAATTGCATGGATATACATATATGTTTTAAACGTTTCGGAAACAACATCCTCTTCCGTTTTCAAAACTGGATCACAAATATTCGCTTTTAGGTTTGTTTTTTGATGAATGTGAAATAAAAAATTTTTGGCCCTGTTTTACCAATCTCATCCGGAATTGGGGTTAGACACCCAATATTTCTTCAAAGCAAGAAGTGGAGGCCACCAAAGAATTTGAAAAGTTAGGTTAAGATCTGTCGACTCTTGACAGGTTAGTCACCTGATACCTATTTACTAAATATTTCTTTCAAAAACATGTTCTATTCAAATCGAAAATGTCAGTGACATATTTATGCATGAATGTATTCCAGCACAAGGTGTGAGACTTATTCAATTGTAATAAACAGAATGTATGACAATATACAATTATGCTTGATTATATAAATTGTGAGCAAGGAAAATGTTTAGTAAATTTCTTTCCTTATCCTCCAACGATTGAGTTTATTAAGGAATACTAAAGGTAGTATAGTTAGTTATTTTTTATTCACACTAAACATTCAAAGATCATCACTTCAATTTTTTTATCCCTGAGGAAGAATCACAATGTTTGACCCTTGAGTTTCGCAATCACGTGCAGAATCCACTTTTCCATATCCCTATCGAAATTGAACCCTCCATTCGCATAGTAAAGGACCGCGCAACCAATTGACACTTTGTATTCTATGCTATCGCCTTTCGTTTCATCTAAACTTTCATCTTTCATACCCATATCCCAGCCACAGCTCAACCTTTTTATGTCCTAGTAGTTTGGCCCCAAATATGAATTCATGCGACTACAACACTTCATTTCTCCCGAACATCCTTTATGCTCACATTTCACTGTTTCATATATCCTTTCCTTTATCCTCAGACATTAAATGTTTCCACTGCGATTGCAAGATATACTCCGAACAATCAACCATTGACAATGTTAAATTACTTCTCAGAACTCACACCTTGTATCATTACCAGTTCTGTATTATTATGAATAATTGATCAATGTTGCTGCTATAAATAGCGCATTCAAATTATGGTATGCAAAATATCACTCCAACTTTCTACCCGAATACGGTTCTCATTATTCAAATAGACTTAAGTAGATCGTAAACGGAGTACCTACCTAACATTCATATGGTAATACGGGCACACTGACTTCTCAGAGTTCGCAGAATTAATTTGCCTCTATTCGTATTATGGTAAGATGTTCAATGGTATTGATATACATATTGAATATCGAATAACTTCAGTTCTTGATCTGGAAATGTTGAGAGCCCATCAGACTAGGGTCTGTAATTGGTGCAACTAGTTGATAACCCAATAAAATTTTTGATTGTAGTCATGTAGTCGGAGGTAGTCAGCAGATAACCAATGGACCTACTGAGGCATAAGTGCATTGTAGCGAAACAAAAACATTCCTCCTTCAATTTACAGAGACAGGCTAAGGTCAAGAGTTTTTTCGCTGAGTTCAATTTAATTTAAATAATTAACCTGCACTTGACAGTCTCGTATATCACTTACAGTATCCTGAAGATAGCAAACCGGTTCTGAAAATGCCTGCAGAGAGTGTTCATGGTAGTGGTTTGGAGTTCCCTCGTCCTTGAAACCTTTAAATCATCGAATGAAAGAGCACTTAGAGTCGAAAATTGAAAAGAAAAACTAGCAATGTGATAAAATATTTAAAGAAATGGAAAGGCGCTGTCTCATTTAGAAATAAAAAGGAATAAATTAATAAAAACATGTATATGAAATTGAACGAATTAAGAAATTGTAACGACATTTCAGTTGATAGTATCAGCAAACCTGAACACATTTTCAGAAAAGCTGTGAAAATGCATTGCATTTCGACAGGAAATATATTCAACCAGATTCAACTGTTTCTGATACACATTTATAAATCAGTTCCACTTTCATAGAGAATTTTCACCAAAACGTAATATTATGATTTGAAAATCAATCTGCTTTAAAATACAAAAAACTATTTGCTGACAATCGAATCATCCAAGCATCATCCTCATGTTTCGTTTTAAGATAAGCATTTTGATAAATATAAGATCTTGAATTTTTTTGATAGTCAAATTTGAGTTATAGAGAAGTTGCTGACTGATAGAACGTCTTCCATTCAGGGGGAACTGTTTTTATATCAACGCAGCAACTTTTCTGGGTAGATTGAAAATCTGCCCTTCTACACTAATAAACAATTTAGTTTGTATTGATTTTCTCCCACTTATATTTACCAAAGTTATAATGAAAAGTAAATAATGATCATTTGCAGAATTTTTCACCATTTTTTTTTCATAATTTTCGATAATATATTGACATTACTTTTGATACCCAACTTCATGAAATTTGTATATGAAATTCTTGATTTTGATATGCAAATTTGAGAGTACCTGAGAAATGAGAAACTCTATTCAATGATTCAGAGCACTCTTAAATTCAGAAAATAAGTCTAAGGTGAATATAATGATTTGGAACAGAAGTTTTCCATGATTTTCACGCGAATTTTATACTTTTACATGCCTAGTATGAACATACTTTTGAATTAATGCAGTTCAATTTGTTTCAAGGAGACATTGCATTAAAAATTTGTAATAGACCACGCGTCTTCAATATTTGCATAGTTGTTTTTTAAAATGTTTATTTCTAGTTACAATCGAAAAGTGGATGAAATATTCGGATTCTATGTTATTATTCTTGGTAAAAGGAGGAGTTTTCCCAAAATCTAGGATATCATTAATTTATATATCACTTGTCTATCAAAGAGATTTCAAATTCTTTCAACCTCATTGTGGTGTTCAATTTTGCATTTATTCCATATTTTGTGTACTTCCCCAAAAATTTTCAATACCTTTTTCGTATCATATATTATGTAACATTTTTTGTACATTTTGAATGTTGCTGAACGTGGATATAGGCAACTCAACGTACAGCTGAGCTGAAATTCATGTAATATACCGTTTATCTACCTAACGACAACGCACAGAAAGAAAAATTTACAGGGTAGCGCTGACAATTACTGGCTTCAAAGAGCATTCAAATAGACACATTCCTATTGAATTTTGATGACTCGAGTATAGGGCAATATTCAGTTTACATTTTCTTATTCCATGAAGTATGTTCATTTCCTAAGTTTATTCATTTTTGTATGTTTGCTAAATACAAAGATATCAAATATTTCTATTTCTTCAAGATATTTGTAGTTAACTTGAGCTTTGTATATAGACTATGAGTATATTCCTTACGTCTACCCAACTATCATCACCTATTGAAATACATAAGAGTTGTACAGCATATTTGAATGATACTAGAAATTCTTCACAAAAATGGGTGCGAATTTATTACAAATAGTGAAAAAATTTTTTTTGCTTAGATCTTCAAAACTGGGCAACGGATTTTGATGCGGTTTTTTAAATAGAATGATTCAAGAGGAATGTTTATATGTATAATACATGCATAATTTTGTAAAAGAACACTGATAATAGTTTTAGTGGTTTCTAATGTTATAAATAAACTAATTTTTTTGCGCTCACATTACAAACGCTGGCTGAACCCTACGAGATAGATTAAAATAATGTACTAATGTGTTGCACACCTTATAAAGGTCGAGAAATGCAATTTCTAATGTTATCACACTGGCGAAGAAGCCGATGGGCGTTTCGTTTTGTGAGAAAACTAGGCTTTTTCAGGACTACTTGGTTGCCATGATTATTGTACCAAAATGTGGAATTCAACCTGATAGAAAAAATTAAAAAATACATAACGTCTCGTCAGCTTCTCATGATCTACAAGGCACAGATACGGCCTTCCATAGAATAAAGTTCTCATGTACCTATGAAGCTCAGCACTGAAACGTCCATTGAAACATCTTGATTCTATTCGTGGAAAGGCAATCCGTTTTTTGGGGATTTTATGCCCACAGAGTTGCTCACTTCGGATATGTTCCGTAAATCGTTTCGGTTAACCAGCCCCCAGATTATATTTCACGAATTCGATTGTCGAATAGCTCAGAGTGTGACTGTAGAATGCGCTGTACCGAAAATATACGCATATTCTAAACAATTCGATAATCGAATTCGTGAAATAGAATCTGGGCTCAGAGCGGTTGACAGCGGTTTTGAACGGTTGACAGCGGTTACTGAAATTTTCGATATACGGAACGCTTGTCACTTGTCATACAGAATCATATTAATAAAAGGAAAAAGACTTTATTGAAAATTAGAAGAAGTAATTTTACCTACCTGATTCATTTGACCATAATTAATTATTAATTGTATTCTTTGGCACTATATAAATCCAATGTCTTTCTCTCTCTATATATTGGGATGGTCTTTGCTTCCGAGTGGTCGACTGCGCCTGCTCGGAAGCAAAGACCATCCCAATACAGAGAGAGAGAGACAATTTCTTTCTGTGCCTCATATTAGTTTTACTTGTGAGTTTTTCGTGTACAAAACTAGAATTATAAACCTGGTATTTGCTTAAATTGTTTTATATTTTTTTATAATTTTCGTTCCTTGCTCATTGAAATTGAAATGGATCACCATGAATGTGTATATAAATATGTGCAAGCTTACAGAGAACGTAAATAGAACTCTTGAGGGACCGTCAGGTACTTACTGGGATAAGGAAAAACTTTAATATGTGGGAACCTAAATATATGTTTAATCGCAATATACCAAAATAATTCACAGAAGAAACATCCAGGGCTATTCACTAAGTAAAGTGGTTATCGCAGCTGCTAACCGTCGTAGCAACTCTGATAATAACTTGCCATAATGACGGTGGTAAGCTGTTTTCCCTTAACAAGATTTCTGAAGCAGTTGCCTGTAAACCACTACTCACAGCAACTGGTCATTATAGTAGCAACTTAACTTGAAAAGTGAATACCAATTTCGCGCTTAGCAACTGACCTTGAACATAACGACAATTTTTAGTCGCTATCCATAACAACTCTGCTTAGTGAATAGCCCTGATTATATCCCTACAACTATCAGCAAAAATAATCCAATTCAACTTGACATAACATTTTAAATATCATTTTATTTATCACAATAATAACAAAACAAAAACAGACTTAGTCGTGGTAACACCTTATGTTGGTATGTTCAAAAAATAATTTTATATCCTATCTACGTCCTCACAACTAACCACATCCAAAATATCAGCCAAATACACCACAGACAGACCAACTTTGACCAACTCAAAGTACATATATAAGTGTCCTGTGATCAAATTACCACTGCAACCGATAAAATTCAGCGGTTGTTCGGGTTACAGATTTAATGACAACTTTGACAGACCACGCCTATTCTAATCAGGTATAAACATATCGGTTTCACCGGTTACAGCGATTTTGACAGGAACCGCGTTCCGTAAATATAAAATTTATAAAATTTTTGATTTACGGGACAGTAAATTTGTAACCAGGTTAACCGAAACGATTTACGGAACATATCCTTCGTTGGAGACTTGTCTCTCTTTTTTCAACATAACAGACAGAACAGCTGAATTTTCTAACTCCTTACTTTATATGAAAAAAAAAAAATCAACCCTTTCTTAAAATTCTCACTATTGAATTGAACTTGATTTATTTACACGTTAATATGCCGTTAGCGTGAGCGTGAGAAATTGACATCGTGAAAATTTGATTTCAAATGTATTTGTTCAATAAAAATTGATCACAACTTGAGGTCTTGTAGCAGAATATTCAGAATATTCACTGATTGTTAGATATTTGTCTTCCAAAGAAATCAATTTAACAGAAAATCGACGAATAATGCTAGCATAGAACAGCTGCTACCTACCTGTTTTCAGTGTCAAATTGTTTTTAAACAAATCTCAAAATTAGCGGTTAGATATCTCAAAATTAGCGGTTGGAGAAAAAATTGGTACATAAGACGAGCTTTCGAGACTCTCTAACATTCATATTTTGTAATTACCTATTCTAAACATATAACAGAGCGCTTTGTCTATTGCTGTATCTATTGAGGTATCTTTTGGATAAGTGATGAAATTGGACAACACTTTTTTATGAAAATCCATGATAGTGTGATTGAAAAACACTTTGAATGTGTGATTTTCACTAAGCAGTTGCCAATACGTGTAGTTCATTTCACTATACGATAGCTTCTTCAGCCGTGTTATGATACTACCAGGTATTGTTTAGTGGAACACGTGTAGAGGTATTGCCCACACAATATAGTGTTTTATATGACTGCATCATTTTGTTATTTGGTACCAAATCAGTTTATAGGTCGCAACACACAATGTTTAACCTAAATCAGTGGGAAATGCAAAGTTTACGAAAATTATCGATTTCTTATCATAGATCTATTAATAATAACGGCTCACCATTTTGAACACGTATGTGTGTTTCGTGATATTCGTACCAGATAATACCTATAATTATGGCCTGCCGTATTTCTGTTGATATTGCATACATCACCTATAAATATAACCATTTAACTCCAGATAGATATGTTACAAAATTGCGTTTTTCGCAAGAAAACGCCAGATCCAATAGCGATATGTAATTATTAATATCTCGACTATTTGAGATTGCAGTGACTTGTCTGTCGCAACGTCACATAATTAGCTTTTTGAGACGCTGTTTTATGCATATTGAACCATTTGCAGTTGATACTATGATATTTAAGGAAGGTAATATAAAGCGAGTGCCGTTCTCTGTTACGAAATGTCGGAGATATATACACTTTGTGTGCCTATTGTCTTTCGAATGGATCATTTTATAGGTTGTTCTGAGAATGAGATTTCAATTAATGATGATGTTCAAGCCGTGTACACAAGGACACCGTTTCACAGATTCCATCAAGTATGATCTTTCACAACGGCCAAGTATCCCCATCCACTGAAAACAATAAAGAGTAATTCACAAATATTTTTTTCTGTAGAAATGAACTTGATTTGGAGAGTCTTGCTTTCCTTTTCTTTAACAGGATGAGAAAAAATGTAGACCACCAGTTACTAGAACATTGAGACTACTTATGATACACAAAAAATGATTTTTTTTAATCCAAGGTTTGATGCGAATTTCATAAAGCTATAAATGAAACTTGATTATAACTGTTTCATATTCCAAGGAACTCTTGAAAAAACATCTATCATTATTTTGATAGTCCATTTCGAGAAAAAAGTTTCGTAAATTAGCGTGTACCTTATTCTTGAAATAGAATATAATTGAAGGTCATTCTTTCACGTGTTTTTCAATGATTTGTACAATCTTTTTCACAACAAACTGATTTCAACGAATTGGGGCATTTGGACGAGAGGCCAAGCCAATCTCGGATACCTACGTACATATTAGATTAATGAGCGAAAACAACTACTCCCCTGGCGAATACCACGAAGGGCATTGAATTTATCCGACCGATGTAAGTGATATGTTTTTCGTGGTACAAATCTGTTTCAAGTGCTCAGAAATCTGAGTCATGTTCTTAACAGAGCAGTCTCTGATTGAACTCCGCCTGAAATAAAGACACTTTATTATTATTATTATTATAACATGTAATATGATGTCATTCCAGAAGTGGCGTGTACACCGTAGTGGATGCCAATTTGAATTCACCTCAATGCAAAATTTGAGTTGTGTCCCAAAGTATACTGCACTATGGGTCTTGGTGGGTTTGCACGGGTTCAAAAATTAGATTTATAAATTTGATTGTATCAGCGATCGTGTTTTGAGCAGTATTGAAAGTTTTTTGAGGTAACTTGTTAAGTGCCACAATTTCATTTCCAATTTGAAACGACAAAAAATATGTACATGAGCATGGAAAATATATACGAGTATATCCGAAAAACTTCTTTAAAAAATTGTAGCATGATTGTCTGAATTTTTTATTTTAAAAATGAGTGAAAACTTAAAAATTGTGGTCAATGTATAAGATGGTTTGTTCGTAATTTGAAATTGATTTTTAATAGGCTTTATATTGGATAGGAACAAGTACGATATGATTGATTTATTCATTGATCCCAATAAACATTTCTGTTTATAGAGGGATAATTAAAGAATATACATATAAACAATAATTATTGAAAGAATAGGTACTGAAAAATGAAATCTAATGAAAAAATGATATTATATATGATTGATCAAACGTGAACAGTTAAGCTACAAGTACAATGTATGAAGAAAGTCAAAGAAATCAATAGATTCAGGTTGAAGCAGTCGAATATGGGAATGAAACATAAATATTCATCGACTGAGTATATATTTTTCAAGTTCTTCTCTAAATTTGAATTTATTTTTGCTATTTTTCAATGCCTTTGGTATCTTATCATATATCTCTGTTCCATCGTAAAATACTGACGATTTTCCTCAGTTAGACTTAAAATCCATAGAAATATATAATGTTATTCATATTTCTTGTTTTGTGAATGTATATTAGAAACATGAGCAAGAATATTTCTTCCAATATTCTAAGAAATTTTGAAAATTATTTTTCCACAAAGTAACTGCGTTTGTATAAAATTTGAAAATGAAGTGAGGATAGAAAATCTCAGCAAACAAACAGCAATATAATTAAAAATGAATAATTACCCTCGATACCAAAAAAACTAGGACTGGAATAGCTAATTGGGGATTGAAATTGGTTAAACTTGGGTAGGTTCTATGGATATCAACAAGCTGACGTCTCCTTGAGAACGCCAAACATCAGACAATGAAAACTTAAGGAAATAAAAAATGGATAAAGAAAAAACAGCACTTGTTAGGTAAACTATTATATACGATAACGGATATTTGTTGTAAATGAAATAATAAAAAATAAACTGTTGGTGTTTATTTGAATAATCTGAGTCCATATAGAATTGACACCTGTAATGGAAGAATAACCTACTGAGAAATAAGACCATGTCCACTTTCCATGACGATTATTATACCACGTTATCCACATATGGGGATAAAATCCTGAATCCCATGTCGACGATACGCCCTAGGAAAAGGCAATCCCGTCCCGGATACAATTTCTACTGCTGTTAATTAATCATTTACCTCCGTTTTTACGCCCGTGAAATTTTTAATGCCTTTCAAGGGATCATCGAACCTTCACCTCCATACGCAACCCGAAGCGGTTTCAAGAGTACTTCACCAGTTTTTTGTTTCATTTCATATTAGAGCTCCTGCTCCTCTTCAAAGACCGTAAAAATAGTTGATAGACTCTTTCAATTTGTCATATTTCCTTGACATATAATCAATGGTTGTATTCCTAGTGCAGCAAGTTCTGAATAATTGAAATGCATGTAAGCCATGATTGTTGAATTTTGCTTAGCAAATCACTGAGTGTATAATGATCATATGGAATGCTGACACCGTGGGTCGAATAAGTTATATCATCAAGCTTGATATAGGTGTATACAGGGTATACTAGAATTTGATAAGAAAGCAATATCTGCGTTATCAAAAAAATATAAAATTGTGGCATAATTGCATGGATATACATATATGTTTTAAACGTTTCGGAAACAACATCCTCTTCCGTTTTCAAAACTGGATCACAAATATTCGCTTTTAGGTTTGTTTTTTGATGAATGTGAAATAAAAAATTTTTGGCCCTGTTTTACCAATCTCATCCGGAATTGGGGTTAGACACCCAATATTTCTTCAAAGCAAGAAGTGGAGGCCACCAAAGAATTTGAAAAGTTAGGTTAAGATCTGTCGACTCTTGACAGGTTAGTCACCTGATACCTATTTACTAAATATTTCTTTCAAAAACATGTTCTATTCAAATCGAAAATGTCAGTGACATATTTATGCATGAATGTATTCCAGCACAAGGTGTGAGACTTATTCAATTGTAATAAACAGAATGTATGACAATATACAATTATGCTTGATTATATAAATTGTGAGCAAGGAAAATGTTTAGTAAATTTCTTTCCTTATCCTCCAACGATTGAGTTTATTAAGGAATACTAAAGGTAGTATAGTTAGTTATTTTTTATTCACACTAAACATTCAAAGATCATCACTTCAATTTTTTTATCCCTGAGGAAGAATCACAATGTTTGACCCTTGAGTTTCGCAATCACGTGCAGAATCCACTTTTCCATATCCCTATCGAAATTGAACCCTCCATTCGCATAGTAAAGGACCGCGCAACCAATTGACACTTTGTATTCTATGCTATCGCCTTTCGTTTCATCTAAACTTTCATCTTTCATACCCATATCCCAGCCACAGCTCAACCTTTTTATGTCCTAGTAGTTTGGCCCCAAATATGAATTCATGCGACTACAACACTTCATTTCTCCCGAACATCCTTTATGCTCACATTTCACTGTTTCATATATCCTTTCCTTTATCCTCAGACATTAAATGTTTCCACTGCGATTGCAAGATATACTCCGAACAATCAACCATTGACAATGTTAAATTACTTCTCAGAACTCACACCTTGTATCATTACCAGTTCTGTATTATTATGAATAATTGATCAATGTTGCTGCTATAAATAGCGCATTCAAATTATGGTATGCAAAATATCACTCCAACTTTCTACCCGAATACGGTTCTCATTATTCAAATAGACTTAAGTAGATCGTAAACGGAGTACCTACCTAACATTCATATGGTAATACGGGCACACTGACTTCTCAGAGTTCGCAGAATTAATTTGCCTCTATTCGTATTATGGTAAGATGTTCAATGGTATTGATATACATATTGAATATCGAATAACTTCAGTTCTTGATCTGGAAATGTTGAGAGCCCATCAGACTAGGGTCTGTAATTGGTGCAACTAGTTGATAACCCAATAAAATTTTTGATTGTAGTCATGTAGTCGGAGGTAGTCAGCAGATAACCAATGGACCTACTGAGGCATAAGTGCATTGTAGCGAAACAAAAACATTCCTCCTTCAATTTACAGAGACAGGCTAAGGTCAAGAGTTTTTTCGCTGAGTTCAATTTAATTTAAATAATTAACCTGCACTTGACAGTCTCGTATATCACTTACAGTATCCTGAAGATAGCAAACCGGTTCTGAAAATGCCTGCAGAGAGTGTTCATGGTAGTGGTTTGGAGTTCCCTCGTCCTTGAAACCTTTAAATCATCGAATGAAAGAGCACTTAGAGTCGAAAATTGAAAAGAAAAACTAGCAATGTGATAAAATATTTAAAGAAATGGAAAGGCGCTGTCTCATTTAGAAATAAAAAGGAATAAATTAATAAAAACATGTATATGAAATTGAACGAATTAAGAAATTGTAACGACATTTCAGTTGATAGTATCAGCAAACCTGAACACATTTTCAGAAAAGCTGTGAAAATGCATTGCATTTCGACAGGAAATATATTCAACCAGATTCAACTGTTTCTGATACACATTTATAAATCAGTTCCACTTTCATAGAGAATTTTCACCAAAACGTAATATTATGATTTGAAAATCAATCTGCTTTAAAATACAAAAAACTATTTGCTGACAATCGAATCATCCAAGCATCATCCTCATGTTTCGTTTTAAGATAAGCATTTTGATAAATATAAGATCTTGAATTTTTTTGATAGTCAAATTTGAGTTATAGAGAAGTTGCTGACTGATAGAACGTCTTCCATTCAGGGGGAACTGTTTTTATATCAACGCAGCAACTTTTCTGGGTAGATTGAAAATCTGCCCTTCTACACTAATAGATTCCAATATAATGATTCCTATTTTATCAGATCTTTGTAGGTTAAGAACCCTAAAAAACTACGAAGGAAGATATATATATATATATATATATATATATATATATATATATATAAAGATAGATAGATATAAATAAATATCTATCTATCTATCTATATATATATATATATAAGAATCCTCGAAAAAGAAAAAAATATGTAGTGATCTTCTAAAAGCCTGTGCGCGAAGTGCAGCGTTACCTTTCATTCGAGGTAGATAGTCCACACGAACACCGATTATGTGTCTCCTACCTGTTCAGTTCATCGATCTGACTGCGCTGCGCAGTGTGCGAAGTTATCGACTCTCGACTCTAGTAACAAACCAGTCGTTGTCGACGTCGTTAGTCGGTCTTCGACTTCTGATAGAAAGGTGGCACTGTAGTCTGTAGTTTCCTTTCTGGATGTAATGTAAATGTTGACAATTGACACATTGACTTACACAGGTTAATCAAAACAGTGAATGGTAAACAATGGCTAATGTAACCATAGAAAAAACAAAATACGAGTGTGCACAGCTTCCCAAACGGTGGCAAAGAGAAGATGTCCTACGCAAAACTGGTTTGACCGTGGGAAAAGTGGACTTGTACTACAGCAGAGGTGTCAGAAACGATGGTTCTCTAGTGCCCCCCATAAGACAAACAGCCAGCATCTTCAAGCAGCCAGTGACGGTGTACAAAACGCAGGAGGGCAAGGTAAAGAGCGATTATAAAAACGGAAATCAAGAGAAACCCAAGCAGCTTATGTGGGAGAAACGGCTTGAAGGGTTGAGGGCTTGTGATATTGATGGCTTCGAATTCGATGCTATGGAACTACCCAAAGGCCTCAAAGCAGTGGGACCCAATGTTAACGAAGATACTATCATACAAAGCGTAGCTACAGCACTGCATGTTTCGTCTCAGGCTGTGACAGGTCAGACTGGCACAAAAACATTGCTCGAAAAGAACCCCGGAGTGTTTCTAGACCCAAAGCAACCTTTGGTGCATGCGGTCAATGTTTCAGAGGACGATATCAAAAGACAAGAAGACAGGGTGGCTCTTGCCAGGAAGAAATTGCAAGAAGCTCTTAGAATGTAGTGTTTTTATCACAAAGTTAATGAAAGGATGTATTGAATTGCTGGGAAGTGATTTTGAATATGTTGAAGTGTAGAATCATAGCGGAATCTCTGTAACATACCAACTTTCCAGTCACTGTTACATTTGATAGGTTATCAGAGAAAGAAATGGAAACTGGTACACAGAGTGTACCCTTCTTTGAAAAGGAAATATTTTTCATTATCAGACCAAATAAAATGATTGTAATGAATCCACTGGCTTTATTTTTCTAATAAACTACGGAATTGAAAAATTATTTTTTCAAAACAATGAAAATTATTTTGTTAGTTATCCTATCAATTCGTTAATATGATTGTTAGCATTACAATCTGAAAGCATTTGGTATTCCAGATCTAACAAAAACAATTTAGTTTGTATTGATTTTCTCCCACTTATATTTACCAAAGTTATAATGAAAAGTAAATAATGATCATTTGCAGAATTTTTCACCATTTTTTTTTCATAATTTTCGATAATATATTGACATTACTTTTGATACCCAACTTCATGAAATTTGTATATGAAATTCTTGATTTTGATATGCAAATTTGAGAGTACCTGAGAAATGAGAAACTCTATTCAATGATTCAGAGCACTCTTAAATTCAGAAAATAAGTCTAAGGTGAATATAATGATTTGGAACAGAAGTTTTCCATGATTTTCACGCGAATTTTATACTTTTACATGCCTAGTATGAACATACTTTTGAATTAATGCAGTTCAATTTGTTTCAAGGAGACATTGCATTAAAAATTTGTAATAGACCACGCGTCTTCAATATTTGCATAGTTGTTTTTTAAAATGTTTATTTCTAGTTACAATCGAAAAGTGGATGAAATATTCGGATTCTATGTTATTATTCTTGGTAAAAGGAGGAGTTTTCCCAAAATCTAGGATATCATTAATTTATATATCACTTGTCTATCAAAGAGATTTCAAATTCTTTCAACCTCATTGTGGTGTTCAATTTTGCATTTATTCCATATTTTGTGTACTTCCCCAAAAATTTTCAATACCTTTTTCGTATCATATATTATGTAACATTTTTTGTACATTTTGAATGTTGCTGAACGTGGATATAGGCAACTCAACGTACAGCTGAGCTGAAATTCATGTAATATACCGTTTATCTACCTAACGACAACGCACAGAAAGAAAAATTTACAGGGTAGCGCTGACAATTACTGGCTTCAAAGAGCATTCAAATAGACACATTCCTATTGAATTTTGATGACTCGAGTATAGGGCAATATTCAGTTTACATTTTCTTATTCCATGAAGTATGTTCATTTCCTAAGTTTATTCATTTTTGTATGTTTGCTAAATACAAAGATATCAAATATTTCTATTTCTTCAAGATATTTGTAGTTAACTTGAGCTTTGTATATAGACTATGAGTATATTCCTTACGTCTACCCAACTATCATCACCTATTGAAATACATAAGAGTTGTACAGCATATTTGAATGATACTAGAAATTCTTCACAAAAATGGGTGCGAATTTATTACAAATAGTGAAAAAATTTTTTTTGCTTAGATCTTCAAAACTGGGCAACGGATTTTGATGCGGTTTTTTAAATAGAATGATTCAAGAGGAATGTTTATATGTATAATACATGCATAATTTTGTAAAAGAACACTGATAATAGTTTTAGTGGTTTCTAATGTTATAAATAAACTAATTTTTTTGCGCTCACATTACAAACGCTGGCTGAACCCTACGAGATAGATTAAAATAATGTACTAATGTGTTGCACACCTTATAAAGGTCGAGAAATGCAATTTCTAATGTTATCACACTGGCGAAGAAGCCGATGGGCGTTTCGTTTTTTTCGAATATGGAAGAGAGTTTTGTTTTTCTACGGCTACAATACAAAACTGCTCCACCTTATCAATTATCGATAGAACAATGAGGTATACATTGTATGTCTCCAATTTCATTTTCTCACCTGATAACACAATATGACTGCGATGTGTCAGAGTTGTTGTATGTCTTGAATTTCATTTCCTCAATGAAAAAACGACTTCATTGTGTTACAGTTGTACTTATCATTACGCAATAAATCAGGTTCCCATGGAATGTCAAATTTCAAGCAATCACAGCTCTATTTACTTTTTTAATCGTACCTAAAAGAAAATAGGTATGACGATGAATCTCATATTATTTTTTGAATGAATCATTCGCTATTATCTGTTAGTCGTGGAAGGAATATAGTTTATAACTCTTATGAAATCCTAATTTCCTTTTCGTATGATCTACGGCTCATAATGCAAACTTCATATTCCTGGGAAATGACTGTCATTCCTAGATCTTTAAACAACATACTTTTGGTTACTGTTTGAATGTCAATATTAAGTGGTGGTGGATCCTTTCTTTTGGTTTCTTTGGGTTCTCAACCTACCACAATGTGAAAGAATAAGAATTAATATCGGAATCTATTCAAGTGTAGAAGGACATATTTTCAATCTACCCAGATAAGTTGCTGCGATAACACAAAAATAGTTCCTCCTTTCTGATAAATATAAATTCTTGTATTTTTTTGATAGTCAAATTTGTGATATAAAAGTTACTGAATAATTGAACGTGTTCCATTTAGAAAATTTTGAATTATCGCAGCAACTTATCGGGGTACACTTATATAAATTCCAGTATTAATTCTTATTTTTTCAGATTGTGATAGATTAAGCATCCAACGAAACTAGAAGAAACTATTCGGGTATTTTCAGTTAAGTTATTATTTGAAAACATCCGTTGTCAGAAAATATGCATGACTTTCCCTTGGAAATCATTCCACGATGCATTAGAGAACATTATTTAATGTAATTATCGGCATTACAACATTTCTGCATATTCGCTGCATCATGATGTTTTACCGGATTACCGTGGTTCTCATCATACACGTTACAATAAATACATACGCACATATAAAAGCTCTGGAATGTAGGTAAACAATCGAAACACCATGTGATGTACATGGGCCGTGTTGCGTTGTTATTCCGGATGTATATACTTAGATAGCAAACAGATTTTATATTTGCCTTTCAACCGGTCTGCAGAGAGTTCTGGAACAGTGTATCGAACTCGTAGATGGGATTGACTTCTATGTTTACAACGATAACCATTGAACACACGAGTACAGGGTGGCGTTGGAAGGCTTTATGTTAATTTCAATCAATTTTTTTTCACTGAAGAAGTTAACCTTGTAAGCGAAACGCGCGTCGAGTGCAAAAATATCAGTTTGGTGTTAGGGTAATTACCTCTAGGAAGAGTTTCAATGGAAAAACCTATCATACCACTGAAAATTGGTAAAAATTGAATCAGTTTTCCATTCATTATAGTGTAGTGGAACGAGATAAGTATTATACTGAGACCTGACAGAATTCTACTGCAATACTTTTCCTCTCTTCATTCCAGATTTAATATTTTCACCTGGAATTGAAAATTTCTAATTATTTCTTGAATTCATGTTTTATTCTGTTAGCAGAGCTAACTTGTTTATACTAAAATGTGGTAGGAGATCATCATGAAAATTGATAAATAAAACTTCCTGTTCTTATACCACTCATACTTGTAACCAACGTTACTGCACTTCAGACCTATATACGGACATTATTGAACGAATACTATAGTTTATAGTACCTATTCGTTGATATAGTTTATAGTATTCATTCGTTATTATAGTTTTCGTTTCGATAATATAGTTCTATAGGACGAAACTCCAGTTAAATTCGAATATAAGTGGTATAAAAACATGGGACGATTTTTCCCTCAATTTCCATAAAATATTGGAATAGATATTTTTACCGTCTCTTGAATATGACAGATAGGCTTTTCGGAAAATGAAAGTTTTCAAGGGCGCTTTTTGGGAATTACCAGTCGGGATAGATTTGCATATTGTATACAGCATGCCCTGACGGTAATTTGCAGAACACTTTGCAAAATAAACGAAAATCACAAAACACGTAAATCTTAATACCGAGGGGGGCAAATTTTATGCTAAAATAATTCACGAAAGTTTAAGTCTGTGCTGGGAGGAGCAAGATCGATTACTTACCAATAGATAGATAGATATATAAATAGATAGATGTTTATTGACTACGGTATATAAGGTACATCTGTAGCGAGTCGGTGGTACAGAATGTAGATGAACAGTAACATATATAAATATAACAGTTGAAATATATAGAAAAATTACTAAATAAAATATACAGAAGAGTAATATAACACATTTCCACAAGGAATGTTTCTACATATACCTATTCGACTCATTCAGAATACACGTGTATTCTAAATACTGGCGGCTGCTTTCCAAATGTTTTTCACAAATGATTGGATATGTAACAATTGACCTGATAAATTTGATCTCATGGCTCATTCAATTGCCAAAAAAACAAATTCAGCGAATTTTCGTTCCAAATTCTTTGTAAAATTGAATTAGATATAATATTGTTGGAAAATTTGTCTCAAACAGTCTGTGGATTGGTACTGTATCTAGTTATATCCATGAAGCAAGCAATTGTTTTACCTACTTGCTGTCATCCAGTGTCTCGATGATCATTGAAAATGAGAAATAACGAACAAATTTGTGCGACACCATCAGAAATTACCACACAAGCGTGCTGGAATTAGAGATAGTGCAGTACGTAACTCGAGGATAAGGCTAGTTCCGTGCACTTGCGAGTTGCCACACTCCGCTAACGCCTCGTGTTTACAAGTTTCGCTTGTGCGTAATAAGCTACTTATTCTTCTCGTTATTGCGTGATGAAAAAAACTCATTTCATAACTGATTATGAAAAGTAAGGTGTTTCGACATTTCAGTCATTACTGAGAAACGCCACTACATATGTCAAAATTAGAAAGAGTTGTATGGCACAATCTATTAATAAAAATTTGCTAACCAGTCGCCCTCCTGCTAGCAACTCTCAGAACTCTGAAATTTTTGCGACCTACTTCTATAAATCCTGGATTTTCCGCTGAAAAATACAGCAAAAGTCCCCCCTCTTGAGGAATAATACGCTCATCAGTAGACCGGCGCTAAATATCTCGAGAACACTCAAAAATCAGCATCCGTGAAGATTTTCACCAAGCCACGCGTTATGCGATTATTGGGAGCGAAAATGAACAAGAAGAATGCGGCAGTATTGCTGAAAGCAGGTCCTTGAAGATGCGTCTCACGTCCTCATCTACAGAAAGGTGGAGCTTTTCTTCGACAATAAGGGTCTTGTTAGAGCGAAATTTGGTTTTATTTCTTGCAGGGACGTGTTTGGGAGAAGGACATTTTTATTGAAAGATACGAGATTCCAATGCGGAAAATTTCGTACACCGATATCATGGAATAAAATTGTAAATGAAGGGATTCATGGATGAATTTAGGTTGTTTCCAGAATTTGAGTTTTATCTACTCTGATCTCGGTTGTAACCAACAATCGACTATCGCTTCCGATTAAGGCAGTATATAAAAAGTGATGAACTAAGATAAAATCTCATAGGATATATATTTCAGACCAGGAAAAACATTAATTTTTTCTTTCATTTATAAATCCATTATCAATGGAAACCGATTAAAACGTGATAAAATACGTAGACAAAAATTGAGCATTTTGATTGGGCTCTGATACCGCTTAACAAAATCCCAAAAAAATTCACTGGATTACAATCTTTATAACTGCTTACCTGATGAATTGAAGAATCTTAGTATGAATAAATTCAAGAAATCTATCAAAAAACTGCTTTTAAATAGTTGCTTCTACTCTGCCTCTGAGTATCTAGGGCATTTCAAGAATACGCGTTTATGATAAGCGGCCAATGACATGTTACATACTCTCGCGATCGAGTTTAATTTGGAATTATTTGTTGTTACTCTTGTTTTTTTTTTGTTTTTTCTTTACAATAACTCGTATAGGATTGTGTTGTATACTTTCACGTTCAACATATTTGCTATGTATTTGTTGTTATATGTTTCAGTAATTGTAATTGTATTGACCTGCTACAAACATTGTAAATGTAACGTAGTTAAATAAACTTATCTATCTATCTATCTATCTATCTATCTGATGAAACACTTCAAGGATTTCAGTCTAAAATTAGTGAAGATTCTGAATAGGGGACAGACTCTTCGAAATACATTTCATTCGCAAGTCCTGCCTTATGCCACTGATGAGACCTATGGAGGTTTGCACCAATACTATTCGGGAAACGAAGGTACAAAATAATCATTTACAGTACAACTGCTCAACGATATATTCACCATGTTTCATTCTTTAATTGCATTTTTATAAAAGTATTATTTTTATAAATGTATCTGGTGACCACCAAATTTCCTAAATATTCCAAAGTGTAGAATAAAGATAATGCCGTTACATTCTTATTATTCGTAAGCAACGAAATTCCATTCATAGAATGATTGACAATCATTGTATTAGTTTATATGATTATTTTCCATTACCTATTCCAGCATTGGTTTGTTCGACAAAATTCGAAGATCTTTTTGTTTTGGGTTGTTGCATGTCTTACCTGAAACAAAAAAATTGTATTGAATCATTGAATGGAAGGGGAGCGATCAAAGAATTATAATTAGAAGAAACATTAACTCATTGACAAAATTTCATTCGTCATACATCTATGAATGTGCTGATTTTTTTGTAACTTATTACTTTCAAGGTTCACAGTCAAATATTGGTGATGTTTGTGTTGCATTTAATTCCCTCGTGAAAAGAAACAATCGTTTTTTCTTAGTCATACTGTACAGAGTGGCATAACGAAACGTGTGCACCTAGTTTTCTCCAATTTTTGGAATTCCAAGCAAACATCTCGGACTTCTGGAGTTTTTTTCCAAAGGGGACACATCTTACACACATTTTTCAACTTCTGCCTTCAAACCCCCTAGCGGGGGTGTCGCAACCCTAAAACTTCAAATGAAAAGTGAGGTCGAGTGACATATCATGTGAAAAAATACATAATTTTGTTTCTAATGATACCGTATTTATTGAAATTCACACAAACTTTCAATGCAAAATCGGCGATAAGAATATCAACCCGATAGATTTTGTAGTGATGAAAAATACAGATAAGTTTTGGGATATACGATTCAGGATAACGACAAAAATTTCTGAATTACTTATTTTATTGAATGTTCATTTTTTTTTAAATCAAATTCTTCATTTACCGTTAGTCCGGTCAATCTAGACATTTAAAGAGACATTAATTAGCATCTAGCTGAAGTTGAGTAAAATTGTTCAAGAGGTAATGACAAACAACATTTGAAAATTCCTAATCATTTCAGTACTCAAGGTCAATGGTAAAAAAGTCAAAAATATGGTGAGTTTTAAAAAAAAATTACTTCATACCAAAATTTAGATCTGAAAATTACCTACAGAAAAGGTATCAATACTTTTATCCTAAGTTTTTGAGACACTACACGTTTCCACGCCACCTCTGAGGTAGTGTACTTTCCTCCTTTTTTTTCGTGGTTTCCCCACACATTTTATCTGCTAATCTCATAGTTAATCTTATGTTTATTTTATATTTTGAGTGTAAGTTACAATCACCGATACAAAATATCTTCACAAATATTATAGTCTCAAAAAGATGTATATATGTGGCGTACTCACTTACATTATGACTATTGCAACTTTTTGAATCGTTATATTTCAGATAGCTCTTCAGAAAAAAGTATTGATACCCCTTCTGTAGAATATTTTGAGATCTACAATTTTGGTCTGAGGCCTATTTTGACCGAACTACGTATGCTTCTTTCTGTTGGGAAAAACTGCAGATGAGCGTAAGACAATAATTCAAGAAAACGTTTTTTTTAGTCTTGTCACTGATTCCATTTGGTTTCTTTGAAAATTATTCCTTCTCCAGCATAAAACATGGTTTATTTCATTTCAACTCGAGTTGAAATTTTTGACTTTCATTTTCAAAAAAAAAAGTTTTGCTAGACTTACTGTTAGCTTATTTGAGGAAATTCATCCCGATGAATTGATTCGTATGTTGGCAAGTTAGGTACTTTGTCGATACCTGATTCGTCTGTAATGTGAAAGACCAACCGCAGAACACCATCAGAACAAAAATTAAAAAAAGAATTTCAACGAAAAAGAATCTATGATTTTGTATGGAGGCAAATGGATTACATTTTCAACTCCTGTTTCGAGAAATGAATTCAACAACTTGTTCACTTTTGTTTTACAAAGCACCGTTACAAATAACAAGCATTGAAACTCACCACTGATTGTAAAATTATTGGGTTGATGTTCTCAACGCACTTTTCGCATAAAAGTAAATTTCAATAAATAGGGTATCATTGCAAAGATAATGTTGTACCTTTTTACATCATGACCCCACTCCCCATTATAAATTTCAGTGTTGCGACATCTACTTGCTAGGAAATTGCATGCATATTTTGAAAAATATGTCCAAAATGTGCCTCCCTCACAAACAAACTCGTGTCCGAGAATTTTTGATGTATATAACTGTTGATCAAACAAAATAATCGACATTTTTGGGATACCCATGTTGATATAGATTTGTGGAGGAACGAATAATGTATTGACGTATCATTAAAGAATTCTGAGACTGATTCTGGGGTGTTTTTCGGGTTTATTTGCCGTGATCCACAGGTTTTCACTCCTGACGTTTCGCCTATAGCTGTGGTAGGCATTATCAAAGTCTATGAGGTAACGGACATACTGTTCTTGTTCTCACAGTACAAACTACTTCGTTCACGTTTTGGTCCGCTAATATCTGCTAAACGTGAACGAAGTAGTTTGTACTGTGAGAACGAGAACATCGTGTCCGTTACCTCATAGACTTTAATAATTCCTACAACAGCTGTAGGCGAAACGTCAGGAGAGAAACCTATGTACCACGGCAAACGAACCCGAAAAACACTCCAGAATCATTCACATCCTTTCTTGAAAGTTTACGTTCTTTGATTCTGAGACTGTAAGCAAAGGAGCATTGATGTCCATCGAAATCAAGTTTATTTATATGACTACAGGGAATTCGAATTCCTCTCTACCATTTCTTGCACGGAGAAAATACTCCTACACTTTCCTAAAGTACCTCCATTACTTTGATTAAATAACTGCAAAACGTTGAGGCACCAATGCTGCTTTCCGTTTCTCATATATCCCGGTTTAAAATTAAATCCGCATTTGCATAAAACATCACAGCTGAATGCTCGGCTAAATGGATTCGAAATACGTTCACCGGAGTACCACTCGGTGCGCTAATTTTATGTATTTTTTGTACTTGATTAGATTTCGAAGGATCCGTGAAGTATAATTGAGCTAATTATGTTCCGGAAATGGGATATTTGAGGATTGAAAGAAATTACTTCATTCATTCAATGATGAACGAATTGAAGTTCATTTTTTAATTAAATAGATCCAATTTCGTTGGTTTGAATGTGATTGACAATGTTTCTTGCTGAACGGTAATGGTTCGGATTGTTGTCTATATTATTAACTATATTGAAATCTGTTGGTGAGAGCGAAAGGATAAAAATACAAATCAAATAAGGTAATCAAATCCCAACAAAAGGTTGAAATTGATTTTTTGGTCAAAAATAAAATTAAAGGTTTGATTGATGAAAGAAAATAACTCACTTGAAACTTGGTTTCAACATTTATTCCTACTATTTCATTTATTTCATTATTCAATTTTTTTGACTAATATTTCACATTCGTATTACCTCAATTTTCTTGTCACCATATTCAATTCTTTATTAACAGTTTTTTTTTACTACTATTTTATATTCGATATCTCAATTTTTTTCTCACATTATTTCCTTGGATGAATCAAAACATTAATTTTATTTTAGGCCAAAAAAGTATATTGTAACCTTTTGTTTGGATTTGATTTCCTTATTTGATTCATATTTTCATCCTGCCGCTCTTAGCAACAGGTTCCAATAGAATACCTACTTCTCTTCGGGCTTGAAGGCCGTCGTTCTTCGGAATTTCTTCCTGACGTTTCGCTAGCGCGAGTGGCCAGCTTCTTCAGAGGCTTATTCATCTCCGATGACTAAACAGTTCAATTTCTCAAGGCGTATTTATATTGATGCAGGTAGTTTGGAGTGTTAATTACTTCTGTCGGGTTCGGGGAATAATCATCATTATTAGTTGCCGCACTACCTGCTGCGATTTCATTAGTTATTCTTGTTTTCTTCAGAATCGGATTCCAAATTCTGTTTAGAGTCAACGCTTCTTCCTTTCTGTTAAAATTGTCCGCATGTTTTTGGATCTCTATTGACTCCCGTACCAGTTGGCTATGGTAACCCTGGTTGGGGGCAATCAGTGTCAAAGGAACTGCAGGCTGGGGCAAACCGACAAATCGGCGGTGGCGGAACACGCATTGAGTGAGGGTGACCACAGGATTCTGTTCGAAAATGCACAACTGATTGCTCCCAAACAGGGTTACCATAGCCGACTGGTACGGGAGGCAATAGAGATCCAAAAAACATGCGGACAATTTTAACAGAAAGAAAGAAGCGTTGACTCTAAACAGAATTTGGAATCCGATTCTGAAGAAAACAAGAATAACTAATGAAATCACAGCAGGTAGTGCGGCAACTAATAATGATGATTATTCCCCGAACCAGACAGAAGTAATTAACACTCCAGACTAGCTGCATCAATATAAATACGCCTTGAGAAATCGAACTGTTTAGTCATCGGAGATGAATAAGCCTCTGAAGAAGCTGGCCACTCGCGCTAGCGAAACGTCAGGAAGAAATTCCGAAGTACGACGGCCTTCAAGCCCGAAAAGAAGTAGTTATACTAATAACCTCAGCCGCGAAAGTCTCAACCATTTTGTCAGGTTCCAATAGAGTTTATAATATAGACAATGGAAGTCCGAACTATTACTATTCAGATCCAACTTCATTGCATAATTTATCGAATGAATCAAGTATCATTCCTCTGTAAAACCAGTGATCACGTGATACTTGTGAAAATCAAGTATCTGCTATCGTGTTTTGGAAAGAGAGTTTCTCTGAAATATTTCAGAATATATCGCTAAAAATACTGAGATGATAAATAATTGTAGGGCCTAGTTGACCATGATCATTCATTTAATCAATATCCTGGATGACATGAACTTGATAGGGGACAGTCGAAAAAGAAAGGTTTCATTTCCAACAGGAGGTACCCAATTACAGAAAAGCTTACATCTCTTCTCTAACTACTCATCTTTCAACAATTGCAAACGAGGTGTTTATCCAAATAAAAAACATTACGATTTGTATGGAGTATCATTCTTTTTTTGTCTGAGGAAATCACATTGATTTTGTGAAGTACTGTGATAAATCCCTCTGTTTAGATAAAATTCGTCATTTTAAAATTCAAAAGCTTCAAAAACTTTCTTTGTATTGGTTCGATGTCATTGATTTGATAATCGAGGAAGGGATTCCAAATTGAAGTTCTTCACTCTCTTACCTGGGCGGATATATGACTTGAAATGTATTCCTGAATCTCCCAGAGTTTCTGTAAATGAATCCTAACATTCTATCAGCTTGACAACAGTTCGAAAGGGTAACTACGAATAATTGTCTTATCTGTCCATTTTACTGATGGAGGGTCCTGTAAGTAATCCTAGTACCGGTTCAACACCTCTCACATTCAGTCCTAGAAGCTGATTAGCTTTTTTTTAGCAAGAGGCTATAGTAAACCTTTTTTTTTCTACTTGTTGAAATTGCACTTTCGTATGACATTTTGAAAGTCCACATGATTGAGGTACAAAAAAAAAATTTTGATTTTTTTACATTATAACTTATTGTATTTGTTTCCCTTGCGACCTGGTGCCCACTTCAAAGTTCATTTTTCTATGCCTAGAGTTTTCAATGCTATTAGGCTGTCTGATAAGGCTCTATGGTTGATATTTATTCCTGAGTTCACAAGTCGCATATCATACATTTCTGCATTGAATATAGTGGAGACATATACTACAGGGATTTTGAGAGCCGGGATCTGGCCCATGTTACCTTCCTTCACCCTTCTTTAGTGTCTAGTTGTCATGATATCTTTGGGTTTGGATATGGATTTTAATAGACCCATGTTTACATGAACTTTTTGTCTAAGAATTACTCAAAGAATCAGCTCCAAGTTGCTTCCACATTGATATATTTCATATGGGATTTTAAAATAATGCTACTTGCAGCGACTTTTTTATAGACCGCAGATTTTGACCAATGTACAAAGGAATTGTAATGTTGCCATCTTACCGACTAGTAACTATAGACTAATGATGACATATCGTGATATTTCGATTTATATATTTACTGAAGTTCACGAAAAAACATCAGTTTATATCGAACAATTCAAATTCTGACACCAGTAAACCAATACGTGTTCACATACATATTTGTAATGTTGCCATCTTATCGAATAGTAACAATAGACTAATGATGATAATTCGTGATATTTCAATCGATATATTTACTAAAGTTCGCGAAAAAATATCAGTTAATATTGAACAATTCAAATTCTGACACCAGTAAACCAATACGTGTTCACATAAATATTTGTAATGTTGCCATCTTATCGACTAGTAACAATAGACTAATGATGACAATTCGTGATATTTCGATTTATATATTTACTAAAGTTCACGAAAAAACATCAATTCATATTGACCAATTCAAATTCTGACACCAGTAAACCAATACGTGTTCACATGCATATTATCTAATGGAATGTATGAGGTTTCCATTTCCTCAAGAACAATACGATATCATTTGGTGAAGCCAAATAGTTAAATAAAACCAAAGTGATCGAAAGGTTGCATTCTCGTATTTCCTGGTCACAACAAATCGAAAGTATCATATTTCCTGCTGAGTACTTCAAGTTCACTCGCATATCGGAGACTATGGAATCGTACTGTTCGAATTTTAATAATGCAAAAAAAAATCACAAAAAAAAGATCACAACGCTGAGTTTGGAAAGCATCAACAAGTACTATCCGCGCTCGGCGTTGCTTAACTTCGGATATCGAATGACGGTCAGTCAACCTGAACAGCTGGGCCATGCCTGTAAAATGTCGATATTTCCGTTTACTTGACAATACACGACAAAATGGTTAATGGTTAAAAAAGTAGTAATACTGAATACATGACAAAGTTTCCTACTCTGATGGAAAAAATAGGTCAGTTTGACTGGAATGTTGTAAGAAAGCTAATGAAGATTCATAATAGAGTTGACGATATAGTTTCTGAAGGGATTGAAATTTTAGCCGTTAAAATAATCTTCAAAACATGACTGATCTACGAAATTGACAAAAAATCCACTTTTGTTTCTGAACCATCTTTTGGTATTATGTATAAGTACTCAAGAAAATGTGTAATTCAGACTACGACGTACGTAAGAAAAGAATTCACTAGTGTCATCTACCCGTAGGGTCCATACTTTCAAATGATATTTCCACATGAGTATCACTACTTTTATTCGGGTTCGAAAGCCGTCGTTTTTTGGAATTTCTTCCTGACGTTTCGCTGGCTCGAGTGGCTAGCTTCTTCAGAGGTTCATTCATCTTGGAATTCACTCCGATGACTGGAGATTGTTTCTTCGCAAGTTGTATTTATGCCGATTCAGGTAGTTTGCGGTGCTAATTATTCCATTCGGATTCGTGGAATTGTCATCAATATTGATTACCTTGTTTACTTCCTGTGGGTTCGGAGAATAATCATCATTAATATCTGAAGAACTACCTGCAGTTATTATCGATTTTCTTAAAATGGGATTCCATATTCGGTTGAGGTTGACAGCTTCTTCTTTTCTGTTGAAATTATCCGTGTGTTTGTGGATTTCTATTGCCTCCCGTACCAGTCGGCTATGGTATCCCTGGTTGGGTGCAATCAGTTTTGCATTTTCAAACAGAATCCTGTGGTTTCCCTCACTAAGTGCGTGTTCTGCCACAGCCGACACGCACTTAGTGAGGGAAACCACAGGATTCTGTTTGAAAATGCAAAACTGATTGCACCCAACCAGGGATACCATAGCCGACTGGTACGGGAGGCAATAGAAATCCACAAACACACGGATAATTTCAACAGAAAAGAAGAAGCTGTCAACCTCAACCGAATATGGAATCCCATTTTAAGAAAATCGATAATAACTGCAGGTAGTTCTTCAGATATTAATGATGATTATTCTCCGAACCCACAGGAAGTAAACAAGGTAATCAATATTGATGACAATTCCACGAATCCGAATGGAATAATAAGCACCGCAAACTACCTGAATCGGCATAAATACAACTTGCGAAGAAACAATCTCCAGTCATCGGAGTGAATTCCAAGATGAATGAACCTCTGAAGAAGCTAGCCACTCGAGCCAGCGAAACGTCAGGAAGAAATTCCAAAAAACGACGGCCTTCGAACCCGAATAAAAGTAGTGATACTGAAAACCTCGGCCGCGAAAGCCTCAACTATTTTGTCATATTTCCACATGGTTCGCTAATTAAAAGATCTCTATAAACAATATGAAATCGTAGGTACTGCTCAAGTCGTAATCATGCAAAACAAGTAATACCAAAGCATGAAAAGAAAGATTACAACGCTAAGTCTGGAAAGCATCTACATATTTCATCTCGAGACGGGTGACGTTTAGAGTAGACCTAATCTCTCGGCTTCGAGCAACTAGACATAATTCCCCATTGTATAGAACTGCCATGTCTGTGTCGTAATATCAAGCAATTACGTGTATGAAATTGCCGTACAAAGGTCAGGGAATAGCGGGGTGTGAAGTTGAAGGCGGTAATGTTTTTGAAAGCGTAAGAGGTGATATTGAGGATTAGTCGGTGGCTTTTAGCGATCTTTTTCGAGAAATAATGCTCCCAGAGATTCAAGGGAAGTGAGTTGAAGTTTCATGATTTTTTGATAGTTTTGATAGTTGGTAAGCCATACGAGCTAAGCGATGACAGGTCCTAATGAGCAAACGGCACACCCATAAAAATACAATTGTAAAATTTAAACAAAGTCAAATAAAATAATTGGAATGATTTCTTCAGATGTTTCGAATTATACCTAAGTGGATTGAATGTCAAAAATACCTAGAATGGATATTTTAATGTAATGTTAACTTCCCATCATCCTCACACGCGAAATAATCCCTGAGGAGTTGTATTTAAACGGAGAGAGCTAATAGGGATACGGAAGATTTTTGGAAATACTGTTATAAGGAAGTAAGCTGTCGGCTGAACATCCAACAGCCCATTGGACTGCCTGGCAGTCGAATATTCAGCTGACAACTAACTTCTTGAAAAGTAGATTGAGGTCAAGCAATGCTCCGAGCAGCCATGATGTGGATGGGCACCGAGTCTAACAAATTTTTACTCATCATCCTCCTCTATACTGGGAATCATACGCTTAAAAAAAAACTAGTTTTTTCGTTCCTATCGGGAAGTCAGCTGAATTAAAAAATCCATCTGAAATATTTTTTGAAGAATTTTTTTCTGGCTCGGTGGGATGGAAAATGCGCATTAAACAAACCGTATGATATTGATTGCCTGGATACCAATTCTTTTGGGTGGGGTGCGCAATTCGGATCCTAAATATTGTTACGAATTCGACGATCAACAACACTTTTGCAAAATATTGAAAAAAAAAACACTTGACGTAGTCAGTGGGCATACTTGAAGACTGGCGTTAAATCAAATCATCTTTTAAAATATTGAAACCCTTTCTCTACGCGCATAACTTCGTCTACGTCTATGCAAGTGATTTGGAGAAGATCACGCCCATCGACCATTCGCCCATCGCGAATGTCCGTGAAATATACCGACCGCCTTTGTGACTTACCAACCCCATTGTTTTGATTTTGAACTTATTGAAAATGCCCAATTTGGGTGACACAAGTAGGAAATAGGCTTGGCACGAGTATATCTCGAAAATAACATTATTTTTGACAGCAATTCATGTCAGTAGTGAAACAAGGAGAAAAACTACTATTTTTCATATTCTATGGAGTCCTTGATCCGTTTGCACTAACGTTGCTCTTACCATGTGTCGAAATTCGCCTTTAGATCACAGTTATGCCAGCTAACACAAATTTGACGCTTCAAAACTGAAAAACTCAAACTACGAAAACTCCTTTGGTTGCCGAAAAAAACGCCACCGGAATTATTGCTCAAACGTCACTGTGCTACAGAATCACTGATTTTGCTCTGACTTCCACAAACTTTGGAAGTTTCATCTAGATTCAATATATTATGGTTTGACACTATCCAGAATTTCTTTCGAACAATATATTTTCCAAACTGTTTTGAAAATTTTTTTTTTTGATGAATGGATTTCGATGAAATTCTAGACAATGATAACGCAAAACCTACTGAATCTAGTGGAGTAGATTTTTGACATTGAATACATTTCGTGTTTTATGATTTCCATTGTGGAAAAAAGAAAGTGAACTATACCCCTTTTCCAAATTTCCAAGGGAGCAAAAAACTCACTTCGAAAAATCTGATGAAATATCAGAAGAAACATTTTTCCTCTCTCTGTGTTCCGTAACAGCAGAATAGGTAAAATATCTTGGAACCCTGGTGTTGGGACTAATACCTCAAAAAGTTTGGGGTAAGACTGGCGACACATGCCTACCATGATAATAGGCATCATGACCTCTTGACATCAAATCAGTTCAGATGGCGTTTGCAACGAATAGAGTTACAAATTAGCCGACCAGTCGGCTGGTTATACACCGCTGACCGTTCGAAAGCCCATATTGTTTGTTTAGAATACCGGCCAAATTCCCCATATTTGCTTTCCTTTCATTTGATTTTATTTTTCATGAATATAGCATTAGATTTTGCTCATTTTCTTCACTGCTAGAAACAGAAACTACAGTTTCTCGATCGATCGGTTGACTATGCACTTCCAATTCCCCAACCCCAACTAAACGCGAAAGTGAAAAACATTCAAAAACGAGGTCTCTTCAAGAGAAATGGAAATATTCGTAAAAAAAGGTAGTGCAAGAATGTGTGAAGGTGATGATTAACGTGTGCTTCTTTGGTTTTGTGATGCAGAAAAGGTAAAATAGGCCTGTCTTCACAAATTTAAAAGCCAATAAATTTTGAATAACTCGTGAAAAGCACCGCGTTTTACTTCCTCATTTGTATTCTACACATCGAAATAAAAGTTTTTATGGGAACATTTGTTGAAGGTGGAGATATATGACAAAACTTTATCTTGAATCAAAAGGCAAATCGTCTATTTTATTCAAAAAGGAACAAATTTCAAAACTGATTCCATTATGCATCCTGCAATCATTGAGTGAATGATAACAAGAGAATTCAAACATAGTTCATTATGCTTTTAGATCATTGCGTGAATAATAATATATATTATAAATCACATGTAATATCCTTCTGTACTGCACATTGCAAGTCGTATCTAGGGCTCATTTCTACTTCTGGTAAGTACAAAAATCGGGAATATCGCATGAGTTACAATCTCACAAATTTCAAATCAAAACCCCTCAACCCTATAGGCACCACTGAATAAAAAACGAAATAAACTATAAAAATCGAATCATCACAAAACTACGATGAACAGAGAATTCAAAATCAGCTGGAAGTGGTCGCCATCTATCAGAAAAAACATTGATTAACATCAAATCATTTCACGATACGTAAAAATGACACAAAAGAGTCGCAATAATCATCCTGTCAAGAACAGCTGATACATTACGGAAAATCCAATTCAGTAGGCTTTGATATTAAAATTCGCTCTGTCTTTTGTGATCGTCACAGAACCCAATTCATCATAATTTCATTCCGTCGCATCTGTAGACGACAGTACGAACTTCTTGTTTCCAAACAGTAAAACTTGTTTTTTCATGAACCAGTTATTAAGTGGTGAGTATGTTATGTGTGGAATGAAAATAAAGTGGACAAATTCTTGTAGCGATGGGAACCGAGTTTGAATTAGTGCCCACCAAAGCCGTGAGATCCAGGTAAGGTTATGTTTTAATCACGTGTAGTGTTTTGCCGGTTTCTGGGAATTTGTCGCGGCTCTATTTCGGGATTGAAGAATAAATACGAGACGGTAATGTTCACTTTGAACTCCTGTCGTCTCGTAGCAAGACGAAGTAATTCTAGAAATGTTGACTGAGGTGAAATAATTCTTGAAGATGTCAACATTCCAGAGCCTTAGTGACGTATTGCGTTTGTTTTTGGGATCTCATTTCTCAAAAAATTACTTACTCAGTGATTAAAACATTAGGGGCAGCTTTGAATATTCGCAACTTGGGTAAATAATCGTTTATCGCACAGCACCTTGTTTTGAAAAATATTTGGTACTGTGAAACATACGTATTTTGGGCCACTGAACACAAATCTGCAGTCAGAATGTGACAGTCTCCCTTCGTTCTGATGTTATGGTTCCTCATTCCCCAGAGGGCATAATAATATGACGCCTTCTTTTCTGCCAAATAAAATCGTACCACACAAATTTTTTTTTCTTCAGGCGCCATTTACTTATTTCACCTTCTTCAACACTTCTTTCCGATCTATAAGCATTTTTCAATTTGAAACTCTTCTCCGAATTTGAGAATATGAATTGTTGGTTAGGATGAGCGATGCACGTTATTTTATTAAATCTAATTAAATCGTATCGAGAATTGATATTCGAGTTTGTAGTAAAAAAAATTCATGATTCGAAAGAAAGTGTTGAGGAAGGTGGAATGAATTGTAAATGGTACCTGAGGAAAAGAAACTTGTGTGGTCCGATTGTTGAGTATATGCAAAAGAAAAGGTCGAATTTGCCTTTTCCCGAACTTTGAATGGCTATAACTTCATAACGAAGGGAACGAGCTGTCTTTGGCTTTGGATGAATATTTATCACAACTGGAGTTACTTCATTTGATAGGTCAGTTCATTTAGGTATTTTGGGGCCCTATTCTTGAATCACTCGAAGTTCTGCGAATACGCTGTTACTAGCTGCGACAGATCTGATTGGTCTCCGCCTACCAATAACGTATACGTTGAACGAACGTCTGGTTCAAGAATACCCCCTGGGCCCCTATTCTTGAACCACACGTACGTTCAACGTATGCGTTGTTGCTAGGCAGAGACCAAACAAATCTGTCGCAGCTGAGCAACAGCATGATTCAGAATAGGGCCCAAGTTTTGTTTTCCTCCCGACGGGAATCGTGTCCAGAACACTTCGAAGCAGTTGCACATGTATGAACTGGACATTTTGACCGAGTTGACTTTCACTACATGTCTGTATAACAAACTGCTTTGAACTGTGCTGGACACGATTCCCGTCGAAAAGAAAACAAACCTGTATGTATACGGACATGCTTATACACAGCACACTCGTAGAGAAGTACACATTTTATTAAATAACCCATAATGTCTCTAACAAGACGAGGAGGAGGGCTTCATTAAGCTAATTTTGAATCATTTTTGGGATCTCTCCACGATATTGACCATGACAATGCAAATATTTAATCTAATTTCATCCTAGATGTTTTCAAAATGCGAGCCTTTGTTGTTTACTAATAACTGAATAGCGCAATTGCCACAGGTAACCTAAAAATATGCAAGCTATTACATTCTAGTGTCATCTCTGTATATACTAGTATATATACCAATTTTTTTTCATCTTCACCAAAGCTATGTATATTTTGATTTCTACGAAATGCATACATAGTGTTGCAGCTGTTTTTGAATTGTATATATAATTGAATATAATCATTTAGGATTATTAGAAGGATAATCTCTGGATTACTCTCGAATATTCACAAGAGGGTCTTTCTGAGAGAATATTCTTTGAGACATTCTACAATTGATGAAATGTTCCTGTGGATTACTCAATGAATGTCCTAAGAATGATTTTGTGTCATCGAAGAGCTAAAATCGCTGCGATAGAAATAAATCAATTTGTACCTACATAACGTCAGCAAGGGACTCATTATCTTCCTCTCAATATGCATTCATGTATCGAAAGGATACAGTTATTATTACACCTGCGATCCCTGTTTCATCTTCCATACCTCTTTCTGAAAGCTTTTTATGTTCCTCCGCGCCCGTAACGCAGTTACCGACTTCATTACTACAGCCATTGTATAAAGAAAGATAGTATTCCAATCCCTGTGTAAAATTCATTTGAAGCAAGTTTTCGCGCCATCTAGTAATTCGACGCCCGTACTAAGCCAATACTGAGCCCGTACTAAGGCGCCATCTGAAAGAAACGCTATTATTTTAAGGAACTAATGAAATTATTCTGTAAATGGGTAGATTCAGGTAGAGATTTCTGTCAAATCACATTTTAGCTGTCTGAACAGCCATTAATAAGGAGAAAAGAAGGAATATTCGGGGTCGAGACAGACAGTGCAGGCGGTATGAACGTAAATTGAATGAGAGGAAAAGTGATATGAATTTGAGTTTTTGTTTTCAGGTAGCTAATTGACATATTTTTTCCTTCCAAAAAATTAATTTCGCAGTTTAAATTCGAAATTTCCAATGTCACAATCGAAAATGCACAACTGAAAATATAATTTTGATTTAATTGAAAACATTCAATTGAAATTATTATAGGAGAAAGAAACATGGCAATTACTTAAAAAAAACAACAGGCGGTAGAAGCGAAACCATCGAGCGTAGCGTGCTCGATTCGGAAAAGGGGAAAGATGGTAAACGTTATACAGGGGTGGTTCAAAATTTTATAATTTTGCAAATTCACCCAAATTCGGGTTCCAAATGAAAAAGGCTGAATACAGCGAAGAGAAAAGTTTTCAATTCCATAAACAGATTTGTCAAACGTTAAAAGTGGATATTTTACAAGATAATTTGTTAGATATCAACTTGCGAACCCTATGTTCTTCTCTAACAGTTGATAATACTCTCTGAGTTTCATTGTAACATAAACCTAATTTGAAGTGTTTTTATGTTTGAAATGTATTTTTTTCTATTGTCTATGCAATATATTTTCACCAATATTTTTTAAATTTCATTTTCTAGTTGGTTATTATTGTTAGATGCTATATATATATATATATATATATATATATATATATATATATATATATATATAAACTAGATTTGGAAGTTCTCAGGTTTGCGGTCTGTTTACTAATAAAACTCGTTCGTTCTTTATCTCAATATTTCGCTAATGTTTACATAGCTTCATCAGGAGAAAAGAATCATAGAATTAATATTCCTGGTGTGTTCATTGCCTTGGGAAACTGAATCAAACTACTCATGCATGCTCTCATAGTTACTGCCTCACTTGAACTGTTTAATTTACCATTTTTTAAACTTCATGAAGATTTTTCAATAAGTCGTACCCTGCATTTATAGCAGCATATAATTCCGGGTTGGTATCACTCAAAACACGATTGCAGTTTTTTTTTGTATGAAAACGTGTGCAGATCATCGAATAAATTGTCCATTGTTACAACAAAGTCAGCTGTATTTCCAGCTGTACTCGAAACAAGTTCACCAGTTCTCGTGGATGTCATTATGGCAGCATAAACACTATGGCTCAATAATTGGGCAGCTAATTTGACATTCATTTTTTCAAACGCATTCGGGTCGAGGTGTTTCTCGGTGAGTTTCAACAACGCTTTTCCTGTTGTGCTCTTTTTATCTAGGTCATACACTTTCCTTATGTTGGAAAAGCATATGTACTTTCCATTCAGTTCAAAACTACTGTTGATAAAATTGTTTCTTACACATTTCAATGGTTGAGGAACATCAAAAAATGCATAATATTTTTTTTCATTCAAGAAAAAGTACTGTTTTTCTTTGTCAACCCCCAAATGTTCGAAAACTTTCTGATTGGTACGTGATAAATCACAAACAATGCCTATTGTTTCCAGTTTTGTTTCAATTAGTTTATCTAAGGCCTTCGTAATGATGCGTATCAACGATTCATAGCACACCCCATCATCTGATACAAAGTAGGCAATAGGAATTTTCCACTTGCTATAAATTCCTCTAATCATTCAAACAAGAGCCTGACTAGCAGGAGAAGATTTCCTCCCAAATTCGCCAAGATCCTCGAAACCTTCAATGGTGTCGGTTTTTCTATTGTACTCAAGACTCCTCTTAAGAGACATTTCATCAAACATTAAAATGCACTTCTTTTCGTAAGGCAGCATTGTATCCGCCTTCAGAGCAATATTCATGATTTTTTTTTATTGAACCCAGGTTTGCAGCGGAAATTGGTAATCCATGATTTCGAAGTTGATACTGCAGGCAACGTGAATCCTGTTTGACGTAAATATCTATACGTTTTAGTTCCTTTATAAAACAACGATAGGGCAGTGTTTTTTTCAGTAGCTGACCATGGGGATTTTAGTTTATGTTTCAACTGCATATTCAAAAGAGATTTTGTGAAGCGTGTTAAAGCTCTTTGTCCATACGAAATCTTCGCAGAAAGTTGCACTTTAAGTTTTTTTCTAGCAGTTCTCAATTGGGTATTCGGGTTATTAACTTTTTTTCTGGAATTCTTCAGTTCTTCTTTCAACCGTTCATTTTCTTCTTCTAGTGAACGCTTTCTTTCTTCACTGCCTGTAGAACAAGGTGGAAGATTTTGCAACTCTTTCAACCGATTTTCATCTTCGTTGTTACTGACAGAACTATCAGAAAGATCTATGTTGACATTTCTGGAATTGGCACAGGAATTTCTACTTGACTGACCTGAAAATGTTTTTGAAATTGGAATAACATTGATTTGCGTCAATCCATCGTCCACATTTTCCTTCTCCCTCTCGCTTTCTGAACTCGCACTACTGATGTAGCGGACTGGCACAGCAGTAATAGGCAAATATTTTGATTGATTAAACATCTCATCGAAATGGTTGCTACAAATCTGCTTATTTTTTAACGATTTTGGGCTTAGATCTGCTAAGGCCACATTACCTGAAACAATAAACATCGGTATAGGTTTAGACATGCCTATTTCATAATTATACCTATACAAAAATATTTTGCTCTATGAGATCTTGCAATGAAATTTTAGAATTGAATTTAATGTGGTGTTAATGATAAATCACCCGAGTAGGATCTGACCTCTTACTTAGTCCACAGTTAAAATAAGCACACTTATTTCCAGCCATTTCTGAAAAATTGATTAATTGATATTGATAACATACTCATTATATTTACTTCTGCAAAATGTTCCCAAAGTGACCCAAAGTAACCCTCGAATAATCACCACTTGGGTCAAAACATTGAAGAGAAGGTCAACTACCTGGGCCCGAATTACATGCGGGTACCAGAGACCACAGGCGTAGCCAGGTTTTAGAATCGGAGGGGGGAGTTCAAGATAATAAAACGACAGTGGTGGTGCTGGTCGGGCAGGATAAAGGAATGCAAACCACATATTTTAATGTAGGGAAAGTAGTGTAATGCATGAGATATACCCCACATCTTCATTTTAATTTTATGAATGTCTAAAATAATATTTAAATCTTTTCGAGGGGGGGGGGTCAACCCCCCAAACCCTTTCACTGGCTACGCCCTTTGGGCTTCTTTGTCCTTATCGATACAGGATTAACGATGAGTCATCGAAAAATTACAAGCTGTCCTAAATGTGTTTCGAGAACATTCCATAAATACTGGATGAGAAAGTAATAACTAAGAATTACAATAAAAAAAGTAAGGTAAAACCCCAAGCGGATGCATATTTTACACGACTAATCGATAATAGAGTTATGAAAAGACTCAAATTTCCTAACCCAGAATACAATTCAATTCCACATGCGATCTTTTTTATGCTACAGGAAAAGTATACTTTTGTTATCGCATACACTCCAGAATCGGCTCATTGTATCTTTTCATAGAGCCATCAGAAAAAGACTAGATAGATAGATATATTGTAATATAGTATTCACTTACCTTGATTTTGGGAAATTTTGAATACCGAAGGAATCCAATTGCAACAATTACACACGAACACGATATGAACTGTTATAGATGACAGCAAAGTATCTAATGTTTACTGTACCCACCATGCCCCCATCCGGGGTTGAACGCCCAGGATGACGTGATGCCATATCCAGTTGCCTGGATACAAGACCTCGCCGTCCTCCATTTTCCTTTCCACCCCCGCCCTCTCAGGAGCGGACCTCAACCTGCTGCTGGGCACTTCAGCAAGATTGATATCTAACCCGCTTCGGTTGGAAATCAGCCTTTAGGTGCTATTGCTTCCTCTCTATCTGTTACTTTGGTTTCTACCTGACTCTGCTGCGTTGCAGTTTTTGCATGGTGGTCCCCCCGACCTCTCCGGGACAGTTCTCGCCTGTCGCGGATCGGTTTGTGTTCGCGCGCGATGTCTGTTTGTGTAGTGTGGAGTGTACTTACCCGAGTCGCTGGTGCGACTCATACTCACCTAAGCCGCCGGCGGGCGACTCTTGGATGTGGTCTCAGGTTTATGTTTACTGTAAGTCAGTCCTCCAGAATTTATAGAAAATATATCAGTGCTTCCACATCATAACAGAAACGCCCCGTATACAATGGTATAAGTATACGGATTCATAATTCATATACCTGGGTTCGATAGGTAGGTACCTAGGTACTTATATATCGCCTAACGAATAACAAGCAAAATTCTTCTTCTTCGTTTGTTTTTTGGCGCTGCTCACTTAATTGGTGCAATTTTCCAATTAACAAGCAAATTCAAATCCATTGTATGTGATGACATTCTCAAGTATTCTAATACAAGTATTTCTAATACACCAGAAGATGTAAACTGCTATTTGTTTACGATAAGTCAACGACTGCTCGATAATAGAGTTATGAAAACACTCAAATTCCCTAACAAAAATTTATAATCCCAAAGAAACTCGAAATAAAAATCAATAAAAAAAAATATTTGAACTTTATAATTCCTAATAGAGATTTACATGTAAAAATAGTCGAATTAATTGTGACATTCTTGCAGTACCTTCACTTACGATATTTCTTATCATTCGACTCGCCTTCCGCGATAATATTTCAACGCGACGACAACGGTTTGTACAAACGGCTTAAACGCATTCGCGAATATTCGCATATTTTAGCATATTCGCATTCGCAAAATGTCTGCGAATGTTTTTCGAATATGAATATCACAAATATACAATTATTGGATAATAGCAGATTCATGCAATCAAAAGCCATTCATTTCTCACGTTTTTTAAATACGAGAAAAAGTAACTCAACTTCAAAATCAGATTTTCAATTATGGAATATCATCGACGATCATGAAGGTTCACGGTACTCCAATGATTATAAGAAGTTCGCATTAAGATTATGTTTCCTAGGCCCTAAAGTTTATAAGTATTTATCAGGAATTTTTTGGCTGCCTAGCAAATCAACATCATTTAGAGTCAGACGAGATTGGGGTATTAGCAATGGTTTTAACAATTTTATATTTCTCACATTGAAAATCAAGGTGGAAATGTTTCCTGAGAAGAACAGACATTGTATTTTATGCCTGGACGAAATGTCCATCATGTTTTATAATATCAAAAGCGATAAAATAATATTTCATCTATTTCTTCCATTATGAAAAATCATTTTCATTTTAATGTTCTTTATTGTTGGTATATCTAGTCTAATTTAAATAACCCCTAATGAATGTACCATTAAGTAGGTAGTAATATATATGAAAATTTCTCTAATTGTATTGAAATTAACTGCATGTGGTTTGTGCAATTTCATCAACTTGATGTAAATTATCTATTTTCTTCATTGGCATGTTTTCTGTTTGTACTCTGAGAAGTAATTTGGTAGCTTAAAAACTTCATGATCGTCGATAATGGCCACTACCATGCAGTGATGAGAGGCCAAATAGCCAGAAACCGGTCTACAACTGTGCTCGTTCCTATAATTAAAAGTCGATCCATCATTGTATCATCAAATACATATGCAGGAAATACTTCTGTGAAGATTCTGGCACTGACGCCTGTCGGATATAATCCAACGTTCTTCGTGGTATTAGCCAGGGGAGTAGTTGTTTTCTGATAGGCGTCAGTCCATTTCCCTACAGTGTAGGCAGACAGAAACTGGCTTGAACGATTAAAGTTTGTTTTACTTGATTTATTCATTTACTTTACTTTGTGCAATGAAGCTTAACAGTGAACTTTTCGTAGAACTCATATTATTGGTACTACAAAAAATATATAATGCAATGTAAAAAAACGAAAAAAAATATTTTTTTTATATGTTGTGTCACACGCTATTCAAGATCACTAACAATATTTTCTAGAGTGACGATTAAAGGTATCACAGAAGATATGGAAATATCAGCACTTATTACACTTCATACGGATGCGTTCGTATAAACTCGGTAATTCTCGAAACAAAATACAAACGAAACGCACTTCGATCGAACGAGACGAAATTTTAAAACTACCTACGCCTCTGCCTACGTAGACCTGTTGATGGAACATTTGCATCCAATGCCATCTTTATAGCATTAGTTAGGCGCCATCTGTTATTGAGAAGAGTCGGTTTCCAAAGCCGAGAAATCACAATTTTCAAGTTACGACATACAGTAAGATTTTACGACATTCACTAAGAAAAGACATGCCGTGGACATGGGCTCCCCAGCGCCATCTTTTGACTGTGTCCACCTCGTCAAATGATATCTCCATAAGGTTGTCCTACTATTAAATCATTATACAATGCTACAGCTGAAACTACCTAGAGGAAAATCCTCTCGTGTCCCACAAAAGGCTTGTGCCGTGCACTCCAATATGTTATCTAGCTCGACAAACTTGTACAACGCGATAGAAAATCGAATGAAAGTTTGGTGGAGGTATCCCATGAAGATGATATTATAGGACGGAAACATTCGCCTTCCCCTTTTATAAAGTCGTGACTTTTTCAATAAGATTTCTGTTCCATTTTTCAATTCATCTCAATTCAACTCATTCATTGTTTATCAAGATACAGGGTGGAACAACGAAAAGTATGCACTTAGCTTTTCATCATCATTCGTAATTTGAGGCAAATAGTCCCAGACACGTAAAGTTTACTCCTGATGATACATTGTACACAATTTCTTTAACCTCTGCCTTCAAACCCCTATCGAGTAGTGTAACAACCCCAAAATTTCAAATATAAAGTGGGATCGAGTGATATATCATCTGAAAATGTCCAAAATTATCTTTCCAATGAAACACTGTTCATAGAAATTCAATAGTAGAGGAGCCCACGATGCTTAATCGGGATTTACTCGAGCTTAGATGATAAAAAGAAAAAAATTCATACAATATACACCTTTTCATCGTTGGGGGAAGCGTCTATAGATTTTCAAAAATGTAAAAAAAACTAATGCATGTACATATTGTACATACTCATGATGGGCGCGTCAGATTTTCTGACGGGATGTTAAGTGAACCTAAAAAAAGCTCTTATATAATAATCTGACAGTTTGGAGGTGACACAGACTCGCGGCCGTTATTAGAATGTAAAGAAAAATTTCGTCTTTTTGAAATACATAAGCGCGTCAGATTAAGATATATATGGTTCTTCTTCACGCCCTAGACGTTGCAGTCTCATAATCTGACGATTATCTAGAGGGATTCGCCTATTCTGTCAATTTGATTTTTTTTACATAATTGAAAATTGATTGAAAAAGCTCAGGAAAAAGCATGCAAATAAAAAAGTGTATGTTTTGTAGTGGAATACTTGTATTTATATGAAAATAATTATAAGCTATTGAATTTTTAAAATTTCAAAACGTTGGCTATTCGTTGTAAACAATATCATGCCACGAACGAGTCTGTTTGATCAACTGTCATGGCAACAGAAACCAGAGTGGGGACGGAGTGAGAGAGCAATAGATAGAGAAAGAGTGAGAGAGAAATAGAAACGCGGAGAGGGGAATATAGGCATCACGTAGCTGCACGCATTAAACTTCATCAATTAATTTTTATTATTTCGGCTTGTGGAAATCGTCAGATTATATATTTTTTGTATTCTTGAATTACTCACTTCAAAATAAAAATAAATCATCCACGCTCGAGAATGTCGAGATGACGTTTTTTTACAACTTTGTAGTCCTCCTTTAGGTCACTCACCCTACCTTAATCTGACGCGCTCAAGAATTTCAGACTATCATTTTTTTTTACCAATCTGATCCTTTATCCTCAAAGGGCGGCCATACATATATAGGGCTCATATATGGTGGAATTACTTAACCGGGTACAAGGTATACCCCTGTATATTAATCTGCCGCGCTGTAAAATTCAAATGGGTTTTCGGATTTGAGAATTAGAATAACTACAAACATTTGAGAATTACGTCATTTTAACGAGATCATGATTTTTATGTCGAAATATTTTATAACAATTAAATTCTCCTTTAATCGTTTGCTTTATTTTTGTTGGTAAAAACAGCAGTTAAATGTAGGAAAATAATCAAGGCAAACGTTTATTCTTGTTTTGTCATTGTTTTAGTTTGGTCCATTCCATTGAGGTAATTCATCCCGATAAAATGATTCGTATGTTGCCAAGTTAGTTAGGATGTTTGTCAATAACTGATTCGCCTGTAATGTGAAACACCAACTGCAGAACCACATGAGAACAGCATTTTAGGAACGAATTTCAACAAAAAATGTATTTTCCATCACTACTTAAAATATTGGGTTAATGATCTTAACGCCGTTGTCGAATCAATTCATCAAGTAAATATCAGTAAATAAATCATTAGAATTATAATTTCGTACCTTTTCACATGATGTATCATTCAATCCCACTTTCCATTTGAAATTTTTGGCTCCTTGCTTGGGGGTTCGATGCATAATATGTTAAAGAATATGTACAAAATCTGTCTCACAATCAAACGTGTTTGAGCATTTGTGCTTTAAATCACAAACAAAAGATACTTTTCGTTGTCCCACTCTGTATCTTGATAAAAATAAATGAATTGAATTGAGATGATTCGAAAGATGGAACAGCGTTCTTATTGAAAGAGTCACGACTCGCAAGAAAAGAAGTCGAATGCTTTCGTCCAATAATATCATCTCCATGGCACATCCAGCCTCTTTTATTCCGACCGCAATACATCCAACAACTTTCATTCGATTTTCTATTGCGTTATTCAAGTTTGTCGAGCTTGATAACATATTCGAGTGCACGGCACAAGCCTTTTGTGGGACACGAGAGGATTTTCCTTTAGTCTCAGCTGTAGTAATGAAGTCGGTAACTGCGTTACGAGAGCGGAGAAAATTGAAAAGCTTTCAGAAAGAGGTATGGAAAGTGAAACAGGGATCGCAGGTGTGATAACTGTATCCTTTCGATACATGAATGCATAACGAGAGGAAGATAATGAGTCCCTTGCTGAGGTTATGTAGGTACAAACTGATTTATTTCTAGCGCAGCGGATTCAGATACCAGATTACACAAAATCATTCTTAGTACATCAGTGAGTAATGCACAGGAACATTTGATTAATTGTAGAATGTGTCACAGAAAATTCTATCAGAAAGACCCTCTTGTGGACATTCGAGAGTAATCCAGAGATTATCCTTCGAATAATCTTGGAAGATTCTATGCATAGTGAATAACATTTGATATGAATTCAACGCACTAGTACCAATCCACGGATGGTAATGCATTGGAACCTTTATAACGAATTTCAAATTTGGCGCCTGTTATTCTTTGGCATTTTGTTGGCAGTACTCTTGATGTTGCCGCAATTTGTTTGATGTCTGTTATTTATGCATTGGCAATTGTCATTCAAAAGTGACAGTTCGGTGTTTATGTCTTTTTGGTACTTCAAATTGGATAATTGTGATCAAAAACTATGTATTGCGATGATTCCATAGAAAATATCAGTCTCAGGCTCTTTGTAAAAATGCAAAAAGAGTTAAAAATGATCGCTGCCAAGAGTTGGTGACATCTTCGATTACTTAGTTATTTCGCAAAAGAGCGGGATAATAATGTCCCTTAGCTGTTAGAGAGCTTAATTGAATACAACGTAAAAAATTATATTTGAAATCTACAGTCAGATATTCATTTCATGGTGTTTCAGCAGATTTGAAGTCTAGTATGTATACTGTCAGTGCGATTTCTCGAAAGATTAAAGATAACAATGCTCACAAACCACCAAGAGGCTTACAAATACTGCAGTACTCGATATAGGTGTTATGCGTAACAATATTCATACTATGTAGGAAAGCAGTGACTATTTGCAGTTCATTAATATGAAAAAATCCTGATTTTTTGAAATAGTTTGGATGTAGCTATCAAAATATATGATTTGAACCTTCCAAAGGGCATGTAACTGTAGGTATTTTCGACTCCTTTCATATTCAAGACGTCACTTTGGTTCATATCCAAATTCCATAATTCTATAACAATCTGGCTACAGTGTACTTAACAATTTAACCACGCCCGTGATGACAACAGTTTTTAAATTGTATCAGCTAGATTATATACAAATAATATTCTCCATGATTATTCTATGAAAAATACAAAATAGCATTTATTGATTTATACGAAATATTCATGTGGTATTTTATTGTATTTTTTCAATTATGCATAGAATTCGGAAGCTTCGCCCAAGTATTCTCAGCTGTAATGAAATTCATTTTTGCTTTACAAGAGCGGATGAATAGTTTCATATATCGGAGGTGAAACATCATCTGAGAGGACAAGAGCTAGTTTTTGATTGTCGATCGCGGTATTGGTGCGAATGAAAATACTCTTAGATCTTGAAATGAACTGTCCGATAACTGATGGAAACCCATATTTAACTCAAAATACTGAAGTTTCCTGTAAAATTCTCGCTAATAGTGGACTTACAAAATTACCAAAACCATGATTCGTTATTCAGTAGCTTTTTCAATTAGTGATATAAAATGTATCCTGCATGAGGTTTTGTGAACCCATTGTTAGTGTGTATCGTGAAGGAAACTAGTTGATAAATGCATAGTAAGGAGGAAGCGAACAAGTTCTTCGATTTTAGATGAGAATTTATCCAATATTCCAGGAATATAAATCAATAATGTCCGACGGATATTGTGGAATATTCATGCTAATCTCCTTATTACCTTTCAAGTTGATTTAGAAGTTTTACCTGATAGGAACATACAACGTTTGCAGGAAGGTCCCCTTAGCTTAAGGTAAAGAAGGGTTCACGATTGCATTATTTACCGTATCACTTCAATTCATAAATGAATAATGGGGATAAAGCGGACGAGTCTTCTGCTGCCTTTATGTGTAGACTAGCATAGCAAGCCCACATTTCACAATATTATTCTTGAATTATTTCATTGTTATTCCTGAAAAATATCTGATGAACCATCGTTTCACTGAATATTCTAGAAAGGATCGGAATTGCCCACCTAATGGATATTCCAAGTGTAATCCAAATATTATTCTAGGAATGTCTTTCAGGCTTCAAACTATCTGTTGATTATTCCCGTTTAGTGATCAAAGTACATCAACATCAACCAAACTAATAAATATGAATACGAAGAAAAATATCACTGATTACCGAGTTTCTGTTAATACTTTCTAAAATTAACAGGTTTTCTGCCCTTATTATAATCTGGATTTTTGAACGAATATAACAGTAGGTCGTTTATACGTGAATATTTTTTGGATCTTCAATGATATTTTGTAGCCTAATTGCTTCATTTTCTATCGATCGAGTCCCTGGCCCAATTTGGATTTGAATATCCAATCAGCACAGACTGCGAATCATTCTTTTTGTACACGAGTTTGAGACAGAAAGTTTCTTTCATATAATTCTAAAACTCTTTACAGTCCCCTCAAGACTTCTACATCAGGAAATTTTGCAGTATTTCCTGGATTTGAAGCATTTCTAGTCATAAAACTCGATTCTGAATTCTTGGTACCATTTATTTATTAAAATAAACACAAACACGTACATCATGATGCACGCCATTTTTGCGCCAAGAAACTGTTATTATTCACAAGCATTCAAAAATATGCTTGTTTCTGGAAAGTGACCAATTTTTCACCTAGAAGAAGAAGAGGTCGAAAAAACACTTTGCCAACCTCTTGGAAATCTCTTTTGCTCAGATCCCAGCTAACGTGTACATATCAATGCAGTTATACGAAACAAGCTATGCCTGCATACAGTTATTACACACTGTCTCACTGTCAAACGAACAGGAAGATATATGTAGTAAGTTTCTCCCTTAGAAACCACAAAAGTCTTAAATAACAAGGACAATAGTCTCCAGACATATAACGTTACCTTTTTATCAGTGATTTTCTCAAAAACAGCGCTGTGCATCGCTCAAGGACAGCCCATTTTTATTGTCGAAGAAATCGTGTATTGAAATAAAGTAAAAATGTGAGACATCTTTCAACTTTGAAAGAATGACAATCGTGACATTTATTTATTATATAGCAATTCTTAATCGAAACACAATAATTTGAATTATCCTCGTCAATATTCAATTCTTGTTCATTTTGTAACATTATTTCGGATGATTGTCAATGAAATATCCTACAAACTACGGTAAAATTCAACATTCCATTATAGAAAAATTGCTCTCTTCGGCCTTCGGACTCCGTAAACAATTTTTTCTCTCCTGAGAAACGATACAATTCTTGGTAATTAATACACATTAAATGAATTTGGACATTTTTATTGATATTCCGTGTTTCATACTCATCCAATTTATAATGAAACGTAATTATATAATTTCGTCAAGCACGAATCCTTAATGTCTCTACCAAATACCTTTGGCAATGCTCGATTCAACTTCAAAGGTATAATTAATTTGAACGCTACTCATCTCCCAGTCAACAATTCGTTATGGTGGTTCTATTCCAGCGCGGATCTAGCCAGTGAATAAAGTGAGCTGTGCTACGATCTGGTCACGAAAAACCATTTGGACAAGGTTCCACTTCCGACATCTCTCTAATTATTGTTCGTTGCGAAACGAAGTCTTTGTTCTCTGCGAATAAGTCCGTGGTTACAGTAGTTGCGGATTTTTTTATGAATTCGTGATACAACGAGAGATCTAACTAGATAACATTTAAGGCATAAGGACACTTCCCATTCAGGTGTGGTGTGAAGAGAAATGTTTTCATATAGAATAATATAGAAAAAGAATCTTTTCTTCGTATTTTCTGGGTTTCTAACATACCACAATCTGAAAAAATAAGTATTAGTATTGGAATTTATACAGGTGGAGTAGGGTAGAGTTTTATCTACCCCGACAAGATGCTGCGTCAATTAAAACAGTTCCTATTGGATAGAACAAGGCCAATTAGTCAGCAACTTCTCGTATAAACCAAACCGCGTGGAAACCGAATCCGCTTTCGTTCTCAAAATTTATGGCAACTTCATTTTCACATTGGATATTTTTTACTGACAATTCTCGTCATTGATATTATTTGTCAAATAATTCGAGATCTGACATAACGTTTTGTCCTTCAGGACGATTTTACAAGTAGATAGGTACCACGTTATCTTCAACTGTCTTCGAATAAATTGAAATATACTGTTGATCCTCTAATATCCAAATTCTTCGAAGTAAATTTTAATGAATTCGATGTGGATATTATTATGCCTACAAGATGGAGCACCACCACATTACTTCAGTCAAATAAGAAACTATTTGGATAATACTTTCCGTGGTCGTTGGATTGACCATCGAGATCCCACGGAATGGCCAGCCCGCTTGCCAGATTTGACACCTTTAGACTTCAATGGGAAGCAAAAGGTTTTCGGAACTGAACCTGCTTTAATATTGAATATATGGCAGAGAATAATGAATATTTGTAGAAATATCGACGTTGCTGTGTTCGAAAATGTTCGACGTGAAATATCGGATAGGCTATTATTCTTACGTCAAGACGTTTAAGGCAACCATTTCAAGCATCTTCAGAACTGAACTCAGCGTATTTCCTCAAAGTATGAAGTTAAACGTCGATGTATTCCGGCAATTATTAAATGTTCCACCATTTTGTAGTACCTAGGTGAAAATATTGAATTCATATTCTAGGGTTGTACAGTATTCGTCCGGAGCTTTAAAATGGTGTATCACAATATTTCCCTTTCCATTCTTTTTCATTTCACTCCAAAGTATAGTATTCATGCATCAATTCATTAACCCGTTCGAAAAATGAAAGAAAAGGACATAAAAGTATTGTATGTCTGTGAAAATGACTCCAGCATGGGAGTGAAAATGTCCAATAGTTCAACATTTGCCCTCGGGTTAATTTACGAGCGGACTTTTTTTTTATATCAAACAAGTTGTTTCGATAAGATACATGCGTTTGCATAAGATTGGTTGAATTTTCCTGCGTCTACGTCTCAGCACTAGTAAAAAAACGCACGTACCCGTATCCACTGTAAACTCGGCCTAAAACGCGATCCATTCCGTTCAAATGATGTTCAAATAATGGCCTTATAAATAGCGAGTTCTCCTGCCGACGACAGCAACATTTACAGGGTCGTGCACAAACAACTCGACTCGTTATTAATGTATGTGGCATTGATTCATGACATCCACGACTCGGCAACAATAATCGTATTAACGCGATACGGATCTGTGCTTTGATTCAATCAATCAATCAATCAATTTATTAGTTAGATAAGTGTTCAATTACAATACAGTTACCTACATTGCAACATACTAACTTAGGTAACACGTCAGATGAGCTTAAAACATACTAGACGATAATGGAAATAACATTAAAGCTAGAGAAGTTGAAGAATGTCAGAATCAAAAAAATCAGTATTTGTGACTAAAAAATATGCAATATTTATAATAAATAAACAACACAGTAACAGACAAAACATCAAATGCTATTTGAAATAATCGGTAGACAATTCATTTTTGGAAAAATTCATCAATGGAGTAGTATGCTTTCGACACAAGATGGTTTTTCAGACTAGCCTTAAAGCAATGCAAGCTAGGGGCGGATTTGATACTGTCATCAAGAGCGTTATAAAGCTTTATACCAATCGATCCCGGATGATTCTGCGACACTGACAGTCTAGTGAAAGGTTGTTGGAGTTTGTACTTATTTCTAGTTTGATAATCATGAGTCTGTTCACAAGTAGGAATGTTAGTAATATTTCTTCTCACATAAAGTTATTATTCCTATTTTTATAGAAAGTGGTTTGCAATGTTCTCTCAGAGGTACTGCCATCATTAACCTTACTGCCTTTTTCTGAATTGCAAATATTTCCTGTGCCTTGGATGTTGCACCCCAGTGAATGATTTCATAGCATATGAATGACTGAATCAGACTAAAATATACAAGGTTCAAGACTTCGAGAGAAACAGTGTTTCTCAGTTGACGGAGTAGAAATATGTGTTTACTAAGCTTGCATTTTATGTTTTCAATATGATTGCCCCAGGTGAGTTTTGAATCAATATTAATTCCTAGAAATTTTGTGTCAAAGACTTGTTGAATAGACATATTTTTCATCTTAACTAAGTAGCTGGTATCTATTGATGAATTTTTTGTAACAAAATTGATCATTTGAGTTTTGGTCATATTGAGAACTAGCCCATTCAAATCACACCATTCAGAGAGTTGTTCTGTGGCATTTTGCGCTTTGTGAAGCAAAGTTGGTATATTGTCAGCGGATATAACAAGATTGGTGTCATCTGCATATACAATCGATAGAGAAGCAGCAGAGCAATAAATAGGGAGGTCATTAATAAATATAATAAACAGCAGGGGACCGAGCACTGATCCTTGGGGAACGCCTGTCGTGATATATTGAATATCAGAGCAGGTATTGTTCAGACATACTTTATGGCTACGACCTCTGAGGTAAGTCACAATCCAATTCAATGCTGGTCCTCGCACACCGTACAGTTCTAATTTATATATTAGTAGATCATGGTCCACTAGATCAAAAGCCTTACTCATATCAAAAAATAATGCCAACGTGTTGTGTTTGCTCTCAAGAGCCTCAGTTACATGCCTCAATAGCACATCAATGGCAGTGCCAGTGGACTTATTTTGTCTGAATCCGTTCTGACTTGGGCTGAATAAATTCAAATTTTCAAAATATTTATATAGTCGAATATAGTAGCAGTATTCACCTACCTTTGCAAACTGGCACAGTAAGGCAATTGGTCGGTATGAACCACAATCTTGACGAGAACCCTTGCCTTTGTAAATGGGAAGAATTTTCGTTATTTTTAAGACATCAGGAAACACACCTACCTGAAAGCTGTGGTTGATTATGTGACTCAGTGGTTCTGAAATGATATCAGCAATATTCACCAGTACATGCCCTGGTATTTCATCCACACCTGCAGATCTTTTCCGACATACTTTTTTGATGGTTTCTTCAATTTCAAAGTTTGTTGTTGGAGAGAGATATATGCTGTTCGCCTTTGATTTCATATGCTTAATTTTATTCATTGAGGGTTTGGTGAGACCAGAACTAATACTGGAGAAATGATTGCTGAATAAGTTACAAATTTCTTGACAGCTGTCAATGCAGATTCCATCACTATTGGTTAGACTTATAGCATCGCCAACATATTTATTTTGATATTCCTTAATTATATTCCAACATTCCTTCACTTTATTGTCTGCCACAGCTATTCTATGGTCATTTGAGGTGCGTTTAGCAAGGTTTAATTTCATTTGATGAATTTGTTTAAGCTCTAGATATTTTTGATGGAAAAATTCACTTGAATTTGATTTGTCTATAATTGCCATTTCATTCAGCATTCTACTCAATTCTTTTACTTCCTCAGGCACCCATTTAGACTTATTTTTCCTATAACTGGATGACACCTTTCGGTTGGGAAACACCACATTGAAAAGTGACATAAATTGGTTATAAAAAAACCCGAACTTCCCATTGACATCAGATATGTGATAAATTTCTGACCAATCAACTGCTGAAAGCGAGATTCTGAATGTTTCGATATTGCTCCTACTAAAGCATCTTTTCATTATATTTGCATTCTTATTAAGGAGAGACAACTGAAAGGTAGCTATCTGTAGTGTGTGATCTGACAGGGAAGTATTTTTTATCTGAGTGTTCAATGAAGGTACAGTAGAAAGAATATTATCAACACAGGTCGCAGAATCTCCAGCAACACGGGTTGGTTCATTTATTTGAGGTTTCAGGTTGAATTGCTCAAGCAAGTTCAAGAAGTTCGATCGAAGGTTACTGGGCTTCAATAGGTCAATGTTGAAGTCTCCACATACTATTACATCAAAATTGGTGAAACTGCTATACAGAAAATCAATACTTTTTTCAAATGCCTCTAGGAAATTATTGAAGTCACTATTAGGTGCCCTGTAAACTGATAGAATAACAAGTAATTTCTTTGATGCTTGGTGATTGATTGGCGATGAGAAAAAAGTTCAGTATGAGAGGAGTTGGCTGTGGATCCGAACAGTAGAAATCATCGTGATTTACAGAATCATAAAGCACGTATTGGAAATGTACAGCAGAATAACGAACAGCTTATGAATGACTTATTTTTGAAGTTGAAGGAAACGTAATAATATGTCAAGCAACATTATGATTACGTCACGGAATAATTAAACTGCTATACAGAATCGACTCCAATGACATATTCGGTAGAAGCCAGGACTTCTCAAAGTGCACCAATGAGAGCGTACTAAATATTATATTGCTTTTGCTTCAGTGGTCAGATGATTTGCCTTTGTATAGTAGTTCGACTATTCTGTGATAGTAGTTCAATAATTATTCTATGATTATTCATAATGAGTCATTTGTCATCCACTTCCACTTTGGTGGTGTTTTTACCAAGAAAATATTGGCAGTTTCTTCAGAAAATATTCATGTGCATAATAACTGTGATTGGATAAAGGGAGATAAACGATGAGATTTGAACCTTATTTGGTGTAAAAGTCAAGACTTTTTGGTGCTAGGGCAATTATTGATCTATAGAAAGTGTCCCGACAGGTTGATTTATAAAAATCACTACTTTCTGGATCTGGAAGAGTTGAAGGGTGAGCGTAGCCCACTGAAGCTAGGCTTTATTAGACTCATTCTGCTTCCTCCACGTAAGCAAGACTGATTGTTATGAAACTGGTTGTTTGTGATTCGAAATGATGAAAACGAAGTGTCATTTATAATTTATTCGACACGCATATGCATCAGGCGTAAAACCAAAGGAAATGAATTGTTTTCAATTGCAAAGAATTTTTAGCGGGTCGAATCACTTGAATAATCTATACAAGTCGAACCTATAATTGAGGTACTGAAGATCGTTTGCATGTCTGTGCCAAGCTTAATGGTAGGATCTAGTATAGACACGAGACTGTTTTCTCGATTCGTGTTCTACAAGTAGAATAATTATAGTAGGAATTGGCTTGTTTGTGAAGAAATTTGGTGCTTGGCATGTTCAACTTGAAATACACATTAGGATCGTGATTTTATTCACCGAAATTTACATATAATACACTCGATTGTGGATTAAATGGCAAAAAAGCATTTACACGCTTGTGTGGGCGTGTATTAACTTCTCTCTGATTGCCGTTTCTATTTCGCGAACAATACTTCACACTCTTCAGAAATTTAGAAACCTGCTCAGAAAATGACAGAAGTTGGGTAGAGCTCGAGTACTTCTCTGAATTTAATTCGATGCTTTCTAAAAGGGAAATCGTTTCTTTTCTGTGTCTGTATATGGTTGTTAATGGAGTATTGTTGATATTCTCCTAATAAATGCAGGTGTTCCACATGGTTCAGTTCTGGCGCCCACTTTAGTTCTGCTTCATATCAATGCAATGAAGCAGGAGAGAACATCTTGTTCAATACATAGTTTTGCGGACCACACTACTCTTCATACTAGTTTCTCTTCCAGAGTTCCCATACCAGCTCGATAAACAAAAATTCAGAGAAACATTAACGTCAATAGAATTAACGATGACTTGACTAAAATAACTCAATGCTGGAAAAACCCAGGCATGTCTCTTCCCAAAGAAAGCCGATCTATCGTTATCTAGTAAAAAAAAATTCATTGAAGCTTCTTGATTCCATTCAGAGAAAGGCAATCCGTCTCGTTGGTGATTCTTTGCTCACAGACATGCTCACTTCGTTGGAGCATCGTAGAAGGGTCAGAGACTTGTATCTCTTCTATAGATATTTTCACGATCGTTGCTCTGCAGAATTGTCGTCAATCGTTCCACTCTTGGCAGTATCTACACGGATAACCCGACGAGTGCAGAATCCCCACTCCCTTATTGTTTTTAGCTTGGAAATCGAACATCTCTTGCTCAGGAATACTTTTTCAATAAAACAGCTGAACTTTGAAACTCCTTTCCGAGAGAGATTTTTCCTGAGGCTCAACAATTTCAAAAATTCGAAGTGAATGTTAATTTGTATCTCGTGTCCCTCGATTCACGCGGTGTTCTTTGAAATAACAGGCTTCACTTTCGTGTGAATCTGCATTAAAAAAAGTACCAATCCCTTGATAACTCCCTATGATCCATCTTTTGAAGTAATAAATTTTTTCGACCAATATGCGAGTCTTCTCTTCTGAATTCTTTGTTTTCCACTTCATTTCTTCGAGTAAGGGAAATTTATTCCAAAGGACCAACGGTGGATTGGTTTCTTGTAGTTGAGTAGTATTGCGAAAAGTATATTCCGACAAAAGCGTAAACTGTGAATGAATACTGAAAGAAACAAGAAACTCTTTTATACAATATGGTACTTTCATTTCCCATTTATTCACGTTTTAACAGAGGAAAAATGCAATACACGTGTTCCGTTATACAATGCTCCCCTTAGGTAGCAACACAACTTTTTCATATTCCTTTAGAAATTGTTTCCCGTTTGTAGAAGTTGGTTATGAAGTTTGTTTTCGTATATAGCGATGCCTGTTTGAACTTCACTATTTACCGCATTACGATTTCTTTTACAATTTACATGACTCACTCTTGTTATTGCTTGCTTTATATATTTGCAATTATTCTCAACCCGAAGAGTGGCACCAGTTACCCATTTACCAATCGATAATAATAGTATAATTATACTTCTGTTATTCACCAGAATAAGTATATTACATACAGGAAACCCAATAGGTAAGTAGAGTTTTACGGTGAACAAAAAGCAACTCTGGTTCAGAGAGTGAAAGGCTTCTTTTCCCTTCTGTTCCTCCACCATCGCCAATAATTAATACGCTTGACTTTGAGATGACTGGCGAAAAGAAGGAAAATCGAAAGAAAAAAGAATTGATAAAGAGAGAAAGACAGAAAGATTACAAGAGAGGGAGAGAGAAGGACCCCCTCCCTTCTCTCAAGTGGTCTGAAATTAAGCAAATCATTTTGCTGGTTTCGTATTGTGGAAAATATTAACTAATGCAGAAACTAGAATAAAAAAGACAGTTATGAGTTGATAGGTCAGTAAAAGAAGAGGTGATTGTTTATTATCATATTATATAGGTACATTATTCAAGATTGGGATCAATGAAAACAGAGGTGAAGAGCTAATGAGCTAATTTGGTTGGTTTTCCAATGAAGTAGATTTTTATTTCATTTCGAAAGAGTTCACGGTTAGTGAACATTACAGGGCTTCCCTTTCGTGTGAATCTGCATAATTAAAAGCCTAGAGTAAACAAATTGCTGATAACGGTAGCCGCGTTGTAGCTGAAAGATCGTTTGAATCTTTCTTTTTTGTGTTTAGAATTTCAAGACTTTATAAAACATACAGCCATATGTAGATTACGTCTATTATACGTATTTAACCAACCAAGTTCTTTGTAGAGAAAATTTCAGAATCGTCAGGGTTGTAAGAATGAGGTTGGTAATCGCACGTTAAAAGGTAAGGCCTCGTTGATCCATGGCTCGCACAAGTTTCGACTTCTGAGGGTTGACATTCGTCAGCTAGTTAAGGGAAACGAACAATTTTAGAACAATTTTTTAGAACAATTTCAATAACGTGATTGAGCAATCGAAGCTAAAGTGAACATGACCCTTCTGACGTAGTAGAAAAGGTAATGAAATGAAATCTTCTCAGAAAGGATATGGTTTGATTCATCAAGGCAATAGAAAATATTTTATTCATTATAATTTATTTTCAAGTGTGCTAGGTGAGACAGAAAATAAATGCGAGCAATCTGGTACCTGAATTAAGAACGAAGGAGTTCGAAGGAATGCAACCAAAAATACATTGGTCGATGTCAGAAATCTGCAGAAATTCATTTTGAAGATAATTATGCCCATAGACCAGTAGCATTATGCTGATGGTCACATGCTACGTGATAGTAGTATGCATGGTGACAGATGACGCTACTCAGTCATATTTCAAAAAGACAATCGAGATTACTTAATAGTGAGTATATACTGATTAGTAGGATAACGAGTTCCTTACAATTTTAACTCAGGAAGAAATTCCTCTAATCGTTAGTTTTCAAATCAATATCAGTAACTTATAACTTCGATTCCTTCTCTTGACTTTGTTAGCGAATAACTCGTCGACTTTCGGTGTATTCTATCTCTCTTTGGAGTGTCTAGAGACTCAAAGTGGACTTATTCAACAATTATTTTCAGTTCAACTTACACTTCTACTACGAAAGCCTCATTTTCAGTAGACCATTTTATATAACAACTTTTGCGCTTTAACTTCAGTATCATAGAATCCGTCTCCTCAAAGTGAAAGTGTAATTTTCTATTACGCTATAAGGTAGACACGATTAAATTTCCACAAAATTTATTGTCTTCGCGACATGTTTCGGTACACTGTACCTTTATCAAGCGAATGTATTTAAACACTAAATTATTCTTCGCTAAAAGCTCCTTAAATATATCAGGGCCTACTCTAATTATCTATGATTCCTAGAATAATACCACTGACAATGATGATGATTCCTAACTGATGCTGATAACTGATACTGATTCCTAATAATAATTATGATATCGGACCATAGTTACTACTTATTGATTGAATAAGTTCAACAAAGGGGAACTATTGAGATCCAATTGATCATTTAGCAAACAATTTGAATTTTTTAATTTATTGATTTCCAAAAATTCTAAATAATTAAGTCTAATGCCCTTATTTTCAACATGCAGAATTTCGAAATTTTTATCGAAGTCATGGCCTTCCTCCAAAATATGATTGGCATATGATGAATGAGTTGTTTTCTTTTCATAATTCATACGATGTTCACGTATGCGGTTTTTGAATGGTCTACCTGTCTGGCCAATATATACTTTGGAGCAAGATCCACAATTCAATTTATAAACTCCTGATTTTTCATCTTTTATTGTTTTATCTTTGTTATTCTTGATAAACCTTCCCAACGTGTTATCTGTTCTATATGCTACTTTTAAATTTTGTTTATGCAAAAATGAAGCTACTTTTTCCGTAGCAGGTCCTGAATAAGTTAAGATTCTATAATTATTAAGTGGGGGTACACTTCTTGGATAGCTTTTCTATGTAGTTTTTTAGCAAGAATATTTTCTATTAATTTGACTTGATATCCATTGTTAACTGCTATTTGTTTTATGATATTTAATTCTTTGTTGAAATTGTCCACAGAAAGAGGAATGTTTACTAATCTGTGTATCATACTATGGTATGCTGATATTTTATGTTTATATGGATGTACCGAATTATTATGAATAGTGATATCAGTGTGGGGAGGTTTATGAAAAATAGCAAAGTGGTGTTTGCTGTTGGCTTTACCTATTGTCAAGTCTAAGAAATTAATTGAATTATCTGTTTACTCTTCATCTGACGGTTTGATCATGGGAAATCCGCTAAGTCCTCTACTGGCAGAAATTTTCATGGACAATCTGGAAAGTATAATTCATAAACATCCACTATCGCAACAGTTTTTGTATTGGTACAGATATGTAGATGACGTTATAGTTTGTTTTAAAGGCACCAACAGACAATTAGATACATTTCATAAATATATTAACACTATTCATCCAAATATTCAATTCACAATAGAGATGGAAACAGATAATTCAATTAATTTCTTAGACTTGACAATAGGTAAAGCCAACAGCAAACACCACTTTGCTATTTTTCATAAACCTTCCCACACTGATATCACTATTCATAATAATTCGGTACATCCATATAAACATAAAATATCAGCATACCATAGTATGATACACAGATTAGTAAACATTCCTCTTTCTGTGGACAATTTCAACAAAGAATTAAATATCATAAAACAAATAGCAGTTAACAATGGATATCAAGTCAAATTAATAGAAAATATTCTTGCTAAAAAACTACATAGAAAAGCTATCCAAGAAGTGTACCCCACTTTGAGGACCCATGACAATAATTATAGAATCTTAACTTATTCAGGACCTGCTACGGAAAAAGTAGCTTCATTTTTGCATAAACAAAATTTAAAAGTAGCATATAGAACAGATAACACGTTGGGAAGGTTTATCAAGAATAACAAAGATAAAACAATAAAAGATGAAAAATCAGGAGTTTATAAATTGAATTGTGGATCTTGCTCCAAAGTATATATTGGCCAGACAGGTAGACCATTCAAAAACCGCATACGTGAACATCGTATGAATTATGAAAAGAAAACAACTCATTCATCATATGCCAATCATATTTTGGAGGAAGGCCATGACTTCGATAAAAATTTCGAAATTCTGCATGTTGAAAATAAGGGCATTAGACTTAATTATTTAGAATTTTTGGAAATCAATAAATTAAAAAATTCAAATTGTTTGCTAAATGATCAATTGGATCTCAATAGTTCCCCTTTGTTGAACTTATTCAATCAATAAGTAGTAACTATGGTCCGATATCATAATTATTATTAGGAATCAGTATCAGTTATCAGCATCAGTTAGGAATCATCATCATTGTCAGTGGTATTATTCTAGGAATCATAGATAATTAGAGTAGGCCCTGATATATTTAAGGAGCTTTTAGCGAAGAATAATTTAGTGTTTAAATACATTCGCTTGATAAAGGTACAGTGTACCGAAACATGTCGCGAAGACAATAAATTTTGTGGAAATTTAATCGTGTCTACCTTATAGCGTGATAACTATGGATTTCCATCAAGTAAAGGCCACCTCAGTCCAAAAAAAAAATAATTTTCTATTGCGCATGCGCACTTCCTGTCGATTCTTCAGTAGTTACATAACGAATCACAATAATTCTAAGTCCCACAAATAAAAGAGGCTAACATCCTCGTTTTATCCAATCAGATTGATTATGTAAAATAATATTCAATGATGAATGCGCGTAGTTTCCACAGAAAGTGATGGTAATTTTTGTAGTGAAAATTACAAAGTTGAAGTGGAAGTGATGATTAACTTTGGATATATCCAAGTTCAATTCAAAATAGTAATATTAGATCTGCTCATAGAATATTGAGGACGGTGTCAGAAGATATGTAGAAGTTGTTGCACCATTATATTTATACTAGACTACTAGACCATTTCGAATGGTCATAAAATGTGTGCAAGTATTTCGATAGCTAGATAGATTGTTTATTTGGCTACGTATGTATAAATACATTTGTAGCATGTCTTAAATAGAATTTTTAGAACAACAAAGATCAGCACCACGTGTTTCCTAATTGTGAAAATGTGGCTTTAGTTTAGCATGTATTTCGATTACTGAATGGATTATGAATAATGATTAAAGGGTCATAATGCCCAGATTCTTGAACAAAGGGCGACATGTATCACGGAATCCTGCACCACCAATTATTCTTATAGCTTTTTTTTGAGTAATGAAGATATCAATAGCAGATATTATACCGCAAATAAGCTTATTGAATCTTACTTTTATACAAACACAGCTGAAAGGGATGTTATTTCAAAGTCATTATAATTATGAATATTTGTCTCATACCAAACTTTCCTCAAGGAAAATATCAGGGTGTTAGAGAGACACACCTTCAACGTTCAATATCCCCTTTTCACCAACAACGGTGGAAAGTATACTTCAGTATCCTCAAAGAACACAAAGGAATATATCAGCGAGCATTTTTTTCCTTCCGTCATCGCAATATTAGCTGGGTCCTTCAAGAAATATCCTTTGTTCTCGAAGGAAAAACGAAATCGGGGGAAACAGGGACGGGATGCGCCTTCTAGTGAAAAGCAATTGGCATATTTATCACGTTACCAAGAAAATGAAAGCGAGTAAACCCTTTTTTGTTTCCCTATAAGAAAATTTCATATGCCAAGACGTCGAGACTTTTGCGATATAGGTACTAGGGGTTATATTGAGCGATAAAAACTATTAGGGACTTTGTGACATAGGCAAATTGATAAAATACGAAGTCTGATGTGATGATAGAGTTGAAAATTATGAAAAGGCAAGATTGATTCTTTCGTCAGTTATAAACTGTATTATTTTACCACCGTTTTTTTTTGTAGGATATGAGTAATTATGCAGCAGTCAATGTAACCTCGTGTCGATATGAATTCCCCACACTCTCCAATCTCAGAGGAAGAATAAAAATAGTAAAATAGATAATAAAAATAGTGGTCATTACACAGCTTTCTGACGAAACTTCGTGCACCTTCCCACGTATCACGAACTTTTTTAAAAGTTGTTAGGCTCATATTTTTGTATGAACGGAAGACCCTGAGCCATCTGATTATTTTTAATTATTCATTTTCATTCAATAATTGAATTTTTTCTCATATACTTCCCCTTTGATTCATTTTGAGCATTTGCTATCTTTTCAACAGGAAACTAGAGAAGTGATATGAAAACACTTCAATTTGAGGATCAAATTCATATTACATTAGGCGAAACGAGAATTTTTGAAGTGAAAGATAAATATTCCGATTTCCCAACGGTTTTCTTGGCATTTCGTGAACGAAATGAAAGACTTTCAATGCTCTGCGTACAGAGAGGAACTTATTTAATTATTGTGCTTCCAGAAGAACGAATCAAACGAACTCCAGAAAAACAGTCCATGAAATATAAGAAAATCATTTGAAAAAATTCCAGGAGATCGGTAATGAAGTATTTTTTCATTGGGGTGATGTTCCGTGAACCAGAAGAGAGAAGATACATATAGGCATTCAAACAAGGCCGTAGCCAAAAAAAAAAAATCGAAGTTCGAATTTTTTCTTTGAATGTCGCAGAATCTACTATCATATCGTTCGTTCTCATATTCATGCTTTTGAATTTTCACCGATTGATATCGTTGATTTGAAAATGTTAAAAATTTCTTTATCGAGTTTTTGAATGGGATTACTCACAACTTTCGCAATTCCCTTCGTTTTTGACACAGCTCCTAGTTTCGAAAAACAAAGGAGTTTGAGCCATTGAAGGGGGTCAAAAAAAACGCCCCCTCTTCAATAGGGATTGGTGGCCCTTCAAACGTAAAGGACATAATTTGCCTTCTTCTTTACACAATATAACGACCGGAAAACACACGTTTCAATTGATCAGGTGACTTTTACTCTTTATTCAACCTTCTTCAATACTTTTTTCCAAATTATGTTATCAATTTTTCACTATAAAGTTCGGAAAAAACGGACGAAGATCACAATGCTATGCACCTTCATTTGTTTTTTTCAGTGAGAGAGTGAAATGAGGTGATATATGATAAACAAATATTTACCCCATAATGACCGTTTTTCGATTTTTTATTTCCTTTTTCTTGTTTCGATTCTTTACTCGTATGAGTTTTATTCAACTCTCTCGACACAATGACACCTGATATTTTCAAACCCACGAAGATAATTCCTATTTATAAGAATAAGGGGGATCGGGAAAATGTCGACAACTATCGTCCAATTTCAATTATCCCTACTTTCGGTAAAATTGTGGAAATACTGGTAAAACAGAGGCTCATGGATTTTTTCGAAAAACACCAAATTCTGAATCAAAACCAATTTGGATTCCGGAAGAATGCATCTACTCTTAAAGCCATAACAAAGGTTGTACAGAATATTGTGGATTGTCTTGAAAGAGGTGAACACACATCGGTGACCATGTGTGACCTTAGTAAAGCATTTGTTTGCGTATCGCACGATATACTTTTGGAGAAGCTCGAGTTTTATGCAATAAAAGGGGTACCACTCAAGTTTTTTAAATCTTATTTATTCAATCGAACACAATCCGTGTATTATGGCGGTACTTTTTTGGAGTTTCTATCAAGTATCTATCATGGTGTACCCCAGGGCTCTGTGCTGGGGCCACTATTATTTATAATTTACTTGAATGACATCTTTGATTATATATTGCCGGGTTTTTGTGTTTGTTACGCCGATGATACTTTCCTTATTCAATCTCGTGAAAATATAACTCTCCTCGACAAAGCCACGTCAAGTGTGGAGAGGCAGGCTGGAATGTGGTTCACAACAAACAAATTGAACCTCAATAGAAGTAAAACTCAACGGATCGTTTTCTCGTCGAATAGAAATATTTGCGAAAACCAGTCAGTAAAATTATTGCTTGGTATAACTCTAGATAATAGATTGAATTGGCAACCTCATATTGATAGTCTGTGCAGAAAATTAACCTCACAACTCTATCTGATCTGACGCCTCAAAAGTGCTATAGACTCCCAAACTCTTCTATCCGTTTATTTTGCACTGTTTCATTCACATTTGATCTATGGAATCCTTCAATGGGGAAATTCACCATATGCAATGAGAGCTTTTCGAATTCAAAAACGTGCTGGTGTACCATACAATTCTCCATGCAGAGAATTATTCAAACATTTCAAAATAATGTGTCTTCCTTCTATCTATATATACCAAAGTCTCTTAGAAATTCATAAAAGTAAAGCTGAACTAAGCCAGAACCTCAATTTCCACAACTATAGTACTAGAGACGCTGATCATCTGAGACCCCCTAGGTACAAACTCGTAATGACAGAACGTAATTCTTTTAATTTGAATTTTTATAATAAATTACCCAGTAACTGGAGAAATTTGAATTTTCTGTCCTTCAAAAATATTGTAAAGAATCACATAGTGAATAACAATCACTACTCGGTCGACGAATTTTTAAATAATGCTATTAGTGACTCTCAGTTATAGCACTGACCATTTCGCATCCAGACAGTTCCGTTCAGACATGTAGATTTTAATTTGTAAAAGTAGACCTGCACAATTACTATGTGTGGTATTTTTTAATTCTGTTTCCATGTGATAATGTTGTTTATATGCATATTTATGGTGCCCTATGCTCGTGATATTTGTTAATTATATATTTATTAATGTTAATTGTATGTAATTTTTTTTTGTGATATTGTTGACCTGCACAATAAGGTGCACAATATGATGTATATTTCATTTACAACTTCCACATGAGAAATTCTTTCTCACAACCCATTGTGACTTGCTACAAATGTATTTATACATAATGTGGTTAAATGAATTGAATTGATCAATATTTTGGGAGGTTTTGATAGGGCTGAATGGAAAAGACAGTGATAGTTCGGACTGACACATTTCTCTCTTGCCCTGTCAGTTCTCATCAAATTTATGAACATTTTAGAAATACCTCTAGATTCAATCTAGAAAATAATATCGTCAATGGCCATCTTTGACCCATTTCGCTCAGGTGAGATATCTTCGAAAATTAAGAAGTATTATATTGGTTGGTTTACGCGCAAAATTATTCTGAGAAACTTGTTTCGCTATTAAACTGTGCTTGTCACTTTTGAATAAACTTAAATTCTTCTGAAAGAATGTAGGCTTTCACGGCCGGTGTTGTAATATCGCAAGGTTTTCGGGCTTGAGGGCCGTGTATTGGAATTTTTAATTCCGGAGCTTTCGGCTACATCTGCGGCAGCCATCTTCAGCGGCGTAGTCGTAGGTCAACTCTCCTGTGCGAGTCTACTATGACTGGTGTTACATCTGGTCGCCACCTCCAGATGTAACACCAGTCATAGTAGACTCGCACAGGAGAGTTGACCTACGACTACGCCGCTGAAGATGGCTGCCGCAGATGTAGCCGAAAGCTCCGGAATTAAAAATTCCAATACACGGCCCTCAAGCCCGAAAACCTTGCGATATTAAATTCTTCTGATTGTTGGGTTCTCTGTCGACTACTCTATTTGTCTTATTTTGACGTTCTGGGCCATGCCTATATATCCCTAGATTTCGTACTGGAACATTTGACACATTCTCTAATCATGAAGAAAGAATTTTGGAATTTCTTCTTGACTTATTTCTGGCGCGAGTGGCTAGCTTCTTTAGAGGCTCATACAACTTGAGTTAGACTCCGATGACTGAGTCTGAGTCAGATTTATTTGATTTCGAATCAGGTTAGGTTAGGTTAGGTTGCCTACGTAAAAGCTAGAATATGTTTCACAATTTAGCTTCGTTCTAATAAATGCAATCTGCATGTCAATCATAGCTCGTATAATATAACTGAGTTGGAGTGTACACGTTAGCGAGATCAGAAAAGTGCTAAGATGTCGGCAAACAATTTTCCAGCCTCGTCTCATAGACCTTACAAAATACCTGGACTGACTGTCACGTCTCTTCCCCATACAAAATGTATTCAACCCAGTGGGGAATACATCAAAGGGAGAAATATTGAGAAAGATGGATTATTTGGTTGGCATATGACGTCATTTTTATGATTATTTCCATGTGCACTGGAATATAGGAAGCGTTTAGACCTTCTACGTCGGAGATCCAAAAAATCAACACTCTAAAGAAGATTTTTCAATCCGATATTATATTTCAATAGTCAGAGATGGATAAACCGAATAGGTACAGAGTTTCTCCTCCATAAAATGAATCAAATTCTACGACTATATATTCCCGAAAAATTGTGAATAAACATCGGTTTTCTGTGTAACACTCCACCAAGTGTTGTCAATAGACTGGAAAATTTGACCCTTTGCGCTATTTCACTTCCTGTAGTGCTATTACATCTCACGATGTTTTTTTTTGGTTTAATCGAGTTAATTATGGAAGATAACGAGCTAATTAATGGTGTTCATCGGAATGATGATGTACACTCCAGCAGGTTCGATCGTGTATGAGATAACCAAACTGGATATTCATTTGCATATTCAGTTGGGTACCTTTTACGGTAGTCACTCTTCTGGGAATAAAGACCGCACATCATGTCAACATCTTTCCGGCGTTGTTGGACTTCGGAGTGATTTTTAAAAGTACGGTTCACTTCACATAACTGAACGTTTTTCATGAATTTCAAAGGCATCAAAAACAGACAGAAAATTTTACTGATTTCAGTGCAAACTGACTTGAATCTAGTAATAGTTTTTTCCACTACCAACCTAAGAAATCACGATTATTCAATATTCATCTGATGAGAAGTGACACTTTTTCAACCTTGGTAAATACAGCGTCTATCTTCTGACAACAAAGTCGATTTCGTTTCAGTTTCTTTTGACAACTGTACTCCTAAGCTACTTAATACTCGATTTATAGTAATATTGTTAACTTGCTCAATAAACATGAAGAATGGCATTGCTTCTTCAGTGGAAATGAAAACATGAATCAATGAAAGATGCTGATATTTGAGTGTTATTAGTGAAAAAAATATCATTTGTACATCAGGTGAGAATGCTTTTCGTGCCTCAGGATATAAAATCTCACTTCTAACCAAGGGTGTATAATATAAATACATAATACATTTATTTCTCGAAACTGCATTACAAATATTGTCATTGCTGTGGATATCTGTGGATTCGTGGAGCTTTGTTTTCGTTTGAATGCTGTTATGGTTACTATATATATATATATATATATATATATATATATATATATATATATATATATAAATTAGTCATTGTAAATAATTTTTCATTTAAAAAATGTTGCCTACATGATTCTGATCTTGATAATCCCAGAAGCGCTCGGATAGCATTTTTTTTGTGAAATAAAGGTTGATTGACTATCAACCAGGTTTCCCAAAAATTCAATACCATAGCAGAGTATACTCCAATCCAACCTTTCATCAAGCAAGTATCGTAAAAATTTTGTGTTGGTGACTTGTTTCAAGGCCCCATCTCTTTTATCAATCTCCATTTGTTCAATATTATTGTTGGCGTGAATTAAGATGCTGAATGGTTTTTTAAGGTTCACTATCAGTTTATTTGCTGAAAACCAATCGTAAATATTATTTATTACGGTTTCGGACGTTTTTACCAGATCATTGATATTTCATTGAGTAGACTAGTATCATTAGCGAACCAAAAAAATGGGATTGATGGAAAACTCTGTACTAGATCATTGATATACAGAGGAAACCAAATTGGTCCCAATATGGATCCTCGAGGAACACCGCACTTTAATGTTCTTATGATAGACCTTTCCTTGGAAATCAATGAATTATTCAGGTTCGTATTTCTACGAAAACTTTACGATTCTCTACATAAGATTTCATCCACCGATATGACGTTCCACGTAGTCCATAGTGCTCTAATTTCTCTAGTAGGATGTCATGATCAACACAATTAAACGCTTTCGATGGCTTTCTTTTCTATGATGATATTGATTTGATTCACTAAATCGAATGCAGCTTCGCCCGTGCTTTTTTCCGTTCTGAAACCATATTGTTTTTCTACGAATGTACGAATGTGCATTTCCAATTAAAACAATACACATTAAACGAAACAAAAAGAAATGGTATACCCCGGAAATCAAGCAATTGCATGACCAGCTTTGTGAAATGAATAAATTGAGCAAAGCTCTAAAAAATCCATGGTATACAAAAAAATATAAACAATTCAAGAAAGAATATAGAGAGCATGTGAAAAAACACAAAAAAACCTAAATAATGAACGAATCTTGAACTCAGATAATGTCATGAGAGAAAGTTGGAAAATTATTAAAGAAAGTAAAGACAGTGGATCAGTAAGGAAAGCAACTGCTGGATTTCTGGAAGGGGGAACCTCTAGTGAACAAGCAAACTATATAAACGATTATTTCATTGATTGTAATACAAATCGTCAGGTACCAAACTACGATATGTGTATCGAAGGAATGCCTACAAGTTTCTTTTTGACACCAATAACACCCAGTGAAATTTTATCGATAATAAGGAAAACAACTGTCAAATCTTCACCTGGGTCGGATGATATTGATGGTAGAGCGATCAGGTCAGTTGCAAAACTCATTGCTGAACCACTGTGTTATCTAATAAATAAGTCCTTCTCACTTGGCATATTCCCTAACGTTGAAGAATCCAAAGGAATACCAATTTTTAAAAACAAAGGATCCGCAAATGATATAAAAAACTATAGATTGATTTGCATTCAAAATCAGATTTCTAAAATTTTTGAGTCAGCATATGGCCAACGGTTAACAAATTACTTGGAATGTTTCAAGCTTATTCCTGATATACAACATGGTTTTAGAGAAAAAAAATCCACCACAACTGCTATTCATGATATAATGAAATTTTTGTACAAAGCACTCAATAATAAAGAACATTCACTTTGTCTTTTTTACGACCTGAGTCGTGCGTTCGACACGATCGATCGAGATCTATTGCTGCTTAAATTAGAGGCTATTGGTGTGCGAGGAGTACCTCTTGACTGGGCGAAGTCTTATCTATCTGAGCTTACACAAATAACAGTGTATGACAACTCAAAATCGCAAACAAGAGAATCTAACCTAGGAGTACCCCAAGGCTCAATATTGGGACCCTTGTTCTTTATAATATTCACATCAGACATTAAAAAATACTGCAATTATCCTGAACAAATCTTACTATATGCTGATGATACAAATATTTTGATGTCGAACACTGACACTGAACAATTAATTGCTAATAGTAATGCAGCCTCTAGTGAGCTCTATGAATATTGTGTTCAGAACGGTCTGCAATTGAATGTGACAAAAACATATTTCATGCGATTTTTACCAAAAAATGCTACACCTAGTCAAAATATTTGCCTACATGTCAATGGAAAGTCAATTGAGGCTGCAGAAACAATGAAATTTCTGGGTGTAACGCTCGACCAGAAATTGACATGGGAAGCCCATATAAAAACTGTATGCTCCAAACTAAGCAAATGTTGTTACATGATGAGGCAGATCCGAGACTCTGTTTCTTTCAATGTACTCAAATTACTATATTACGGGCTTGTTCAGTCAGTCCTACAATATGGATTAGTTTTCTGGGGTTCCTCGCCACATGCTAATAAGGCATTTAGAGCACAAAAAAAAATACTAAGAGCTATGTTTAAAAAAACTGTATGCTCCAAACTAAGCAAATGTTGTTACATGATAAGGCAGATCCGAGACTCTGTTTCTTTCAATGTACTTAAATTACTATATTACGGGCTTGTTCAGTCAGTCCTACAATATGGATTAGTTTTCTGGGGTTCCTCGCCACATGCTAATAAGGCATTGAGAGCACAAAAAAAAATACTAAGAGCTATGTTTAAAAAAACTGTATGCTCCAAACTAAGCAAATGTTGTTACATGATAAGGCAGATCCGAGACTCTGTTTCTTTCAATGTACTTAAATTACTATATTACGGGCTTGTTCAGTCAGTCCTACAATATGGATTAGTTTTCTGGGGTTCCTCGCCACATGCTAATAAGGCATTTAGAGCACAAAAAAAAATACTAAGAGCTATGTTTAATGTTCATCCGATGTCAACATGTAAAGACCTATTTAAGAGATCGCAAATAAATACATTGCCCAGCTTATACATATTTCAAATAATAACCTATATTAAAGAAAATGAAAACAGTTTCGAGAAGAATGAGGACTTGCACTAGCACAACACACGAATGAAAGGTAGTCTACACCAGAGCTACTCACGGTTACAGATCGGCCAGAACTCGCCTGACTACATAGGAATTAAATTATATAATAAATTCAAATATATCTGTAAGCTTGAACGATATACCTGTAATATGACTAACATATCATTTAGCAATAAACTCCAACACTTTCTGACAGAACAAATATTTTATAGTATAGAAGAGTTCCTCAACTTTTAAAATGTATTTTTGTTTTTGTTTCCCAACTTTTAAAATTCGATTATACTTGTGTTTTAGATGTATGTTAATCGTCTGAAATGCATATTTACATCCCATTTTTTTGACTAGTCCGATAAAGATGCATTTGTCTTTGATCTTTGTTGATTGAATGTTTATGTATTTTTTTGTGATGAATAAATTGACTTGACTTGACTTGACTTCAATTATATTATTGAGTTGTAAATATGTCATAAGTTGATCTTCAATGATAGACTCAAGAATCTTAGAAAACACTGATAAAAGGGAGATTGGTCTATAATTAGTTGCCATTTTTACAACCGTTTTTGAACTACGGTTTGATAATTGCCATTTTCAGACAATCTGGAAAAGTACCAATTTCCAGAGATAAGTTTATCAGATGGGTGAGGACTGATTTCAAAATTTCTATACAATATTCGGCTACTCTTATGGGAATGTTATCATAACTAGAAGATTTTTTGTTTTTCAATCGTTTTACAACCATTTCAACGTCTGATTCAGTAACAGGTCTGAAAAATATCGATCCACTGTCTATACTATTTTCTATTTCCACATTTTTGAATCGTTCATCACGTATTTGACAGCTTTTAGGTGATGGCTCATCCAGAAGACACGTGTATTCTAAATTGATGGCAGCTTGTGAATATCAATGAATTATAAACACAAAAACCTAGTTACGACGGTAGATGTCATATTCTACATTTTGTTCGTGCGAGTTCCATAGACCGGTAAATAGCCTCTTAAACAGTAGAATAGAAGTTAACAAGATCGAAATTGAACTCAGACCTGATGTTTTAAAAAATCTCCTCCTCACTGAAGTGGCTATTATCAAGCAGTTTGGTATCATTCCACTAAAGAAGGGATGAATAACCAAACGCCTCGGATGGTGATATAATGAATGCAAATCCTAGTAGATGGAGGAGAGGATTTACAGTAATGCCAAGCCATCCAGAAGTGGATCTGTATCTCATTTCTTCGAGTGCATTTCTTTATTTCACATAATTCCTCAGACGAAATAATTCTGGCTATGATAATGATAGCAGGCGTCAGTAAAAGTATGTAGAGCACGCGCGATTTTTCAAATCGTTTTTAGAGTTATAGCCTTATAGCCTGTTTCGACGATGCAAGTTTGTCGCTACAACTCCAGAAAACTGCATGTGTTCATGGAATTCGAGAATGAACCTGTTTGGAAAGACAACTTCAACAAATGAGTTAGGGGAGCAATAATATCCTCGAAGACATCTCTCAAAATAAATCCTGGGATCTCATCTGATACAGCAGAATTTTTATTTTTTATTCTCCTCATCAAAAGTAAAAGAAGTTCTCTTTCAGAAAAAGGTTGCAAGGACATGCTCACCTCATTAAATTCATTGTTACGCTTCGGAGGACTAACTTTAGGAATATTGTTCGATAGATTAACAGGAGTTTCGATGAAGAAGTGATTGAAGAGAGAAGCTATTTCAGATGCATTCTCTGTCAATTCTCCGTCATTATTGATTACCATATTTTGGTCAGTTTTGTTATGCTTGTTCGATACTTCTGAAATAATTGTCAAAGATGTACGTATAGCATTTGGTGAGTTGAATATACGATTCTGATAGTAGCTTTTTCTTTTTGAGTCAGTAGAGATGAGTGTTTACGTTTAGCATTGTTGTATATATCTGCAAAATCTGGATATGTTTTTTTCAGGAGAAAAAGTTCCTTCATGTTGGAACTAGAATAAATGACAGATTCATCAATCCATTTTTTGAATTTATTTTTGTGGTAATAAATGCGTTTGGGAAAACATAAATCAAAATGATATAGAAACAAAATATAAAAATGAAGAAAAGCTTCATCCAGATCTTCTATACTTTGAAATGTGGTCCAGTTCTCTCTTTTACTGCGTTAGGAAATTCACGTCTACTCTTCTTATCGAAACTTCTCCTAATCTCAGTTGTTGTGGGAACTTTCAATTCAGTAAATAAATCCATTTCAAAAAACACGGTTCTATGATCGGATATTTCGTTATCAAAAACACAACACAGCCCTTTGTTATCAAATTTTATGAAAATTAGGTCTATTGTTGTAGATGAAGTATATGTCACTCGAGTTGGCCACCTTACCATCGGGCGCTAATTAAAACAGATAGTATTTCGCATAAAGAATTGAACTATATATTCTTGTGCATGTCAAGATTGAAATCCCCACATATGATGAAATTCAGATTAGGTTTATATAGATAATACAACACATCATAAATATTTTTAGGAAAGAACTGAACGTCTCCACAGGGGGATCTGTAGCAATTCAAAATGATATTTGTTATTCCCTTTGCCTTGAAAGATGCCGTACATATTTCAAAATTCTGCTCATCACAAAAATCATATAAGTCAATAGATAGTATTTGGATGTCCTTCCTTGCCCATACGCCAACACCCCCACATTGTTTTGTCGGTCTACAGTAGAAAGAGATCAGATCATAGTTAGTAAAATGGATTGAGTTCATTGAGATTTTTTTAGTCCAGTTTCGACCAAGCATAAAAGTTTTATTGTTCCCATATCATTCATATCACTCAAAAGGTAGTTGATTTTATCAATGGTCAAAGTATTAACCTTTAACATAAGTAAGTCAGGTTTGAAAATTATGGAACTGGGCGAATCACTTTGCGTTTCTCTATGAAACGGTTGACACATGCATCGTAAGGCCATTCCTCAGGGTCCATCGTTTCCTTGAAATTACTCTCAAATATACCTTGAATGAGGAATGAATGGACGGATATTTTGAGTTCAACGCTTTACAATTCACCTCCGGAAAACTTCCAACAAGTGACTGTTGTAAAGGTACGTGTCGACTAGCAAGTTATTTGCGACAGTTCTTGCGAAAGTGCTTTCTACAAGGGTGTCCACATGAACGCATATATTGAGGCAAGTTACTCTCTGCAAGTATCTGCGAGAGAAATCTCTCATGTTCTGTCGCAATAAGTATCAGGTATGTATACATTAGAAATGTGAAATATTCTTCTGCAAGCGAAAATGTTAAGTTAAAATGTGTTTGTGGAACATTGCTGAATGAATTAAGAGATGAAGATCCTAAAGCGCTTACAAATTTCCTTCGTATGAATATTGAAGATTTTAATTATCTTTTGGAATTAGTCAGCCCCATGCTGAATTATGAATTGCACTTTGTTTTTTTATTCTGTTTCTGTGATCTTTACTTTGTCCATCCCAAATTTCGGGACACAATTCCCAACGTGAAATTAGGTCAATTATTGTTTCTGACCTCGTCCAACACTTTTTCCCCGCCATTTTTGTAAACTATCGGTACTCTCGCAACAAATTTCGAAACGCTTCCGAAAGTTGAAATTTCTCTCGGACAACTACCAAGCGTATACACCTGTTGCTGCAAAAACTTGCTGATAGTCACTATCGCAAGTATATCGAGCTTGCCTATCAACTCTCTGGTGTGTTTACACTAGTCCAGAGAGCTGCTCTCGCAAGAACTGTGGCAAATAACTTGCTAGTCGACACGTACCTTAAAGCCTAGTATCGACAGTGCGAGGCAGCTCGCTGCGAATGCCTCGTGGCGAATGCTCGGCTTTGCCTCTGCTTTTGGAGACCGGGGTTGCTCGCTATGAGGCGTTCGCGTCGCGCAATGTAAGGCGAGCAACCCCGGTATAGTATTTTTCACAGTAAATGGTCTTGGCTTATTAACTGCAATAAACTACCCGATTTAATCCCATTGTGTAGAAAATCATCTGGTAAAAGATGCAAATGTGCTACAGGGTCGAACTTGAAATTTGAATTTTGCATAATGTAGGAGATATGCAAGTAATTTATTCAAATGTTACAATTCTATTCTATATTTAGTTCAGTGTCGCTATCGCTATCCTCATCTAAATTAATTATAATTGGCGCAATTGATTTTACAGAAAGGTACGAGTTTTCAACATTTATAATACGACTAACAGAACTTTCCCAACTCTCGGTAGGAACGTCATTCATACAGTTCCTAATTAATTCTACCACACTACCACTTGAAGTCGGAGAAGTATTTTTCCTGCACACGCTTGATTTAAGTTGGTGCCACATAAGCTCTATGGGATTGAACACGCAGTAGTAGGGAGGTAGTCGTAACACTGTATGTCCCAATTCTTTTGCAATTGTATCACAGACATACGTTTTTTTTTTAAGAAATAACTGCAGCACTTGTAAAAGTTTTTTTTTTGTATAATTTTCCTCAAAATATATGTCATTTGCAGCTATGAAGTTTTGAATCTCCAATTCCGTAGTCTTTGAGCCAGGAATTTTTTGCAATTGTCGACTATGATAGTTTGCGTTGTCCATTACTATAACGCTGTTTGGCGGAATGTTGGGTAAAAGACAATTTTTAAACCAATCTTCAAAATGCTCTGCTGTCGTATCTTCGTGATAATCAACACAGGAGTCCTTAATATTTTTGGCAGAAAGCCACATTGCGTTTGGGATCCAACCATTTTCTGATCCTGCGTGTAATATTGTGATTCTCTTTCCTTTATTTAATGGTGCTTTTGTTTTACACTTATCAGAGGAATCAGACCATCCTTTGGAAGGGGTGTCATGCGTGTCAAACCACGTCTCGTCGAGGTAGAGTATTGGCCGATTTTCAGACCGTTATTTTCTTATTGACGTTATATATTCAGAACGCCAGTTTATTGAACGTGTGGATTCCATCATTACTTGTCTCTTATCAATTTTGCGATATTTAAAGCCAATTGCAGACAGAGCTCGCCAAAGTGTAGTGAGGCCACAGTTGATGTGAGTTTCGTCATTGATGAGCCACTGTTTCAGACTTTTGATTGTAGGGACACGCTGCTCATCGTACATAGTGTAGATTTTTTGCCTTATCAAATCTTTTTCCCAGTCGTCTAGACTTTTTGTGACACCGGAATCTTTACGCTTTTTCCTTGATTCCATGGAATTTTCAACAATTCGTCTAACTGAAGTAAGAGGCACCTTCGTCAAATTACTGGTCACTTTTGCTGCAGCACCCGCGTTATATCCTTGCTGAAGTAAGGAACTATACACATTTTTTATAATGATTTTCGCGTCACACGATAAGTGATTCTTCTTCAACGAACCAGTGGAAGAAGCACTATTACTTTTTATCCACGGACGCCACATACTGCCTATTCTGTACGTTGGGGTATAAAATCTTTGCTATTGATGTCTGTAATAACAAATAAATGTTATGAAATTATTGCACGCCGTAACACAAGTGAACACTTCCAATGAAATACAAAGACTGAAATGAACAAGAAGTGTAAGCTGTAATCCTCTACAATCCCTCTCTGAGAAACAAAATTATCTGAATCCGGTCCTTTTACATTTATGATGTGCATCTCGGATTTTACAACTTAAGGGTCTAAATGGTTTTATTATAATCCTTCAGTCGATACCATTTATTGTGAAAACTACTATATCCACAGTCCGAGGCAAAGCCGAGCAATCGCCACGAGAGATTCGCAGCGAGCTGCCTCGCACTGTCGATACTAGGCTCAACTGATTGACTGTTGTCTGGGGATCCAATCTGTACACATGCAGAGACACTTGTTTTGGTACTCCTTTCACACATCCCGTAACTCAATTATTTTCAATGATAAGTGACCTCTTCCGTCTTTTCACAACCTCATTCCAGGCTCCTTGCGACTGAGAATTGAAAATTCCATACCCCTTATTGGTACACATGGGTAGACAGATCAGAATTGTGACGTTTCTGTAAGGTTGTTCCTGGTAACCAAGTATTCTGTTTTCTGTGATTGGTGGAATTCATATCCCACCTTGTGTGGATATGACTGGAATCGCCCACTGATCCGTTTTAAGGAACTATAAAGAAATCAGCATATTAACTGGTATTAACAAAATATGGACTTTCTAACAAAACTCCGATATCAAGCGTATTGATTGGGTGGCTCTCGAATTGCGATCGAAACCGCAAACTAATTATGTGACCGCAACTACAAGGAACAATAATTGTCCCAACACGCGTGGTATTCGGCCGACTCCTTCGAACTCCCGAATTAATCCCCATCCATTATCTGGAACAGCAGAAGTTCAACCACAATTATCCCCGACCACGGCGAATGTAAATTGTTGGTCGTTGCCGTGAACAATTTATGTAAAGCCGGATCCTTATCCGATTTTCGGAAATTCGAAGCGGCCCCGAAATTCGTATGTAAGAGCTTGAACCGAACCTATGACAAACGGCATACGAAGTGTCACCCTGGGGCGATATTTCGGATAGCAAATTGTTGGTATGGGTAGGATGTAACGAATTTGGTTAGTTGGATGCAGTTTACTGGATGATGAAATAAAGAAAGTGGTATTGAGAGTTTTCTGAAGACAATTCAACTCATGTATTAAATATCTCATAAGCCGCCGTGATTTTGTCAATATGAAAGCGAAAAAACTCTGCCCTATGTTTTCCAGCTACAAAACGGAACTTAACTCTTGACAACCAGAATTGTAAAAAAATCTTCGACGGCGCTTTTGTTAATTTTTCACTTGCGTTGTCGAAAGAATTGTGTTTTTAACAATTGTACTTTTCCGTTGAATTGAATAAACGAAACTGAATTCATTGAATTTTCCTAACGAATTACACTCGAGCTTTTTTTGTCGAAGAAAACTTGACATTTATGATTCGGGTTTAGATGTCTTCCGGCAACTCAAAAAACTGCCAGAAAAAATTACTCGTCCTACGGACTCGTAACTTTTTCAGAGGCAATTTTTTTCGTTGAGTTGAAAAAAATTCTCATCGAAATTTCAAGTTTACTTCGACAAAAAAAAAACTCTTGTAATTATCAATGAATCAAAATAATAATTCGTCCATATTTCTACTGAAGAGTTGAGGACGGATGTGGGTCCATTTTTCAGAGGGGGGGGGAAGAATTCTCCTCTGAGTGAAACAATCTTGTCTGGGTTCAGAATGATTGTTATCTTAAGGGGTTATTCTGCTAAAAAGTTTGAAAAGTGAATATAACTGTAATTGACAGTAGTTGCTTTTCAATATTAATGGTCTGAATTGAATGCTTATATTTCTCCAATATATTTTCATCCTCGAGGGTATAAGATTGCACATTTTTTTTCGTTCTGCCTACCATCAACAACATGTACACCGAAAGTTGAAGCAATGGCTACAACATCTCTTTACCACTTCCATTATAAATTATAAGAATGTGCGACACAAAACTTGAAAATAAATAAATCAATAAAAATGACTGATTAACATAATAGATTGGAAAAAGCCTACAAAAATTAGTAGAAAAACTACTTTAGCTTCAAGACAAATGAAAAGTCTACAGCAAAGAAAGAAAAAAAGCTATCTATAACTGTGATAAAACCCGTTGTCATTGTAGCTGGTTAATAAATTAGTAGAATAAGACTCGCGAAAAGTAATATTTTCTCTTCTACACCCGTACTGTTTCATAATGAGATTCATTATGGAACTGATTGAACATCTGTATCGTAATGTATGATCTGTACCATAATGAACTGAATACATATAATACAGATTTTTCATAACGGTACAGATTTTTAAAACAATTGTAGATCCAATTCAGTATCTGAAGGCTACATTGAAAATTCGGTTCGGAATTTATTGGATGTAGAAAAAATAGCGTATGCAACTCTCATGTAATGGTTATCAATACACTCGCATAAACCAAACTTCGGCTCGTTTCGTATCCCGTTTGATGTTCGTGTATCAATAACCATCATTAGACGATCGTTGCATAATATGCTAATGAGAAACCACTCTCTATTTTCATTTTCGCTGTTTAGAAAAATTCCAATAATGGAATGGAAATCATTTTTTACTCACACTGGCGGCTCCCATTAATTTATAAAACACGTGAATTGTATGTTAGCCATTACGTTCCTCCTCACGTGGCATACTAACCCGAAGGCTCGATTTGGAAATATGGATGAATGCTTCATCAAAATGTCAATCAATTCAGAGCAGATATGCTCAACATTGACCTTATCAAATTTGTTTTCTACTTTATCTATAAGTCCACTGATGAGCTCAAGGGATACTACTCTCAGTGAAACAAGTTTTTCTGGTTCTTGAATGAAATGTTTATGCAAACCACCCTCCTATCATGTAGAATTATCATAAATATGTTATGTATGATTCCAGTTTTGAGCACTTGGTGTATAAATTGACCGAGAAAAAGCCACTTTTATGTGATTTAGCGCCTGTCGCGCCATATAGCTAGAGGAGTAGCTGTTCTAGATATAGATAGATAGATAGATAGATAGATAGATTTAGATAGATAGATAGATTTATTTAACCACGTTATGTAAAAATTATGTATATCTACTTGTGAATGAGTCATCGAATGGAATATAAATCAACTGATGATGCTTTTCAATTTTTGGGCATCAACTTCTTTTTATGAAGTTTTGTTATATTATATACCGAGGCGAAAAGTGAATTATTTTTCTCGAGAGAAAAATATTGCTTAGAGAGGCTGAAAGTCGAGGTAAGCTATTTCTCGAGAGACAAATTGTATCTTTTGCCGAGGTCTGTATTATTCACAATCATAGAGATAAGAAATATGATAATGAACATGCATGTACATTTCGATTTCCTTGTATGCGTTTGGCATACCAAGAATATTCCAGGAATCCCATTTGTGTCATGAGGACTACTGTAAATGGCCAATATTTGGATTGCTCATTGAAATATTGAATCATAAAAATGGACTGGCCTTGATGAGCGCCAGCAATTCTGAGATAGTGTGAGGAAGCTATAATATTGTGTCTGAACACTTCTTCTAAACACTTCTTGAATTCAGATGAATAGGATGACTTTTCTCATAAAAGACGAAGAAGTTGGGAAAATTGGCTACTTTCCAACCTGAAAGAAGGTTAGAAACTAGTACATTGTGATTGTAAATGATAATGACGGCTATTACTCACATTACATACATATTTTTAGAAGCCCTATTGTTTTATTCTCGGGAATATTTCACACAGTACTGTTGACTGTTTTGAGTCCAATTTGTTTGGATTCAAAAGCTATTTCGATATGAAACACATAATATTCATAATCGCTGTTCAGAGTAGATGTTCTTTGTCTTCTTTTATTCATTGGTACGTAAAGAAGTGAAATGAAAATATGTGGTGGTTTACACGATAGAATTTTAAAAGCCGATTATTTGTAGCAAAACAGTATAATATTATAGCTAAATCAAGGGAGTATTTGACTCATTATTCACTAGTGAATAATGGATATCAAGGTCAAGCAAACAGACGTATAATGGGTACATTATACAATAGTCGTGGATAAATTTATTATTTCTTGTCAATTGCATATTTTTTCGGATGATTTTTCGATGATCTATTTTGAACATTCAAATGAGTTCAGAGAAGAACAAACAATTTCCTCGAATTCCGTAAAAAGTTTTTCCTTCCTAAATTCAGGATTTTTATCTTTTTACGTTTGTGGAAAACTTTATTGCGATAGCATCTCAATGTCAACATTGTTTCCTGTGGGAAATAAAGTACATACATGGCTTTAAAAAACTACCGGCATTATTCGGAAACCGTCGAATACATGGAAACATGTGCCCTTCATTATCCCCGTAGATTTTTGGGGTTAGTAATCTACCACAGTCTGAAAAAATCAAACATTTATATTAATGAATGTGTATTCATAATCGGTATACGTCCCTTGTTCGTGTACGAGTGTTCGTCATGGTTGGCCAAGTTATGTTGATTCGACCACGATTGAATTGGGAACCAAACAAAGGAAACATTGGTAAAAGGAAATGACTCACTCGGATAATTACTGTGTCAAGTTCCGTGTTCCGTGCAGAATGGGATTTGCCAGGGGTAGGTATACTTTTTCAATTACGAACACTTTTATTTTTCAATCCCTGAGAGAAAATCGCAAAAACTCGATTTTGTAGGTACTATTAATCACTGGATAGCAATTTGTCTCATTGTTTCCAGAGCTCGGTGAGAGAAATATTGTGAATTATAAATTGTTTACCAGGTGATATTTCCGTGTATAGTTTGTCGAAAGGAATTTCATAATGGATAGAAAAAAAAGGTGGATTACTCAATGGTTTATATCGAAGACATATACTGTTAGGGGTTAGTTACCCAACTAACATTTTTGGACAGTTATTCCACATGCCGGGGAGAAATGTCTTTAAAAAGGATAATACTGGTAGTACAGGCCTTGAATATTCAACTTCAAAGTATAAATAATTTATCAGTAGCAACCTTGGTTAATTACAGGAAAGTAATCACCAGTGAATCCCCTTCAAGTTCCATAAGCCACTTTAGAGCAAGAAAAATGTGAGAAATTACCTATTTTCTCCTTCAAAAATGACCCAACCGTCGCAAGGATTGGGGCGGTTTGAATTCTGGTATTATTTAGGGTATAATTTACGAAGCAAATGTCATCATAACCCAATGAATGTGTTGGTATTCTCTCTTGGTGAATATTTACCTAAATGTGACTAGATATAAGCCGTTACGGTCAGGGAATATAAAGGTTATTTAACAGGTCTGATAGTTCAATTATTAACTTGATTTCATAGCGTAAGAAGAAGAATATTGACTTATAGGTACTTCAAAAATTACGCCATATTTAATTGGAATATCTGTTTTACCCATCAATAAATATCGATAATATATTGAATTTTAGTTTATTCTGACGATTTATTTATAAATAATGGCTGCATATGACATTTTAAAACCATAACTTTACTAAAAGAGTATTTTTTGGAGAAAAAATTTAAACATGTGCAATCAATCTAATTCATTTTTGCATTAAATAGCATATTTAAAGAGGCCCGTGAATTTTATGAAGGTAAGAACCATCATTTTACAGAAAATATCGCGCCGCAAGGAGAATATTGTCGAGGAGAGAGCATGTAGCTACCGTAGACAATAATTTTCATATTCCCATACTTATTGTCAGCATTCTATCCATAGCTGATTCGTTGCGGCAACCAGATTATGAGAAGTTGAGATAGAGATAATATGTATGCTATTCATATAAAGAAACCTCTCTTTGTTTACTCATTCGTCCAAGGGAATAATTGGTAACAGAAAGGTTGATTTGAGCTTGATATTTACTTATTTCTGACCAATTTCATGTCGAAATTATTTAGTTTTAGCCTCAACCTAGTAAACTGAATGTCCAAAAATTCCAATTTTCGACGTCCAAATTACTTCGAATTTTTTCCCCACATTGCTAATTACCAGGTAAAAATAACGTAATTTAGTCTTCTTTCAGAAAGGTCGCCGACCTGATCGAAGGTAAGATTAACGTAATTATTACTAAAAATGTTAGTTGGGTACCTACCACATTCTGTAAAAGAAAGTATTAATATTGGAATCTATACAATTGTAGAAGAGTAGACTTCTATCTACCCCCACAAGTTTCTGCGTTGATTGAAAAAAGTTCTTTTTGGATGGAACAGGTCCAATCACTCAGCAACTTTTCTCACAGCTGAAATTTGCATATATCGGGCAATTTGAGTTATATTATATAGGACGTAGTTCAACCAAAAGGAACTGTCTTTTGAATAACGCAGCAACTTTTGGGGGAGATTTGAACTGTGCCCTTCTACATTAGTACATATTTCGAGATTATTTCTCATTTTTTCAGATTGAAGTAGGTTGAAAACCCCAAAAAAAAACAAGTCACAAGAATTATCCTCGAGTAGATGATACATCCAACACGAAATGTTGCAACAGCCTAGGAAGTTCGCAGAAGTGAAAAAATTCCAAATCATCTTTTAACAATTCGTTCAGACCCACCTTCACAGTACACAGTACGTTTTGTCTGGCACCTGTCAGAAAATAACCACTCCCCTGGCTAATACCACGAAAGGCATTGAATTATATCCGAATTATAACCAAAACCTACTCTATAGGTAGTTTGAGACTGGCCTGAACGAATTGTTCAAAAGATTCAACGCCAGTCTTCAAGTTTGTTCTTCGACTATATCGAATGTTTTTGAAAAAATTTCATTCGAATCTGTGTGAATTGAATATCAAATAGGTCCATGTCACTTCCACATGGCATCGTGTTGAAAATTGAAATAACTCTCCATTCCTTCCATGCGTCTCCTTCATAAAATATGGATGAGAAAAACCTAATAACAGTGTATCTTTTCAGTCGTATATCCTCATGCACACGGCACACACGGCATGTTTCGGGAATGCCTCTTCGTTGCTTTTATTTTATTTCTGTTGTTTCCATAAGCCTTAGTCAAGCTGATACCGAAACGGCTGTTACATTCGTAGGATGCAAATATGACTTTTTGGAGGTTCAGCTAAGTCTGGCACTTTTTGTATACAGAGGGGATCGTTCGAAATGTACAGGGAATTGAATGAATGGTCTCAGAAATGTATTTTTCTACAAACGTCAGTAAAAGTATAATTTTTGACGCATGCTGTCAGTGTCTGAAATGCCATTTTATGACACTGGTGTTAAAAGTAAATCACTTTTAGCACAAGTGCTGAAGGTGATTTATTTGTAGAGAAAATATAGAAACATAATTGAAATTGAAGTGTTTCTTCAATTGAACGTACAATTAGTGAAAATACAATTATGATAAGAAACTCCATGGCCAGTCTCATTGGTGGATGTAACAGAATTTATTTTAGTGAAGCTTTTACCAGGGCAGAGAACAATGTTATCCGCAGAAGTTTTGAACAAAATTTGGTCCGCAGTAATCTGTTTCCTTTGTAGCGAGTCTACTATATAACCCTCTGCTACTGTACTGGACTTCCATCCATCATCGTGTCTTTTAATTGTAGTAAGACTAGCACCAGAGTCCGCCAACAAACTTGCTGAGGAATTTCGGAAACAATGTCCAGTATGAAGATGGGAATCAGGCAAATTCAGAAATCCAGCAATTTTGGCAGATATCTTACCAAATGTTTTGATTCCAACTGGAATCCTGGCACATTTATTTTTAATGCATCCGGAATCCTCGATATTATTTAATGTCAAATCGCACTGTTCCTCTCGACGACAGGCTTCAAAAACACCAAAAATCGCAGCAACTTTCTGCGTTAGTTATATTTCATCCGGGGCTTCTGCAAGAAATTTGTCGATTTCTTCCCTTGTCAATACTTGTGACTTTTTCGGTCGATATCCTTCACCCTTTTGCTTCAAAAGAAGCCACAAGCTTGTAATAACTGCTTATGTCATGATTATTTATGTTCATCATCGACTTCAACATAGAGTAATTCGACCAAAGCGTTGACGATTTCCATATTTTAGACTTTTCTCCAAAGTATGCAAGAAGCACTTCTTCACTGGCCTCCTTGCCACTGACATTTTTCTGATAACACCATTTCAAGAAACCATCGTATGAAAACTCGTACTGTCGCTTTGACTTACTTGGCAATAATTCAAAAGCAGCTTCTTCAATATCCGGCGGTAGATATTCATTTTCTGGATCACTTTCCATCGAGGAACGAAGAAACGAGAAGGAATAATTCGTGATTTATTGACGTTAGTTGTCAACAAAGACAAATCAACATATTCTTTTTTTGATTACCTTGGCAACTTGTTTCATCATAGATTAGATGAAATTGGATTCAAAATTGATAATCTCGAGGCTATTATTTTATCAATTTATTAATGCGAAATAGGTATGCGTTAATTTGGATACAAGAATGAAGAGCAGTTTGAATTACTATTTAACTATGACTAACTATCTTCTGGCTTCTACGAGACAAGTACAATGAAAAAATTCAACAAACACTTTTTGTTGATAGGTATTATCATCAATCATTGTTTGATTCATTGACAAAAAGAGGGAAAAGTCCTACTCCCATGCCTTTGATCAACAAACTCGAATTGAACAGATATCATTTATAGGAAATTCTCAAACGAAAAAATAGGAAGTAGTCTGTGGAAAATTTTCACTTAGCAGGATAATATTTTATCAAACCCTTTGAGCTCTTCATTTGGCCAATGAAATTATGAAACACTTGCACTAGATACACCAAACATTTGATAGCAAATAAATGTCTTTAATGAATTATTGTTCACTTCTATGAGTATATAAGGGATTCTATGTGTGATTTGACACTGCACACATTCGTTTTTATTGATTATGGAAAGTAGTACTATTTGAACGTCATTATTTTGTGGATCGATATTTGTTCCGTTGTTTTCCGGTTTTGTAACTTACCACAATTTGAAAAAATAAGAATTAAGATTGGAATCTATACAATTGTGGGAGGGCAAATTTTCAATCTACCCCGAAAAGTTGCTGCGTCTATTAAAAAACAGTTCTTTCTGGATAGAACAAGTCCAATTAGCCAGCAACTTCTCGTATAACTTAAATTTTGACTATGAAAAAAAAAATAATAAGAAGTATTATATATATATATATATGAAAATACTTATCGTCAATGTTTCGGAAACTAAATCCGCTTCAGTTCTCAGAACTTATACGCAAGTTCAAATTTGACATAACTTTTTGTCCTTCAGGAGGGTTTGTGTTTCGATATTTCCTTCAATTGTGAAAAGTGCCGTTTTATATGTCAACATTAGTAAAATAACAATTAATCTTCACTCCTGAATTTTTTACGGCCAACCGACTCGTCTCCAGACATGGAATTGGTGGATGTTTTTCTGGAATTATTTCATTTCGAGACCAGAATGGTGACCCCATCAGCTTTTTATAGCTGTTCCCAGATGTTCATCCACCATTTCCTAACCGCTGCATCTGTCGTTATATTTCCGAGGATAATTTGTGTACGAGTGCTCCGAAGGACTTTTTGCGTGACGACTTGCACGAAGGACTTTTTGTTATCGGACAAGGCTGGCGCGATAACAAGTTTAGATGTCAGCCATATGGTTCATAACTTTCCGTTCCTGGTGATTGTCGTGAAAGATTCAAACACGCAACAACCAGCAATTGAGTTATTTTCGTGTTTTTGAATTCTTTCCATATCACAGTGTGGTCGATGAGTTTATACTTCAACTACCTCCGGAACTTCAAGTCTTCTTGGCACTAGAGCAATAAAATTCATATTTGTCTAAAATATTCGTTTCTCGAATATTTACTATTGTCATATTATATTAATTGAAAGGTATTTTTTTCATTTAGTTGGTAACCATAAAATATCAGATAGAAATCAAAGAATTGGAAAAGGGAAATTCAAACTTACAAAACGCGTCACTATTGGTTGAAACGAAATGTGACAGTAGACGATACCACAACAGTAGATTTATCGGAATCGATATTCGTATTGTGTTAGTGATAAGAGTTGGGTCGCATACTGGAAAAGAATATCCAAATACCGGATACGGATAGTCAAAATGTATCTGGATACATTCAAAAAAGTACGTATACTTTCACTTGAAAATGTATCCGGATTTATTTTTTCAGATACCTCCTAGGATTCTTCTTAGGATAGTTCTTGAAGAAACCTAAATTGATAGTGTCGGAACTATGTGACGTGCATGTATTTTCATTGTATATAATAATAAAAACAGTTCTGGCCGATATATATATCAAGTGATATGTATCATGCTACATATCATGATATGTATCTGATATTCATTTATTGATTGATAAATATCATGATATATATAATTTACTTTTTAAGGAAATAAATAACGGTGCAAAAAAATCTTGACAATTTGCGCTTTAATTATTTCTTGACAACACTGCGTTTCGTGGTTACAAATCACAAATCGGCAAATCCCCGGTTCTTGTTTACTGCTTGTTGGGTACAGTTGGAGTTGCAGTAGAAGTATGGCAATCAACTGGAAAAAGATTCGAAAGTGGAAGATCAACCAATTACGATATGAAAAGCGTTTGTCAAAAGAAGATATGACATATGATCACATCATTTGGCGAATACGCTCGATCACATATTCTTAGGACGAAATTCAACCCAGTTCCAAAAACAACAGGCTTTCGATCTTTCAAATTCAACAAACCCAGAATTTGTTCCGCTTTTCACTACAAAGTCTTGTCCAGTTGTAGAGTTGATTTTTTTCTTCGATTAAATAAATATTTCAGAACTCTCTTTTTGGTTTCATATTGAGAGTCAATTTTAGATAAAGAGTTTTCTTTCGATGTTTGGGAAAAACTCAAAGGAAAACAACTTTATTCAATTCAATATTGAACGATACAAATTAAATTAGTGATGACAAATCAAAAAAGGCCAGAAAAAAAGGCGGTTTTGGGTGAGACTCGAACCCACTACAGTGAAGTAGATTATTGTGTTAGAGGGTTAGCACGTTAACCACTACGCCACATGAACAGTATAATTTCAGTTGATCATTGGTAAGTGTTAAGAGTAGATGTGATCCTTCAATGGGGATGACGGCTGCAAAACTCTACCACTAGGAGCGCCACCACTGCATGTACCTTTGACAGCCTCTCAAGTCAAATGACAACAATTCAAAACATCAAACGTCCCTTCTTTGCAATAATTAAGAATATAAAGATTTGAAATCGACATAAAATGGTCTTATGTAGTGCATTCGGATGTAAAAATGTAGGTACGCATTTATTTCCAAAAGAAACAAAACTTAAAAAGCAGTGGGAAGTAGCCCTGAAAAGAAAGAGCTTTCAGGCTTCTGAACATTCTAGATTATGCTCCAGTCACTTACAAAAGAACGTAGCAGGGCTAGTAGATGGTTATTATGATGATTTTTAACGAAACACCTCTGTAATCAGTTTGAATTTTTTACCCTTCACTCAGATCTTTTTTTTTCCTTTTGAGGGATCCACCACGTTCCCTCAACAAACTTTTCAGTTCTGGTACAGACAAACATCCATATCTATCGGTTGGAGAAAACATCCTTATGATTCTCAAGTATCTTTTGAAAATATTCATTAAAATAAAAATAAAACATAACCTGCAAAATCACTCGTTAGGCACAAGCAGTCGTGCTGCCACCTACTAAAAGCTTTGGGTCATCTTCCCCATTCCACGAAAAAAAATCAATGGTCACAATTCAAACTTGACACAATACAACAGAGAATATTTCAAATATTCAGTTATTTATACTTAAATGAAATAACTTAGATTTCGGGTTTGGAATAGTTCAGACTAAATTGAGAAATCGTTAACGCAACGAAAAAACCAGTAAGCTAGTATTCATTTTCGAATTGGGAAACTCTTGGGGAAATATAACATAGAAACAGTTTTCAAGCCGACCAAGAATATCCAACAAAGCCTCGGGTCGACTAAAGACAAATAAGGGACCCACTGTCAGCAGCAGGGGTTTATCGCATTCCGTGCACCTGTGGGAAGGTATACATCGCATCGGTACCACGAAAAGATCCATGGGAAGAAGGCTCAAAGAGCACGAAAGGAACTGCATGCTGGGGCAAACCGACAAATCGGCGGAACACGCACTAAGTGAGGGTGACCACAGGATTCTGTTTGAAAATGTTAAACTGATTGCCCCCCAACCAGGGTTACCATAGCCGACTGATACGGAAGGCGATAGGGATCCAAAAACAAGCGGACAATTTCAACAGAAAAGAAGAAGCGTTTAGTCTAAACAGAATTTGGAATCCTATTCTGAGGACATCAAGAATAACTAATGAAATCACGGCAGGTAGTGCGGCAACTAATAACGATGATTATTCCCCGAACCCGACAGAAGTAATTAACACTCCAGACTACCTGCATCAATATAAATACGCCTTGAGAAATCGAAACGTTCAGTCATCGGAAATGAGTAAGCCTCAGAAGAAGCTGGCCACTTGCGCTAGCGAAACGTTTGGAAGAAATTCCAAAGAACGACGGCCTTCAAGCCCGAAGAACAGTAGTTATTTTCGAATGTTCAAATCAAAATACAGATGAAAAAGCCAAGAGCTTGGACTGGATCTGGTCAAATTATGAACTGGTTTCTTTGAGTGAAGATGATAATGATGATTAAATTGTCTCTTTCTGATTTTGCAATCTTTGAAAATACGCCAAACAAGTTTTTATATTACATATTTTAGGAAAAATTTTAATTTTTGTCTCGTTTTTTGTTATTTTGAATTGGGCTGAAGTTTGACTTAAGTTGTTACCAACAAATACAAAGGTATTTTATATTTTGTTGTCTTTTATTTTATTCATCATAGCCTAGGAACGAAATTAAAATTTATGATATTTACCGAATAAATCTCCGATACTATGGTGTTTTGATATCTAAATAAATAGGAATTTGCAGGATTTTTCCCTTAAAAAACAAACATTCCAATCTATACATAGGCAAATGACGTTAACAAAAAATGACAATATTGACATCCGCAAACGTCTTAATGGCATTCGTTCATATGCCATTCTCACTCGAAACTCAGAATATACGGAAACTATTTTTTGCATATGTTCCTTTTTTGTTCATTCATGAAATTATTTCAAATGATTGGGAATAAACTAGTATACAAACCTCGGCAAAAGGTTAAAATTTCCCTCTCAAGAAACCTTGGCCCACCAGCCTTCTTGATCTATATTATTGTTCTCTCGAGAAAAATGATTCACTTTATGCCTCGGTGTGAAATATACTATTATTAGTTTCATCATGGATTTTCAAGTATCATTTCATAAGTTATCATTGAGATGGTCTTCGTCGAGTAAACTTTCTCTTGGTTTGCAAAGCAGGTGAATGTTAATTTTTCCTGAATACTGCACCAGAGTGGAAATATAAATTCCCAATTCAAACTTTAATTTCCATCGTTGATGTCGAATATGCTTCCGAGCACACCATTTTTATTTCGAAACGAATTGTAAAGAGAAGTTTTCCACGGGGACTTCAAATGCTTTGAAGTTGTTCGCAATGTTTAATTTTGGATGGACGATTTCAGTAGAGACGTTAACAGCTTTAGTTCCCTTCACGGTATTCTGTCTGCTTTCATATTATGCAGTGCTCTTTCATTTACTCAATCAGTTTTTCCGAATGTGAAGAGAAAGAGTATTGATCACCAGCGGAGTTTGAGCACGTGTACGCCTTCATCATTTATCTTTTAATTCAGATGATAACGGAAATATCGCGATGATATATCTGTTATTATTGAAACATGTTAATGGAGATAAAAAAGGTGTTGAATTTTCAGGGTACACTTTTCTTGGCAATAAGTTCCACTACACAACTGATCCTTTAAGTAACATCATGAGACAAAATATATCCAGTTTGAAAGGACTGTGTTTTTCGGTTCAACTTTGAAAAATAATGGTGAAAGTTGAAGGAAATGTGTGTATGATGATTACGGTTGATATTTCCTCGAAAAATATCCGAAAATGGCATATTGAAAATAGACTCGTAAGAGACTCATAACTATTAAACTGTATAATTTTCCAGCAAGTTAATTTCTTATTTTAGTTTTTGAACTATTTGTTCTACGAGAGGAAAAGGAATTTCAATGACTCAATTTTCGTAGTATTTAAAAAAATATTTATAAGGAGAATCAAGAACGTCAATAAAACAGTAAAAATCTTAGAGAGTAATTTTTCCTAACCTCCGTCATAAGAAAGAATTTAGACATGAATGTAAAGAAAAAATTCTTGAAGAAATTCCAGGAATTATGTATACGAGAAAGGAAATTTGCTCAAATGGATCTCAAAAATTAACAGTTTTGAGCTTTCCTTGCAAAATAGCTAAATTTTGTTTTAATGAAATGAAAATACAAGAAATATGATGATTATATTAATATAAATCGACTTACGGGATATAAGTAAATATCTCCGATGAAGTTTATTAAAATCTGAAAGTACTTTTCGCCCTAGTGCGGAAAATAAATTTAAGCCGAGTGAGAATAAAGGTCACTTTCCATAAGAGTGGAAAGTGCGATATATGTTACTTTTCTTTCTATGTGGTCGTAGGAAATATAAAATTTCTTGATAGATTCCACATCAGAATGAAGTCTACTCTCTACATTAGTGTGAAAAATCACAAGTAATGTACACTATATGTCCTACGACCACCTATTTTATTAAACACTATGTAAATATCAGATCGTGTTCATGAAATATACGCTACATTATTAATTCACCTTAACAGCAACCTGACAGCTGACAGTCCCTAGAGGGGTACTTGCAATTGAATATTGATGAATATAGATTTGATGGCGTCGGCCAGAATCGTTGCTTCAATGCAATGATTTTTGTAATAAATACTTATAAATTTTAATATAACTGTCGAATGAACATTATTGTTGTGTGATCTGTGAATACACAATTAGTATATCGTCTTGCCTGTCTAATCTAAAGTTTTTTCAATGTCACTTTCCCTTGTGGTCGTAGGAAACTAATATTTCATACTCATGGAGATGTGATTGAACAACATTATAACTGGCATTACACACATAACCCTTTGATCTTTGTCCTGAGATTCATGCAATGACAGCTTTGAACGTCGATGTTTCATATGTACCTCCATTTCCGTTAATAACCTTCAGTGCTCGCTGCTGAGAACAAAAGAACATTTCTGAAGCTACTTTGCTCCTCGGTTCGAATTTCTCTCTGATTTCCGTTCCAACCTCCGTGTAGAGTATGCACGACATGGAACAAAATGACTTCAAAGAAATACAAACTGTTCGACATGAGGGAAAACATTTCTGGTTTCAGTTTTACTCTATCAAGACTCCTGTGAAGATTGCGTTCATTCAATGCTCGGCTCGAGGCATTTTTCATCACATGTGTCGAATCAGATGAATATTACCCTGATAATGATCTAAGGTGAACAGGAAGCAAATGTTGTCTGGCTTTAGAATGTAGTGAATGAGCTATCGAAATAACGGTGTAAATTAAGGCTTTGAAATCTGAAATGAAACCCCTTTCGACAAATTAGTGAGTGTAGTGATTGAGCTTTTTTATATATAATGATTAAAATAAAAATAAAATATTTATTAATCCTTTCAACTATTGTTAACAATACATAGGATAAGTCAAAAATGCTGTCATTAAGTTTCAATTGGCAAACAAGACGAAACAATCACAATGATGACTAACATAGACTATGTAAAATACACTTCGAAATCATCTCAAAATTGAAAAGTATAATTGAAATTCCTCAACAGTATAGAAACATTCTCTGATAAGGAATTCCCTAAGTCTCTATACTTAATAAATAATAGTTTAAAAAACTAAAAAAACACGCTTTTATAGCTAACCGAACTAAAAAATAGAAAATAATTTTTAATCACAAAGAGTTTATATTACGGTAGTAGAAGGCTAAACAATCATTCATAGTCAATCAGCTCAAAATAAAATCATAATAAAATTTAAGTAATTAACAGAATAAAGTAATTCAGAGTAAAATCGTGGGGTGCTTGATATATTATAAATTACAATCATTCTATCGGTAATTATCTTTGAGAGGAGACTTATGAAATGTAGTAAAATGCACCCCACGCTTTTTACTCTGAATTACTTTATTCTGTTAATTACTGAAATTTTATTATAATTTTATTTTGAGCTGATTGACTATGAATGATTGTTTAGCCTTTTACTACCGTAATATAAACTCTTTGTAATTAAAAATTATTTTCTATTTTTTAGTTCGGTTAGCTATAAAAGCGTGTTTTTTTAGTTTTTCAAACTATTTCAAACGTTTCTGCCTCCGTTGTGCTGTGCCGAGTGCCCGAACGAAAGAACGAAAAAGTCCGAAACTGTAGGCATGCGCAGAACGCGCGCTAGCCCTATCTTTTTTATCTATAAAAGAATTTATTAATCCTGGTGGTCCTTATAAGGATAATGGAAATCTATGATCAAATTATTGCATTGTCATCGGTCCTTGTTACGTATGCAAAGTTTCAAATTAATCAGACTTCTGGAAATTGGTGAAAATTATGCTCAAAGATTCCGTTACATACATAGTTACAACCCAAGCTAATAAAAGTGTGTTAATTAATTAAAAAATAAAAATCCGCCGGGGATCCCGCGCATTTTATTTCGTTCGGAAGACAGTTAAAAAAAACGGCAGCCTGCATTGATGGGAGATTTTTTGTAATAGGAGTGTTTGGGCTTGTTCAATTCGATATCATTTTTATTTCTGCTGTTGTAAGAATGTGAATCACTATTAATGGGAAATGAATGTTTGTCATGCAAAATATATGTTAAGAGTTTCATTAAATAAATTGATATAACCGTGAGGATCCGTTTAGTTTTGAAGACCTGTCTGCATGATTGGTGAGTACTAATGTTGAAGATAAGCCTTATGATTCTATTCTGAGCAACAAAAATTCTTGTTATGTCTGATGCCTGACCCCATACTATTATATTGTAGGAAATTGTGGAATACACAAATGCATAGTAAACCTGCAATAATGAATCTGTGTTCAAAATATTTCTTAGTGTTGCCAAAATATAAAGGTTTTTGTTAATTTTTTTACATATTATTTGTATTTGATCCTCCCATGTTAAGTTACAATCTATGAGCGTTCCTGAGAATTTAGATGAAGGGAAGGTTTCAACAATATTATTATTGACTTCGAAGGTGAAATTAAAAGGTATTCTGTTTTGTGTGAAACTCAATTATTACTGCGTTACCATGATTCATTATTAGTGTATTCTGCGTACAGTAATCCCCAAAATCTTTCAAAACTGGGTCAGTTTTTTGCTGTAATCTTGGCGATCAGTATCAGACACCACAATAGAGATTGATAAATAAGCACGAAGACCATTCCGTATCTGTACTCCATCGCATAGTATCATCTTCCTGATGCGCTATTATGTCTATTTTCCACTAAACAATCGTTCGAATATAATATAAGCATCACTGAAGTTATGGACTAGAAGCTCATTACATGGTAAGGGCATCACCGTTCAAAGATACACTGAAATTTCTATGAACGATGGTTGGAGGGTCAAAATGATCAAGCATGAATCATGTTCGGACTGAAGGTGCAATAATTTGGAGCACCACGCAGTAAATTTTTAGCGCTATGATCGACTATATACACTGAATTTTCTACTCAAAAAGTAAATTTATTTGCAAATATGTTTGCTGGAAATTCTACTCTGGACTCATCGGGAAAAGATCCCCCGAATATCACGCCTGTCGACAGTCATATGAATGAGATAATTTTTCACCAACAAAATATAAGAAATATTTCAATGGACCAGAGGACGAATGGAGCTTGCGGATCTGATGGAATCCCAGCAATTGTTCTGAAAGCATCTCCCTCCGAATTGACACAAGTACTTTGCGAATTATTCAACCTTTCATATAACTTGAGGGTTTTTGCTAAGTCCTGGAGGACAGCAAGAGTTCAGCCATTTCCTGACAAAGGGAATAAAACTCTACCTTGTGATTATAGACCAATTGCATTTCTTTCTATCATTCCCAATGTCATGGAAAGATCAATTAATATGAAGCTTATCAAATATCTAGAGAAATCAGGAATTATTAATTATCGACAATACGGATTCCACTATCGAAGATCAATCAGTGACTTATTGGCTTGTGTTTCTCATATTTGACAGCATTCAATCGAAAAATTTGGAGAACCGATAGCTGTTGCACTCCATATTTCAAAAGCGTTGGATCGAGTTTGGCATCGAGGTCTCCTTTCTAAACTGCCGTCTTATGGTTTGACCCCAAAGTCGTGTGCTTTGTTGGAGAGTTTATTGTCTGATAGGTCTCTGTTTGTGATTGTTGGAATATCGTCTGATATTCTCCTAATAAATGCAGGTGTTCCACTTGACTCAGTTCTGGCGCCCACTTTGTTTCTGCTTCATTTCAATAATTGGGTCAAAAAAACATCTTGTTCAGTACATAGTTTTCTTTCCAAAGTCCCCAAACCAGCTCGAGAAATAAAAATTCAAAGAAATATTCACGTCAATTAAATTAACGATGACTTCATAAAAATAATGGAATGGGAACATGAACTTTGTGAAATTTAATGCTAGGAAAACCCAGACATGTCTTTTTTTCAAGGAAAGCCGATATATCATCATCTAGTATTCAGATGTTGGAAGTAACTATTCCTACAAAGTCAAGTATCTCGATGCGAGGAATTACGATCAGTAATAATCTCTCATGGGAAAACCACGTGAGATCGATCGCTGAAGGTACTTTCCAGAAACTTGTATTTGTATTTCGCGCGAAGAAACACTTCACTTCTCGTCAGCATCTAATGATACACAAGGCTCAGATATGACCTGTCTTGGAATATAATTCTCATGTGTGGAGTTCGGCACCGAAACATTCAATGAGGCTTCTCGGTTCTATTTAGAGAAAGGCAATCTGTCTTGTTAGTGATTCTTCGCTCACAGACTCGCTCACTCAATTGGAACATCGTAGAAGGGTAGGAGACTTGTCTCTCTTCTAAAAATATTTCTACGGTCGTTGCTCTCCTTAACTGTTATCAATCGTTCCACCCTTGAAAATATCTACATGGATGACTCGACGAGGACAGAATTTCCAGTCCTTTGTTGTGAATTTGGAGACCTGTCGAACTTCTCTTGCTCAGGAATATTTTTTCAATAGAACAGCTGAGCGTTGGAACTACTTGTCGAAAGAGGTTTTTCTTTAGGCTTACAAACTTCAAAAATTCAAAGTGAATGTTAATTCGTATCTCCTGTCCCTTGATTAACCCGTGTTCTTTGAACGCTACAGGGTTTTTTTCATGTGAATCTGCATATAGAATAAAATTTAAATCAAATCCAAATGTTTTCAATATGACTCTCTTCAAGATGATATCTATTTTTTAACCCACCATATGGTCATGTTTTATTGGTTATTGCATATTTCTTCCCTTCCCTTACTTTTACAGCACTTAATGAATAAGAACAAATTTGTGGTACATATGGTGCATGAATGAAATAAGTCTTTCGGAGGAAACGTTGAACTCATTAGTGCAAAGTTGCATGAAACATCGGAAACGTTATACGGGACATACTTTGAAAGGGGTTGTGGAATATTAGCAGTAGAGTATTCATTACGGCCATTGGGGAGCTCGATTCCGAAGAATCCCATAAAGTTGATGAAATTAGCAATGCTACTGAACTAACACAACTAAGTGTTCAAAATGTTCCTTGTTATTCTCCTGGCAAAAACAAAGCATCCCTTATATCAACCCTTACGTTTCCCTAGTTTATATTTCACAGACCTGAAACTCTTGTCTTGTCGAACTCAGGAAAATGGTTATACAGGAACGTTCCAAATTATAACTTCATGTCGAATGAGATTTCACTGAATATATCGTGTTGTCTAAATGTTTAAAAAAAAATTGGGGTGTATTATTCGAATAAAAATGAAACTATCCCGACGTTTTGTCCAAGAATTATTCTGTTTCGTATTCCTCATCATCAATTCTTTGCGCATTTGTGACTTCTGCTCGGAATATAGAATGATAGAAGTTCACAAATTGGTTACGAAACTGAAATCCACATAACGTAGTGCGATGAAGATATACGAATATGTTCTTCCATCTGACTTCCAACGAAAATTACAATACCATAATGTAAGAGAAGAGACGATTGGCGTCGGTCTGTTTCGGATAGAATTTTTTTTGACAATTTTTGATCAAAATTAAGAGAAAAACCACTTCATCCTGCTAAGTTCCACATAGATATTCCAGATAGTATTACAACTGAGATGTATTACAACCAAATGGTGACATTTTGAAATATCAAATATTTGAAACGTCAAAAGCGAAATGAATCAATTTGTATGTATCCATAGCAATAACATAATAAAGTGAAGGAAGCCCACAGGATCTTTTCGGTTATAATTGCACGAGTGCATAAAAATTATCTGGTCATTTTTATGCACGAATGTAAGAAAATGTTATTTTTTGTTCATATATACTTTCCTCTATAGATTGTTTGGAGCACTCACCAAAACGCGAAGTCTATCTGACATTTATTTGTGTTGTTTACTGACGTCCAGCGATACGGTTTCAAATGTGTTGTTATAGTGACTTGACATTTTATATATGAGGGAAATATTCAGTATAATTTTGTTCCAATTGGTTGTGTTCGATCCGATTACTTCAAATTAACTGATTTCATTGGATTTCTACTTGAGCAAAAAAAAATTCAATATAATCACCTGCATATTATTGCAAGTTGAGAGAAGTAATAATAAAACATAGATCCTGTCATACTAGTGAAAGAATGCAGTACTGTTTCACCATTGACTTCACAAAATAACTCAACTGACTGTTACATGACCTTCCCATTCAAAATGCATTCAATTTAGTACGGGATAAATCGATGAGTAATTCTTTAGTTGATGTATTCTTGGTAGGCACAACTGTTCAGACATCTGCTAACTTCTAGAGATCCGGGTAAAGTATCACTGAAAAAAATATTTTTTGCTCCGATATCGGGTGAATTCGATAGTCATGGATGAATGACTCTGAAACGTGTATGGGTATACCACTTTCCCTTTCAAAAATTTTCAACTTCATAGGCTATTCGTACACTTCATTTTTTGAGCCAGAAATGAAACGTTGCCGGCATATTAGCCATGAAACCAGCCACGGTATTGCATTGCCAAATTATTCACCATGTGTTCCACAGGTCGCCCTTTTCTTCTTAAACAATGTGTCAGTTGCAAAGCGTGAATCGACGAAATAAAAAAGGGTGACACCCCATACCGGATGTTTGCGTTCATTGAACCATACCGAGAGGTGAAATATTGTTTACCTTGTTTTGGACGAGTTCCGATAGAAATAGTTGAGTATTGTTTCTTGTGGAAACGGAATGAAACTTCACATTTGTTATGATTATCAGGCTTGATACTTTGAACGAATTCAAATTACTCTGCACTCTGGACTTGCCAAGTCTGAAAATATATTATTCTATATGCAACCATCGGCTGTATGACATGAAAATACCAACAGAAAATCAGTTTTGTGCAATGTTCAAACAAAATCGTTGTTGGAATTTACTCGCGAGAGGGAAACTTCAATAGTGAATATTTTTATTAAGTTTCTTCCTTTCAGAACGTTTCCTTTCCAATTGAAAATAACATCGAATATTCAGGTCTGGAAATGAATGGTAGGAATTGAAGTCAGGCTTTCCATTCCTCGAATTGGATTTCTATAGTAGTTTTTCTATATTCCCAAGAATTTTCCTTTTCTCTGGTATTTACTTCGCGGTATCGAATGTATTGCAGTTGCTCGCAAATATAGTGGCCAATACAAAGTAGCACATGCTTCACGAAAAATATTTCAGTTTCCAGTATCTCTGAAACATCAATGAAATGGAGGATAGAATTTATACTCCTGGAAATAGTTTTTCATTTTTGGTGGAGGCGACCACGAGAATATCCAAGAAGTAAACTAACAATATTCTCACCAATCGGCACTCTTGTTACATTTCACCTGATCATAACAGTTAGTGAATTCACAACAAGTTTATGAATATTTCGGGTCTTGACAATATTTTATTGAAACCTACTGGTGGGAGAATAATCATAATTTTATGACCGAAGGTGAAAAATAATATTTTATGCACATTGAGGATTGAGTAAATTCAATCCACATAATCCACTCCGCCCCATAGTCAGTGCATTCGCCTCACCAACACAAGCTCTAGCTAAATATCTCGCAAACATTCTCCAACCCCTTGTAGAACAATCCCCATCATATGTTCGAAACTCATTCCATTTCGTAGAAATCATCAACTTCCGTCCCACAGACATTCTGGTGAGCCTCGATGTAGTATACTTTTTCAGAAAAATTCCCTTAGCAGATACACTTAGCATTCTGAGAACCAAATCTCCCAAGACACGATCAACCTCATTAGTGATTGTATGTCCAGTACATACTTTCTTTCCCAGGGCAAATTTTACAAACGAGTAAAAGGCACCTATGGGTTCTCCTCTTTCGCCAGTACTTGCAAAGCCATTGACACATCTGCATTGAAGCCGATATGTTGGTTGCGTTATGTGGATGATGTCTCTGCTATCTGGCCTCATGGATCCGAAAGCCTTCTCACCTTCCTCAATCACATTAACAATATTCACCCCAATATGAAATTCACTCTGGAATTGGAGACAAACAACGCTTTTCCTTTCTTAGATGTCCATATGACAAAATCCAACAATTACTTCACTAATACTGTCTACCGAAAACCTTCGTACACAAGTAGATATCTCAATGCCAACTCCCACGATCATCCAGCCCAGGTGAGCTCCGTACTGAACTCTCTTATCAATAGATCCATCAAATCCACAGATGATCATAATAGACCATTGAGCTGAAATAGCTCACATTCGCCCTTCTTCAAAACGATTATTTCCAACCCCAGATCCAGAGAACCATTCAACGCCAACAAACCCGCTTCTCGCATCCCAAACACCCGGAAGACCCGGCTGAACGCCTGAAAGCTTTTCTTCCTTTCATTCGGGAAGTGAGCCGAATTTTGTCAAAACACGACATCAAGACAGTTTTCACAGCAAATAATCAAATATCGTCTTTCTTGCGCTCACCTAAAGATATAATACCCAACGAATCACAAGGAATTTATGATACATAATTAGTACATAATTCGGACAGGACCTCGACTTTCTTCGTTTACCACGAAACCGGAAACAAAATTGACTTCAACAACACGAAGACCATTGCCACAGTAAAAATACGCCACTCCAGAATAATTCGCGAAGCAATAGAAATTAAAAAGCGCCCTCAATGCCTCAACAAACGAGACAACTCACAGAGGCTCCCTAATTCCTGGAAACCATTACTATCCCATCGAACAAATATTTAAATTAATCCTTACCAAACCAGACCTACATGGGGTCCGACAGTTCCAACAACGTCGGATTCTATAATATTTCCATATATACCATCGCTCTATCCACAAAACAACAGTTCTCACTTCGTCAAGATGAGAGCTGAGGGTTAAGGAGACTTAGACCTCGGCACCAAGTCGCGAAGGAGTCTTGAAAATGGCTCCAAAGTGGGAGCCAAGACGTACACAGAAAAACGCAGCAACTTTTCGGGGTAGATCACAAGTCTATCCTTCCACACTTGTATAGATTCTGATATTGATTCTTTATGCTCTCAGATTATGGTAGGTTGAAAACTCAAAAAGCTACTAAGAAAGTAATCATCCTCCAAATAGTACTTAGGGTGCATTTTATTCATCAAGAAAGAAACAGCTCAAAGATCTCTCCGCACTATATTTGCAGTTCAAATATAATTCTTCGAGACCCCGTTCGTTCGAAGCAGCGGCGTTTCGAGGCATAAAAAGTGACTTTATGATGCGCAGTTTTCATTGATGTCGAGGGAGCGGTCGGAGTTTATGATTTCGTTTTTATCGCATGTTGCGTGTGGAGAGTTCCCTTAACCTTTCGGAGTGTTCGAAGTGTCGGGTGATTTTACGATATGCGATGGATTTGTTATTGGGATCATGTATCGGCGATTTAAAGCCGTCGAAGGGCGAGTGTGGGCCGTTTCGAAAGATTGAAACAGAAGCAAGCCGATTTCTCATAGATGGCGTTTGAAAAAAAAGTTTCGATCCCAATAATTTTCATTTCGACGATGGCAGTACATACAGATGAAAACAGTTGAAGAGGATATCTTCCAAAAATGAATGTTCCTATTTTTTCAATTATAACATTGATTTTGCATTGTATCGCTAACAGAGTGTTTATAACGAATTGCTTGATTGTGAAAAAAATGACTATTATTCAACTGACGTTTCGAAACATTCGTCAGGCCAGTCTCAACTACCTACACAGTACGTGGACAGACACCTGTCAGAAAACAACTTTTTCCCTGATTGATACGGCGAAGGCGTTGATTTGAATCCGAACAGTGCCAATGCAAGATTCTTCATAGAAAAAATTTCCGCATATGCTTCTAGTGATACAAATGTCGGAATTGATTTTCAATTATTGAGAAGGGCACACTTGCCAACTATTTTCGAGCTCTTGGTGGCAACTACCTTGCACTAAGGAGTGGCCAATAAGCCCGACGGCCTACGTGTGTGTGTTATATTGGTGACTCTAATGAAATAATCTTCGGACTTTCTTTTATTGAAATTATTTTGCGGAGAGAGGTAATGATATCTTGGTGGCTATTCTACTATTCTGGGTCAACCAAACGAAGTATTTCGGGTAGAAATAGAAAAAAATCAATGGTATGGATCCGGTCTTCCATTATATATATTATATTATTATATACCACCGAAACTCAATCATCACCTAGAAGATGGCAAATGAGACTTTGCCGAAACGTTGTGACAATCATCCTTCAGAGGATCAAAACCACAGAACACGGAATGAAACCCGAAAACAGAATTCATCATATATATATATATATATATATATATATATATATATATATATATATATATATATATATATATATATATATATATATATATATATATATATATATATATATATATAATTGATTATATCAAAACCAGTTACAAAAAACCTATGAGATGGAAAAAAATAATTGAAACAAATTACGACTGATAGTATTGATGAGATTCTGTTGTAAATTCAAGATAACTTTATTTTCAATTCAACTGACACATTTACATTTTATTGTCAATAACTAAAAACAACGCTCAAAAGTTAAACAAAAATCTATTCAGCATCTATAGTGATCTGAATCTTGAATCATGGAACCTTTGACTGATTTCCAATACTCCCCCTCAAAGTTCAGATTCTCTTCAGTACACCCATGCCTTCTCTGAATAATTGATTCTTCGGATTATTCAATGACTTTGTCAGTATGTCAGCCACCATTTCATTAGTCGGAAGATATTGAATATCAATCAAATCGCTGCTGTAGGTTTCCCTTATAAAATGATGTCTTATATCAATATGTTTGGTTCTCGAATGGGTAATTATAAGTTTATCGGGCACCAAGCGATAAAAAAAAAATTTTTGCGGGAACTTACGTATTTTGACCTCCTGAACAAAAAACTTAAATCAAAAATTTGGAGCTCTCCAATAGTTTTCAAGATACAGGGCTTTTTTTGGGTCAAAAATGGGATTTTTGAATACACGTTCCCTCATCAAATTTACACTTGAAATTCATCCTTCTTTTCCATCAGCACAATGTACACATTCCTAATTATCCGTTCCACACTTTTTTTCATTCAGAAACACTAGTTTTATAACAAAAAAATGCACTTTTCCTCAACAACAACAAAAACATTGAAAATTCGGCATGTCACTGCTAAATGTTTAGTGTATTTTTTTTATGAGGGGTTGGTACCTTGGAAAACCATAGCACACTATTCAAATTTAAAATCTCGGGAATTAATTTTCTTTCATTTCATCATCGACAATTAGCAATTGTTTTATTATTCTTGATTGTTGAAATTGAAATGGATCTCAAAAATGAATTAAAAAAAGCATACGAACCTGCATACAAACCAAGTAAGTGTGGATTTTGTCGAACCGCCCCTTTTTAAACTAAAATAATATAATTTCAGATGATATATTGTGGAAAATACAGGATATAATTGGTCATTCCGAACTGTGGCCGGATTTCATCATAAGCACTTATTTGGATTCGCCCACATTCCAATATGTGGAGAGAGTAAAGATTTGTTCTTTTTTTTACCTAAATGGTATTAGAGATCATATGATGCTTTATCAATTCCTTGTGAGAATAAAGGGAATGTCGCTAATGTGTCAATATCACTCAACAATAAAAAATTTATACGATTATTGGAATCACAATGAATTTGGGTGTGAACGAAGAGAAAAATATTTTAGCAAATGTGTTTTGCATGGGTTTTATGAAACTTTGAATAGTAACCGAAGACAACCAAATCAAATAAACTAAGTTTATAAAATGTAATTATTCACAATAAACGTTATACAACAGATCTGATAATTTGTTTAATACTTAGGATTATTCAAATAACAACAATATGATTCAATCAATCAATTCAATGTTCGAGGTGTGCTGCAGATTGCAATTTGAATAAGGACAATTTACAATATCGTGGAAGAAACTATACCATCAAAGTGCATAAGAAGAAGGCAAAAAAAGGAAAATGCAGTTTCAAAAAATCTTCTACTCCAGATACATATTCTTCGTGGTTTCTAGGAATTTCTCAATCCGTTGTCCAGGTCTGTAGACACGTTTAAAGATATATTCCGAAATATAGCCCTTGAAGTGTGACTTCCTTCTGCCATATTTCGGAATATGATCTCTAATGTCTCTCCACAGCCTCTCAACGGATTGAGTATTGGCTCCTGAAAATTAAAATTATATTTATTAATTGCTTCGTTAAATCGAAAAAAACAACTTCCTTACCAGAGGTGGGATCGACAAAGTTGTAGGAATGATTAACTGTCAGATGCTGGAAGCCTTCTTCTCCCAACCGGTTGTAGGCTTTCCAGCTATCTGACACTATTGTCGTCCCTGGCTTTATCCAATCTTTGATGACACCGATGAGGGTTGTCGCGGTTCTGTCTTCAACAGGAACAACAAATATTCTCTTGGACCCTCTTTCGATGCCACCAAATACCCATTGACCCTCGATTACCCTTCCACGGTTGTATTTTCTCTTTCCAAACTTGGCTTCATCTATCTCCACAATCTTGCCGACTCCACCAAGTTTGGTCAGATTATCCTCAGCCCATTTCATGCAAACCTGCAGAATAAAATAATTGAAATGGATGATCTAATTTCAACGAAATAACTTACCTCACGACAGTAATTTGCCCAATCCACTACTGCCATCAAAGACATATTTAATTCCCTTTGCATGAAACAGGTCCGAGGATGGGGTAATTCGAGGAAGTATCCAACTGTCAAAGCCATCCTCTGGAGACCAATTTTTCCGTCGAAGAATGTATCCTTCCTTGCAGATTTTTTGAAACTGCATTTTCCTTTTTTTGCCTTCTTCTTATGCACTTTGATAGTATAGTTTCTTCCACAACGATATTCCAACTTCTCTCTATTCAAAGTGCATACTGCATCACACCTCGGGCATTGAATTGTCGAGAGAAATATTCCAATTGTTGTCAGGTAATTAACTAATGCCCTTTTATTATGCACCAGAGCTGAATATTCGAATAATTTCATCATTTTGATTATTCACTTAAAAACTTCAAAATGAAGGAAAATTAATTCCCGAGATTTTAAATTTGAATAGTGTGCTCTGGTCTTCCAAGGTACCAACCCCTCATAAAAAAAATACACTAAACATTTAGCAGTGACATGCCGAATTTTCAATGTTTTTGTTGTTGTTGAGGAAAAGTGCATTTTTTTGTTATAAAACTAGTGTTTCCGAATGAAAAAAAGTGTGGAACGGATAATTAGGGATGTATACATTGTGCTGATGAAAAAGAAGGATGAATTTCAAGTGTAATTTTGATGAGGGAACGTGTATTCAAAAATCCCATTTTTGACCCAAAAAAAGCCCTGTATCTTGAAAACTATTGGAGAGCGCCAAATTTTTGATTTAAGTTTTTTGTTCAGGAGGTCGAAATACGTAAGTTCCCGCAAAAATTTTTTTTATCGCTTGGTGCCCGATAAACTTATAATTACCCTCGAATGAAATACTGGATTCTGAATTGAAATTTGTGTTGAATTGGCTCAACATGCTAACTGTATAAGCTATGTCCGGTCTCGTAGAAACAGCCAAGTACATGAGAGATCCAATTAAAGACTGGTATGGATATTTCTCCATTTCTTCTTCTGATTCCATTTCTGGACATTTCAGTTTTATATTTGCTTCGAGTGGAGTTCCAATTGGTTTGCAATCCTTCATTCCGAATTTTTCTAACATGTTCGTGATGAAGTTTCTTTGACACATTGTGATTTTTCCTTCATCTTGACTTTGACAGAACTCTATCCCCAAAAAATTAGTCACTGGTCCCATGTCTTTCATTTCGAAAATTTTTGACAAATTTTCTTTGATCCTCTTCATTTCTTGCACGTTGTTCGTAAAAATGAGGATGTCATCAACATAAACGGCAACCAAAATGATACAGGTGCCATTTCGCATGAAATACACACATGGATCAGTTTTTAGAGGTTCAAATCCAATTTTACGAAGATCTTTGTCTAGTCTCATGTACCATTGCCTGCCGGATTGACGTAATCCATACAACGCTTTTCGGATGTTACAAACTTTGCCTCCTTTCTTGATTTCTTTCAGCCATCTTCGGGAAGTTTTTATGATTTCATCGTCAATATTCGGGCTTTTCACAATTTCTTCCAGAATATCACTCAAATTTTCAGGAATTTCCATGAAAACTTCCTCTTGCAAGTGTCCATTCAAATAAGCAGTTACTACATCCATCTGATGAATGATTAGTTCATGTTCCACCGACAAGGCCATCAAAAGTCTTATTGAATTTGCTCGCACAACAGGTGCAAATGTTTCATGAAAATCGCTACCATACTGTTGAGCATATCCTTTCGCTACAAGTCTAGCCTTTCTCCGGTCTAGAATTCCATTTGCTTTGTATTTAGTAGTCAGAATTACTCGACTTCCGATGACTTTCCGATTCTCTGGACGATTTACTATTTCCCAAATTTTGTTCTTTATTTGAGCAAGATATTCACTTTTTACAGCTGTTTTCCATTCTTCAGCTTCAGGACTCATGAAAGCCTCTTCGAGGGTATATAAATTCAGATGTTGCGTAGTACCAGCGAATTCTGAAGGTTCAGGTTCTAGTTCCACGCAGTATTCTTTTCTTGGTCTTCCTTTTTGTCCTGTTCTAATTATTCTTGGTCTTCCTCTTCCACGATTCAATGCATAACCTATTGTAAATTCAAGATAACTTTATTTTCAATTCAACTGACACATTTACATTTTATTGTCAATAACTAAAAACAACGGTCAAAAGTTAAACAAAAATCTATTCAGCATCCATAGTGATCTGAATCTTGAATCATGGAACCTTTGACTGATTTCCAATAGATTCACACGATGTAACGATGGAATATATAACTGTGAATGAGCAGAAAAGCAATAATAAGAATAAATAATCTCTTCAGGAAATTGGGTTGAACTCAAATCAGGCACCCAAATCCTCAGAGAAAAATTGAAATGGATTTGGTCAAAAAATTAAAATGAAACGTTCAATTCATAATGGATTTCTCATTGTGAAATAAATTCAATTTGAAATAGTAAGTCAGTCATCGCCAGAAGACGATTGCCGACATCAGCGACGAAACGTGAGTACACTCAACTGGAAACTTTGTTTCAATATCTGTTCATATTCCTTCGAATATTTCTCTATCAGATTTTTTTGACACTGCTATTTCATACTCGATATCTCAATTTTTTTTAACCATATTATTTTCTTTGATCAATCAAACAATTAATTTTATTTTCTTGTTCAGAAAATTCATTTCAGCCTTTTTTTTCGCATTTGATTGCTTTTTTCGATGACATTTTATGTTGATGGAATTGAATTGAGTGAAAATGTTAGAGAAGTTTGGTTCAATAGCGATTAGTGTTAGTGTATTGTTAGCAGGATAGTGGGATTCTTTTAACTTTAACGCCCGCGAGGTTATCACTTTTAATTTATAGCCCGCCATATATTTAATGTATGTTGAAGTTTGAATTTTCACAGTATTTTCCTAGAAATTATAGTGTTCAGATAAAATCGAGTGGAATTTTCGTTTCTTTTCTTTCAGAGATTTACAGTCGTACTTGCTGCTCTATCAGATCATCCTTGAAAAATGTGCTTCAAAACTACCACTTGTTGACCATGTGCTATTCATTTCACGTATCATTTGGGATAATTTTATCCATTAGTAAATCAGAAACAGTTGAGCCGATTCCCAAAAATGAGAAAATAAATCCACTAGACTTCCAATCTCTAGCACATACTCTTGCAAGTACAAGAGATTGTTGTGAGATCATTACCAGAACATCCTTTCAGTCCTTATAACATTTCCTGATATCAAGACGTTTTCTCAATATTATACGATCTGAGGAATGTTATTTGAGAAGAAACATTCAGTGAGGTTCACTAAAATGAATGGGATTTCCGGTAAAGCCTTTATATGCTATTTCAATTATTTTCAATAATAAATTTGGGTATTTTTGTGAAGAGAATGAAGTTTGATGAATTATTTTTTGTAATCTGTGTTCGTAATTTTTTTTTGGATTTTACTTCTTTCATAGAAGTTGCAACTTTTGATTCGGAGGAGAAAAAAGCAAAAAAATAATTCATCAATAATCAATTATTTAACTTTCACTATCATTTTTGATATATATATATATATATATATATATATATATATATATATATATATATATATATATATATATATATATATATATATATACACATACCAACGCAACGGTGTCCAGTGCTCAAAGGGACGGAAATATTACACGTAATCAGAACACCTTACTTATTCTTCTAATTGCCTACTACTACAAAACATTCCTTAATCAAAGCTTGTTAGTGCACCAACCAAACAACTAAGCTTCGTCCAGACTAATCAACCCCGATGTTCGAAACCTAGAGAATATCAATACCAACATTCGGTTCTCACGACATTTCTGTGGAATTCCATAACATTTCTCTTCTCGTGTGAACCCGATAAGAAAAATATTCCACATGGGAAAATGCGATACCCACAAAACAAGTTTCTCGGATTTGTCTCAACATCTCTGTAAACAGGTAAGGATTGTTTATATTGTCGAGTCTCAGAGCAAACAGAAATAAAACGACTGCGTGATTTGTTGGTTATTTATTTCACTCTGTAATCATATAACCAATATTGAATGTCTCACTATGAATTCACCGTATTATTGTTTGAAGGATTTTGATGTTTGAATCATTTATTTACGATTGGCGCCTGTTATCTCATATACATGGTGTGTAACTTGTTTCTTAGTTCCGTTGAAAATTATACTTTTTCTGATTTTGACATATAAAGTGTCACTTTTTAAAATTGACGGAATTGACAAAACGCCTTATATAAGCATTTATGTAATGTATTACTTTTTATCTACACCCGTACTCTAATAATACACTCATATGCTCACATCCCGTTTCATAATGAAATCCATTACGATACAGATTTTTCTTTATGATACAGATTTTCAACCAATAGAAACCCATTATTTTTCAATCAAGCATGATGTGCATGCTTGAATTTTTGAAGAATATAGCCAAACTTCGATAATAATAACAAAATGTCTGGTACCAGCGATATGGGAGAATCACCTTCGACACCTTCACCGGCAGAAATATAGTTAGAATGATAAAATTTTTCATTTGACAAATGCATGATTTATTTCTTACTTTTTCAATCAAATTTTGTAAGCTCTCCGTAGGCAAGCGGTCTAAGGCGCTGAGATTATATCAGCTAGTTGGAAGAGACGTGGGTTCGATTCCGGTCCCGAGTAAATTTTTGATCTTCTTTTCATTTCTGATTGTTTTATATCTCTAAGTAATATCATCAATTACAATTTTATAGAATTTCCCAAAGAAATGCGATTGATTAGTATTATTGTGTGCAATACAAATATAAATATAATATTTGTAGTTCTTCACTATTTATCAGGTGTAGATAAAATAGCGTATGCAACTCTCATGTAATGGTTATTACGTGATCGTTGCATAATATACTAATATATCACTCAGTTACGAGAAATTAAACGTGAAATATTTCTTATGTTCATTGAAATGAAGAAAAATTAATGCACTTGAGATTTCATTCGCTGTTGGAGTGTCAAAATTTTGAAATGTTACAGAAAAGCCTCTTGCGCTTACGGTCTTCACCTTGTCAATTGCTTCTCATCCTCTGAAACGCTTCCAAAAATTGTTATCAGGCTGGAATATTTGTAGTGTCTGCAATCTCAAACACTGAACAGTGTCACACTATTCTTCCCGCATTTCACAGTTTCCCATAAGCGTTTTTCATAGATTCATATAGTCTTTGGGTGAAATATATAATGTGTAACGTTTTCTGTCGTATTTTCCATATCACTCAATAAACCTGGACTATTTTCGATCGATGTATCGTTTTTTCTCACAGCCAACATTTAGTTCCAGTCGAACTTTACAAAATTGTGCGAGACGTTAATCTGACAAACGATATGATGAACAAACTTGATACCCGGAAAATTTTGTTGAGTAGACAATAATTTTCCTCTTTGAAATTGATAACATAACATTTTTATGTAACATTTTATTTATCACGCAAAAATTGCTTAGGTATACAAAATGTAACCTTTTCTGCAGTTATAACACAAAACTGCTCTATCTAAACTATTTTTGATAGATCAATGAGGCACAATTTATGTATTCAATATTATTTCCTCACTTCATAACATAATAACTTCATTGTTCTACAGTTATAATATGCCTTCAATGACATTTCTTTAACCGATAAAATAATGATTTCATTGTGTTGCAGTTGTAGTTATTATCTATTCACTTATTCAATTGTAAAAAAAGCTCAATTAATTGATCATTGTCACATCCTTCAATAGGTTCTTTATGATATATTCCGTAAACATCTCAGACAGACAATTTTTTTCATAAATATTGGTGGTCATACTTAGTTCATCTACGAGCCTCGTGAAATAAAATTCGATTTCTCATCTGCCTTATTGAAATAATTATAAAAGCTGTTTTACACAGTAGGCAAGGAAAAACTGAAAATTTAATGCTCTTCAATATTACGAAGTTCAGGTCAAATACTCATCATTAGTAGGAAACTGAATGAATTTGAAACATCTCTCCTATGAAACAAAGCACGTTCTGGTGTGGCGAGATGTTACCCTAGCAACATATGAACGAATACCATTTCATTCTCCTATAAATCATTTGTGAGCGTGCGAGTTATAGTGCAAATCGCACTGGAAATGGTCACTCATTCTGTAACAGACATTCGAATTCGCCAATTTTGTCTTCATACGACAAACGACTATTCGTCGTGAAAATTTGAAATCCCCGTTAGTGTAGAAGGTAGCAAGTTGAACTTTCGTTAATTATCAAAAATGTTATCACTACTTGGTAATCCGTGTGCACATATTTTCTAGACTGAGAATCTATTCCAAACAACTTATAATTAATATTATTTATTTGACAAATCAAGTACTAATGATGGAGTGTAATACAAAACGTTCGTTACTATTTACACAGATGTTCGATATGACCTATGGCAACGAATTGTACAAAAATGAAGGCTGATAACACCAGACATGTTACAGACATATCGTGGGATATTTGAATCATACTTTTATCATTGCATGAATGTAGGTGGTGATCATTATGAACATATGTGTAAATAATTACGTACGTTTTGTATTACATTTCATCATGAGTATTCTGTTAGTCGAATAATTAGATTATAAAAACACAATTATTACACATTAAGATACTTATCTCGTGAACTATCTGACCGAATTCCACAAATGAGAGTCACTTGCAAGGGGATTGAAACTCAAAAAAAAGGTATTTATAGAGTCCTTGTTCCATTTGAAATAGGGAGGGTTCGTTCCACCCTTCTTAGGAGATTAAAAATGCAGTGATGAAAATCGTATCAGAAACCTCTCCCTTGACCAATGTTATAACGTGTACGATCCATGTTTTGTGAAATGAACGTGGAATCAGATGTTTCCTTTGTTTCGTTTTGAATGGTGTATTTTCGTCATTGTCGTTGCAAAAGTTTTTTTATGGCCCAGAATTGTTGCATTAGTTTCTAAAACACTGACGTCACCCAAATCTTATTCCATTAAATTGTTCTGGTTTTATTGATTCGAAGCTATTCAATTCGAGATCATTAAAATAATGTTTTGTTCAAGAAACAAAGGGAGATTCAATTGTATTGTAGTAAAACTTCTGGCGCTAATTGCCAACGCTATTTTTATCGGGATTTTATGGAAGGCGTAAAAACATCGAAGTGCTTTACCAGGTGTTGTAGGAGGAGATAATCGAATAAAACTCACGCCTCGGGGTAATTGCACAGCATTGTGACGCAAGTCCTAGGTCACTCCAGAGGACGAAACAAAGGAACGAGTCTGATTGAAAAATTCGCCCCATCACTAGGGTTCCTCTTGTCAGAGGCCGAGGAAAACAAAACGATCTTGTGTGGGAGAGAATATTAATTCTGAGGAAGGTTGGTGTCTTGACAAAGTTTCGAAAGAAAGCAATAGTTATTCTGAGAACGAACGATCGTAGTCCTAACCAACTTTTTGAAAAATGGAACATTACACTAGCCAACACACGATACATGATCATTTAAGTGGACATTTCCGATTATAATAATAATAATGTTTTTTGAATATATATATGACAAGATGAATAAAAACTTGACCGATATGCTTTTGTTTAGCCAATTCCTCCCGACCTGAGAAATCGAAGAGTAAACTTACATTTTTTGACGGTAGGTGGTCTTGAGGTGGTAATACAAATGCGATTTTCTAAGGGTACATTTTCATTGAGGCGGCAGCTTACGAGTGATTTTCGATATCGGCGGTCTCATTGGATAAACACTCGCGGGATCTTTCGTTCACCAATAGAATTATCAGTCTACATAATACGTAAGGTCAAGTTCGTCTAATAAAAAGCTATTAATTTTTTTGAAATGTTTGACAGTTCGATTCGAATTTGAATGCATTTGAAGGTTCCTTTAATATTCAAAATCTTGTACCTAGTTCTTGTTTCTTTTCACGTTTTTCTTGTTTATATTATTATATCATCGGCTCGTAATCACAATGAAATTGCATTTTTAAGACTATGAAGAAAAAAGTACTTACCTATCTTCGGTTCCTCAGAGAGTAGGAAGATAAGATATCAATACTTTCCAGGTTAACTCACAACTATTGTTTCGGAAGATTTGAAATCACATCACAATCACTGAGTTTTTTATTTATTTTTCATCAAATTGAAAGCAGAAAGAATACCTAATAATTATACAAAATGTGATGACTACATAATTTCTAGCATTTTGCGGGAAAGCAAGAAATTGTATGCAAAACATGAGACCATGAAATAAACATAACCTATAAATCTACAAATAATCGAATGGCCGTCGAGCAGACGGATATCATGGCATCACAGATTAAATTAAAATCACGTAAGGTGCGCCTCTGCTGGCAAACCTCGAAGGCATCTCTTCAGTTAAAATTGATCAAAATCAAGATAGCGAAGAGTAGAGAAAATTTGCTAACAATCTATTAGGTATTAGTCGACACTCCAGGGTTTTTATTCATCTTGGTATACTACAAAAAGCAATCGAATTCTGCCTTCAAAAATAGAAACATATTGAATATATTTGAAATACGAACAGTGATATATTGAAAAAGGCCTCGTAACTGAAATTTTTCTGGCACCAACTACAAACCATCCGAAGTACATTGAGATTGACATAATAAGAGAACAACAATATGGGAAAAAAGGAGCAATAATTTATTTCACTTTTCATTGAGAGGGTTCTAACTGCTTAGTCAGCAATAGTTTTTCATAACTAGATATGAAGAAACTCAATGTCCTGAGTTCAAAAAGTTCTTCATATAAGTTCAAAATGGTAGGGGCAACGAAGCGAAGCATTTCTCGAATTTGTTAGTGTTGTATAGTGAAATTGGGAATAAATCACCTTTTTTATGTTAACATTATGAACTGAACTACTTTTAACTGGGAGAGATATTCAGGAATTCCAAACTTAACAACAGTGTAAGTGGTAGAACCGTACAACAGTGCAAATCTGTACTCAATTTTGAGAATTATAATGTTATCATAAAAAGGTGTTACATGATGTCTTCCACAGATACAAATTATGAATGTCCTTTTCCTGGAAGAATTGAATAAAGACAAAATTTCCAAAGATAAAAATGATAATATCTCATATTTAAGGTTCATAAGAGAAAATTGAACAACTTAACTCGAAACAAACCTCTGAATACGTAACAAAATTCAAAAAATCGTGTTTATGTGGCAATGTTTATCCTGGTAAAACATCCATTAAAAAAAAGGATAGCTGAACATAAAAACAACTTGAGTGGGCGAGAAATACATGAGTTGAAATTAGCTGAACACGTATCATCAACAGATGGTACACACATGGGTAAGTGGGATAACATCAATTTATATAAATCGTGTTTTTAGTATCCCTTGTGTGTGTGGTCCAAACCAACTTTTTGAAAACTCATTACACTAGCCAACAGCCGATATATAAATATTTGAGTGGACATTTTGTAGTACGAATTGTCCCTTGGAAGAATTGAATACAGACGGAATTTCCGAATAACTTCATGAAATTTAGAGACTCGAGTATTTTCGTGGAATAACGTTAGAGGAACAATTTTTTTGGCTTTTTCCTCTCCACATAAAGTATTTACAAAACTTGTATGAGAGAAGTGGAGTTGAAGAAAACATTTAAACACTGTGTATCTCATTCATAGGCAAATAAATCGTTCAGGCCAGTCTCAAACTATCTACACAGTAGGTTTTGGCTGACACCTGGCAGAAAACAAACACTTCTCTGGCTAGTACCACAAAGGGCATTGCATTATATCCGACCGGTTCCAGTGCAGGTTTCTTCATAGAAGATAATCCTGCATTTGCTTCTGGTGATACATATGAAGGAATTGATTTTCAATTATTGGGACGGGCACACTTGTAAACCGGTTTCGAGTATATATATATATATATATATATATATATATATATATATCTATTTACCTTATACTGTTTACCGGCACTGCCTTGTTAGTGCATCTGGAAGAATTTTCGAAAAAAGGATATAACTGATAAAATTAAATTGAATTAGTTTTGCGAAGGGCAAAGGAATTCCAGTGTTTGAACTACCACACGAAGTATTTCCACTCTGTACAAATCCTCTTCAGTAATTTATATAATTAAGTATCCTTTCGGTATTTCACGCAGAGATTGTACGTACATCGTGGATTCATCCCAGACTAATCACGCATAATAAAAGTGATAGATGGCTCTTTTATGCTGTTGGTTGTGTCAGACCGACATTCATAATAATCAAAGACTGTATTGATGTGGGAGTTCAGAGGATAGCAGGCAATATAAATGGAAAATGACGCAACAGTTGGCAGAAAAAAATCTTTTAGGATTCAAGGGTGGGATATCTCCGTCAGACAGCAATGGAATTGCATATATTAACGTGAATGAAAAGCAAAATTGGATTTTTGGGGATTATTTGTTTGTATCCTTTTGTCTGATTGATCGATGGTAGTAGCAGGAAATGAGCATACAACGATGAGGATTTCAAATGAACTAGTATAAACGATGAGATTGAAACCTTTTTGTGTGAAAATTGAGACTTCGACTAGAGATAAATTACCCTGATACAACTTGCACTCGACCCGCGTTTCGCTTACAAGGTTAGCATCTTCAGTAACACATTTCTTCTCTCGAAGGTGCTAACCTTGTAGACGAAACGCGTCGAGTGTAAGTTATATCAGTTTGATGTTAGAGTAATTGATTTTCAGAAAAAGTTGAGGTACCCACATTTGTTAGAAAACCATATAATTCTACAGTCGTTATTGTCCTTACTCACTTATATTTCTTTTTGTTCAATCCATTGTTATAGTTCGGACTGTTGACTTATACATTCGATAGGGGGTTTTATTCTATATTCAACTGTGCAAAGCAATAGAAATAATTCAAGAGTTATAGAATTGAGAGCTCACTTACCCTTAGAATTGAAAATTCAGCCCTGTATGATATCGTTTTGGTTCAGACGTCAAGCGAGACCGTATTTTTCTGTAGGTGTTTTTGGATGTTTGAGGATAAATGGTCAATACAATGCGTCAATTGTCTATAGTCTTGCACAATCATAACTCTTGAATTGATGTAGCAAACTTCAATTCCTTTGCACGGTTGAATAGAGAATAAAATTCCCTAACAAATGAGCCATCACTTACCATCCCATGCTATTTAAATTTCGACAGGGTTGCTCCCCTCTAGTAAGGAAAGAAATCAGGGGTGAAATGTTCTTACTCAAATGTACCTTGTAGAAATCAAAAATCTGTGTGTCTCAGCGATTTTCCTAACAAGAGACCAGTAACAAGTTGGATAGGAGGGGGGGGTAACACTTATGATGCGAACTGTATTGTATTACAGCTGAAGACGCAAAAAACTGCCTGAAATTCAACACAAGACTCAGTGAAAATATTCGGTGTATCTAGTGAGAAGGTTCCATATTTTCTCCATGAGCTCAAAAGATAATTATTTTTGTGCGAAATGCGAAATAAACCTTTCTGGGTTATGGAAAGAAATGTCTTCATAAAAAGGTGAAAAGTTATGAAAATTAAAAAAACAAATGTCTCATCAAAGACTATTCCTTGACAGAACATGCACTTCAAACAAGGAAACCGACTCTGATGAATTTTCAATTTGTCATTCATTTTTTGGCATGAATTGTGACTCGTGGATTCAATTCTCCAAAGTAGTTAATTTTTCCAACTGTGCTTTAGTATAAATTCTCTTGTACCGACCTGTATTCAACACCAATTTGCTCTTAGTAAATGAAATGTTCTGCACATAATCATTGTTTACTATATGTATTGTGAATATTTCAAATCTAGTGGGTCATCAAATTGGAACGAATATCTCCTCACCTGCAAATAAAGAAAAGCGTATCAAAATTCCAGGTTAACATTCAGTCTCTGGTATGAAATAGCATAACGGTAGCTAAGAATTCGAACGAGTCTCTGGATGAATATTATTATTCTAGTGACGATTATATAAATCCCTAGTAAGTAAACAAGTTCCTTTTGGACAGAATAAGTACAATTAATCAGCAACTTCTCGTATTACTAACTTTTGCCTATCAAAAAATTACAATAACTAATATATGTATTAAAATATTTATCGTTAACGTTTCGGAAACTAGATCCGCTTCCGTTCTCAAAACCTATGTGCAAGATCCTTTTCAAATCCAAAATCTCTTATTGACAATTTTCGTCATTGACATTCGTCAAAAAAATTGGGATCTGTCATAAGTGGTATAAAAACATGAAGAGTTCAATCTTTATACCACTCATATAAGTGGTATAAAAAAATTTAGGAAGTTTTATTTATATACCACTAATATAAGTGGTGGGTGGTGGTGATGAGTCGAAGTCGATGGAGTTTGATATAAACCATAACAATGACTACTACTTTTTTACCCTTCAAACCTTTTAGCCTTCCCCTCATCATTCTTTCGTTTGAATGATCCATTGTTACTCGTATATATAAAGAAAAACTCATTCATTCCGTATTTATTTTATTATTCCATTGTAGACGAGGAAGTTGCTCCCACCGAGTTAGATCCACTCAGTATAAAGCAAAGATAATAAACACCATAGCTTTTGTTATTCGATAGCTCGAACAGAAAACATCGTGAAACCACTCTAAGGTCGTCAGGAAATGAACTGTGAACTTTCAGAGTATCATGTGTTCATTACCTGGACAATGGAAAACGTGGTGCCGTGGAAGTAATGAATCTGCCAGAGCGCATTGTTTACCATTTGCTTCGTTTAATATTTAGTGGTAATCTCAGATAAATGCCAGCGAGTGGTTACTGAACTCCAGGCTAATATATAAGGAGTCGTTTTTCGAAAAAAATTCAAGAGAGCATTTCTTCATACTTTTTTTTGTACTTTATGATGACCTAAAAATTTTGATGATAGGATTTTTTTTTTATTCCGATGAATTCAGCGGGAACGGGGGGCAGGAGTGAAAAATTTTTTCAATGAAAAAGTACTATTTTTATGCGTAGAGATTCACCTGCATTTGAAAAAAATTGAAAACATTTTTTGGGTAAGTTGCTTCCCCCGATTTTTTCTTTCGATTTTTTCAGAATATATTCAAAATGGAAAATCTCGATTTTTTATGTATTTAAAAAAAATTTACACCTTCTTTGAGGGGTGCCCCCCCCTTCATTTGGGGGACGACCCCCCTGAAAGTTTTTTTTGATTCCTGAGAATTTTTTACGTACTTACATGTTTATTTTCATGGTGTTTTTCAAGGTCAGGGGGGGGGGTCGCGTTCGGAACCGTTGGAAACAACTTTCGATGGAGATAATGAAAATAAAAATTTCAATTTTTTTCATCGAAAACTTTCGGAGATATCGAAAGCCCCCCCAATTTCTTACCCCAAAAGGGGGATCGGAAATGCGTTCAAATACCTTAGAAAAATTTCCTCTGTGCAACCATATAGGGTAAAACCTGTTTCATGTCGGAATAAACCCTACTCGCGCTCGCTATTGTGTTGTAGCCGTTGACAAGGTTTGTTTCATTTGATGTATTGAAAACATCTTATTTTGAGAAAGAAGTACCGGTCCTTCGGAAAAAAGCGATCAGAATTATGACTTATAGTGATAGAAGATCATCATTTACGGACTTATTCGAAAAACTGAATATTCTGACTGTAACATCTATGTACATTTTGAAAGAAAATCAATTCATTTTTCAAAATGCAATATCAAATACCATTGGTAATAATATCAGAAATACTCACAGTATCCAAATTCCTGAACATAAATTGGAAAATATAAAATATTTTAATACATTACCATCAGATTTGAAATCTGTTACTGTGATTGATATTTTTAATTAGTTGGTCAGAAACCTTTTATAAGATTGAGGAGTATTTCAATTGCAAAATGTGATATCTTTTGTATTCGACATGTATTTCTATTTTAGCATTGTTCCTATGACTAGTTTTTATATCTTTGAAGATCCGCTGGAATAAATCAATACTTCATTATTATAAGAAATCTCAATTTCATTAATGTTGGGAATTTTATCAGGATACTTTTGCATATAATCCCTCTAATGTTAGCAATCGTAACTCCTTGAAGGAAAAATAGCCATAACGTTAGAATTTGGACACTTCAATAACCGGCGCGGCGGCTAGAATTTTTGTTATGCTTGGTAATTCTACTGGCATATCACAGACTCTCAATGTAACCATGCCGTGAGAATATCTCGTAATAGCTGAAAGACAGGGATTACAAATATTGAGATTTGGTGGTGAATATGCTCGGATGAAACAGAAACTTCAAGCACAATGCTGTCAGTTCTCAGCAGTGCAACGATTTATATATAGGAAAAAAACTGGAGTATCAACCCAAAAATGAATAGTTACAGCAAATATTCTTATTTGGATTTCTTCGAAATGATAGATACTGATAAATTAATAACGGAAAATCAATTGCTTCTAGAAATAGTAGGACCCAGAGTTATTCAAAATTGTTTAAATGAAAATCAGAAAAATGTCCTAGCTTCCGGTACCTTTATTTCTGTTCGAACTGTTCTAGACATGATTGATATTACGTCATTCGATCCCCCAAAAAGTGTTCGTGATGGAATACACATCTGTATTCCAAGCAGAATTTTTCACAATATTTCATTATGGTGATCCAATGAATCAGAAGGAAACTCCTCAAAGTGACATTCAGGCCATGAGAGAAATTGAATAATAAAACAAAAAGAATTGGGATACAGACTTATTATTGTTCATCGAAATAACACTTGAAGGAGGTAGGGCTATAGAACGGAGACCTTATCTTGAAGATAGATAACCAGATACGATACAAATATGAAGATATAAATCACAGGAGACAACCAACAATGAGTTCAGAAGGCTATAACAAACATTCAAAAATATTTGTTCAGGGAACGAGATTCTTGGAAAGGGTGTCACAACATGAAGGAAAATGAGTCGCAATGAGCCCAAGAGGTTGACGTACACCCCGGACACTTTGAGACGATGAAAAAGTGAGCCATTTTGAAATTCATTTCTTGAAATTCTTGTTCCGTCATTTCGAAAAAAATATTCTGGAAACGTTCTAGATATATTCAATTCTTTCATCACCTCAACCATATTACACTTTGGAACAACTGTACATATTCCTAAGAGTATTAAAGACAACACGATTGTGTTAGCATGTAATAATTAATAATTTTTTTGATCTATTTTCTTTTTACAGCAAAGAGTTATCAAAAAAGATTATTTTAGGCAAAAATATATATTATTCGAAAAGCAAATCATCAGAAAGAAAAATGATCGCTGAGCTCATATCATATGGATTTTTGGATATCGTGTTCACAGTAAACACGATAACTCTGGAAAAAATAATTTTTTCACTTCAATTTCTTTCAATATACTCATTTGACTGGAGAGATGCCGTTGAATAAAAAATTGCAGTTCAATATTGTTTTATTTCATTTTAATTCATTCATTCCTGTTGACATTTTCTGAAAAAGTTGGCGTTGTTAAAACCAATTGTTCTAAAGTGAACATCCAATTTGAACAATTCGTGTATGACGTTAGCGCTTGAAGCATGCTCATTTGGATTTTCAAATTTTTTTCTTACTACATAAATAAAATAATTGATTGATGAAATGTACAAATTTTCTCATCAGCAATTTGGCCAACTTCATATTCTGTAGTGGGATTTTTTTTATTGTCAAGTCGCAGTCGTTCAAATATGTTATTCGAATCATTCAAACCAAAATACTATATCTCTATTAGATATTGAACTAGTTTTTTATTTGATAAGAATTATTAAATTTTAGTCACTATTTTTCACGCATAAAGAAATAACTTTCTGAAATTGAATTTGACAATTTGCAAACTTGCTGTAGAAATCATGTTCAGAAATTCGATATTATTCAAGATTTGATTGTGTAAGGAGATCTCATAATTATCAGGTACACGGAGAAAAATCATAACAGTTATCAGTGGAGAAAATATGTGGAATAACTAAATCTCGACTATAATATCGAATCGCTATTGCGATATTTTGGGAATTCATTATCATTAATGTATAGCTCGATGTATAGTTAGTAAAACGTTTAGCAATTATTAATGTAGAGATGTTGAAATATTTATTATTTAGCATTGTATATAGGACTATATTTCGATTTATGTTGAATATTTTAATTTTTCTCCAATTTTCGAAACCCGTATTATGTGTGTGAATATTTTTTCAATTTGTAGATTGAAATAATAAATTTATGAACAAAATTCGCCGTGCTAGGCTTCAGCCTACTCAGACTGCTGGAAAATCCACCACTGGTGTTTCTGTCAGTTTCTCAATATAGCAAATGCTTTCCCCATTTGTTGAATCATAACCCTATTAATAACATTTTCCTGTTATATTTTGCCCGCCTCAAGACAGTCAATCGTTGGCAATTGCAAAGACACGATGACCCTGTATGAGGAATCGATTCGATATAACACGAAGGCACGAACCCTATGAAATATTCTCTGTATATGCGGGCAGTATCACCGGGGAATCGTTCGAAGATCCCCCATGAAGCGAACGCTGCACACCTCCGACTTTGAAAAAGTCCCGGAGGCCTCTGCAAATTGCTAGGTGTATACTTCCAGGGGTTTTATTGGACACGATCTCCGTATTTATTTTGCTATTAATGCAACGATTCCACTGGCATCGCAATTATCCGTAATATATTTGGAATATTGCGTCGAATTTGTATTTGAGTTGATGTTTCCGTTCGTATGGCTATAACGAATAGGGCTTTGGGTTTGTTTATTGTCCTATTCAATTTCAGTATCCGCCATTGTTATAATATCTGCCATTGTTTCGATGCATGAATGTGATCAAACAAATAATGGAGACAGATCATAGAGTTGGGATGCAAATAGAAATTATCTTCATACACTTTTGTGACGATATGTGTGCATGAATTCAAAAATAATCTGGAGAGTATAAACTTGCTTGAAATGTATGAAGGACCGCGAAAAAAGATACATACTTCAGCAGTTATTCAACCTCACGTAGCATTATTGATCTAAAGATATCGGTCGAAATGTTGAAATTTTGTAGGCGGAAGAAAAAAATTGGTAATGGAAACCGACCACTAGAAGCAAATAAGGAAGACCATAGGTATCTGAATGTAGTTAGTTCGCAGAACTTGTAACATCGATTCGACATTTTTCGTTACTTTCTTCAGTTGTTTCACACTCGAAACGTCTGGAGAGCATCATTGGTATTTTGAATGGACACTTATTCGAATTTGAAATTCACAAATACTGCGATTCGTTAGGAATCGCCAATTTTTCTCCTTGAATAGAGCTTGTCGATACTTGATGAAAATTCATTTGAACAAATATTCTCCCCCTGGGAGATTTTCGGTTATAATTGCACGAGTGCATAAAAATTACCAATAATTTTGCAAGAAAGCGTGATATCTGAAAATTGCAAGTTTATTTTCATATTTTGGCGAAAGTGCCCGAGTCCGAAGGACGAGGGCTTTTTTACAAAATATGAAAATAACCGAATTCAATTTATATAAGATATCACGCTCGAATGCAAAATTATCTGCTCATTTTTATGCACGAATGTAATTCATTTGAATATTTGACGAATAAAGAAATTCTCAAGGAAATGTTATTTTTTGTTCATTTATACTTCCCTCTATGAATTGTATGGAGTACTCACCTAAACGCGAAATGTTTTTCTATTTTTGAAGTCTATCTGACTTTTATTTGTGTTGTTTACTGACGTCTAGCGATACGGTTTAAAATGTGTAATTATGGTGACTTGATACAATGCAATTACCGCAGTAAGTTTTCGATAATTGCATTGCTCTTATGGGACATTTTATATATGAGGAAAATATTCGGGAGTAATTACACAAGTGCTTCAAAATTATCGATAATTTTCCATGAAAGCATGTTGACTAAAAACTGCATGAGTTTATTTTCATATTTTGTCGAAAGTGCCCTTTTCCGAAGGAGGAGGGCTTTTTTACAAAATATGAAAATAACCGAATGCAATTTATATATATCACGCTTGAATGCGAAATTATCTGCTCATTTTTATGCACGAATGTAATTCATTTGAATATTTCACGAATAAAGAAATTCTCAAGGAAATGTTATTTTTTGTTCATTTATACTTCCCTCTATGAATTGTATGGAGTACTCACCTAAACGCGAAATGTTTTTCTATTTTTGAAGTCTATCTGACATTTATTTGTGTTGTTTACTGGCGTCTAGCGATACGGTTTAAAATGTGTAGTTACGGTGACTTGATACAATGCATTTTCCGCAGTAAGTTTTCGATAATTGCATTGCTCTTATTCGACATTTTGTATATAAGGGAAATATTCGGGAGTAATTACACAAGTGCTTCAAAATTATCGATAATTTTCCATGAAAGCATGTTGTCTGAATACTGCATGAGTTTATTTTCATATTTTGTCGAGAGAGCCCGACTCCGAAGGAGGAGGGTTCTTTTAGCAAAATATGAAAATAACCGAATGCAGTTTTTTTACTGACAACATGCTTGAATGGAAAATTATCAGGTTTATTTTGATGCACGAGTGTAATTCGGTGGAATATTTCCGGAGTTAAAACAACAACGTTCAAAATTCAGTATTTATGCCTGTCAAGATGACAAATGTACATTTTAACAATCGTTACTATAGATATACAGACCGAGCGGGTATTTTCCGATACCTACCGGGTATTTACCAGCCCGAAAATGTCCTGCCGGAAATTTATCGCTGTCATTGATCAAAAATGTCCCGCTTCATATGGGATTTTCAACATACGATGGGAATATTCGTTATAACAAATTTTACAACACCGCAACACGTCTTTTGCTATACAAACAGTATCTGCCATGGTGATATTATCTTCCATTGTAATAATATCTGCCATTGTTTCGAAGCATGAATGTGATCAAATAAATAATGGAAACAGATCATAGAGTTGGGGTACAAATGGAAATTATCTTCATATACTTTTGTGAAAGGAGCGATATGTGTGCATGAATTCAAAAATCATCTGGAGAGAATAAGCTTGTTCAAAATACATAAAGGACCGTGAAAAAAGATACATGCTTCAGTATTTATTCAACCTTGTGTAGCATTACTGATTTTTCTGTTGAAAAAACCGGCCAGAATGTTGTAATTCAGTGCTGAAAGAGAAAAGGAAAACCAAAAGACAGTTGAGAATAATTTGTATCTAAATGAACTTCCATTCGAACATTTTCGTTACTCTCAGCTGTTTCATACTTAAAACGTCTGGAGAGCATGTTGATATTTTAAATGGACACTAATTCGTATTCATTTCAAAATTTTTGAAGACTCCGATCGTTTAGGAATCACCAATTTTATTTCTTCCTGAATAGAACTGGTCGATACTTGATGAAAAACCATTTCTGGGAACTATTCTCATACAGATCCTTGAGGGATTTTCATTAATCACCGCAATATTTCACCGTAATATCCCTATTATGATTTTTATCAACTCAATTTATCATGTCATTTGATGTTTCTTTAAGTTCACGTACTCGTATCTTGACAGCTCTCAAAAGAATCGAATGATGAAGTTTACGGAAAACAGTATCTGCCATGGTGATAATATTTTCCATTGTAACTATATCAGCTTCCTCTCCGCTTTTCCTCGTCCTTGGTAATGACTTCGAAATGGAAGTTGAAACGTCGAACAATCGAAGAAAAACTATCACCAAAATTCATGAAAGCATTCAAAGCGTTATCCTTTTGAAGAGAATGCATATGCAGAGCCACCTACTAGTAGGTGTGACACTCCAGAAAGAGGGGACACGATTCAACTCTAGAGACGATTGATTAACCGTACTTGAATCCGAAAACTGCGTTTGCAGAATGATGAATAACATTTCCGGATAATCTCCGAAAAACTCAATCCCAGTGCTAATGAGGTCCAGAGACGCCTTGAGTTGAATTGATTATACCACTTAGGTAAATATTCATTTCCATTGTTTGTTGTACCCCAAGAGGGACTCGGAATTTATTTTTCGAATACTCTCTGGAAATGTTTCTGCGAACGCAGTTTTTGGTTTCAAAAGTACGGTTAATTAATCGTCATAGGATTAAAATCGCGCCTGAATGTTTTTTAGAACAGGACGGAGATCCTTGAGTTGGCCACCCAGTTAGCGAATAGTACAGAATCAAATTGCGGTGTAGCCAACAAGTCACGAATCACAATCGACGACGAGGTCACTTTTCAGCAACTTGGATCCTTTGATGTATTCATGTATTATTCCTATCAGGAATATCGATCGTGAATAAATCAGCAATATCAATTATAGCCATTATGGGAATTGTCGCTACATGTCTGACAGTGATTTATCATATCCTGCTACTAGCAAGACAATCAAATTTGGCAAGATAATATCTTTAGGAACCTTTTAATACGATAGATATGGTAGAAGTTCAAAAAAATTGAAAGGTTCCTGATAACGACCTCTATGGAAGAGTGAAAAACATATGATTGTTAGTAATTTCAATCTTTTCTTCGATTTATATATTCGAAAGATATTGTGGAAGCCATTGAATTTGGTGTTTCTTAAGATGAACTGTGGAGTTGTAGAGTTGTAGTAAAGAAAAACGCGAGAAAAAGATATACGAATTCTAGAAAAATATTATTTCTGAACATTTTTACGCAAGAAACAAGAAAACGCTGTACCTACTTATATAGCTGAGTTCATTCTCGCATAAAATATGGATTTTATTTGCCCTCATTAAATGAACTATACGTCACAGAAAATTGTTGAAGAGAACTAGAACATTCTTTTTCTTCTTAGTTTTCTGGGTTTCTAACCTACCACATTTTCAGAAAATAAGATTAATATTGGAATCTATACAAGTGAGGAAGGGTAGACTTCTATCTACCCAGAAATGTTGCTGCGTTAATAAAAAAAACAGTTTCTTTTGGATAGAGCAAGTATTTTTTTCGACAGATGCCAATGAAGCGAATTGTCAATAAGGAATATTGGATTTGAAATGGAATTTGCACATAAGTTTTGGAAACGGAATCGGATTTAGATAAGTATTTTCACGTGTTGATAAGTTCTTGTAATCTTTTTGATAGTCAAAATTCAGTTATACCAGACTTTTCTGAATTGTTGAACTATTTTTTTTAACGCAGCAACTTTTTGGGGTAGATAGAAGTCTACCTTTCTACAGCTGTATAGATTCCGATTATAATACTTATTTTTCAGATTGTGGTGGGTTTTCGAACAGTAACTAGAACAGATTTCGGCCGATAAAGAAATGTCTCCTACAATTTCTTGCTACTTCAATCACATTCGCAGAAAAAAGCTTGTTAGAAATATCGGAAGGAGCAATTCAATGAAATTTCCTGGTGTTTGTTCCGTCTCCGAAGAATTGTTTGCACTCCCGCTCTTTTGTAATCCAATCAAAGCAGAAAGCAGGATGGATTGAAAGAATTGCGGTTCCTCTACAGTGAAGAATCCGCAGAGCACGAATACAACTCTGAAAACAACAACGAAGTAGCTGCAAATCAATATTGGACAGATAAATCAAGCTTGTTTAGGTATTTCTTGATAAAGTGTTCCATTGGTTATTGTGATTGTTTTCTATTGCTGCATTTGGACAAATACAGGATATATTTTCATGGGCTTTCGCATATAAATATCTATAATGAAAATTTGAATCGAGATCACATGTGGTGAATATTGTTTGAATGTTTGAATGAATCAACAGCATGAGTCATGTCAGTGTCACATTTCGACTCGTCTCACTTAAAATTGAAGAGTTTCAAAAATAGTCTTGCAAAGGTAAGCGTCCATAGGTACGCATCGTAGTAAGTTATACATATGCGTCCACTGACCGGCAGCGGACGGATCGCACGTATCGGTCCGTCGGTAATGCCGATGAAATTTATCGAATGGGCAACTTTTCCGACTGGTGCGGATGACAACATACGGATTGCCGATAAGTGGACGCATGTCACAATAGGTAGTCACTGGTCGCCTCACAGATCATTTGAATTTTGTTACATTTCGACACTAAGTACACACACGTGCTTTAATTATATTTATTATTACGCATATCATGGAGCAAATCAGTGAATACTGTATGATATTCTTCAAATTGTGATCTTTTTTTGAATATGTCATGTATCCACAATCTATGTCTTCTCTTATTTCCCCTCCTTTCTTCTTCATATAATAACAAAGCGATAATAACAAGTTCTTCATCACTTTCCATGATCTTAAACATTACACACTGTAATGTTTCCGTTCGTCCACTCACTACGAAAATGCGAATGTTACTTAAAAGCCGACCGTCGCATCGGCAATCCGATCGCTACGGATACAGTGGACGCACTCAGGGTTGCCAACCCAGAATTTGAAAAAGACGTAGGCCAGATTCAAAAAGTTACGTAGAAATACTAAAATTGCACATCAAAAGTTAGTAGATCTACGTACTTTTTTTTGAGTGATAAGAAGGGGATAAGGTAGGTAAAATTGAATCCCAACAAGATCAGTTTCTCTGTAAAAAATCTCGTCAAGTGTACATTGACAGGACTTAAAAAAAAATTACAAAAAATATGAAAAAAAAAAGTGATTTCTGGCCATGCTTGGTGTTCGTGATCACAATTTCAATTATTGAAACTCGACGTTTCCTTGATTTTTCACGTCATTTTTCTTTGTGAAGAACAATATAAATTTTTTAAATTTCGGCACCCAAGATAATTAGCAGACTCTCTGGTCTCGGTAGTGTAGTGGTTAGCATATCTGCCTATCAAGCGGAAGGCCGGGGTTCGAATCCTCGCCGGGCCACCGTGCTGGGTAATCGCACGTTAAAAGGTAAGGCCTCGTTGATCCATTGCTCGCACAAGTTTCGACTTCTGAGGGTTGATGTTCGTCAGCTGGTTAACGAAAACGAACAATTTTAGAAAAACAACAATTTTCCAGCTCTACCTTCTAGGCGCACTCGTAAGAGTATTCAGCAAAGGGAAATTTGAATTGAAAAACAGAGTTCTGTTTGAACCTTTTTAATTTTATTCGTTATCAGGCAAATTGAATTTCTACCTATATATTTTTAGATGTTCCTGTGATGGCTCGCGGCTCTTTTGTAAGCCACTTTTTGTGAAAAGTAACCCTGTTAGAGTGTATGTAGAAAGAATTTTTGTTTTCATTAAATTTTCTGCAGAAAACAGACGCTAAACATTTGCACTGCTATGTGGCAATGTTAATAAATTTTGGGAGAAACTTGAATTTTTTTTATATTCATTTCCAGGGGAGAAGAAACCCAGACAATGGATTACATCACATAAAGTGTACAACAATTTTCTATATTTGGGGTAAAAATGATACTTTCAATCCTGCAAGGGGCTCAAAGAAGGCGTTCAAAATAGATGAACCAGAAAAAATTGAGGACTTTTCAGCAGTATAGTCTCGATTGCTTTTCATTCCATTTAATGGAAGAATGTGCCGGCCACAGTATTGGCCTATGATGTCATTGTGTATCAACATTCTCCTTTCTGTTGGAATGAGATCATCTTTTTTTATGATCCATAAATATTTTCCAGAATGAATCCTTCACTTTGAATCTGTCGATTTCACAGAACTATTCCAACTATACCTCTCATGACATTTTCAACCCTTTCCAGTCCACGCGGATGAAGAACCTTCATTTACCATTTTACGGGCTGTAACTGAATTAGTGTAACACGTCCAAGGAGGCGTTTCCTCATCGAAAAAAAGATCTTTCATATAAAGAAACTTCATTGCAGCATGCCGTGTAAAGATACAGCCCCTTAAAGGGGCTACATATAATTTGTATAATAATTTTTGTCCGAAGCACTGACAAAGTTACAATATTGAAATCAACCTGACGTTTTGTACTACCAAAAAGACACTTAGCCAGTAATTTATTTGGTTTACCCCATGATTGTAAGAGATGGAAAACGCAACCCCTAAAATTTATTTCCAATGTAACTTTTTGTCTTATTATTTGTACCATTTGAAAATTCATTTGCTATAGCCTGTTTCATTCCAAACAAGAAATGTCTCCTGGTTTTTTGCCCAAAATAAACCAGTTCGCAGAAAACAATAATTTTACGAACAACCACAGAGATATATCGTCATAAATGCCAGCTGTATTCATTGTTATTTCGTAGCTAGTTCCTGCATTAAATGATTGAAGGGTAATAAACAGAACTATTTTATTGATAACGAAACACACCAGAAATTGTAATAAATGTTCAATATGTCCACTTCAGACATTACGCATGTCTATACGTGAAGTTTCTTTATATGAAAGATCCTATCTTTTTTTCGATGAAGAATTACCTCCTTAAATGTTTTACACTCATTCAGTTACATCCTGTTTTTCATTTTCGATGAATACAGCACAAAATACCATTCGGCGTAATGGGATGAGGCAATTTTATGATATCGTCAATATCACTAAACAAATTGGAATACACTGTAGGTGAAGTTCTCATTCATTCATGATTATAGTCCGATAGCTATTATATACATAATTGAGATTGGAAGTGACTTAATGTCCTCGTCGAGTACTCTTGAACTAGATAGGTTTAATAGATATAGTCTATATACAATGAAAATACTTTATGCATATAATAATTGATGACGTAAAAGGTAAGTACGACAATGGTTTGTTCTCCAAGAAAATGATATCAATGAATGGGGAAATTATAGTACAATATATAATAAATATATTCAAAAAATGATCACAAGAATACAACGACGATACTGAACAATAATAAAATTTGTATGTCGCTTCGAAACTTAACCGTTGTAACTCAAAAATATCGCAAAATGAGATATTTGTGTCATATTGTGCGAAATATTTATTCTTTTTCAAGGAAAATGTTATTTTTTTGTTCATTTATACTTTCCTCTATAGATTGTATGGAGTACTCACCTAAACGCGGAATAATTTTCTATTTTTGAAGTCTATCTGACATTTATTTGTGTTGTTTACTGACGTCTAGCGATACGGTTTCAAATGTGTTGTTATGGTAACTTTATACAATGCGATTACCGCTGTAAGTTTTCGATAATTGCATTGCTATTATGGGACATTTTATATATGAGGGAAATATTCGCTATAATTATAGTTGAAGAAGTCTCTTTCGAAATGAAATAATAAAGTAAACGGTAGTTAACATTTTTTTTGTATTACTTAAAATGTTGAAATGTACCTCAGGATGTATTTCAATTAGCAACACTAACGTCCGAGAGGTTGCCTTGAAAAGGCACTCACTTCTTGGGAGATACAATCGTATTTTCAAAGTATAGGAAAGATAATTTCATGGAAACTCCTGGTAACCCATGTTCAATATCCTTTTCTTTGGATAATACCGATTCTATCTCCCAAGAGAGCACCCTTTAAGTTTTTAATTTGAATAATAACTTAAAACTATAAAATTCACCCATGTAATAATATAGTTCTCTTAAAGCATTTTTCAAATTTTGTTGGCAGCCAACGATGAGTGACCGAGGAAAGGTCTTGGTGGAACTGGTTGATCAGCGCAAAAAACTGTATAAGAAAGGGGAGAAAGTATGGAGAGTTCTACTCTCACCTGAAGATTTTGTATTGTTCTAAATCATTCTGTAAAGTACTGACGAAAATTAGGTGTACTACTTATTGATTTCTGAATTATATTCACATTCTTATTACTCTGTCAATTCCTATGAATATAACAATGTTTGTTTGAATGTGATTGACAATGATCTTTGCTGATTGCTACTGGTAGACTTCCATTGTCTATATTATCAACTCTATTGAAACCTGTTGCTAAGAACGAAAGGATAAAAAAAATTCGTTATTGACCAATAAATCTATTTCAAGCTTCCGTTTGGGATTTGATTTTCTCTCATGATTTGTATTTCTATCCTTCCGTTCTGAGCAACAGGTTTCAATAGAGTTAATAATATAGTCAATGGAATTTCGAATAATTACCATTCATATAACAATGTATTTCGAAAAAACTATCCACTTTTGTTAAAAAAAGTTTTCCTTCTCAAAGTAGCTTCACTAATTTCGAAATTTCCAAATTCGGAAAAGCTACAAGAATCAGGCGTCGGTTCTGGAAAAATGCGAAGAAACAATATTCATTTAATGCAAACTATTTTGCAAAGGTCTCCATAGTTTTGAGTACATCTGCAGCAGAAGTTGGTGAAAAGTTAGAGATCGCTCTCCTGAAAATTTTGATTTTTCAATTTATCACGGTTTAGTCTCGAAGCGACGATTGGAGTTATTTAAAACGATGTAGCTAATCGTAGATGAGGGGCTATTCTATTAACATACTTGATGATTACAAAAATCTGTGGATCCGATCCTTCACCCAAGGACAGAATTTCATAATCATCTCCACCCATAAATTCAGAAATAATATGGAACCAGAGAATCTGTGAAAATCCCAAACTGATAAGAATCATTCATTTTTTTGAGATATGTGTACATAAGACAAAAGAATAGAATTCAGTGACATCCACTTTGATTTATCTTGGAAATATGGTTCAATTATCCGAAGAGAACGCCTTTCTCTGTCTTCCTACCATCATTACCAACAACAGCCATTCCAACATTTTTTTTCCAGGAGTAATATTTGAAACAGAGTAACGTGACGTTTTTACCCGTCTAGATTATAATTCGAGAATGAATGATTATTGATTCATTTGTTAGAAAAACCACAATATTTATAATAATTTTCAGCTCTGAAATGGTGATCTTGAGGAGTGAAATCAAGGCGCGTTCAGCGATGTTAATGAGGGAAAAAAATCAGAAAATGCATTTTTCTCGGGTTATTGAAACATTTTTATAGCGGATATTTTTTGAGATATTTTTGTCTCACATTCATCATGAAACAAAACTAAAAAATCCATCTCGGATTATATTGTTTCAAATGCATTGATACCCTTGTACGAAGCTCTGGAAGGGACACCCAAAATAAAAATTTCGCCATTTCTAAAATTCCGAGTTATAAGTCGGAATTTTACATCAAAATTTTGACTTATAACTCGGAATTTTAAAATTCCGAGTTAAAAGTCGGAACTTTACATCAAAATTCCGAGTTGTAACACGGAATTTTACATCAATTCCGTGTTACAACTCGGAATTTTAGAATTAGGATTTGATAGTCGGATTTTCGGGCTATCAACTTCAACTTTTGAGACTGCATGAAATGTTTCTCAATCAGAAAATATTGAGTGAAAATAATTTTTTTTTTAAATGTACTTTTCCCTTTGAAAGAAGAATGTACATTTTATAATACCCCATGCAATGGAGACATGATCATATTATGTAAACAAATAATATCTGAGAATGATCTCAATTCCCAATGTAAAGATCCTTACGATGCAGTACAGCTATATCTGAATCTCAGGGAAAAATTATATGAAATAATTTCAGTCTAAGAATGGGATGATTAAGAGAAATGAATACAAATGAAATGATTATAAACTATAGTACTTCAATAAATTCTTTTCATTTATTAGTGCTCGTATGCACCGCTCCTATTTAATGATGGTTTAAGTAAGCTAGGTTTAGTTGCTATGGATTTGCCAATCAAATTCCTTGTTCCTTAGTGATGAAACCAAGCTTAGTTAAACCTCTATCAAGTAGAAACGGTGCATACGGGCGTTAACCAAGTAATGTTCCTAACCACTGTTTCAGTGAGCAATTTGAAACTTAATAATTTATAAAGCCTTCAAAAATTTACTGACGTGTTTCAGAACTGTGATATTCACAACTTGAATTAGTTAAAAGGGTCTATTAAGATCATAAATATTCAACCTATAGCCTCTATCAGGATATCCGAAATAATTTTAGAGTTATAACTTTTTTCAAGAACTTGTTTGCTTGCAGAGCTATTTCAAATAACAACAACTTTCAGCCTCTTTTGCGGCAATTAATTTTTTTTTAATTCTCAAGGTTACTCATTTCAATAAGTTGGCATATTACAGTCTGAAATTGGTCTGAAAATTGAAGAGTTTCTGCAAAAAGCTCATGGTAAAAGGATTCATAGTTTTGCGCACCAGTCTCATATTGCAATCAAGTTGCATTGAAATCTGTATAAAAATGAATTCACATATCCAGCAGATTTTATGAGTATAACATGGATATATGGAATTGTTCTTTCAATGTATTCAAATCTAAAATCAAATCTACACTGTTTAATATTATGTATCAAACTTGTAACTTGATGAATGTTTCTTAACGCTCAAGTGAATGTTAGTTTCAAATCCGTACACCAAATTGTAATTGTGGATAACGTTCTGGGTTATGCCTGTTGTTATCCTATATGAAATTATAAATCAATAAATAACACTTTTTGTGTTGTCCTGGAGAGTTCATTTGATATTAATAATAAAAAATATTGACAATTCTGATAAAATGCATATTGTCTGATAGAAATAAAGCGATTTTGATTTTTGTCATGATCAGGGCTTGATATTCACTTCTAACTAGGTGCACTCTAAATAATGAAATAATATAATTGGCAATAAATGAGGAGTCTCTGAAATTCCGAGTTGTAACACGGAATTTTAAAATTTCGAGTTACAACTCGGAATTTTAAAATTCCGTGTTACAACTCGGAATTTTGATGTAAAGTTCCGTGTTACAACTCGGAATTTCAAAATTCCGAGTTAAAACTTGGAATTTTGATGTAAAATTCTGACTTCCAACTCGGAATTTTAAAATTCCGAGTTGAAACTCGGAATTTTGATGTAAAATTCCGACTTATCTTATACCTAACTCGGAATTTTAGAAATGGCGAAATTTTTATTTTGGGTGTCCCTTCCAGAGCTTCGTACCCTTGAGATTTTGTAAAAATAAAAATGTTTGTAACCTCTGACTCCTGCAGACGTATGAACGGACGTCATAAAATTTCTCTTAAAACTGAGCTCTGGAAGAAACTAATAGGATATAGTGGAAATTGCAAGCAAGCCGCTCGATTAGAGTTCTAAACGATTCAATTAGCGACTTACTGGCAGAGTTAAAGCTCTATGAAAGTTTAATATTTCGGTGGAGAATGCTGAACGAAGGTTGAAAAAAGAAAAGATTAATAACGAGACGAAACGTTAGTTTTCATCAAACTCATGCATGAAATTCAGAGTATTTTCATGTAGCGTTGAGAGCGAGAATGCAAAAAAGAACAAAGAGATGCGCTCTGTTTCATTGCGAAATGAAACTCCATCCTGTGGATGTATGCAGTCGTGATTTATGAGGTTTAAGTTTCGGGAAGTTCGATTGAAACGTTCGAAGATTCAAGCGGAGTTGTATAGTTATGAGGAAAGTTTTATTCACGGCTCACAAGTTGTTCATGCCATGGACTCCACTTAGATCTAAGACCCTTTTTTGCGAATTGCTTCTTAGTCTACCTTTAATAATTTTACCTATTTGAAACTGAAACCTAACTGCAGCAGATTGATTTCTGCACTCAAAAGATTTATTCCTGAGATGCACTCCGCAGGTAAGGAGAAATGACTCCAAGAAATTACATAGAATCATCGAGCGATGTTTGAGAAAGAAAATATTTTTTATATTCAGATGGCATAGTAATGTGTTTTCTGAGACTTTGAAACTCTTGAAATTCGAAGATGACACGACTATCCATATATTCTCCCTTGATATCCTTCAAAAGACGAAATGAATAAATATAACAGTCTCAAATGTATATTCGAATTGAATCTTTTCGTGGAATTCAAATGGAACGCTTTGAACTAAGGAAGTCATCACTTCGCAATCCAATTTCCTGCCGGTAATGGAAGTTCTTTCGAGTAGAAAATACTGCATTTCAAATGAGAATATAATGTCGCATCGAAAAAAGCATAATATCCATCGAATATATGATTCAACAATCTCCGATTCCAGTGAAAAATTAAAATCGCATGAGTAGAAAGAAGCGACGATAAAAAAAGTGTACAAATACGACGTACATCATTAACTTCCTCCGCATGAAAACAATGAAACGTTATGTGGATATTTTGCTCTAATAAATGCAAGAAAGTGGAAATATCTAGAGTGCACCAAAGTATGAGATGAAGTTGTTCGCACTTAGTCGCTTCGGTGGTTATTGGTACGCTTGGAACATTGGTATTGAGTCCTGTTCGCTTCAGTAGGCTGAAAAATTGCACAAGGACGTAAGCCTGACATTGTTATTCAACAAAGGTGATCGTTATTTACGAGATACTACGTAGATTTTTTCAAAAATTTATGTTGGGATTTGGTCAAACAGCCAGAAAAACTATTAGGACGAAACAGGTTTCCAGAACAAAGTATAATCACAACTAAGATTTTTATTTATAATTACGTCAATCTTACCTTCGAACAGGTCGGCGACCTTTCTGAAAGAAGACTAGATTACGTGATTTTTACCTTGTCATTACCAATGTGGGGAAAAAATTCGAAGTAATTTGGACGTCGAAAATTGGAATATTTGGACATTTAGTTTACTCGATTACGGGTGAAAATGAGTAATTTTGACATGAAATTGGTCAGAAATAGTAAATATCAAGCTTAAATCAACCTTTCTGTTACCAATTATTCCCTTGGACGAATGAGTAAACAAAGAGAGGTTTCTTTATATGAATAGCATACATATATACATATTATCTCTATCTCAACTTCTCATAATTTGGTTGCCACAACGAATCAGCTATGGTCTACATAAAATGCTGACAATTAGTATGGGAATGTAAAAATTATTGTCATACGGTAGCTACATGCTCTCTCCTCAACGATATTCTCCTTGCGGCGCGAAATTTTCTGTAAAATGATGGTTCTTATATATCATAAAATTCACGGGCCTCTTTGAATATGCGATTTTATGCAAAAATAATTTAGATTGATTGCACATGTTTGAATTTTTTCTCCAAAAAACACTCTTTTAGCAAAGTTATGGTTTTAAAATGTCATATGCAGCCATTATTTAGAAATAAATAGTCAGAATAAACTAAAATTCAATATATTATCCATATTTATTGATGGGTAAAACAGATATTCTAATTAAATATGGCGTAATTTTTGAAATATACCTATAAGTCAATATTCTTCTTACGGTATGAAATCAAGTTGATAATTGAACTATTAGACCTGTTAAATAACCTTTATATTACCTGACCGTAACGGCTTATAACTAGTCACATTTAGGTAAATATTCACCAAGAGAGAATACCAAAACATTCATTGGCTTATGATGACATTTGCTTCGTAAATTATACCCTAAATAATACCAGAATTCAAACCGCCCCAATCCTTGCGATGGTTGGGTCATTTTTGAAGGAGAAAATAGGTAATTTCTCACATGTTTCTTGCTCGAAAGTGGCTTATGGAATTTGAAGGGGATTTACTGGTGATTACATTCCTGTAATCAACCAAGGTTGCTACTTATAAATTATTTACACTTTGAAGTTAAATATTGAAGGCCTGTACTACCAGTATTATCCTTCTTTTAGACATTTCTCTAAAATGTTAGTTGGGATAAAAATCGGAAGACAGAGAAATTCAAAGCTAAATAAGTGGTTGCTTTAGGAAATACCTGAAACCTTGAAACAGATACGGCCGAACTTACGCACCAGTTGAAAGGAATATTTTCAAGGACGCTGGTATAGAAGAAATAGTTGAAATGTTCTTGCTCACACCTATAATTCTGTAATAGTCATCAGCTTATGATTATTGATATGTGATAGAATCATTATTTCAATCAAATTTGAATGGGTTCAGTTTTGTGTATCACGTATGATCCTGATGAATTAATGAATATGCTTAAAAACCTGGTGTTGGAACTATCGAGACTGTATTGATATATATTTGTCTAACAGTTTTTGAAAATGGCTTCAAAATGAAAGTCGCAACGTCGAACAATCCAGAAGGAACATAACATCCATTACGGATAAAACCCCGTAGAGACAATCTTGCATGAACGAAGGTTCGTTATAACATCCATTTCTATATAACACCTGAACTAGCAGGATATATCTTCAGAGAACGGTGGGTGATATTATCGATCAATAATGTGGAACTATTTTTTCGTAAGGGAATCTACAGTCGGACAAAAACTGTGAGAGAAGTATCGTAAATATCAGTGTTTCTCATGCAGAACAGACAATTGACTGTTTTGGTTGTTTGGAGTAATTGATCGAGGCGGTATTTCTGTAACAGTTCCTGAAAATGAACTCAAAATGGAAGTGGACACTCTAGCAGAAACAACGGATAAAACCCCGAAGATAGAAAATTGTGACCTGATGAGTTCGAGATATCTTTACTTCAAACAATTATTGATGTCTATATTTCACAATAAAAATAAGTTAAGAAATTATCAACATAGATATGAAACCAGACTAACCTAAATATACCGAAAATGAACAAAGCTATTGGACAAAGATCAATTACATATATTGGATCCAAATTATTCAATTTCACTCCAGATCATATAAAAATGGAATATGTGTTCAAATTATTCAAAATTTTAGTGATCTAGGGCTCAAAAATGAAAATATAACTTTACTATGAACAATTTGTACTGAATTAATTCTCTCAATTGTTACATATATTTTACATCCCCACTTATAATTTGATATACTTTTCATTCAAAACGATTTTATATTTTATAATGTTAAATAAAATATTTTTATACATTTACACATTTAAAATTTTACACTTCACATTCTTTACATAATTTACACGCATGGAAATTTTATACTTTTAGATTTTGTATTCGATGTGTTTTTTTAGTACACTGAGCATATTATCCACTACTTTTTAGGAAAAAATGAATACTGATATTGTTGATACTACTTAGAAATATAAGCACTATGATGTTTGCCCGATGGCTTCAAAGCAGAAACACTGAAACTCATTTCAGGTTATATAGCCAAACCTCTCAGTTGTATTATCAATAAATCTTTGTCAAGTGGTCATTTTCCTTCTGCTTTCAAAATGTCAATTGTGGTACCTATTTATAAAAGTGGTGAAAAAACAGAAGTGTCAAATTATCGTCCTATAACACTTATATCAAATTTATGTAAAATTATGGAAAAAATCATAAAAAAAAGACTTATTTCCTTTCTGAAGAAGCACAATTTGCTGTCAGAAGCGCAGTATGGATTCACTGAAAAAAAGTCCACCAACGATGCCATAAAAGAACTCACGAGCAAATTATATAATTCTGTAGATAAAAAAAAAACAGCCATTGGAATTTTTCTAGACTAAGCAAAGGCATTCGATACCGTAGACCACAATATACTTTTATCAACCCTTGACGATCTGGGAGTGAAAGGTAAAGCACACGACCTTTTCAACTCATACTTGACTGACAGGAAACAACAAACAAAAATACAAAACATACTCAGCAAGAAAGAAACTATATCATGTGGTGTACCCCAAGGAACTGTATTAGGACCTTTGCTCTTCAATATTTATTTGAATAATTTATTCTCCATACGAACACAAGGCAGCATCATAAGTTTTGCAGTTGATACGGTCATATTTTATGAAAGTAACACCTGGGATGAACTAAAAAATAAAATAGAAACTGATTTTGGTAACATCAAAAAATGGTTCGATTATAGACTACTGTCAATGAATCTCAAAAAAACCTTCTACTTGCCGTTTTGTAGCTTATCCACAAGCCTCCCAACATTTGACAAAATATCACTAGAAGATAACCTCGAAATCCTACCATCAAAAAGCGTTAAATACTTGGGTATTATGATAGACAGCCACCTCAGATGGGACGTACATATAAACTATTTAGTAAACAAATTACGTAGTATTCTATATAGAATCAAACAAGTCTCAAATATACTCAACTTCAAACAAAAAAAAATTCTATATCATAGTTTAGTGGAATCGCATCTAGAATATGGCATTATGGGATGGGGTGGAGTATCCAAAACATACCTGAAATCACTAGAAGTCATACAAAAGCGATTTCTGAAACAAATAATGAGTAGAAACAACCGATATCCAAGCGAATCGCTATTTGAAGAGACACAAATTTATGATTTGAGAAAACTCTATTTTTTGAAATTAGGAAAAACACAATATTTGCATAAGAATGAACTCCTGACTCATTCTCACTATCATGAGACGCGACAAAAAAATAAATATATACCCCCATTTATGAATAAATCAGTAGGTCAGAGATGCTACCAATATCTGGGACCGAAAGTATTCAATTGCTTACCGGATAATATTAAAAACGAACCCACAATCCAACGCTTCACTAAAACGCTAAAAGACTATATCAGAGAGTTACCAACCACGTACGTAAAATCAATAATAGAAAACTGAAAGAATTAAAAATAATAAAGATCGTGAATTTTCTCAAACATAATAAATGCATGAAACTCAACTCAATAAATTTCATCAAAAAGGTAACTTCTAATAAATAAACTTTATTATTATTATATTAATTATACCTTTTTATATTACTAACAATTGATTTCAGGTTAGAGTATCCTTTTTATATATTTTAAATAATTTATGTACTATTTTTATATATTTTTAACTTTATATTTAGGTACTGTATATATTTCAACTGAGTTTATGTTTAGGTACTATTTTAGATATTTATATATTCTCATTCTACATACAGGTATATATGTGTATCCTGATATACATACTATACCTCGTAGATTAGGCTCTATTTATTCACACAATACCTTTATACAATTTGTAATTTTTATCTTTATCATGTGAATAAATTGTTTATTATTATTATTATTATCTCAAAATACATAATATCTTGACCATTTTCAAAGGAAAGAATCTCAATATTGATGTTTCACAGACACGTTTTCCAAAAACTTAAGTGAATCATCAGTACATATTTTCCCGATGATAAAAATTCAGTAATAAGACTCGGTTTTACAAACCTTTTCTTCTACCTACATTAATCGCCCAATTTTTATATGGTGTGCTTTTATAAATACATGTAATTTGGTGATTAATGAAATACTACTACTAAATACTACTACTACAATGCCTGAACGAAGATTCGTGAAAACATCCATTTCTACATATATCTATAGGTAGGGGTGAGTGATATTACCGATCAATAATGTAGAACCGTATTGTCGTAGGGGAATCTACAGTCGGACAAAAATCGTGAGAGAAGTATGGTAAACTATAAAACAGACAATTGATTCTGTCTTGGTTGGTTATTTCGTAAAGGAAGTAATTGATCGAGACGGTAATGACATATATTCGTCCAACAGTTCTTCAAAATAACTTCAAAATGAAGTGGACAATCCAGAACAAACATACCATCAACGGATAAAACCCCGGAGAGACAATGCATGAAAGAAGATTCGTGAAAACATCCATTTCTACATAGCTCTTGAACGGGCAGGATATCTACAGGTAGCGGTGAGTGATATCACCGATCAATAATAATGTAGAACTGTATTCTCGTAGGGGAATCTACAAAAACAAAAATTGTGGAATAAGGATGGTAAACTACAAAAGAGACAACTGACTCTGTCTTGGTTGGTTATTTCGTGAAAGAAGTAATTGGTCGAGGCGGTAATGTCATATATTTGTCTAACAAGTCTGGAAAATGACTTCAAAATGGAAGTGGACACTCCAGCAGAAACCTTACATTTACATCAACGGATAAAACTCTGGAGAGACAATGCCTGAGTTTGGAGTCGGATAAAATTTTAGGAGATGTATTATAAATACCAGTATCTCGAATCGAAGTCTCTGCTTTTTCTTGCTTGGTTATTTCGTAAGGAGAGTAATTGACCAGGACGGTAAGATGTTTGTCTGACAGTTTTTGAAAATGACTTCCAAATGGAAACCGAAACGCCGCGCCGAACGAATCAGAAGAAAACAAAGGGATATAAACCCCGTAAAGGCCATCTTTTATATATGCTCTCTGGCTGGTGATACAGCTGAAGGAGGCAAACGTGATATGGCACTTTTTTGGCTAAATCTCGGTACTGAATTTCAACATTTCTTCAATGTGTGGTTTTCCCTTTCATGTAAGATATACGAAAGCTGTTCTCATAAGGCTGAATGTCCAGGAATTTAACTTCGGCGATTTGGTAGCAGGAATTCTCATTTTCAACATGCCTTTTTCACTTAATGTTCCATAAAACACATTTCCACCTTCAATTAGATGAAAAATCCAGTTGAAACAAAAGTGGAAAGAACCTGGAATCCTCGCTTTCTAATGGAAGCCCGTTACTGCTCGTTACTTTTAATGAACAGGGCATTGTTACACGATGATTAAGAGCGAGCACAGATCCAGAAACGGAATCTGTTCGATTCAATAGCAAATAATTGCGATATCCGAACTGTTTCAACGTTAGCAATGTAGATGGTGAGCGCTGCGAATCTTCGTGGTTTATTTTCAACTCCAACGGATGTTGCGGCTGTCGGCAAATACTGTAATTGAGTATTTCTATTTATTTTTGCAACGATTCGCAGACATCTAGTTCAACATTGTTCGGATTGTTTGTTTCTTTTTTTTTTTTTCGCCGTCACGGCCTGAGGAATACGATCTTCATTCGAGCGTTACCTTCAACAAATTGTGTGTCAGTGATGCCATGAGTTGAGTAGCCACAGAAAAATCAACTTGGTCAGTGATACCATAGATCGATTGGCCATATACAAGTCGTTGAATGGCTTGATGATGCCAATGGGAGAAATCCGTTTGTTTTTTCATCATTTATCGGAGATCAATAACACAACTAGAGAAGACCATGATAATAGGATGTATTGGAAATAAGGTCACAATTCAATGACTGAAGGAATTGGCCGGTGCTTGATGAAAATCCATGGTATCGTAATAAACAATAGTATATAACTAGCGACCGGCCCGGGTTCACACAGAGAAAAATGGTTATTATTTTTGTAGACCTTTTTGAGGTGTACAATACTGTAGTACATTATTTTGATCTATTCCTTAACGTTTGCAATGTAAGCGCAAAAATAGTTATTTATGGTACTAGTGTGTTATTTTGAAAATTTTTTGCTTACTTATGAATCCAATGAAATTTATATATTTGAGGTCATCTGAATAGTGCAAGCGCTGCGAAACATTCCGTTTGAAAAAACCGATGACCTCATTCTGATTGCTGATTTGAGTAAAGAAAGACTGAATTAATGATATTGTGGAGGTTGCCGGACGGAATTATGGTCCAGTTTTTTTTTCGGTCCTATAATAGTTTTCGCTTCCATCGCTGTAGCTGCGAAAAAAAAATTACTATTGACTATTAACACCTGGTTTAGGTAAGGTATGGAGAAAAACGGCATGATCTAATTCAATATAAATTTAATGAAAAAAGTGGTTTACCTATTAATAAGTAGTGAAAAATTCATTCAGGTAAGTTTTGACAATTATTGCCGATGCATTTGCAAAGGAAAATACAATTGATTTCGCTTTTTCTTCAAGTGCAAAACATTGTCAGGCATTCAGCATTATATTTGCAAAGCCTGATCAAAGAATTTGTCATAGGTGGTTTTGCCATTTGCACCGGGTACAACTTTCCATCTCGTCTTTCATAACCGAGTTGGAGTAAGTTCGGAGGCCCATGTATTGCAGCCCTTAAGCAATGTATATATAAAACATCGAAAGTTCTAATAATTTCAGATACATTTCAATTGAATCCCAGCTCAAAAGATATTTTTTGGCTGATCCTTCAAACCAAATCCCTCAAAAACTACTATTCGATAGCTTATGCTAAAAGTGGATGTTAAGTACGAACACATCGGAATCTGCACAATTTATAAAAACTTGTTCAATTCCTTCACGAACAGCAACAAAAATATGGCTGAAAATCCTTCAATCTGCTTCTGGAGAGATGAATGAACATATTTCGACGGAGAAAGGTTCCATTTTCTTTTTAATTATTAATGTTATAGTTCATTAATAATGTTACGAAATTTTCTAGCGCCGGCCTTGTCGCTCGTAAACGCAGAATAATATGAATCTAACAATTCAGAAGACCTATTATTACCTTGGAGCTTGAAGATTTTTTGGAGTCTTCATATCCACCTGTAATGGCCAGCTGGGATTTTGGTTGAATGTCTTGATATAAATATTTGTAGTCAGTTTCAGTTAGTTTCGGTTTAGCAGTGTCTGAGGTGTTATTTTTTTTAAATGATTTTTTCAACGTCGGCCTGTTTTCCCTCCCAAGGCCAATCATCGACTCCGGTGACCACATTTCTCCCAACCGGAAATTTTGCCGAACACTCTAGTATTCCAACCAGAGGTAGGGATCCTTTACTAGTCCAACAACCATGGACTCAGGACCGCCGGCTTTACGTCTCCTCCGAAGGACAGCAATCCCTCAATATATCTTGTGTTCATTGATATATTGCCTGCGAGGTATGATATAATACTTTGCTGCAGTGTTATGAGCTTTCGACGCGGTCTTTCCCTGCTGCTTAGCTTCAGATATCGAATGACTAGTCAACATGGAGAGCTAGGCCATGCCCGTGAGGTATTCTTTTCATCATTCTTTTGTTGATTAACTATCATGATTGTAACGGTCATAGAATCTTCGCCACTTAATGTCCCTTTGAAAGTCATTGTCACAGTGTCTAAGATTTTCCAACAAACATATGTTTCGATTCAGTTAGGTGAATTCGGCTAGAGCTGTATGTTGTGGTGTCTTTCTGTTCGTTACACTGATATATATATATATATATATATATATATATATATATATATATATATATATATATATATATATATATATATATATATATATCACTAAACACCGCAAATGCTTCATGGAGTGTATTACCTGACAATTTTAGATTTTGACTGCTTAATGAGGCTTGTATGAAAGTCTTCTATTTCGGCGTGAATGTGCATTTCTTCGCGGCATCTTCTATAAGAAATTCATCACACAACTTTTTCTCTGGTATAAGTCCAGTAGTGAATAGTTCCTTCCGTAATTCCTCAACACACATGACGATTTTGCTACAGTCTAGCCGACGTACACGTTCAGATATCTCCTTAATGAACTTCCTGCCATGAAAACCAAAGAAGATTGCTTCCTCTCAGTAAGATATGAGAATAAAACCTTATCACCAAATTCATCGATCAGCATCACTTTGAGATCACGATTGAAACTGCATCCTCTGCTTCAGCGAGTACAGTCATGCGTTGAGCCAAGTATGTCAATTCAAAAGCGGTCGTCGAAACACCGTCTTTTATATCCGCCATTAATTTGTCAAAAGCAGCCAGTAACTGTATTTGTGATTTTTGTTGATGGTCGACCTCTTTCGTTACTAGAAGATATTGGTAATGAAACGTAATTTCTTTAACACGACGTATGATATTGGAAGTTTCTGCAAAAAAATCTTCCGGTGTTTCGTACAACAACAAATTTTTTGTGAAAATTTCATAGTATTATCAAAGCATTGAAAAACAGCAAAGCTGCTGAGATTTCAGTTTAAAGATGACTTTTTTTCATTTTGGTTTTCGTCGTATACCACAAATGGAACATCATGAGTCACTCGACGAATCGCTGTTGCTTCTTGTTAATTTGCAGGTCAGTTGATGATCCAGCTACGCCCTGTGTTGTTGATGAAGCTCTTTCTTTCAGCTTCCTGTGTAGTGACGACGACGAATTTTTTCTCCGCTGATATAGCTGGCCATGCAACTTTTATACCACGAGAAGTGTTCTTCATCAGCATTCGGATCAAACAACTTCTCAAATTTGTCTGAAATTTCGTCTTTGCGTCGTCTTGCTGCATTTGAATAGTTTCTTTCGGTTCATTCACCAGTTCAGCAAGATTTATCGTTCGCCTTTTTTTAAATCTAATAATTGTAGCCATATTTATTCACTTTGAAGAAAGTTATCACAAAATTCGAAGCACTGCTATTTTAAATATTGGAAAATGTATCTGTTATAATAATGGATGAAGTTCAGCTATAACTGAAGTCACAAAAACTGTTGAGAAAAGCGCGGCCCGCTCCGAAACTCGAGAGAAGGTATATGACGCTGGGAAGGAGATTTATAATAAAACTGACAACGGGCTTTTCTGGCAACTTTCAGTTCCAGGTTCGGAAGGATCTTGCAAAAACATTCCAGTCGAGAAATAGCGGTCAACGGTTTTTACATTCTTTACAAATTTTTTTTTCAACAACTACAGCGATGGAATCGAAAACTCCTATTATAGGACCGAAAAAAAAAACTGGACCATAATTCCGTCCGGCAACCTCCAAATTATTATTCATCAAGTCTTTCTCAACTCAAATCATCAATCAGAGTGGGGTCATCGGTTTTTTCAAACGGAATGTTTCGCAGCGCCCGCTCTAGAATGAAAATAACAAATTAGAGCAACATTACACTGATAACAGATCCCATGGGCTGTTTTCACTTCGTTGCTACAGATACGCATGAATGTCAATTTTGACGTTTCTCATAAATTAATATAAATTCAACATGTCACGTTTTGGTTGTGATAATGATGAGAAGATAAACGAAATTATCAAGTCAAATACACCCAGAAATACTGTGTACAGTAAGAAATTTGTTTGGAAAGCTTTTATTGACTTTTGCAGTATTAGAAATTATGAATTAGATGAAAGCAGAACGGTAGAAGAAATAGCGTCAATTTTTAAAAGATTGGGCCGTGAATATGGGAAGAAAAGATGGTACGCATTTTAAACAAGCTACGGTCAAAACTATGTGGAATGTAACAAGTAAGCTTTCACAAGAAAAGTATTTTAAGGGAACGAATGTTATAATTGACCCGTTTAAGAGTGTTGTTTTTCAAGAAGCGCGAGCAACCCGCGATTGTGCACGGCGAAAACTGCAGTCTGATACTACTGAAAGAAAACAAAGTTCTGTAGCATTAAGTTTGACAGAAGTAACCAAAATGATCAATTTGTGGGATGAAAAAACTCCTGAAGGGCTGCAACGGAAATTCTACCATATAGCCGCGATAGAATTAGCTTGGAGAGGTGGGGAAGCTGCTTTATGCTTAACGGACTTTTTTTGTATCGAAACAAATAACGATGGGTCTGAAACAAATCGAATTGAATATAATTCTATTTTCAGTAAGACTTGCCAAGGCGGATCAAAAATGTGCACACAAAGCAAATTTTTAGTGGAAAACGATGACAGCAGAATTTGTCCTGTCAGATTGTATAATAAATTGATTTCGAAAAGAGGCTCAAATATTAAAACAAACAGATTGTTTTTAAGACCAAATCGTCACTGGAATTTGGAAAACGACCACTGGAATGATAATATGCCTATAGGAAAAAAAACTATTCAAAACTGGACAAAATCCTCTGCAGAAGCAATTGGCTTAAATACTCAAGAGAAAAAGATTACAAATCACTCGAACAGATCGACCGCAGTTAGTCAACTGGCAAAAAATGGGGTTCAAGGGCAGCAGCTCATAAAGATTACAGGCCACAACAACGCTAACTCCATAAAACCTTACTCAAATATTGACCAAGAACATCACAACCTAATTATTAACAGCATGCGTGAAAATACATCGTCGTCAGTTATTGAAACTAACACCTCTGGATCTTCGTTTAATTTTTCGAATTGTTCATTTACTAATTGTACTTTTGAATAAATAATTTTTCGTTTGTATTTATTTCAAAAAAAGCATAAAAAATCTTCCGAATAACCCTCAAACATTGATAAATCCTCAAAAATTTAATAACAGATTTCTCAAGCTTGTTGCAACAAGCTTTTGAAATCAGTTAAATTTTTTCGCACAATTATCGATGTCCTCGGGTTATTATTACTACTGAAAATAAATCACGCTGGAAAGATTCATACCAGGAAGCCGTCAAGCCGAGTGGTATAAATTCTCAATTGACTTCGGAAACATAACACACGAGTGGCATATAATTTTTTATCCAACAAGTTCTAGAAATCGTTTTTATTATGAGATAATAATGAGTTTTGTGATCAAATCAAGGCTACTTGCGTCTCAGTAACCTATAAATGTCAGAATAACTTGACAGTGACTTATTTACATTTTGGTCAAAGTAGGTTGTTTGATTGCCACGGGGATGATACATTGTTAGCAAATGTTTAAATAAATGTTGACGCTTGTCAGTTTTCACTGAAGAAATGGGAAGCTTTCTCGAAGAGAAAAAACTTGAATAAAATGGAGAAAAATGATGAAAATTACGTTCCTGAGGATATCTTTATGGAAGCAGAAGAAGCAGAGATGCAGATTTTGTCAAGAAAGTCCCGAGATGCATGTGATAAGGAGTTCAAAATGTTTGAGTTCTGGATGAATTTACGGAAGATAAAAGGTATCGATGGAAATTTTCTATTGGCTCATTTTTAACATTTGCAAACACGAATAGCCCAATCGTTGCTATGGACCAAATGTTCGATGCTTCGCTCGAATATTCACCTTTATAAAAAATCGACATTTCAAAATATGGCAAACAAACAAGCTTTTCGAAAAACAAATCACAGGAATACAAAACGTCGTGACGGCACCTATTCCTAAAATCATAGATTCGAATGGTTCGGCTTTTTTTTCAAATTTGAAAATTACAGGGCATTTCTTTCGTACGAGTTTGTATATAAAAAAGTAATAATCTCCCATGATACACTTTTCAAAATTTTCGTTGTTGTTTTTGTATAAACAAAAATATAAGGAAGAAATAAATAAATATAAATAAAAGTGCAGGTAAAAAAAAACAAAGAAGTAAATTCAAGTGCCTTCCTGTTGATGAAAGAGAACATATGCATTAACATTTCCTCATCCTGTAGTTCAAGAGTTATTACATTCAAGACCTATTTTCATGTGGTATATTATCTCGAAATGGACTGATAACCAACCATCTTCAATATTAGCAAGTTATCACGGAACACTTTGTGTATGATATTATTTCACCGTATTGCGTTTCAGCATTTATGATTTATTTCAATTACTTCGTATGCCTACGTTTATAGTACCGAGAATTCTTGATGCGAGTATGCGATAAAAACTATGAAATATGGACGAAACGTGTAAGGGACATAATGGATATTCATCAGTGTTAATGGGCAGTCCATGTCAGAAGAATAACGCATGAAGTGGCCCTATCATTACGAATGATTTATAGATTCACAGATAAACGATGGTTGATCTTTTGCCAGCGAGAATAACAAATGAAGGTACTCCGTTATAAATGATCGGTCGATGAAATACAGTACATCGCATTTGTATTCGCAAGGATACACCCCCACAAAAAAATATAAGTTTTTCCTAATGCTTTGTGGTGGAATCCATCATTAACGTGTCAAATTGATAATGATTGATTGATGATAAATAATCGTAAGTGACTGGTTTCCTCAATTGATGTTTCATACCGTTTTGAATTAGCGTTCAATCGATTACAACTTGAGATTTACTACTGATAGGTTTCAAAACTCTCATAAAAAACTATTTGAGTAATATACTACCTTGAACTAAAGAGAGAGAAGAGGGATTTTTGAGGCGATATTCTGTATCTGTAAGAGGAAGGAAAACTTCATCATCTCCACAATACTTGGGCCCCAGTAGGCCCATTATCTCATCTGTCTCTACCTGTTAAGCCATAACTAAGAATATTATTGAATAACTAGTTACACCTTTTACATAATGAAGTATCCATTATATGGAGAAAAACATTTCCTCAACTATCAAGAGGTTCGTCAACAGACTTCATGTTCGTCGACAGTCACCCGTTCAGATGTCGGACGATTTGCGTCGTTGACAGCCTTCTTAATAGCCTGGACCAACCTTGTTCGAATATTGAAGAATATCAGTATACTAGAAAATGTTCACTTAAAAACTGTTCCGAGTATATTTTTCATTTATTTTATATCTTGTTCATTTCTGAATGATTGGTACCTATTCTCAAAGAACTATTATTTTAACAACAAATTTATGCTATGGTTACAACACCATGTCCTCCGGATGAATTCAATATATTTTCATAGCAAGTTCAAAAAAAATACTTGATGAATAACTCCAAATTGAATGAAACACGAATGCAGTAATAACATTACCGTGTCAAAATCTGGTTAACTTTTCAATAAATTCTGAAAGTATTTGGAATTGAATTTTTTATATGGAGATTCACACGAAAGGGAAGCCCTGTAATGTTCAAAGAACACCGCGTGAATCAAGGGACAGAAAATACGAATTAACATTCACTTTGAATTATTGAAGTTTGTAAGCCTCAGGAAAAACCTCTCTCGGCAAGGAGTTCCAAAGCTCAGATGTTCTATTGAAAAAAGATCTCTGAGCAAGAGAGGTTCGACAGTCTCCAAATTCACAACAAAGGGGTGGGAACTCTGTACTTGTCGAGTCATCCGTGTAGATATTGCCAGAGGTGGAACGATTGATGACAGTCCAGAAGAGCTTCAACTGTGAAATATCTATAGAAGAGAGAGAAGTCTCCGACCCTTCTACGATGTTCCAATGTGAGCGAGTCTGTGAGCGAAGAATCACCAACAAGACGAATTGCCTCTCTCTGAATAGAATCGAGACGCCGCAATGAATGTTTTGGTGCCGAACTCCATGCATTAGAACTGGATTCCAAGACAGGTCATATCTCAGCCTTGTAGATCATTAGAATCTGACGAGAAGTGAAGTATTTTTTCGCACGAAATATAAATCCAAGTTTCTGGGAAGCACCTTTAGCGATGGATCTTTCATGGAAACCATGAGAGATTATCACTGATCGTAATTCCTAGCATCAAGATACTTGACTTTGCAGGAATAGTTACTCCTGACATCTGAATATTTGATGATGATAGATCGGCTTTTCTTGAGAAGAGACATGCCATTACCCCATTCTTTTATTTTCACCAAGTCGTCGTTAATTTTATTGACGTAAATGTTTCTTTGAATTTTTGTTTCTCGAGCTGGTATGGGGACTCTGGAAGAGAAACTGGTATGAAGAGTACGTCCGCTAAACTATGTATTGAACATAATGTTTTCTCGAGCAAATCATTGATATGAAGCAGAAACAGAAAATGGACGAAGTGATCATTACCTAAGAGTTACAGATTATAATCATAAACATTCAACTCAACGAGCTAATAAACGATAAACTGAATTCCAGTTCAGATCTCGTAGTTCGAGGTGACACAATCATATTTCATCAATCAATCGTTGATATGAAGCAGAAACAAAGTGGGCGCCAGAACTGAACCCTGTGGAACACCTGCATTTATTGGAAGAATATCACATGATACTCCATCAAGAACCACATACAGAGACCTATCAGACAAGAAAATCTTCAATAAAGCACACAACTGAGGAGGCAAACCATAAGGCGGCAGTTTAGAAAGGAGACCCCTATGCCAAACTCGATCAAACGCTTTTGAAATATCGAGTGCAACGGCTATCGTTTCTCCGAAGTTTTCGATTGAATGCTGTTCAATATGGGGAACATAAGCCAATAAGTCACTGGTTGATCGTTGATGGCGAAATCCGTATTGTCGATCATTAATTATTCCAGATTTTAGTAAGAAACATTGTCAATCACATTTCAAACACATTCTTATTACATGTTTATTTTCTATGTCTTGGTATAAGTTTTCCATATTAATTGAAAACGTTCTGAATTCATTTAATCTTCTATGTATCGATTTATAGATCTTTGAGAAAAATCTCATTTTTCTTTAAATATATTTTGAGCCATATAATTTTGTTGTATCTGTCCTGTCTGTTGTGAAACGGTTATAATGTTGACTACAGTTTTTCTATTTCCGTTTTCTATAAAAGTTACTTAGGTACTAGACAGTGATAGTTATAAAGATGCAGATACTTTTTTTTGATACGTGAATTGACTTCTAGAAAAATTACATGTTGAATCGAACTTGAGAGAAATCTGTTCCACGTAAAGCATCTTTCATATTCTCCAAAACAATATTTATCGACCCTCGGGTGAATACTCCAATAATAAAATAACAAAAGTGATAGCAAAGTACATCCTGTACATAATATTCCGAGATATTCTCTCGAGCGTAACATTTCCTGCTTCATTATCGCCTTACCATCAAGAATCGCTTCTTCATACTTAATATTCACCGTAGACTACAGTAATGTCACTTTCGTTAAGAATGATGCCATTCGATTCACATAAAAAGCGGAAATATTACGTGGAGCTTTCATTGAATGCGCCCTGTTGAATCCACTTACATTGATTTCTATTCGAGTGACAGCTACAGGACCGTTTCGTAGAATGAGGAGTATATCACCGTGATCTGTGTTAAATGAAACGAAACGAAAAACGTTCCACATCATAACACTTGTTCGTTCAATTTTATGTTCGAAAGTAGGTTTCTGTGGTGGAAGAGTTTTCTCTCATTGGTTTTTGGGTTGATAACCTACAACGGTATTTAGATACGACTGATTAATGCATTGTTAGGTGTTTCCGGGTTTCTGAGCCGTGGTGTGCGGGTTTCCGAGTCTGACGATTCGTTTGCTTCTGTGGCAGACCTTCTCAAAGGCGATGCGGCATGGGTTGAAGTGTCCTTCTCTTCTGCGAGGCTTTGATTGAAAGTGGTTCAACTGATAATTCCAAGTCCAGATTCTCGATATCTCGCATTCTTCATCTTCAACAATTTCAACAGGAGTAATCCCTTTGGGATATTGCCGATAGAAGCGCATTTTATGAATCTGGTAACGTGACGTCAAATTTCATGCACGTCCGACGGCAATTTTGTAGCTTATGCATTTGAGAGCACTCGCTTGTGAGAACTTCTATTAGTCTAAGATCCGAATCTAAATCGAAACGTACCGGTTTGATAAGAGAATCAAATTTATTTTATAATAAATTTCATATATTAGAAAATGAATAAACAATGGGTAGACAACAGAAATCCTGGACAGAATATTTTTAATTATTTTTTGAAAAATGATTTTTCATAAAAGGTTGCAATATGAAGATAATAATAAAATTTTATACAGGACTTAAAGTATAGAACACATAGAATGTGCAAACTTAGGGTAGACTATTATTTACCTGGACAAACTACTGGGTAGACAGGTTTAAACAGGTATGTCAATACTAGTTTTTTTCACTGATTTGATAATAGAAAAAAATTTATATCAGCATAAGCGCTGTTTTATTCTGAACACGATGATATAGGGTAGACTGCAAAAAATTCGGTCTTTATAGGGGTATACAAATTTTAAAATTTCAATTTCAACGCTTCCGGAAATGAGTGACAGAGAGATCCGAGGTAAGTATACTGTGTGATAATGAAGGACCGAACATTGCTGTTGTGTCTGATGGGATCATGAATATGAGAAAGTGCGCATGCTCGGTATGTAAACTTTATGGAGAGTAGAGGTACCCCGGCTACCCTCCATATTGTAAACAGTACGTGTTATTTTGGAGTAGCTTATATCGCGTCGTAAACAAGTGTTGTTCTGTATCGTTATATATATATATATATATATATATATATATATATATATATATATATATTTATTTATTTATTTATTTATTTGTATTAGAAAATATTCGTTAATAGTTAACAAATCATTTATTTCATTTATTAGAGACCACTTTAGTATTAAACAAATATTTCTTAATATTTAAAATGATTTGTTTGTATTTAATAAATCTGATATTCATTTATTGAATATTAATAAATCTCTTTGAATAATAAGAAATATTTATTAAGAACTAAAAAGTGGTCTCTAATAAATTATTCGTTATAACTTAACATATATTCTTAACTATAAAAAAAACCTTTTATCAGCGTACATATACATATATTTATATATATTTATTTGTTTAATTTATGTTATATTATTTAATATTTTGGTATGATATTAAATATATCAAATTGTTATGTATTTAATTAATCAATTTGTTAGCAACATTTTATCAGTCGCTCCGAAATAACGCATACTGAATTCAAATGTCAGTTGCTCCAAAATAACATGTACTGTTTACAATATGGAGGATAGCCGGGGTACCTCTACTCTCTATAAAGTTTACATACCGAGCATGCGCACTTTCTTATATTCACGATCCCATCAGACACAACAGCAATGTTCGGTCCTTTATTATCACACAGTATACTTATCTCGGATCTCTCTGTCACTCATTTCCGGACGCGTTGAAATTGAAATTTTTAAAATTTGTATACCCCTTAGGACCGAATTTTTTGCAGTCTACCCTATATCATCGTGTTCAAAATAAAACAGCGCTTATGCTGATATACATTTTGTTCTATTATCAAATCAGTGAAAGTAACTAGTATTGACATACCTGTTTATACCTGTCTACCCAGTAGTTTGTCCAGGTAAATAATAGTCTACCCTACGTTTGCACATTCTATATGTTCTATACTTTAAGTCCTGTATAAAATTTTATTATTATCTTCATATTGCAACCTTTTATGAAAAATCATTTTTCAAAAAATAATTAAAAATATTCTGTCCAGGATTTTTGTTGTCTACCTATTTTTAATTTATTTTCTAATATATGAAATTTATTATAAAATAAATTTGATTCTCTTATCAAACCGGTACGTTTCGCTTTGAATTCGGATCTTCTACTATATTCCATGATTTTAAATTATCGTTTTCGGATCCTCTTTCACAAGGCACGTAACAACCATTCTCACTAATGCTGGAAAGATATGTTAAACTGGGAGATTCTGGAAAACAATCAGTAAATCACACAAATATAACTACCAGTAAAGTCATTCAAGGTGAAGTTTGTTTTCTTCATCGTCAGCAACATCTCACGTTATATTATCAATTAATATTCATTTTGAGTTTGGGATTTTTAAAACTATCTTGTATTTTTCGTAGTATATGTATTGAAAAACTATCATATATTCTCTAACACTGAGAAATAATTTACCTACGGTAGCTACTCAATATATTATGGAGATAGATATTAGATTCGGCATTAACACCTCAAACAATGCAAAATGTTTTATCATAAAACTAACGATCAAGCAAAAAAAATCACTCAACAGTATCTAGCAATAGTACCGTGAAAACGTGGAAAGTGCAATGTGAAATAAAAGGAATAAAACGAACTGGAATATAATTTGATAGAGTTTATCGGAACTTCCAAACACATTCAAATTTCAATATTTCAAATCGAAGTATCAAACTGTCTTACTTGTCTGTAAGGGGTTAGTTAGCTATGTAGAAAGTGGCCTGTCTACACAAATTTTGTGTACTAATGATCCTATTGGTGAACGAAATATCTCGCTAGAGTTTGGCCAATGAGACCGTCGGTACCGGATTCTCTCGTGAGCTGTCGCTTGACTGGAATTGCAGCTTTGATTAATCGCATTTGCATCATCACCTACCGTAAAAAAATGTAATCTAATGCTTCGATTTCTCAGATCGGAGGAGTTTCTCCGACAGCCAGGCGGCACTTGAGGCGCTCTGCTCATTTCAAATCTTCTCAAGATTGGTGGGAAGCTATCTGAGCGCACTCAGGGAGCTAAGTACGCAAAATAGGGTCACTCCAGCGTAGGTACCTGGACATGAGGGTCACAAAGGCAACGAGGAGGTCGATGCACTAGCCCGGGAAGGCGCATCCAAGGCTATGATCGGCCCAGAACCTATCTTCGGGGTAGCGAAAGCAAGTATAAAGACATTCATAAATTCATAAATGCAAAAGGAATCGAAAGATTGGTGGAATAAGCTCCCTGGAATGAGGCAGGCGAAAGAGTTCATAAAGGAACCAGCGCCCAGATTCACGAAAGACCTGCTAAACCACAACCGTAAGGTTGTAAGGGTAGTGGTGGGTGTACTAACGGGGCATAGCCGGCTAAGAAAACAAATGAGCAACATTGGTCTGACATAAGAAACCCAATGCAGGTTCTGTCAAGGAGAGGAAAAAATCGGACTGCATGTGCTCTTTGAATTCGAAGCGATAGCAAGGCTCAGACACGCAAGATGCGGGGAGGAGAAACCAGAGGTTGCTAGCTATATGAAGGGGTCAGTGTCAATGCTATGAAGTCTCATCAAGGAGCTCAAGCTAGACAACGAGCTCTAACAACCCAGGAGCATAACAATAGATCTGAAAAGGTTGCAGAGAATCAGGCCATTGGCCAGCTCCCTGATAATCTAATCTTCGTTCAAAAAAAATGTAAGAACTACGTCCTTTCAGTCCTCATTAAATATTTCTGTAGCTCTAGTACCAACCTAACTCAACTGAAAGCCGAAGGGTCTTATGTACCAAAGACTAAAAACGATTAAAGGCAAATTTTGGTGAACTATTTATTAGGTGACTCAAAGTTGAGATTTCAGTTGATTTTCAAAGGTGTATGTGAAGTAAGTATAGAAATCCACACTGGGCAATATTTTCTATCAATCCATAAGGAGGTGGAAATCGTCGAGACGCTAATTGGTTGTTTATTCAGTTTCTGTAACACTGCATCACAGGGAAATGTTTTATAGGGGATTGGGGGAGGTCGATTCAAAAAAAGTTGGAGAAATATCTTGGGGAATGTAAGGGATGAAACTCATTTCCAGAACGGACAAAAGGGCAGGCAGCCTGTGACTTGATTGACACGAGTATTCGTTTCACCTGTCTATCTTTCAGAATTACCGAGATATCGCGTATTAACTGGATTCTAGGACTTACGGTACATTATTTTGAAAATTGTACCTGCCCTCTAATTGAAATATCATGTTTGCACTAATAAAATAATAACAAATGCTTGTGGTACAAATAGTGCATTTTCTGAGAAAAAAACATACGATCTGTTGGCATTCGAAAAGGTTCCTGAAATATTCCCAGCTGAATGCATCCGTCCAAAAACTTATATTTATTCTCAAATTGAATTAATTTCATCTCCTGAATATCAAGAAATTTCAACGTACAATCACTGTAGCCTAACAAGCCTACTTGAATTTTCGACTGGAAGGATAATTTGCTCTTTCACAACAGTTTTCTAGTATTGAATTATTCATAATGATTCACAAACGATATCAAATTCTCTCTTATTTTTTATTTCAATGAAAGTACTATTATTCAGAATGATGTTTCGGAATATCTCATTATCTGAATAGGTTCCAATTATGACTTTGAGATGTCTGAATATTATATACAGATTTGTATTAAGTATTAGAGTCGGTGTCATCATATAAAACTAGCTGACCCGTGTCGACTTTGTTGGGCGTTAGTTATTTTTGTGACGCAATTTCAGTGTTTAGTGAGAAGTTTTATCAGAAGAAGAAGTCGAGAATTTCATAAACCCCTTTTTTACCTCGTTAGACGATGAATTTTAATAAAATGCGAAACACGTCTTCCATCGATTCTGTTGAAGAATATTTTTTCAATATTGTAAGTAGTTTGAAGTACTTTGTCCAATACAAGCTTTGACCACATTTTTCACACCCTTACAGGTGGAATTTCGGAAAACCCTTGCCTTCCTCATACAAAGAACACACCCTTCAAGTTTCAGATCTCCACAATCAGTGGTTTAGGTAGGTTGAACTTCTGTAGAAGCATTTCAGCAAACTTCTGATATTTAGTCACAATTATTATATTTGAATTTTTCGATCCCATTACTGGTTCAATTTGATTTTATGATTAGGGCAGTGGCAAAATTGTGATGATGATAGTCAGGCGCGTATACAAGGGGGGTAAAGGGGGTAATTACCCCCCCCCCATGATCAGTCAGTCACATAACATATTACAATATAAATCAAAAAATATAGGGAGATATCAGAAAATATAATAAATGAATGAAAAATCAATCACAATTTTATTTCACCTTTACTCCCTGTAATCCTGTAAGATCGCAGAATCCAGTTATTAAATTCAAAATTATTATCAAAATTATATAATATCTCAGAAGATTATATAGTCTCTGGTATTTCGGGAGAAATTGATCAACCTGAATTTAAATTTATTATTTGATTTTTCTGTTGCATTATCTTGTGTTCAATAAGTATACACCTTTCATTATACTCATATCGATATGTAGAATGATAAATACATGAACGAATATCATTATAACGGTATATTTTTACTTACGTTGACAAGGCAAATGTTAATCATCTCTAAAGTCTGAAATTTATTTTCATCGAAAATATTGTTTTCTCTACTTTCCAATTTTATTTATGAAAAAAAATGAAGATTAAACAAATCTGACGTTTTTATTCCACAGTTTCCTAATAAATTAAGTGATTGTGAAAGGAAAGTTTGCAAAAAGGCCGATTTGCATTTGTGTTTTGATAAAATGGTGGAAACGCATAATTTACTCAGCTATTACCCCTCCTATAAACAAGGCATGAAAGTCAGGTATGATTCAAAGCTGAAGAAAACAAAGATGTTCTCGGTGGTTCTCGGTAGTGCAGTGGTAAGCAAATTCGCCTTTCAAGCGGAAGACCAGGGTAAGATTCTCCGCCGGGCCATCGTGCTGGGTAATCGCACGTTGAAAGGTAAAGCCTCGTTGATCCATTGCTCGCACAAGTTTCGAATTTTGAGGGTTGACGTTCGTCAGCTGGTTAAGGGGAACGAACAATTTTAGAACAACAACAACAATGTTAATTCAATATCTGCCAGTTTTATCGCTGTTGGCAAGAAGTGTTTTATAGAAAGTACTATCACAAGACTTCAAAATGTTATCAATGAAAATCCATTTTCAACGAAATTTCTGTTATATAAAATACCAATACCATTAGAGCAACCGGCATAATGAACCCACGTGCTGGTTGCTCGATTGGTACTGCTCAAAAATAACAGAGTTTCAGTTTAGGAGAATGGACATTTATCTGAAAACATATTTATTCATCTGAAAACATTTCTAGGTCGAGTGATATTCGTAAAGATTATTTTCTGAAATATTCTCTGCTGAATGCATCGATCTGGTAACAATATTTCAATTATTATATTAAATCAAATCCATTAGCAGAATAACAAGAGATTCCAACATAGACATTCGATTGAAAGTACAATAAAATCATTGTAGGTTGAATAACTAGCCCTATTTGGATTTTCTAGTGTGAATATGTGTTATTTGGTTTCTCGAGACAATTTTCGATTATTACATTATTCATAATCATTCACAATCGATATTTGTATATTATGCAACGATCGTGTAATGATTGTTATGATGGTGGTCTCGGTGGTGTAGTGGTTAGCATCTGTGGAGGAGTCGCTGGTAATTCTTCTATATCACTGCTATAAAACATTTTCACACAATTATCGAAAATAGACCAAATCCTTTGAAAATTCAATACCCACTGATTTTGACTTGACAAACGTCAGAATGCAAAGCTTGCATATCATGCTTGATTGAAAAATAATGGGTTTCTATTGGTTGAAAATCTGTATCGTAATGGATTTCATTATAAAACGGGTTGTGGGCATATAAGTAGAGTATAATTAGAGTACGGGTGTAGATAAAATTTTTCAGTATTAACTTTTCAAAATGTCCGTACAAAATAATAAATATAAAAAGTGTATTTGATCAGTGCTGTTACAAAGAGTTCCTAAAATGACTAAACTCGTAATTTTCAGCGACGCCGACGACGACGGGGTAGTAAAGTATTCGTCAGGAGCTTCAAAATAGTGTATCACAAGATCTGGTCTCCATCTCGAAATTTTCATCTGTCAATTCTACTCCAAAATATCGTATTAATGCATCAATCAAGTTTCAATTTTTTTAATTGACTCGATCAAAAAATAAAAGGGCGCATCAAAGAGAAGCACTGTATAAATTTCACTTTCGATTTCTCAGTTATTTGGTGAAAAAATTCATTCAGTTGAATTGAGGGAAATATTTCCCTCATATATAAAATGTCCCATAAGAGCAATGCAATTATCGAAAACTTACAGTGGTAATTGCATTGTATCAAGTCACCATAACAACACATTTGAAACCGTATCGCTAGACGTCAGTCAATAAATGTCAGATAGACTTCAAAAATAAAAAAACATTTCGCGTTTTGGTGAGTGCTCCATACAACATTTCATTGAGAATTTCTTTATTCGTGAAATATTCCAATGAATTACATTCGTGCATAAAAATGACCAGATAATTTTGCATTCAAGTGTGATATCTTATACAAATTGCATTCGGTTATTTTCATATTTTGAAAAGAGCCCTCGTCCTTCGGACTCGGGCACTTTCGCCAAAATATGAAAATAAACTCTTGCAATTTTTAGATATCACGCTTTCTTGCAAAATTATCGGTAATTTTTATGCACTTGTGCAATTATAACCAAAAATTGCTCGGTTCTTGCCTAGACTTCAACTTGTTTATCGTATCATCGCATTGAAGGAAATAATCAAAATAATTCACCATAAAAAGTTATTCGTTGCTTCGGGGACACCTCTGAAACCGTCCCTGCACAAATAGCGTTCGTTACATCAAAAGTCTCTGTTTATTATGGAAAGTAATTTTTTCAATCGTTCCGCATCATTAGCCGTCCGGTCCATATGGCCGGCCTACGGTCATAGTCGGCGATGGCGCTCGGCTGAGCCAATTGTTTTTCATTCGACCATTACATAAGCCTATTAATTTTGCAAGCCGCGCTTTTTGCAGTGCTTTTCGATGATCAAGCGAGCGGAACATTCGAAAGAGTTTCGATTGTGAGTGGGTGATATGGGCTATCGGTTTTCGCAACGTTTCATTGACACCTGGAGCGGATCTCTGTGAGCACGAAATCAAAGCGGACGATATCAATTCGCTCAGACTGTGACCGATTTTTATGTGTTCGAATGCGCGTGGAGGCGATTCGTCTTGTTGGTGATTCTTCGCTCACAGACTAGCTCACTTTGTTAGAGCATCGTGGAATGGTCGCATACTTGTCTCTCTTCTATAGATATTTTTACGGTCGGTTCTCTTCTGAATTGTTATCAATCGTTCCACCCTTGGCAATATCTACACGGATGACTCGACGAGTACAGAATTACCATCCCTTTGTTGTGAGTTTGGATACCTGTCTAACCTCTCTTGCTCAGGGATCTGTTTTCAATAGAACAGCTGAGCTTTGGAACTCCTTACCAGAAGAGGTTCTTCCTGAGGCTCACAAACTTCGAAAATTCAAAGTGAATG